>JBAMBE010000495.1:0-1200000 GCA_037043585.1 Drosophila mimica | reverse complement strand
GCAACTTATAGAGCAGAAGTAAATGAAATTTTTAGTGAATTTACCTCAAAGAAACCAACACTAAAACCCATACACAAGAAACAAAAACCAAAAAAAAGACAGCGAAAACGCACAACAATTTATATTGATTAGCCTTTAGTTAAAAGTATTTATTATTTAGTTTTAATTGTAAGTGGAACATTCCAAACGAAAAAATCAACAAAAAAAAGAAGAAGAAGAAAACGCATTCCCAAAACGCACATAAAAACTGACCAAATTACGAAGCTAGTCGTAAAACTAAACACAAATTCAATCTAGTCAAAGTTTGGGAATTGCTGAATGGCCTGGCCGTTACAGCACCCCACCTTATAGATGATATAGTACTACATATACAAGCACAACTACAATATAAAAACAGGCTCGCTGACTTTTCAGTTTCAAGCACATTTTTGTACATTATTTTGTAGTATTTAAGGCGTTTGTTCTTTACAAAAATGTGTAACTGAAAAGGGAGTTAGCCTAAGAAATAGAAAACTAAAATAATAAATAAATAAATAAATCAAATAAAAATAATAATCGATCAAAATACGCCACAGTTAAGCAGCGACGTAAATATAGCTATTTTTAATTTTATTTTTTAAAAACGTGTGTTTTTTAAAATGCTGCGTGCCTTTTAGCAAATTTCGTCGCTGTTGAACACTTAAACCAATGACAAACAAAAATAAGCTAAACGAAAAATAAATAGGAAATAAAATATCTAAATAAAGAATAGCTTATAATTTTTCATTTACAATTAAACGTAATTATTTTCATAATTTAATTCAAATTATATTTTGTATTGTATATATTAATAAACACATGTATTTGTTAAACTTCAAATTTTCTTTATTTATTTTCTTGATTTCCAATTGATCGACTGCCCAAGCCTCAGGTCCGAAGCGTGCCAGATTTGGGACACGGGTGTGAAATACTTTACCGCAAACCCAAACGGCTTTTTAATCTTATCACAGCCCTTAAAAAAAAACTGTCATTGATTGCCGTCAATTGACTCTCAAACACGCAATTGCAGACCTTTTTATTTGTACTTTAAAGAACTGAGAGTTTTGATTTCGTATAGGGGTCCCTTACTTAGAACTCATGCCGGCTGAACGCCTTTGAGAACAAATTATTAAATTGATTTTTGATTAAATTTTCGGTGCACAATTTGTCAACAATGCGCGGCTTGGTTGAGAACATGTTAATGCATTTTTAAAAATATTTAACAGCAGCTGTCTGGGATCTAAGTCCAAGAGTTACAGTTCGAGTGCGGCTTGTTATCAATGTTGCCACAGGCAAACAACTAAAACGGCACCCTCATAAAAAGTGAGTTTCGTTTCCGGCACAACCCCCACGCACACGCTGATTAGTCTATTTGCTTAAAAAATACCCTCCAAATGATTAGTGAAAAAACCCAACAAGCAGAAATGCGATAAAAAATGAATAACATAAAAATAGAAAGAAGTAAAAAGGAAAAACTCAGCGTGGTCAAATGCAGCCGCTGTGAGGGTCAAGCAGAGCATTTTCCATGGAAAATTCAAATTATGCAGCTGTCGGTGCTGCTGGTAGTAAAAAATATTACAAAAACCAAACAAAACCATATAAATCTTCAAGCTGCACAGCAATTGATTAAAAATGTGCATACACTTCGAAAAGTGTTCAAATTACCTATTTACAATTACTAAATGCTCAACATTTTTTAGAATCTTATAGCCTACCCCTATTCAATAAAATCAGACTTCAGTTTTCTAGGAAAAACAAACAAGCCCAGTGTACCTTCAGATAAATACTGACCCAAATCAGTAGTTATTTTGTTATCCAAAGCTAGTTTCCCATAAAGTTTTTTTTAATATTGTAGTTTCTTAACATTTCCAATTATTTTCGCTAAGTGTACGTGCCCAGTGTCCGGCAGAGCTACCCCTCGTAGGCTGGTGAGCTTGTCCGTTAATTATTTGTCACGTGTCCAATGCAAATTTCATCTCATTGATTACGAACAGGACATTTGATACTCTCACCGCTGGCTGCTGCAATTAAAGATACAACTATTGAGTATATACTTTCTATAAATATTAGTTATCCACGGTTGCGTGGCAACCCTGCAACCCTCAAGGAAGTCTGCCAATTGTGCACCCTCCTCATCTCTCTCCATGCAAATTGTGTGCTGCCTGCCTTTTTTCCTATATTTTCTATTGAATTTTTATGGCAATTTATAATGGACTGGCATTTGGCATTGTCCTCGTAATCCTGGGCCAACAACATTTTTACGGCAAACAATTGCCAAAAAGTTGTCCGTGTGTAACAGCGGGGCGACCCGCTTCCGCCCGGGGGTGCTGCCACAATTTGCATGTTTAAAAATGTGTGTGTGTGTGTGTGTGTGTGTGTGCAGTAGAAAATGCAATATAAATGCAAGAATATGTGAAAAATGAAAAATGCAATTTACTTGACATCGCGACGGGTCTCGTGACGTTTTTTCCAAGGGTGTTTCAGCACAGCAACCCCCATCTCAGGACTCCTCTTTCCACTCCTCGCTGCGATTATGCAATGTGATTTCTGGCAAAAATATTCTGCACCATTTGCCAAATTCTGTATGCAAATTTAAGCGTTGCAGCCATTAAACGAAATAACATTATTACAAATATACCAATTTCAATATCGAATATTGAGGCTCGGCTTCGGATCGCTTATGTTTTTTGATTTAATTTATTAATATTTCTTTTACATCACGAATTCAGTTTTTATACACAAAGAGCGCACAAATCAAAATTGACAAAAATAACATTAAAAATTATATACATATATATAAATATAGAGAGAGTATATGTGTAGGTATATATACATACTTACATATGTAAATGGTTAAGTAAACAATTTTACAAAGAACTTGCAACGTACCTTTAAATGAGCATAAATCAAAATTTTGGCCGCAGACACAAAAAGTCTGTTGAGCTGGAGAAAAATCAAAACCATTTTATTAGACTTAAGTAACACACACAAAAACACAACAAAAAAAAATATAAAAAACAAATCAAAACGAGATCAAAATCAAAATTCTTAATAGCATTTAGTTGTAAGCAAGATTTGCATTGAAAATTTATTATTAAATCGATGTTGAGTTAAGGAGGAGACGAGCATGGAATCAAAAAAAACCACGAGCAAAAATCAAAAAATTATATTAAATATGAAAAATCAAAACAAACCATTTATTTTGCAATTGGCAAATATACATATATATATATATGATATAAATATATATTATATTTAACATTTTACTCTTCAGAAAAAAAAAATCTTTGTTATTATGTAAAACTATGTGTGAAAAACCCAAAACTTATAAGTAATTATTTATATTTATATATATATGTAATGTGTAACAAAAAGAGAACTAACTATGTATGATCAAAGAGCCAGAATCAAAAGCAGTAATAACTGCAAATAATAAATAAAACGTCCCCCAATTTCCAACCCTGCCCCACTCCTAATCCTCCCACCATTTCTCATTTGATTGTAAGCGAGCATTTATCAAAAATTGTATGTGTTTTAATGATTATATTAAATATATATACAACCATATACATATATATATTGTATGAATTTAAACCATTAAATATAACAAAAATCACAAAAATGTATTCATGTAAAGAATTGCGAACGTGTCATCATCTCTTCTTATTACAGTATTTGGGTTTTTCCCTTGATTTTCCGCCTTAGTTTACTTTTGGCTAACTGTTAAGCCGATTGTGCGGCCCTTGAGACGGAACGCGTCCTTCACTGGTTCTAGTCGTGTTGTGTGGCAACTTTACCGAGTTTTGACATTTACTTTCAGTAAGCCATGTGTGTATATATCGGAACAGTCGAAGAACTTTGACTCCGCAGCAGCATATTTTCCACCACCCGGCTGGAAGCATGTGTCTGGCTGCCACCCCCGAAAAACAGTAGATGATTTTTGCGAAATCAGAGTATGTCAATATTTGTATTACATGTGAGGATGTCTTATCAATAATTTTTATAAAGAATGCGCCGCTCGAAAGAATGGGAAACATTTTGCCGGAGGCTGAAAGCGGAAAGGAATTGGAATTCGCTTGCCTTTGGGGTGTGGCTGGCGCGTGTTTGTGACAGTTCCAGTTCTATAGTTTGATGTCCTTCCTGTCGCCCCAAACTTTTTCACTTGAAAGGCTGTTGATAATTTTGCCCGGATAGGAGTGGGACAACATCCACACACACATATATACATATACATACATATATATATTTAGACAAGAAATACTTGTATGTCATATGTAATATGTAGAAACAGAAACATTTCGAGTTCTTTTTCTTTTAGTCAGCAAAGGGGGCGTCACTCAAGCTGTTTTTGTTTATTTTGCTTATTGCTTTCCCCATCAACACTTGGCTGCTATCTTTACTCCTGGGATACGACGTCATAATGAGCTGTCCTGGCTAAGTGCCGGCTTGCTTCGAGCACAGCTCCTTGTGTCCTGTTTTCTACTCTCCTGACAGCTCTGGTCATTAACTCAAAAAATAAAAACCAAAATCGAAAAGAGAACAAGTTGAAAATTAGTTTATAATCGATTTTACAATCACGAACGCAGCCAAACAACAGCAAATTATACACCACCCGAAATACATAAGTAATGCGGTCCCGCACCAATCAAATTTACTCTATATACACATTATTTTTTTGTATTTGTGTGTGTGTGTAAGTGTGTGTATATAATTTGGACTTTCAATTAAATTGTGCAGGCGGAGGCGAACAACAACGGCAACGACAACAATTTTGTCACCATATGCTTTGGCACCATTTTCGAATGTCGTCGCTCCTATGCCCTGTAAACAAATAAGTGAAGGGGTATATGCGGTCAGTTGTAATTATTTGTATACATAAAACAAACAGAGAACTGCAAGCATGCTTGCTTGCATTTCTACAGCGTATTTTGCCGTCTAGACAATATAACTGTTCTACAGCTGTTGCCTCGTCCCAGTCCTTGGGTCGTCGTGTCAAAAACCCACAGAGCACGCCAGGCAGCCAACAAGCACAGCAACAACAACAACAACTAACTTTAATAATTTAACTTATTATGGATTTTTGTACGGAAAATATTTTAGTTGTTGTATTTTTTTTTTTATCATTTTCCACTGGGGTGGAAATTTTCTTGCTTTGTATTTCGACGGCATATGCACATTATAGCCGAAATGTGGCAATTTAAATAAATGACGCAAATGACACGCACTGAGCGAGCAGAAGGAACAGCAGCAACAAACAGGGGCAGAGGTGCCGATAAGCGGGGTGTGGAAAATATCTACTAATGAGTTTTAAGAACGCGATGCATTTTAAAAAATTGTATTTACTAACGCCAAAAAACGAGAGAACATTTTTGGACTGAGTTTTCATGCTCTTGCTCTCTGGATGGAGTAGATACCCCATTGGGTTACAGGTAGATAGATCTCTCCTGCAGGACAAAGGAAGACAATCGATATGGGTTAAGAGATCTACAGAATCCTTATATCGATATCAGATCACCTAAAGGAAAAGAAGAAGGCTTCAATTGTGAAGCTGCAGGTAATGTTTCAGTTGGTCCAATCAGAAATTAAAATCTTAACAATCTAATATTAACATTAACTTATTTAGTTTTAATTGACTTTCAAGGGAAGTGTATAAAAAATAAATACCAATTTTTATGACTTTACTTAGCCAAGAGCAACAAATCTCATTATTTGCATTTGCAACTTATCATTTTAGATCATCGGTGCCTTCATCAGTCTGATTAGTACACATTTGTAATGATAGGTATTTTCAATCTCAGACATATACATATACAAATGTATAGCTCTACTATTTTAGTATTAGTATTATTATATTACAGAAGAAGAAGCAGCGTCAGCATTTTATTAAGTACGGACGCGCAACTTTCACTTTCCAATCTAAGAAACAAAGCATAGGAAACCGAAGCAAGGCCATCAAACTAAACTGGGATTTAGCTCAGTTTGTTGCGTTTTGAGATTTTGCTCCTTTCCCTTTCAGTCCGATACATACACGCAAAGAGCGACAGAGAGAGAGAGAGACTGAGAGAGAGAAAGAGATAGGGATTGGGGCATGTTGACCGGGCGTTGATGAGCGTTGGCCAAAGCCAAGCACACAACTGCCCCGAGGTGAACACAAACACACACTCACCCACAACAACACACACACACATACACACTCAAGCATCTACATATCTTCAAACATGTATGGTTACTCAGCAGCAGCAGCAGCAGCTGAGGTAATGGACTAGCTTGTAGGTCGGGGGTTGAGTTAGGGGGGGCTCACAGAATGTAAGCAACAAGATGGCAGCAGCACATTTTGTATGAAAGTTGAGAGAAAAATAAGAGGAAAATTGTAATTTTCATCAAAACAAAAAAAAATAGACGGAGGGAAACTTTCTTTTTATTTTATTCTTGCTTGACCTTAAAGGAAAATCGGAAAGAATGCGAAGGAGAAATACAACTACTTTTAGATACTCTAGAACTGAAAAATAGAGCTTTATTAGAAAGAGTAAAATTTTTACTAGTTTAACATAAATTTCTTAACTGATTACTGAATAAAGGCCTATAAGGTTTTATGTGTGTTACATATATTGTAAAAAGTGTAATAAGCCCAAAATACTCTTTGAAGCAGGGTATAGAGAGTAGGTTAGGCCTGCCTCCACTTATGCATAAGTGTGTGTGCGTGTGTGATTGCCACAACCGTGCCAACATATATGAGTGCGCTTGTGCGTGTGCATGTGTGTGTGTGTGTGAGTAATACGGTGCGGCTATCGAAAAATTCCAAAATAAAAAGAAAAATTTAACGCAAAGGCAAAAGGCAAAACTTTTCGGTGGGGAGCCGAATGTGAGGATACTCAAGGATGCTGTTACTTCTCCGGCTGCTGCCGCTGCTGCTGTTGCCTGTTGTAAGCTAGCTTCTCCAATTTCAGACTCATGACGCCGTCGCCCTTTGAGATGAGGGTGTTCATAGTTAATGTTGTTGTTGTTGTTGGTGCTATTTGGGTGCGTGTGTTTTGTGTTAGGCAGCAGAGGGTGACGCGACGGATGCTAAAGTGAAAAGTAGTAAATTGAACTTTTTTTTCTCCTTCTCGTTGGCTTTCGCTCGAGCATCGGTTTGGGGTTCGGGTGGGGATGGGAGGATGGTGAACTGTGGGTTTCCATTGGGCACTTTTGGACACTGGGCACTGGGCCTCTCGTTTTTATATTTTGTGGGCAATTTGTACTTTTCTGCGTTCAGCACTTTTGCAGTTGTTGCCGCCGCTTTCTTTACTTTCTTTTCACTTTCATTTGTGTTTTATTTTACGGCATGTATATATATATAAATGTGTATGGGTGTGTGCGCGTGTGTGTGTGAGTGTTTATGTACTTATTGTAGTTTCTGCTGGAACGCCTCGCATGTGGGGAGCCTTTCTTATTTATCGCTTTTCAAATTAAAGTTGAGCGCTGGTGGGCGGCAAATGGAAAACCTGGCAAATTATTTATGGCTATAAATATGAAATTCGATTAATTAAAATGGCCAAAATCAATCGCAGCTGGTTAATCAAGTAGATAAAAATATCTAACGAAAAAAAAACGGCTGTGAAAATGAAAATGTCAAGATTGCCAGCAAACAAGAGCACACAAAGAGACAAAGAAATAAATTGCCTATATTATATGCTTATAAATATATATATATATAAATATATACATGAAGTAAATGATAGGCGCAAAGCTATATTTCGTTGAGTGTGTCAAAAATATGCTGAAATGTATGCTACACTTATTTCTTTACCTGATTTTGGCGTTCTAAATTGTAGTTTCATTAGCCAAAAATCAATACAAACTAAAAGCTATTTTAGACTCTGGCAAAAAGAAGTGACCCTACCCCCCTCCCCCTCCCTCACTCCCATCTTTCAGTTCTAGCTCGTAAGTAGTTCAATTTCAATGACAGCAATAAAATTTCGATAGAAAAATCGTGGGGCAACCAAAAAAAAAAAAAAACAGCAACGGAAAAACAAAATTAATTAATTTATGTGCACAGCGCCAGTCGGAATTTTCCATGGCAATATACACACACACACACATACACTAACTAATACAATCTCGCACACACACACACAAAAGTTACAATCTATGGCTAGAATTTCTTTCCAATTTCAACGTCATCGTCCAACATTTTTGTCCCAATTTCGTCAGCGCTGCCTCTGTTGTTCTTGTTGTTGTTGTAGTTCTTGTTATTGTTGTCAACAACAGCAACAAGGACTCATTACAAAAACATAATAACAAAATAAATATTGAAAGAAATGGCATAAAATTATAAAAGCCTCGCGTCGGGAAAAACAAAATAAGCAACGAAACTTGACAGCAACAGCCTGAGCTGCTCCCCCTACCCATCCCTCCAAGCCCCCCATAACCCACCCCAAATTCACTGCCGCAAAATTCGAAAGTGTGGCGCCCCCAATGCGCCAATAAATTTCATGCACTATCACACGGACACACACACAAACTTTTACAGCTACAGCTACGGATACAGAAGTGCGTAAGTAAGCCGCTTATAAGTGTGCGAGTGTACGAGTGTGTATGTGTGTGTGGTCAAAGCCTTTGTGTTGAGTTTATATTAAATAAGTAAAAAAAAAGGGGCGAAATAAACAATCAGCCGAAGACCAACTGGCCAAAAGCACGAACCCCGCATTCTGCCCCTCTGCCCCAAGACACTGCAGACTTTTATTTTTATCTCTTGCATGTGGATGACAAACAGCAACAGCACATCAATAACGGATAGCAGCAGCCAAACTGAAATATATTTGGCCAGATACTTCAACACACACACACACACATAGATCGTATCTATTGGCTTTCAAGTTCTGCTCTCAGTGACAGCCTTGAGAATATCTACGAATTTACCAGCTTCCAGTGTCAAAATATTTGTTAAACTTGAAGCGAAGTCAAATAGCATTGGGGGAATATCGTGAGGGTGCAGATTTCCTTAAAATAGTCCATTAAAAATTAAGATGCCACCAAAATTGCTTATTATTTGGATTATATTGGAAATTACCGAAAACTTTCAGAGGAACAATCGGTTTTTTATAAATTTATAGAGAAACTTATATGTCTTCTGACTCCGATCTACAATTTGGCGTGGCTAGAATAGTATTTCTTTGTTGTTATTTTTTTTAATTGTTTAATTAATCGGTCTGATTTACAGTAATCATATCTAACGAACCATTTCATAAGTTCGGCTTAGCGAGTTCATTCCATTTATTTGACTCATTTTGAGCGTAGTTTCCCCTAATTTCACATGTGAAATCTCATTTATTGCAATGCTGGCAACAGCAGCAGAAACAACAGGACCAGCATTATAGACAAGAAACTTCCCTACTTTTTGTCCTTCCACTTTTCAGTATCCTTTGTTGCAGTTTTGCGACAGTTTTCGCAGTTAAGAGGATTATTGCCAGGCACGTCTTTTGTATATTTGTTGTTGTTACCATTTTTGTCACCGTCTGCGCCAATTTATTGAAAAATACCAACTTTTTCAAATTCGCATAGTTTTTGTTTATTTTCGATGCAGTTTCATTCCTTTTTGTTTCTTTTTTTGGGTTCATTCTTTGTATTTTTGCACCCATTTTTTATGTCGCCTGTCAGGCGCATTAGCGTCCTTCGCGATATTAAATCCGGGAGAACGGACTACGGACTACGGACTACGCTTCCGATTGACATTGACCCACGCGTGTCGGGGTCGCTCATCGGGGTTGGCAACGCTCATTAATGGGTTCAGTTAATGTGTCACAACCCCTTCATCGCCAAAGCGCACCCTAACCCCATTCACCCCTTCCACTAGATTAGTTTCACAAAAAAAAATTAAATTTTCCTCTCAAAAATTGGCAAAATTTTTTGGCTGAAAAAAAATGTAATTTATTAATTTTGCATGGTCGTGTGACAGTTCAGTGTTCGTTGATCCTTTATTTACACAAGGCAGCGGCGGCATTTGGATGACCCTTTTTTGGCACCCCAACCCCTAACCTCGGACCTTTTGATGGCTTTTCACTATTATTTTTTTTGCGTAAAATGTCAAGAAAAACTTTTGATAATTTTTGCCTGAAAAATGTTTGCAATTTGGTGCGCTTAATGCGAAATTTTCCAGGCAGAAGGGTTACACCAGTTCAGCGTTACAACCCTTTGCCACAGATCACTGAATATCGATGCCCCCTTTTTTTTTGGCAAATGGCGATTCGTTAGCTCAAAAGTAATTTTGGATGACCCCTTTTTGGGCCAGCATTTTACACATTTTCAACAGCAAAACTGCAGCGCAATTGATTTACAACCCTTTTGCACTGTTCGTTCCTCTAATTGTAAGCCAAGACTATAAAGTGTGCCTAGAACCGTGAATTTCGATTCTTTGAGTTCTTTGACACTTTTTGGAGCATGTGACATTCGTGCGCTTCGCACGCGTCTGGATTTCAATTTGAAATTTTCGTTTTCGACATCGCTTTGCTGTTGCAGCTGCCAGAATCGAACAATGAACGATTGAAGGCAGCGGAGCGGATAGGGGGGTTTTTAAAATATAAACGAACCGTATCTCTACACAAAAATACACACACACTTTTACACTTATGCATTTGTATCTGTATCTGTGTCTTCGTTTTTTATGTGTGTTGTGTTTACTTATTCGATTTTGATATTATTGGCGTGTGTGTTTGTCCAGCGGATTAGGGGCTTGTTTCGGGATCGGGTTGCGCTATTTCCCATAAAAAGATAAGAAAAAACTGTTGTTTTTTTTTCGTATTTTGCTTCTGGTGTAAAAGTTGACTTTTTCATTGTTGGCTTTGTTTGCAGTTAGGGTTGCTGGTTCGTAATTTATGACTTTTCGATCAAGACACGTGCCAATGGGAGCATTCACATTTTGGGAAGCATCTGAAATATGCTGGCAATTGGGCCAACACTCAAGACTACAAATTGTTAACAATTTCGGACTGAATGTCAACCTTTCTTCTTGGAGATGAAAATCGTCCCAGCTTTGACAGAAGGCAAAATTAAAATGGAAAGGTACATTTTTTGAGAAACGCTTTTATCATGAATTTGATATCAGAAACATGTTTATTAATTTAAGATGTCAAAAATAATGACAAAGAATTATTTGCTTTAAAAATCGCTAACAATTGTTAACAATTTCTTAATAAAAGTCAAATTTTCTGCTTGCTGACGTCAAATATGAAAATCGGTTCAGTTTTGACAAATTAGAAAATCGGCAAGTGCATTTTAAAATTAAATGCAGTAATTAGATGATAAGGCAAGACTAAATATTTATTTCTTTTGGAAATCGGTGTCATTTTTTACAAAGTAATGCCTATGGAAAAATTAATCCACCAAATAACTCTTAAAAAGTACTACATCAAGTCAGAGTTTTATCCTCTATACTATTTAACAATTAGCATTCCTTTTGCAGAAGTATACTAAAAAGAATAATAATAATAAAAATTTTCACTCCAACCTCTTTGTTCTTTATACATTAATATGGCAACGCTACTACTCGCAACACAGTGTAAGCGCCACCTATTGCCTGATCGCGTGTTATCCTGGTGCGGAACCATAGTATAACACATTTTTGATTTACATGCAGAGGAGTGTATAGATGGCGCTATAAGCTTACAACGCCACCTTTATTTCAATTTATATATTTATTCGAAGTCGCCATCGGTCGAATTTCGACAGTCGAAATTCGATAATGGAATTTCTCCCTTTTCGATAATTGTGCTATACTCGATACTTAATTGCAGCCAGCACAGGAAGAGGAAATGATTCTGCAACAGATGCAAATAAAATAACAGGCACTGTTATGTTGCAACTCCTCTATGAATGTTAATAATATTGAGGCAAAGTTTAGATAATTATAAAGCTGAGTGAACTCAAATTGATTGATTATTTTTTGCTCTCTTAATAATTCTTAATAATTGATAGCAGAATTCGCCTCCTTGGCTTGTGGCCCCCAATACTGGGTGGCATACGCGCCATACTCCACGTGGGGCCGGAAGCTGAGCCTATTGTCCAGCATGACTCCCTTGGATTTCACAACTTCGTTGCTGACTTGCACCTGGACTTTCCTATTCTCTATTACTTTCCGACTTGTAACGTTCTTGGCCACCAACACTAACGCCAGGTCGTCTACAAAGCCTATCAGACTGCATCACTGGGGGAGTCGGAGACTTAGTTATGTTCCACAGCAGAGGACCTAGGAACGAACCCTGTGGCATCGCTGCTGTGACATTGTAGCTAGGTAGTTAGATATGATATTTGATAGATTCGGGGGTATTCCAATTATATCCAGAGCTCTCTTGATGCGCGCCCAGTTCGCAGAGTTCAACGTATTGCGTATGTCCAGAGTGATGACGGCGCAATACTCACCCCATCTCCATCTGGTACCCTCAATTGCCTTGGCTGCAATGTCTACCACCGCCTGGATTGAGTCTACGGTGGAGCGGGCTTTACGAAAACCATACTGGGAGGCTCAAAACAAGTTTTTCACCTCCAGTATGGCCAGTCGTCTGTTGTAGACTACCTTCTCGAGGATCTTTCCCGCTGTGTCTAGCAGGCAGATCGGCCTATATCCGGACGGATCGTCTATCGGCTTATCCCCCTTTGGCAAGAGGATGATCCGCTGCCTTTCCATCTCTTCGGGAATAGTCCATCCTGTAGGCATACTATAATACAGGGTCTCCACAATGGTAGCCAGAGCTATGGGGCATGTCACCTGCACAGTAGTATCCAGGCTTCTGATCTTCTTGGTCACTACTTTATATGCTGTGCCCCATTGGTTTATGTCGGCCTCGCACATAGTTCGATGCTAGCCTTGTTTGTGTGTGTGTGTGTTTATTTGTTGTTGTGTTTGTATGTTGGTTGTTGCGTCGTTTGCTGTTGACCTAAATTCTTTTTAAGTAATCTTTAGTGATAAGCGGAAGTGCATGTACTAAATACGAAAAATTAGAAATGTGTCTCCGTACGTCTGTTTGTTTGTGTGTTAGTGTGTGTGTGTGGAAATAAGGAAAAACTATGCTGCCCGCTACGGCGTAATTAGAGCTTTTTTTATGTTTCGTTTACAACTTAATTAAGAATGTATTTGCGCAGCAAAAGCAAAAGCAGACACAAATGTGCCTCTCAATGAATGCGACTGCTGTTGTACTATGAATGAATATGAGTATATTATGAATGTATATATGCTATATGCTATATGCTATATATGGATGGTATATACACACACACACACACAGAGAGACATACATACATAAATGGTATAGTAGAGTGGTCAGTAGTAGTGTCTCAATCTGAAATGAAATATGAAATGTGTATATGAATGGATCGAATGAATGAATGAATGAATGCATGTTGATACCGACTACGACGATTGGGGGCAAGGTGGCAGGCGGGTGTAAAACGGGGCAATATTTCTGCCTCTGCCTCTATATATGTGTGCATGCCGGATCAGGCCCGGGCCATGCCAGGCCAAATATATATATATATATATATATATGTATATGTACATGACACATACAAATCCAAATACGAATACAAATACACATAACCGGAAATGAGTTAGTTGAACTTCCGTCTTGGAGCGACTCTGTTGTTGCTGTGGCTGTTGTTGCTGTGGCTGTTGCTGTGGCTGCCACTGGCCTGCAATATTTTTTATATGCGCGACAATAATTTGCACAGTCACACAGACGACCGGGTACGGAAGACAGACGACGGACATCCGATGAGGCCTCAAAACGAAAACTGTGCACTATGGAAGGAAAATGCACACCTTGTGTGGAGGCATAAGGATATTTCCATGAATTTGATTTACAATTAATATATAATAAATTAAAAATAAAAAATGAAACTTTATTTGTTATAATAGATTGCTTGAATATATTCAGTATATTTTATTTAATCTGTAGAGTTAGACTGAAATATAATAAATAGTAATCTCAATGTGAGACTTTGAGATTATTTTTGTAATAGTAAAAAGAGAACAGATTTGAAGCATATATCCGCCATACCCATAGTTAGATCTTCAGTTCATTAAATTTTGCAACACAAAACCGATCATTTTGTTCCACGGTGCAAGTGGAAGCGACTGGAAAACGTTGCTTGTCAGTTATGCCGCTTACAGTTATGAATACGCGCTTAAGTACAAGTATGGATATATGCGAGTAAACACATACAAACATATATAAAATCGTGCTCACATTACATACATACATATGTACATATATGGTTTTATGAAGATGACCTTAAGACTACCTGAATTATTACTGGAGGAATACGCGTTCATCCGTAGATCCATTTAATTGAAACTAATAAAGGTTGAGCAGCGGAGGTGGCTAAACAATATAAATCCAACTTTGCTGTAAATAAGAAGAAACAACTTTAAATAAAATATTGCTTAAATATAATAAAATATTATCTAACATCTTATCTACCACTATTATTTTCAATTTGAATCTTACAGATACTTTCCTATAATTGAAAATTAGTAATTTAAATAGCAATTGATTTTAACAACAGGATTTATCGGGATATGGAAGAAGACTATAAGAATTGGGCTTTGTGTATGTGTTTCCCTCATAACAATGAACATTCATTTGATTTGGGTTATCGCATAGACGATCAATAGAACCTCCCAACCCCTACCGTTTTCCCATTTTTCGATTTGGGGTGGCACTTGAGTTTGATTTGGATGTGAGCTCAACTGGAAATGTGGCTGATTGGCAGATAGCTGACTGAATGGATAGCTGGCTGTTTGGTGAAAGTGCAGCACTTTTCACACATGGCCATGGGCCACCATTATGAACAGTATCAAATGTGCAACATGCACTCGGGTAGTGGTGGGGCAGAGTCAAAGAAGTCGGGCAACAAATCAAGCAATTTACATTTCATGCACTTTTTGCCCAATGTGAAAATATGAAAAACGCTGGTAACCCGCATATTTACTAAATATATCTATATCTTGACTGACACGGGAATGGGAATTGAAAACGGAGTTGTGTGTCGGCAGTCTGGAGTCGAAGTAGATGGATGGACTCTTCGTGGGGCTGTCAGTCTTCAAATTGGGTGAACAAAAGTTTTCAATTTCTAAATTAAAGATATGGTTAAATGAAATTCATAACGCACCGAAAAAAAAATATATAAAAAAAAAATAAATAACATGACGCACACACAACAAGAACATGCATACACATACATATAATTAGCCAATTACGAGTATCTAAACAGCGCCGAAATACTTACATACAGATAGACATACATGTATGTACATACATACATATGTATCTACAGATACAAGAGCGAGCGTACATAAATTATACATGGACAGAAGGGGGCACTTACCAGTACGAGTTCGAATGCGAGTATATGAGTATGAATACGAATACGAATACGAATTCGAGTATGAGTCTGACTATGAGTCTGAGACCGAGTTTGAGTGCGAGTACAGTTATAGATACTTCGCTGAGATACTTACTGAGTGCGCATGTGCGCCAGTCGTCGCCAGCCGGCACTTCCAGTTTAAGTTGCACACACACACACACACACACACACACACACACACACACACACACACACACACACACACACAAGCACACAGAGAGAGAGCTCTCAAAAAGGAGCCGCTGTTTCTTACGCAATGGCGCATCAAGTTTAAGAGCGAATCTAGAGAGCTACACTCAGAAAAATAAATGAAGCTGATCCACACTGCTATGTAGATCAGAAAGTCCTCATTCCTTTCAAAATTCATATTTGTAATTTAAATGAATCTTGAATAATTAGAGTAAGATATTCACTTCTAATTTTGAATACTCATTCCGATAAACTTTCAAAAATAAAACTAAAACTGTTTGAATTACAAAACTAACTTCTTGAATTAAGTTTCAGAGTCTTTACTCAAATTTGAAGTGCTTGTAATGAGTATGTTTTACATGATTTAAGAGATTTTGTTGATTAACGATCTAATATCAATAATCGTTTATATTTATTTAAGAAAACTCAAGCAGGAAGTGAACTTAACGAAAAACCAAATTAATTTTTGTACCGGTTGTAGTTGAATTTTGGACAGCGTTTTTCTTCAAGTGTATACAGAGAGAGAAAGATGTAGGGAGAGGGAGAGTGCGGGAGCTAGGCAAAGAGGGGATTCTTGGCTTTACAATGATCTCATTCCGATGTTCTAGAATAAAAGCTCGACGCAAAACTTGGCCTGGCAACAAGAATCAGAAAATCGCTTCCCATATTCCCAATTGCTCACACGTGCGACGCTGCCATCCTTAAGACGGTGAATGTAACTGGGGCAGGCAGAAGCAGGGGCAGGGGCAGGGGCAGAGGCAGCCACCCTGAACGCGATCCCTTGTTTCATCGTACGACTCACCCCATTTTCACACACATTTTACGAGCTATTGATGGCTGTGAAAATGTGCTTATGAATATGAATAGATACCGCTGCTGCCGCTCGAAGACGACTACCTGAGGCCCTTTTGCCAATGTGGTATCTGCCCGCCCTATTTTCTTTCTTTTTTAATGGCAACTTAATAAGTTCAGTGAACACAGAGCCCAGTTGCCTCAGCTGCGGGCAAGTTTTTTTATTTTTTTTTTATTTCGGCAAAAAGCGCAATTTAATTAGTTGTCTGGGGTTGCCAGGACACATAAATACGAGCCGTAGATACATCTGCAAACAAATCGTGGCCAATTGAAGGCCAACTGACTCAGCAACAGCTACCTCAAAGTACAATAGGAAATGGCTATAACTATATATATATATAAATATATATGTGTGTGTGTTTGTGTGCACACATACAAATGTAGAAGAAAGCGCAGCGACAGCGTCTCTGCTTATATTTGTATCTTTTCACTTATGCCATGCAACTGTAGCTGTAGCTGTGTGTATCTGTATCTGTATCTGTGAGTGTATCTTTAGCTGTATGTGTGATTGCTGCTGCTTCTGCTGCCTTTGCTGTTGGCTCTGGCCGCATTTGCGAAGCTTTATGGACCGCCACTGCTACCAGACGCATTCCGATGCGGATCCGGGATTGTGAAATGTTTTCATTTCGAGATACATTTACCCAACGCGTCTGCACGCTGTCTGTATCTGTATCTGTATTTGTATTTGTATCTGTGTTTGTATTAGTATAGGTATCGGTGGGTCTGTGTTTGTGTTGGCCTGCGGTTGTTTTTTCTTTTCCCGGGCCACTCTCCCCCCGATACGTGTTGCATGTTAATTATTATCGCGACCATTAATAAATACGGGAATTCGTCCGTTGAATCGTGAAGTTTCCACACCCATCCCAAAAATCTATTTCGGGTATTTTTAGCTCTTTTATTACATCCCATAACCATCAATTCAAACGGATCCAATTTGGAGCATTTTTTTAACTTTTATAAATGTAGCTACATTTATTATTTATTATTTCATATATAACTGAAATCATGTACACTTTTTAAATCTCGCAAATATATGTTCTTTTAATTTAATTTGTATTTATTATTTATATTTTAATTTATATGTAGTATATGTAGCAGTTCTAAAAGTAAACTAATAAATGTGCCTCATAAAATATGAACAGGTTTAATACATTTTTTAAACTTTGTCTTAGTTCTGAAATATATATCGACTTATAAAATAAATGTAGTTATTTACTTATCACTTAATATGTTTAGAATATAGGTTTTTCAATTATTAAATTTAGACATTTAAATTTTGAATTTTAAACAGATCTAATTTTTCTAATATTCTTTTTATTTGCTTAGCAGTTTGGATTCCTTTGAGATTTTAGGTGTTGTTATTGTTCTGTTGTTATCCTCATATCAATGTTTGGCAGCTTGAATGACACTTCTTGACAGTCATGATGATCCGATCCGATCCGATGCGATGCGATCCGATCAGCATTTGGGCATTTAGAAAGTAGCCCGGAAATTCACAGCCACACACGGCATATTTATGCTGATTAGCACCTATTGGGTTAGCTGTGTGCCCAAAGCATGTGTCGTGTTTATACGTATCGTGTGTGTGTGTGTGTTAGAAAATAATCAATTGGTAAATATGTTTATCACGACTTGGGCCACAACATGCATAGCTTTCCTTTCCATGCTCCACTTTGGCCAGAAGTCAAAAAAATACGACTCGAGTCGAGTCGAATGGGGTGGCGTTTCATGAATGAAAAATGCTGCTGCCACAGGCCTTGTATGTGTATGTGTGTGTGTGTGTGTGTGTTAATCTGTGGGTAGACAACAACGCACGCACACGCACATATACATATACATATATATTTGTTTGTCGTTTACTTATCTGGCTGCCCCCGCACCCTGTGGCTTCTCTTATCATCGGTTGCCTTTTGTAATACGCAAACAAAGCATAAAGCATAAATACCAACACATCAAGTTGTTTAGATTCTGTCGTTGCCGCTGGCATGCTTGGAATGCTGTTCACCAAAAGCGATCTGGCGCCCAACTCCAACTCACCTTGAGCTCAACTAACTGACAACAAGTCGCTGTCAAAAATATGGAATAAAATAATAATAAAAGAGAAGAAAAAAAAATAATAATAAACGACAATCGGGGCTTACGCTGGCGTTGGCGTCGGCGTCGGCGTCTGCGTCGGTGTTGGTATTTGACGTTTGCTGCTTTGACCCACTGTTCCAAAAGCTCATGACTCCTCGTATCCATTCTCTCTCTTTCTTTCGTTACTTTGGACACTGCAGATACAGTCACATTGTGGTGTACTTACCTATTTATGTATATACAATACACAGTTAAACGAATGTTTTGTGCTCACCTTCAGCGCTCTGCCGGCAGCACCAGCAGCAACAACAACTTTTTACTTGGAGGCTGTGCTGCGGCGGCATTAGTTCAAAGCTTTGTAACACCACACGAATCTGTGTGTGTGTGTGTGTGTGTGTGTGCAGGGCACACAAAAAAAAAACACCATTGGAATGTGGAATGTGGTATTCATTGACAAAATCAGCTTTCAAAATGATCTCACTTGTCTAAAAAACAGTCAAACCAAATCGAAAACCGGTTTCGTAGTCAAATCATAGAGTAGTGATGGAGAGAAAGAGACACGCACACAGAGAGAGAGAGAGCACTTTTATTATTCCATTTTAGTTCGTTTTCCTTGAGAGTACACACATACAGTGACTCTCATAGGCTTTTGAACGGTGTCTAGAAAAAATTTCAATTGCCTGCCATAAACTAATTATGTAACATTTTTCAAAAATTCCAAAGACCCATGGCAGGTAGATATATGAACCACCAAAATGAATATGTGACCCTAATAAACTGGGATTTTCCCACCCGTTAGGTCGGGTTATGTAAAAAAAGTACCGCAATTTATGGTCTCAAGACCTTTTGAACAGTTACTTTATGGACAGTTAGGTGGCAGAAAACCCGGGTTTTCTGCCTAAAGTTGAATATTTTCGGTAAGCATAGACTAATCCTCCATAGTCAGTTAAGTTTTTTTCCTGCAATTCGGGTGCAATAAGCCAACAAGGATCATGGCCAAACTGACCACCATTGAGCAAGGGAAACTCATCCTGGAACACTTAAAAATTGGATATTCATATCGCCAAATAGCTAAAATAGTCAATCTAAACACCTCAACTGTATTCTACATCATTTTGAGTTCCGTCGACGAAAATTGGACAGAAGACAAGGGCGGAATGGCACCAAACCCGATTTTTATCGAGCAGGACGAGCCGAGGATCATCAAGATTTCAAGGAGAAATCTTAAGCTATCGGCTCAAAAACTGGCTCAATAGGTGCAGGATGAAATAAGGAAAAAGTTCAGTATGGGAACTGTGCTCCAAGTTCTGCGAAACTATGACTTGAAGGCCCGAGTACGACGGAAAAGGAAAATTACAAGCGCAAAAAATAAAGGGGCTAGGATGACGCTTGCCAAAATCCACTTGGACAAGTATTTGGTGTTTTGGAACACAGTCATATTTGAATATGAGTACAAATTCAATATTTTTTGCCAGGACGGATGGAATTATATGTGGCGACAGTCCAATATTGAGCTGAATCCCAATCACTTAATGGCAGCAGTCAAGCACGGCGGAGGAAGTGTAATGGTATGGGCATCTATCTCGGCAGCCGGTAGCGGAAATTTTGTGATTATTGAAACAACAATGGATAGGAATGTGTACTTCGATATGCTGAAGGAAAATTTACTCCAAAGTGCCGAGAATCTAGAATCCGACGCACTTTCCGGATCGACCAGGACAAAGACCGCAATCATAAGTCCGGAATAGTACAGTCCTGGCTTATCTGGAACTGCTCCCACGTGATAATTCCACCGGCCCAGTCTCCAGACTTAAATGTTATTGAAAATTTGTGGGCTCTGCTGGAAAATAACATCCAAAAATACAAGATATCCAGCAAACAGGATCTCCAAAACGCTCTGCTGGAGGAGTGGAGCAGGATCAGCCCAGAAACTACCCGGAAGCTGGTATCTTCCATGAAAAATAGGTTAAGCGAAGTTGTTAAGGCTAAAGGATATCATACTAAGTATTAACATGCTTATTTAAGCTTTTATACGCCAAAAAATGTAACTTTTCTTAAGACTGTTCAAAAGGTTTGAGACATGAATTTTGGTTATGTTTTCAGTTTTTGACTAATTTTAATTAATTAATTAATATTTTAATAAAAACTAAAGTTTGATTTTCAAATGTGATATAACATTAAACAAATTGGCATTTAAACATTTTGAATTTGTTTCCTTGTTTAAATTTTATAGCACTTTAAATTTTTTGCTAGACACCGTTCAAAAGCCTATGAGAGTCACTGTACATATGCATGTACAATACACATTTTTCGAATATTTCACCGTTTTCACCGCACGTGCCTGGAACAGAGGCCCTGAGCCAAATTTAATAGTTAATTATGATTTACAATGTGTGTCAAGTCGAAATTATCTACTGCCTTTTAACACATTGCACAAAAAAAAAAAACAATACCAAAGAGCGTAGCCTCAAAATTTTCACACGCGCAAAGCAAACGCAAACAAAAAAATGAAGAAAAAACGGAAAGAAACACGAGCATCAAAAAAAAAAAGCAAGCGACTAAATTCGGGCAAGATCTTACGGTTTTTGGCTTTTTAATATAAATAGCACACACAATTAGTGGCGGTGAGAGTGAGGCGCTGAAAAAAAAACACACACATAAAAATATACAAGTGTGTAGAAAAGAAAAAAATAAACTGTAAATAGTTCAAACTTACCATAGCTGCTGCAACCAATGTCTTCTTCCTTCTGCCCAAGCCGATTATTATCGAAAATCGAAATTGAGGGGGGAATTCGCTAAATATAGACAGGGAGGGGAGAAGAAATCAAAGGTGAGCATAACTTACATCCAAGCTTTAAATATAGACAAAAGAGTTCGGGGGCTGCGCATGCGCGCCGCTGTGTGTGTGTGAGGGAGTCGGCGCGATAGCGTGAGACAAGCGCCGACAACGCATTGGAATGCTGCTGGAAGCAACAACAACAACAATCTTCATTTAACAGTCATTAATTTAGACGTCGTTCCAGCTGTTTGGCTAAGGGAGCGCCCGCTGCTGATGCTGCTCCCGCGAGATGATCACACGCTGCTCGTCGTTGGCACTGGGAAGCTGTGGGAAAGTATGTGCCGCAGCAGCAGCAGCGACGTCAGCGGCGGCAGCATGAAATTGGGTCAACATTTTTTCATTCACTCTTTTTGTTGTTATATTTCGACATATTTTGTGTATGTTTAGTTTTTAGTGTTTTTTTTTTTATTTTGTTTCTCTTTTTTTGTGTGTGCCTGCCATTTTTTTATTAACACGAAACTTTCTATTGAGCGAATAGCAGCAACACACAACAAACGAAAATAATTTTTTTTTCTTCTTTTTGCTTTTTGTAACAGAGAGCGCCACACACGAACTTCAGCAGACCGTAGCATTTACCGTTAAGTTTTTATATAAGCACATTTTTATGGCCTCGCCGTGGCTTAATCAGGAATTGCCGCCCCAATAATATAAATATACATTTTAATTGACATTTATTGTTCCGTCTGCATTAAATAAAAATTAAAAAACAGAAAAACGGCGAACTGCCGAATTTTTATCTGCCACAGACTTCCAGCTGAATTCACATGACTGCACGCATGCGCAGTTCTCTTCCATATCGATAGAACTGCGATGCCGATAGGCGAGACGATAACGGCGACGGCATTCCTCAGCTCGTTGCTGTTACAGACGGCGACCACCGCCAACGTTTTCGCTGCTGGCGTTCTTTGGCCTTTTTCGCTGACATTATTGCTTTTAAAACAACAACAACAAAAAATACAAACGGGATCAGCTTGCCGGTGTCCGTTAGGCCGCCACTGCATGTGTGTGCAAACTGACTGAAAGAGAGAGGGAGCAAGAGAGCACACACAATTGCGCTCCCTTTTTACCCTTTAGCAGCTGCCCACTTGGACTTTGACGTCCCTGTCCCTGCTGTCTGCTTTCGACGACGCGTCGCATCGAGTCGCGACGCCGATCTTTTGCTTCGCCTGCCTTTTTACTTTAGCGTTCGCTCTCTTTCGTCTTGCTGTTCTTCTTGGTTCTGGTTCTGCTTGCCTGCCCTGTGTGTGTTGTTCTTGTTCCTGTTGCTTTTGCTCTCTCCCTCTCCCTCCCTCTCTCTCTCTCTCTGTCGTTGTTTGCTGCCAGCCCGCATTCTATGCTGGTGGTTGACTTTTCTTCATTTTGCCTTTTTATGCTGAGTGATGCAACTTTTGTTTGTGGCGTTTGCGCCTCGCTATGAGTCCAGCACCGATTGCAATTATGATAGGCACACGAGGTAACCTACACCCCTCCTCCTTTCCCTTCTCATCCTACAACTGCCTCCATCCGTTCCCTTTATTATCGCCTGTAACTGCATCGCAATTACCATCAAAATTGCTTTAACCACACAACACACAACAGCGCCGCAAAAATAAAAGCTTCAAACGCTAATGTGGCGAAACTGGTATACAGTGAAAATCGGTTAATGGCAACATTTTAATTTAGGTCTTTTTCTATTTTCTATACATTTTTTCAAGCATAAATATAATTGCTTTATTTTTGTTTAGTCTTAAATCTTTCACAAAAATTGTTTATTTTGGTTTTAAACTTTTTTTTTTAAAGTGAAATCCGTGGTTACTTCTATAATCACAACCATTTACTTTAATCGTGCAAAAGAATAAAACTTCTACAAACTTTTTCTTATAGTCTTAGTTTTCTCGAACTTAAGTAGTCAGTGCATTAAAATTAAATACTTCCAGAGAGAATTTACTGTAAACTGGAACTGAAGTTGCAGTTAGGAACATAAAAAGCTACAAAAGAAAATTGGGCTCAGACCCACGCTCTCGTCGCATGACTCATGCTTGAAAAATTTCAATTTGAATTTCTAAATAGACGCTACACACACATACACACATACACACATGCACAAAGAGACGACGACGACGACGGCGACGCGCAGCATCCAATTTCAGCCAATAAATATTTTACTTCGTCTCCAAAGGCGAAGCCGAGCTTTTGTCTCGAGACTTGTAACTGGCTGTAGTTTGCCCTGTGTGTGTCTATCTGTGTGTTTGTTTCTCCGTGTGTGTGTGTGTATGTGTGTGAGCGCATTGACTGCTGGTAAATTCCACAAGGCTTACGCTTACCCATGTGCTGGCTTTGACTTAGAGGTTAGAATCGGAGAGCTCCTTAGATGTCAATGGATGTCGCATGCAGCAACAGTCGCCACAACAACAACAACGACGACGACGCGACACAAAGTCTTGGCCAACAGAAACCAGTTTCTGGACACATTTTTCTTGCCGTTGTGGCTGTTGTTGTTGGTTGGCATTACTCACTTTGTGTGAAGCGCAAGTTCTATTTGGCTTAGTTCTTCTCATAGTTGAACGGAACCGCATTCCATGCTACACCAATACACCAACACACAGGCGTACAGAGACAGTTTCAAGCCTCACTCATACAAACACAATACTCACACTCACACTCACACGCAAATAGTTACATACATACACTGGATGAGTTCTTTAACTTTAATTTTTCCACGCTATGCTTATATGCTGTGGGCCACCTCAGCTCCCCGCTGTTGTGTCTCGCCCCCCTCCTCCCAACAAACGTTATTTGAACTTTCTGGAATGCGGTCGCACAAGTTTCATATGTACACACACACAGATAAATACATACATACGGACATACATACATACATGCATACGAATGTATGTGTAAAAATGATTGTCGTCTGCTCCGCTTTTGGGTCAGCTCCTTGTGTGACAAGCCTTTTCATTTAACACAACTTTTTTTTTAGCTTTTTCCTTTTTTACAAATCGCAAATGTTTCAGTGTCATTTTTGCATTTCAATATTTACTTTTCACACTGTTTTTGTTGTTGTTACATCCGCTCTCACAAAATCGGCAAAGTCTGCACAGCAAAGCAAAGTAAAGCAAAGCAAAGAAACGTCCGCGAGCAGCTCGGCGACGACCATGCGGCTGTAGCTACAAAAATTTACTGAATGAAAACATGTCTTTTCTTTTGCGGCGATCTTCGTTTTTCAATGTGCGCGGAACGTCGCGCATGCGCTTGCACAGACAGAGATGGAGATAGTTGTTCAGGCAGCGAAGCAGACAGCAGCAGAGGCATGCAGTCGACGTCAGCAGAGTGCTGACGCCAGCTGAGGCAGCGACAGAGGCAGCACTTTGAAAATATTGCTGTTGCTGTCTGTTTCGAAAGTAGTTGGCAGTGTATGTGTTATGTTGTATCTGTCGCTGTAAACATGTATCTGTGTGTGTATGCATGCATCAGTGTGTGTATGTGTGTTTGTGTGTGTGCTAGAAAGTTTCGATACTGAACTGAACTACTCCATGATGATGTTGGGGTCACATGCATATGAAACTTACAGAACGGCATTCCACAACCGAACTGACACCGCTGCCCCCTCCCTCCACTCCTCCATTGCTGCTGTTCACTCGCTCGCCAGTTAAAGTAAAGTTAAAGTTAAAGTATCTTTGTATCTGTTTCTGTTACTGTTGCTGTTGCTCGCTGCTGCTGCGCTGCTGAGCTATGCGCTACTTTAGACTCAGCGTCAATGTCTTTTTGGGTTTGAATTTTGATGCTCGTTGGAATCTTTTTTTTAATGTTGTAATCTACGAAAGTTTTGTTATTGCTGTTGTTGTTATTGTTGTTTGTTGTTGTTTTTGTGTTTGGGTTTTGTAAGTGTCTTTTGGAATTTAGTTTTTGCCTGTGTATGTGTGTGCGAGTGTGTGTAACGCATGTGTGTAGATACGTTTTTTTATGTAGCTGTTGCTGTAGCTGGTTGCGTTCTTTTGCGTAAACAACACACACACACACACACACACACACGCACACGAAATTCGCCATTGAACGGTAAAAAATAAATTCCAACGTGTTTGACTTTGTAACTTTGCATGTGTGTGTGTGTGTGTGTGAGTGTGTTGGTGTATGTTGGTGTGTGTATGGTCTTTTTCAATTACATGTTTGTAAATGGAATTTCTGAACTTTTTGTGAACGAGGTCATTTACAACGAAAAATAAACCAAAGCACAACAAATAATAGAGGGGGAGATGGAAGTGTGGAGGGGTTTGGTGAGGGGACATTAAAAAGCTGTATTTTTGTTGTTGTTTTTGTTGTTGTTTTGCGTTCGTCATGAAGGTATTTATAGGAAATTCCATAGGCATTACTCTTTAAATTTAAAATAGGCGTTATTTATAGTTGCCGGTGCAGCAGCAGCAGCTGACATGAATACCAAATGACGTGGGACGGAGCGAGGGTGGTGATCGCGAAGGGAATAGGGGAAAATGTCAAATGACGATCGACAAAATGTGGGTGACGATATCTAATTCAATAAAAGAAATCCCACATTAAAAATAGTTTATGAAAAACCCCATACTTTAAACAACATTTTCTTATCTTCGTAATAACGTTATTTCTTGGATTGTTTTGCATTTTCCAAGGAACATCATAACCTGTTTAAACCCATCTTATCATACATATAAATATTTATAAGCAATTTGCAGTTTTATATTTAGTAAAATATTTACGATCAGCTTACTTCAAAGACTGTAATTCTAATCTCGCAATAAATAAATACAAATAACAATGAAATATTTTTTCAGGAATGTGTGTTCGGAAATAAAAAGATTGTGGCCACATGTGGTGTACAATTGCTTTTCGACTTAATAATACGATTAACAGTTGCTTTGCTTTTTGTATGCATGCCCCACAATATTGGAGAAATGCATCGGCAAAGTTTCCAGGTGTAAATTTGTTTTTAAATGAATGCAGACCCATTAACAATTTATATATATATAAATGTTTCGATGACTGGGATTGATAAGTAACGGCGGCTACTTGACGCAAGAATTTCTGGAATTTCGAAAGTGTACACACACCTGTCTCAGTCACGCACTCACACAAACACACCCATGCACACACACTCACACACACGCACACACACATGGAGCACGCGCTCAATCTAAGGCTTATCAAGAGTCCAAAGCAACTATAAGTGACTTGTGATGGCATTGCAGCAACTTTGAGTCACATGCTTAACACTTACCTGGCCATTGCTCTGGAGGTGGGGCAGGGGGGGGGGGCATGGGAATGGGGGGCACGAGCTGTTGCTGAAGACCCGGACCTGCAGTTCCAACTTAGAAAGCGGGCATATTTAGCTGTAAAGTGAGAAAAGGGTAACGGAAATTGTAATAAATACTTGTATTTGTATTTGTATTTGTTTTCTCTTTCTCTCTCTCTCTCTCTCTCTCTTTCTCTGTGTCAATAAGAATAAAAACAAACAAAACAAAAGCGTATTGGACTTTTGACTGTTTGTATTATTTACAACATCAGCAGCAACGTCAAGACCGTAAAAATAATTAATAAATCTTATCAGGTCGACTGGCAGTTGGCATTGCCGTTAAGGAGGGGCTTTGCTGGTAGCCCACCCAAAATACAACCAACCCTTGCAACAGAAATCAACTATATATATATATATATATATGTATAAGTGTGACGCCTATATTGGTGTGACGTAAAAAGATTGGAATGTCATGGGTTCATTGTGTAGCACGCACGTTCAACATTCGTAATCGGAATCGCTTATGGTTTTCCCTATCAATATCAAAAAATACAAATAAAGTACTCAGACGCAATCGCCGTTTCGAAAGTTTTGGACTGTGTCTTTAATGCTTAATAATGTCGTCTAATAGGAAGCACGTGAGTTGCGTACAGAACCGGTGACTTGCTGCATAAGGCCTACACTGCTGCATCAGGTGGCAATCGGCTAACAACTTGGTAAGTCTCAAAATGTGACTCCTCCAATTGATTATTATTGCTGACTGCAGTGCGATATATATGTGTGTGAATATATTCCAAGTGTATTTCTTTCACTCGGAGATCAGAGAGACACAAAACCTCTGGCGGGAGTGTCGAGTGCCAGGCCAGACCAGACCAGACCAGACCACCCAAACCAGACCAGACCCTCTGCTAGACAAATTGCACATAATTTCTAGTCGAGCGAGCGGTAAAAAGTGCACCGAACCTGCCCCAAAAACGAGACACACGCATACACATTGTGAAAGAAGCAGAGTGCGGAAGATACCAAGTAAGCAAGTAAACCCTGCGGCAGACAGTCTGTTAGTTAGTTAGTTAGTTAGTTAGTCTCAGTTGACGACGCGTCGTCAGTTTGTTTCTCAGTCGCAGTCTCAGTCTGTAAGTCTCCGGCTCAGTTTTGTGTTGCCTGCCTGGTTGCAGGTCTCTCAGTCGCTTAATGGAAATTATGTCGTGTGCAATTTTATGCATGAGGGAATCAGTTGCAAGCAAAAACACATTATCAGTGCCAGAGTCAGTGGCAGTGGCATAGGTAGAGCGCATCGCAACTTGCTGCAGGCCGGCGGCAACAACTGGCTCTCAGGTTAGTTGATAAGCCGCTGCAAAATGGGAACTTCTCACACACACACACACACACACGAACAAGCGAACGGTAACGAAACGATGACGCAGCTGAGGAAGACGTGGCTAACACCCTGCACACTGACACCAAACCACACAATTATTGAAAGAAAATTTTGGCCTAATCATCTTTTTCTTAAATTCGCTTTCGGTTTGAAATGTGCTCTATAGTTTTTTAATATTAATAATAATTGTGATTTTTTTTGGATCTATATTCCCTTTATTCAGTTACCTTTAAAAACTGTGTAATTTCCATAAAGCTTTGGACCGTTGGTCAAAAGAATAAGCGGCTTAGATTCATGGTCTGATTCACTGTGAGCAGAGAAAAGCTAAACGTAAATTAATTGAACGCTCTACAAGCAAATTGTCCCCTTAGATAATTGTTTAATAATGATTTATGGCTTTCTTTTTTTAAGGAAATATTGATGACTTGACGGAAGAAATGACAATCGAGCTCAAACTAGGGTTCATTTTAGTTCAAATACTTTAAATGTATATAGGAATTGGAAATCAAGTTAAAGTGCAATTTGGGACCACTGTCTTGTTTGGGGTTGACTTTTGGCAGTTGCATGTTGCATGCATTAGCATACAAGTGTTGTGTGCCACAGACTCGATATAATACCTGGAACAAGCTCTTTGGCTAACGAACAGAGCCGACGACGCCTCTAGAGCAAAATAAAAATGCATTGAAGCGACGCTGATGCTGATGGTGGCTGCTGTTGCAGTGCCCCCTCCCCCCAACAGTGTGCCACTAGTCGTAGCACCCTCACATGTGTGCTGTACATGCATCAAGTTTTGTGTGTGTCTATTCGCTCAGCTGCAGTTGGTTTGGTTTGGTTTGGTTTGGTTTGGGTTGGGTTGGGTGTGGGTAAGTCTATGACCGCCGACTGCTTCAAGAGTGTCTGCTGGGGAAAGTCGACGCGGGGGCAGCTGCAACTGAAGCAGCAACTAAAGCAACCAAAGCAGCAGCAGCAGCACAGCAGGCTGGCAATTTGTTGTGCCGCTTCCTGAGCCCACACAGACGCAGACCCAGACACAGACACAGAGGTGGCGGCAGTGGCAGTGGCAGGGGCAGTGCCAGCGAAACAACAAGCCATGTGAGGCTGGCATAATTATAGCACATTCCATGCAGCAAAGTAGCTGCAATCGGATGTGGATTTGGCTACCAAGTAGGAGTCACTCATGTCGCTCCATCACTGTGTAAACTGTGGGCGTCTGTCGTCTCCCTCTGTCTTTCGTCTCTCTCTCTCTGTCTCTCGCTCTTCTCGAACCGCCTTCGCGCCGCCTTCGATCCGAGATGTATTAATGACATTTGGCCCAGTTTTTGGTTGGTTTTTCTTTATTTTTTTGTTGGTTGGGGGCGACAGCGACACGTAACTTGCAACAGCTGTACTGGGCACGTTGGCATCGTCATCCTCTCATTCATATTCATAAATGTTGAACGTATTTTTGCGTAAAGCCCGCGCCGCAACGGAAGTTGTGCGACCCTCCCTGCTGTCCGTGTATCTGTATCTGTCTCTGGTTCCCTGTTCCCCTGGTAGACAATGTGCCGCTCTATTTTGGCTGCGTTGCCCAGTTCCCGTTGCCGATCCAGTTCTCGTTCCCAGGCGGGCAAGCTAAAGTTCAAAGCACTATTGAACTCACGGACGGGGCAACACTTTCGCCATAAATAGCAAAAGTGACGGCTCCCAAGTTGCCACCACCGAACGTCCCTCTCCCCACATTACTCACGATCTTTTATCAACGGAAACCAGCCGCAGCAATGCTCAAGTGGGACAGAGACACACAGAGAAAGAGAGAAAGAGAGAGAGGTGACGCGTAGGAAGTAGTAAAAAGTAATAAAGAAAGAAAGAAAGAAGCGTTCAGAGATAGATGGAAAGAAAGGAAAACGAAAACAAAAGTGTCTAATGCTCCAAGTGTGAGCCGCTGGCTGCTTCCTCCCGCTGCCACTTCCTGTGCGTGTGGCCTAATGAGGAAGTGGAAATGGAAGTAGTGGAAATGTGGCCGAGCCAAATGCAAGTGGGAAGTGGGAAAGTGGAAAGTGGGTAGCGGGTAGCGAGTAGCGGATGGGAAGTGCAACTGCATTTTAAAGTGCCAGCCAGCATGCCACAAGCTGACAAGCCAAAAATAACAAGAAGCTACAAAATGCATGCCCCGACGATTGAATACGCTTCCCTTCCGAATTCCCACTAATCCGATCTAAATAGCATTTGACGTAGATTAATTAGTCTATTGTTCTATTTGTAGTCCACTTTGACACTAATTAAAATATTTATATGTCGTTTTTTAAAACAACCAACTGATGCAGATAAAACATAACTGTTCTAAGACTCTACAAAGTCCGTAATCAATTTACACCAATACCCAAGCGACTCCAATAGTATGTGTTTATATATATATTAATTTATACATATATATATATATGTGTATATAATTATAAAACGCACCAAATGCAGACGCGATTTGGAGCCGAGTTATGTGCTCGGAGGGTTAGCGGGGTCTATAAATAAGTATTTGCCCCGAAAGGCCGGAAATATTGTGACTATATATACGAGACCCGATACGAATCCCTGTCTGACTCTCTCCATCCCTCTCTCTCTCTCTCTCGAGCACACTATCTGTGTGTGAGTGTGTATGAGAACGATTCATTCATATTTTTGCGCACCATTCATTCATAACTGTATGTGAATGGAATTGGGTATATGTTGGCAAGCATATAAAATAAATACTGGCAAACGCATATGGAAGAAGTTGTTATTTAGTTGCTGTTGTTGTTGTTGTTGTTTTAGTTGTTGTTGCTGTGATTGCGACAACAACTAAATCAAACAACAAATACTGAATGTATTGGCTGCTGACCCCAAAAAAAAAAACCGAATAAAACGGAGTTACGGATCCGTTCCTCACTTATCAGCGTGTCTCAGTTTGTGTGTGTGTGTGTGTATGTGTGTGCTCAATGAAAATTCATTGAAATTTAGAGCAAATCTATAAAATGCAACGAAGCAAGCAACATCAACTACAAGCGTACTAAATCTATACACACATTGAGATACAGATACAGATACACACAAACACGCACACGCACACACACAGCTACATTTTGGGGGTTCCAATGGCGTTGGCGATGGCGGCGATAAACTAACAGCAACAGCAACAACAACAACAACAACAGAAACGCATTGTGGCAAGCAGTTGGAGCGATGACACGAGAGACTGCGGCGAGCGCAGCGAAGGCGGCGTCGGCGTCAGCGGTGGCAGCGTTGATTGCTGCTGCTGCTGCAGCTTTCAGGCATTGCATGAATTTATGAATGAATGAAAGTGTATGTGATTATGTATGTTTATGTGTGTGTGTGTGTGTGTGTGTGTGTGTGTGTGTAGTTGGTGTGGCGTGTCGCCGGCGCATTGACTATATATGTATATGTGTGTGCGCTCGCATTTAATGAATGAAAATCTCAAGCTGAGGCCGCGACAACATAAACCAACAAACACACACACACACACACGCACACACACACACACACAGAGACACAGTGAAACCACACAACAAATGCAGTAAAAACGGAAGTAAATGAGAACAACAACAACAACAACGAGTGAATGAATGAATGAATGGACGTCTGATTTTCAACTACGGATAAGATACTTGTAGAATATTTTATGGCTCAAGTATCCCCACTCACAAATGCTGTGCATTTAATAAGCATTTACATTCATGCGAACTTGAAGTGTGGGCAAAAGTAGTTTTGACTTATGAATAAGCCGCAAACTGTTCTCATAAAATACACTCAAAATATATATTCATACATATATCAAAATATAGTGTAATCAAAGTTTAATCGATTTGTGGAAAATAGTAAACAGTTGAGCAGGAAAAACAGTTGAACTTTTATAAGATCTTTTTAGTTTATCTTTGCTCAATATAAATGTTAATTTATAAAGTGCCCGTCGTTTCTAATGTCCTTAAAAAGTATGCTATGTTAAATCATCAAACACACTTAAAAATTTAAATTGAATACTCACTTTTCATTATCTCCAAGCTCCAAATGATAAATCAAGTGTGTTTTTTTTTTATAAATTGTGAAAATAGGCCGATTGATTGGATGATAAATAAAAACTTTGAGAATATGAAACGAATGGCCCATTTACTGAATCAACTTTTGAGCTTTTGTTCTTAATTTAGAATCTCGAATGATAAAGGGTTTTTTAAATTTATAGCGTATTCAGATAAACTGTTTATTTTGATATAAATAAATTGCCTGGCTATGGCAGGCTGGCTGCCCGATAAATTACTCTTGACATATTTCATTTGTTTGCTGATTTCGTTGGTATTTGATTTAGGAATTTTGATTAGCTGGTTGTTTTTCTTGGAATAAGATCACATTAAGAAATTTGCATTTAGCGTTACATTCACTCTGACTCAGTAGGCTGAATATTGGAATATTTGTTCAAGTGACTCGCGCAAAATTCAGCTGAAATTCGATTGACTGTATTTTACAAGTTCCAATGATATTTGACACAGACACACACACACACACACAAGCCATTAAGAAACGTTAGTTAAACTTACAAAGAAAAAATATATATCTCTATATATGTATGTAGGCAAATAAAAATAGATTTCAATATTGTTGTTTTGGCTATGACGCACAAATTGCGCCAGTGCAGGTGAAGCTAGACAAATATAAATATAAATATGGTATCGGGCTTGACTTTTACGAGTGTATATATAGGTATATATAGCGAGTGTGATGCGGCCAGGCGATAAAATTACAAAAACAACCCCCCCTCCCGCCGCGGAAAGTGCCGGGAAAAATCTTGTAAATTGTGAAGAAACAATAATAGAAAACAGCTACAACAACTACAAAAAGAAACAACGAGCAAATGACGCACAAAACTTTACAAGGGTGTCTGCCCCGTCTGAGCTCTGCGGCAGCGGATCGTGTACGTCATTGAAAATTGAATGAAAATGAAAATTAGATTGGCGCACAGCAAACTACAAACATTAGGACGTCTTTTACGTCAGCAGCAGCAGCAGCAACAGCAGCAGCAGCAGCAGCAGCAGCAACAGCAGCAGCAGCAGTAGCAGCAGCAGCAGCATTAGCAGCATCATCTATTTCCACAAGAGTTGATGGTGTTGTTGCTTTTGGTTTTTCCTTGATATTTAGATTACGATTATTTACATAACATGTGTTTGGCCCGATGACGTTCTGTGACTATTGAAGGAGCCCACTGTGCGCCTAATTATGGCAGACGGTGTGGCAGAGTTGCCAATTGATTTGTAAATAACCAAAAAAATAAAAATAAAAATAAATTCAAAGGAATCAAATATACAGGGTGATCGAAAAGCTTTCAATTTGCTCTTCGATTATTCGATAGTTTTTGATAAATGCGTAACATTTCAAACTGGTTCAATTCTCGCTGATAGTTTTTGTTTTTGTTGTTGTTGTTGTTGTGGTTGTTGTGGTTGTTGTTGCTCGTGCTTCGGCTGTGCCAATCTTAATTGCGCATTTAAATGTGTATGTACATATATAATAGAAATAAAACAACAACAACAACTATGAACAACGCCATACAACATATAAAGGCAGAAAAAAAAAAATTTACAGCCCATTGTGAACTTTGAGGCTTGAGGAATATAGGCCCCGAAAAACGTGCGGCTGTGATATACCCTGCCCCACCACCACACCACCAAAACCAGCGCATTGTCAACCATATGTCTGGCCCTCGGAATACGATTTGAAGCTGCGCATATTGCGCCTCGACTATTTATTATGTATTATAGTTTATGAGATTTGCAAACAAAGCAGAAGCGTACAATGCAAAACCGTTTTTGCGCACTAAACTCAGCAAAAGTGGGCGCGCGCGCGTCAAGTGGCAACACTGTCACAGCACGTGTGAATATTATAATTATGATTATTTAATTAAATAACAATTATAATTTGTAATTTGGCTGCCAATCAATTCAATTTGAATTTCAATTAACTGCAACAGCAGCAGCAACAGTCTGGCAACGCCGAGCGCCCTATGAAGAGAGTGTGCATGTTTAAGAGCGAAGAACGAAAATTAACGACAACGACAACCACAACTACAACGACAACTTGTTGCGCTTGCCTCTGTGTGGGTGAGCGAGTGAGACAAGGCTGAGTGCGAGTGTGAGTGTCAGTGTGTGTGTGAGTGCGAGTGTGAGAGAGCGAACGAGCTTTTCGGCAGGCTGGCCTTGCTGTTGTCTGGGGCCGTCTGTCCGTCCGTCCGTCCGTCGGTCCGTCTGTTTGTCTGTCCGATCGATGTGTGTTGTTTGCTTGCTTGTGTGTTGTTTTAATTTTTTGGTGCGCAAAAAGCCCAGCGCACACTTAAGGACACATGGCCAGCTCACTCAGCTCACCAGCACCAGTGTGACCGTGTGCATGTGCGAGTGTCTCTGTGTTTGTGTGTGTGGAGGACTCGCTGTCTGGGCTTAAACTGAGCTGCGCTGCTGCTGCTGTTTTGCTGCTCTGCTGCAGCAGCAGACTGCATAAAACAGCTGTTTATTGTTGTCAGTTTGTAATGCACAAGCAAGCAGACAGCTGTTTGCTGGTGCTGCTGCTGCTGCCTGCTGCATTCAGGCAGCAAAAATATAAACATATACAAACATATATACTACATACGTATAAAAACTAGTAAAAGTTTAAACAATACAATAATTGGAGATACTTACAAACAAAACCATTAGGCGGCAATGGCGATGGCGATGTCGTTGTTGATTATATAAGCAGCAAGCACATACAGACTGTTTGTGTGTGTGTGTGTGTGTGTATTGAAGTGCTGTGTGTGTGTGTGTGTGTATGTTTGGTGTGTTTGTGTTGGTGTGTGCCAGTTTAGTAAATGCTCAGCACACGCACTGAACTCAAACGAATGAGCGGCGGCAGCAGCAGTAGCGGCAACAGATAGGCAAGTTTGCCTTTGTTGTTCTTGTTGTTGTTGCTGTTTGCCGTTATTGTTGTTGTTGTTGCTGTTGCTGTTGCTGTTTCTGTAGTTTACTTTGTTGTTGCTCTGGCGGCGACATTTGTGTGTCGTATCTAAAACATTTGCGCTTTAAATAAATATACAGAGGTATTATAAAAAAAAGAGGCAACTACAACAACAGCAACAACAACTAGAACAGAAATTGGTTCAATGCACGCCGCCAAAGTGGACGAGGCAGCAGCAGTAAAAGTCATGTTATCACTGATTAGAGCTTTAAAAAAATCTTTGCTTATTGCCAATTCATTGTAACTCAAATTGATTTTAGCAAACTTCATTATCATCAATCGTCATCGTCATCATCATCATCATCATCGTCGTCGTCGTCGTTGTCGTCGTTGTCATTGTCACTTGGCCCAATGTACAAAGTTCACTTGTTCTTCTTGTTTTATATGCAATACATGCAAATAATTTTTTTCTGTTTTTTTTTTTTTTGATTGTATAAGCTTACAGTTGCCTTGTGCGCCATTTTTTTTTTTTAAATACAAATCTATACATGTATGCATATGTACATATGTATGTATGTATGTCGGTGTATACATTTCGATTCTTTATTTGATTTTTTTTCGCTTTACTTTTTTGTATTTTTTTATTTACTTTTCCGCTTCTAATTTTAATTATTCAGTTGCGAAGCTCAAAAGTCTCGCGCTAGTTTGTTTTTAATTCTTCTTCTTGATATTCTTGTCGCCTTGTTTTCTTTTTTTTTTTTTGCTGTTGTGGTTATTGTTGTGTTTTCCCTGTTTTCATCTTAGTTTAAAACGTTGTTTAAGCAGCTAAATTACGTTACGTTACGTTACGTTACGCTATATGGCATTGTGCCTCGACTTTTGGGGGCTTTAAAAACTGCGTCGCAAATTTGCAAAAATGTATTTGTATTTTATTATTGTTGTTGTTGTTGTTGTTGTCGCTGCTGCTTGTTCGTTCGTTTAGCTCGATCGAGTTGAAATTGGATTTAGTTTTTCATTTTTCATTTTCTTTATGTTTGTTTAGCAACATAATTAGACTTTAGTTAAGTGCCGACACACACAACACACATACACACACACACATGCAGTCAGTCACACACACACACTCGCCAACAAACACCAACACCAACACCTTTGCACAGTTTTAATTGAAATTCACTTTGATGCCGCCGCCGTTGCCGTCGCCGCCGATGCCGTTGTCGTTGTCGCTGTTGTTGTCGTTGCTCCATCGTCGCAATCCAGAGACCAGTAGAAGAAGAGCCCAGAAGAGCGCACAATTTAGCCCCAGAGTAAAAGCCGCGCCCAGGCAGAGCAGCAGTGTTCACCGCCTCCTCCTTCTTGACGTTGGCACTGTCGGTGACGTACTGAATCACCCAAAGTTTAGTTTGTGGCGCATGGTTACGCTGACAGCGCACACAACACCAACACGCACACACTCACACATTCACACACACACACACACACACACAGAGACGAACGCTCAGCAAACAGAGTCAGCGGCAGCGACTGAGCTGAGCACTGAGAGCAGCCAGCAAGGTCCCTTGGTATCAATGAATTGCCTTAAGTAGCTTTGGCTTTTGCGTTCGCTTTGCCCAACCACAGTCACAGCCACAGCCGCAGTCGCAGCCCCCAACGGACAGCAGCAGCAGCAGCAGCAGCAGCAGCAACAAGTACGAAGCAGTGGAGAAGCTGAAACGTCGCGTGCGTCGTAGCGTCGTGCGTCGGGCACGGCCTTTAAATGTCTGAATGTCTGAATGAATGTTGGCTTGTGTTGCCGTCGCAGCTGCTGCTGCTGCTGCTGTTGTTGCTGCTGCCTCTGTTGCTGCTGTCCCGACGACACTGTGAGTGTGACTTTGCATGTAATGGTTAACGCCATCTGCCGCATTGGCTCTGAAAACAATAGCAAAACAAACACACCGACACCTCACAAAGGCACACACTCAAACATACTAACACACACACACACACACTGACTGAAGAGAGCGCGCGCTCTCGCCGCAAAAGCTTGTGTGTACTTGTGTGTGTGTGTGTGTGTGTGTGTGTGCGCGTGTGAGCGATTGCGATTGCTTAGGCACGGTAAAAAATTTTTATGAACGAAGCTAAAAAGAAAATGGCGGCGTCTACAATTGCATCTCAAGCGTATCAATTGCAGTTTTATGCCATTGAATTTTAATTGCCATTTTCAATACGACTTGCATTGTAAGCAACATTATCTAAGCTCACCACATTTTATCCATCAATTTAAATATTATCTGCAATCAGCAAAAAATTGGCAAAATCAATTAAATATTGCCAGCTAAACGACATCGAAATTGTACCCTAAATGCATTTAAATGTAAATCAAATGGTTTTCATGTACTTCAAATTGTTAAGATTACTTTGTGTGTTAAGTAGCAATTCCTTAAATTCATAACAAATTGGTAAATTGTTCTAATTTTATCGATTTGTACTTAACAACTAAGTTAGCATTGCTTTAAATATAGGAAAATTTAAATGAATTGTGATTGAACTAAGATAGAAAGAAGATTTAAATAGAAGGCTGTGCGGATATCTCATAAATTGACAAGCAGGATGTGGAATTAAGAAAGAATTAATGAGAAATTTTTGTGAGAAAACTAAAATTATTTGGTGTAAAAACCAAATATATATAGTTAACATCATGTTAGACTGTTAGTTCAACGAAATTTATTGTAAAGTTATACTTTTTCCTCACCAATTTGAAGCCAGACTTCGTTTTTAACTTAACTATCCACATTTTGTGCACAGTGTAAAGCAGTCCTCACTCAAACACACACGCACATATGTATACGATCGAAATCAACGAAAAAGAGCAGTCGAAACCCCAATGAAATCTGTAGAAAACAAGTAAGAGTGCTCTAATCGAGAGTGCTCGGCTAGCCGATACTCTGTACACTCCATGTCTGAATTACCAGAAACTTGCATTTGATTAAAAGATTGAAGAGGGAAGACCAACATAATTAAAATTACACTTTTTAAGCAGCACGTTGCTTGCAGTGAGTTTGTTTCTTCAGCTTATCACCATCGAAAATGGTTTCTCAAATTGGTTCTGTGCTAACTTTCCCAACAATCTGCAATTGTATGGGAATAAGGAGAGTACCGCAAATTAATGGAATATCTTTAGTTCATTTTTAGATAATATTATCATTTATTTTTTTCTTGGATGCAACTTATCAATCAATCTATCAGAGAGCATACATACCAAATTGGGTGTACCTAGTTTTTCTTCTCTTCGGGATCTACTAAAGGTATACAAAATGGACAGTTGTTCAGCTGTAGTTTAACATCCTTAAAAAAATAGCTTAGCATAAAGACATGAATAAATTGATCTGGAAAATATAGCCACTGGGATTGGAGCTATGATACCTTTCTTACCCATTTGAAATGGGTACAGGGTGTCAAAAAAATGTCTGTGCCAGAAGCGCGTATGCATGTATAGAGCAAACCAAGAGGAGCTAGTTATTTTGCTTTACACTAACGCACACACACCAACACACGCGCGGAGACACACACACACACACACACACACACTTCTCGTGTAGTGTGTGTGCTATATGAAATGTGTAACATCACATATCGCAAGCGACTCACTGACTTAGAGATACAGATATACTAGAAACATTTCGATTTTGGGCATGTGTGATATGGGTGTGAGTGTGTGTGTGTGTGTGTGTTTGTGTTAGAGTGTGGGTTTGTGTGTGTGAGAGCTGGCTGATATGCTTAGAAGTGTGTGAGTGTGTGATTGCCATAGGGGCCTTTTTTCTAATGGTAGGCATGAAATTGAAATGAATTTGATATCAAATAAATGTACTTACATTCAAATATGCAATTAAATGGGCACAATTATTAAAGCCGAAATTGGGCAACACTTTTGACAGCGACAAAAAAAAAAAAGAAAAAAACTGATACTGAACTGAAACGGAACTAGTGCGCCTATACATTAAATGGTGTACTTTATACGCTTATTATGAAAGACTGGGCCCAACCTTTAACCGCACAACTGATATCAGTTTACGAGTTGTCATCGTCCAGTCCAATGAGCAAACGGCAGAAGCACAAATCAACGAAAACCGAAACATCAGCCAACATCAACACCAACACCAACACACATCCCATTAACAGAAGCCCTTTGTGTTACGATGTGCGTCTCGTTTCCCCATTCCCAGTTCCAGTTATGTATTAATTTGATCCTAAATGCTTCAAGTTAATTAAACGCTTTAATAATAGTCCACGTGCTAATGCTGACGTAAGGGTCGACAGTCGACAACTCATAGGGGCGTGCACAATATCAACGCATCTCTCACACACACACACACACACACACTACCCACACACACACACATACACACACACACACACACACATGTAAACTCACACACAGATACATACAGCTACGCTAATAAAAGTGAACGTTTTGTCCGCAGCTATTTCAAAAACGCAACATTTCTCACGCAAACTTGGGCAGCTCTCTCTCACACACACACCCATGTATATATATATATATATATATATATATATATGTATTCACATACCAGCACATCACATAAAAAGTTTAGCAAATTTCTTTCTATAAAGATCGCAATATACATGTATATGTATAAATTCACGAGAGTGCCTTAGCTTCAAATGACGTGCACAATATCGAACATGAAAAATTGTCAAAATGTCGCTTGATTGACAACTAATTTCGGCAATCCAAAAAACCAATGATTTTTTTACCACAATTATCTCACTTTACCGCACACCTTACATCCTTTACATTAAACGCAAAAATTGTTTGCCAATTTGCCATTTGGCATTCGCAACACGCCTACACACAATTTTTGCATGACTTTTCGGAGAGCAAATGCCAAAAAAAAAAAAAAAAAGAAATCACATGTTGCCAGCGTTGTACTCCCGAATCAGCCAAAGCATTTTACACTATACTCGGCAACAGAGGAGAGCACCCGAAATTAGCAAAAAAAAAAACAACAAAAAAACCAAAAAAAAAAAAAAAGCTCGACACTCGCAGAGAGAAACTCACGCGTCGCAAATAAAAACAAAATGGCCGTCAGGTGATTTTGTTGACGTGGTTATGTTATTTCTATGGTGCACAGATCAAAATTGCTTTTAATTAGTAATAACTGCAATTAGTAATTTACGAAAATATAAAAGTTTTAATGCGTTTATGTAAATTCGTTACATTTTATTTTAATTTGCCAAATATTACGCAAATTTGTATTAAATTGAGCTGAGAAATATACAAAATGGCGACGAAAGTGCTCTCGAAATTATAGTTTAAAGTTGTTTTATTTGCTTACTAAAAATATTGTTTTCAGCTGGTTCATATTTCTGCAGTAGCCGAAACTCTTAAATTAATACATAATGCACTTTTTTAATTACAAAAGAACTAAGCGGATTAACTTAAGCTTAAGCTGTACATTTTAATAAGCCCCAGTTAAAACTTCTTAAGACGTTAAGCGCATTAATTTATTTTTCATTTTGCCCAATATAATATAGTAAAGTCATTTATTTAAATATTTAAAACAATAATTGGCGTAATTGAACCCTGACTAAGGATAATGGATTTTGAATTCTTGCATAAATATCTTCGCAAACTAACAAGAATCACTTAGCTGCAACTCAGTGTGTAAAGTGGTATTTCAACAATTAACTAACAATGTTCAATCATTGGTTTTATATGTAATATAGATGCATTTTAATATATATGCATTCAATTATATTTGGCCTCAATTGCTGTCTGCTGGTGTCGGCATGCAACTAACTTCAAGTGGCAGCGATTTAATAGTTTACCCATTCGACTTCGATTGGTCTGATTCCGAATCAGAGTCGGACTTGGGACAGGCCAGGCTAGGGCTGGGCACGGCGTCGACATGGAGAGCGACAGCCTCCATTAAAAAATGGCCCCACTAGCTGCATTCCAAGAATTCATAAGTCAAAGATCGAATGTGCAACGTTCCAACGATAGTGACGGGGTCCCGTGCCCGGCCAGCTGCCAGCTGCTGCTGCTGCTGCTTGTGCTGGTGCTGCTGTTGCTGTTGCTGTTGCTGGTGCCACTGCCAGTGTCTCTTAGTTAGTGCATTGTAGTATCTGTGGCCAGGGCCACCGCCAGCTCCAGACAACAAAGACTCAAATATAAATAAAGTGCAAGATTTATGCATACGAAATTAATAAATTGAAATACGTATACGTATACGAATGTGTGTGTGTGTGTGTGTGTGTGTGTGTGTGTGTATGTATTTATGTGCAGCTTGAATACACTGGTATTAGACAACTAATGCTTAACCCGTGCAGTACTCATTTAATTTTAATGCAACTTAATGCCCCTTTCGCTCCACTCAAAATCAGCTACCCGCCCAAGACGCTCCGGTTTATCAGTGGGTCTCGAAAACACACGCCCTGCTCCCTTTCGTGGCCCCTCCGCCCCCGTTTTTGCCATGGAACGCAACGACAAAAGAGATTAACAAGACTAACCATCAACGGCGAGAAACCAGATATGAAATATGCGCGATAAGACCAAAGTGCATTGGTGTCAAAAAATAAACTTACAAGAAGAATGCAGGCCAACTACGAGTACCACCAGTACACGTATCTCTTGGTTCTTATTATTTTCTGTGTGTCTGCCTGTGTGTGTGTGAGTGTGTGTGTGTGTGTGTGTGTGTGTCTGCGAGTGTGTGTGTGTTGTATTTTATTTATTTATTTTTTTTTTTTTGTTGTTCGTTTGTGTTGAGTGGTAAAGTGATGAAATGCACTGCCACATACGTACTCACCATATAAACATGAGAATGAACCAAGAACCCCGTCACAGTTGCAGTCACCATCACCAGTTTCAGTTTCGGTTTCATGAATGGGGTCTGGGAGCTGCAGTTGGAGCTGCTGCTGCTGCTGCTGCTGCTGTTGCTGCAGCTGAGCGGCTGAGAGTTGGAAGCTGGTAAGCTGCTAAGCAGTTAGCTGTTTGGTTGGTTGCTTGGTTGGTTGGCTGGTTTGTTGCTTGGCTTGGCTTGGTTGGTTGGTTGCATGAATGAATTGGCTATGGCGCCGGGGCGCATAGATCGAACTATTGTAATTACTATGAGATTATGCAAAATGCATATGCAATTAGTTGTGGCTGCATTGGTTGAAGTCTCGAGTCTCCAGTCTCGCGTCTCGAGTCTCGCGTCTCGAGTCTCGAGCCTCAAGTCTGAGATCTAAGATCTGGCTGGCTCTTGAGTCGCAGTCAAAGTCGCAGCCATCTGAGTCATAGGGGGCAACTGGTTTGACTTGACTGAGATCAAGTACAAACGTACTTACTAGCAGTTACATTGCAAGTAAGCAGTTGCCACACATGGGTGTATGCCACAATTTCGATAAGGGGTAAACTCATATGACATGAATCATTTCACATATATATATTATGTATCTACAGTATCTAGAAATGAGTAATTTATATGAGAACAGCTTTATAGTCATGACTAAAGCAATGTGTTTATTATTTATCCATTGCGCGAATCACATTGATAATTATCCACATTCTGTATTAATATAATTACCCACATTCCGCACGAATGCAAGATTGCAACTGTGCAACTGCACCCTTGTGGCAGCCCACAGCTCGACTACGCATATGATGGCTGTGTCTGCGATATGAAGTCATGATATTGGAATGTGTGTGTCTTGATGATGATTATGACGAACAAATGTTGTGCAAACCGCAGAACTGCAACCTGTTGGCATTTAGCAATTAACATTTCTAAGATCATTGGGGTCCCCAGTGGCACCAGATCCAACTTGCAGCTTGCAGCTCGCCACTGCAGTTCTACAAAGAAGTTTGCCTAATTTACAAGAGGTAACAATATTAATTTGATGGTCCATTGTATCGTTTGTCTACATAGGCATTAAGATACGCATTTGATACGTGCATTCCAAACTTCTTTTTGTGGTAACCAAAGCCGGACTTTGAGAGTCCGAGAGATCAATGCCATTCAATAATATATGAAACGGTGCCGATGGGAACTGGATGGCTGGCAATGTCATCAGCATTAACATGAATAACATCAACGTCAACATCAACTGTAATGCGACCCTATCAGTAAGAAATAAGAAATGTCTTTCTGTCTGTCTGTCTGTCTGTCTGTCCCAGAGCACTGTGTCCCCTAAAAACTGATAATAATGTCGCCTGCGGGAAATTCCTTTAGCGGCATTTAAGGCCACTTAATTATGCCCCGTTGCCTGAACACAAAGTGAACCTGAGCCTCAGCCTGAACCTCAACTGACCAGGTCTCAGGTCTGGGTTTCTCTCTCTTTCTCTCTTTGAAAACCAAAAACCAATCCTAAATTCCTGGAATTTTGACTCTTGTTAAGCATCAACTGCTGTATTTGTACACGCCGGCTCTTCGACTCTCTGTCTCTCTGCCTGTCTCTCTGTCCCTGTTGTGTCTGCCGTCTGTCTATCTGTCTGTTCTCTGTCTGCCCTGGTCTCCCCCGCTCGCTGCACTTTCCGTCTATCTGTTTATCGGCCTTCCCCTCTCGGTATCTCTGTGCCCAGTAGAACTTTCCAAAGTGAAAAACGAATTTAAAACTTTTCTAAATATAAATAAAAAGTCCACAAAATCTAGGTATTCTTATACTATCTATAAGAGCTACTATTTGATAAGTCGGATTTGTATAATGTGATTATAGGAATTAAATTTGTCCTTTTTTAGCAAAAAGAAAATTTCACTGTGCAACTGAGAATTTCAAATTCACTTGTTCGTTAAGCACATTCTGAAAAGTTCTTCAGGGATCGTCGTTCCTGAAAATGTTCCCAAGCTTAAAGTTTATTATCATTTCGAAAATGCTGTGCAGATAGATGGAAACACATTCTGTGGCAAATGCTTCTTTTTTTTTGCAAACACCTAAAATCATCAAAGATCGCCCCAAGTACCCGATGAGCGAACCAATTAGATCAAACGTTTACTCCTGCTGCGCTGCAACAACTTATGCACCAGCAGTTTGCCTCGTCCCCACCCCGTTCTCGCTACTTCTGCTGCAACACAGTCAACGCTCAAGCCACAAAGCCAATGTAAATATATGTATGCATGTATGTAAGTATGTACACTCAAACACACACAGACACACACACACACACACTCAGATATCAGACATTCTTTACGTAGCTCGTTCGAGTCTACAGTCTACGATCATCAAGTCAGCTTGTTCAACATTCAAGAGGTGAGAGAGGAGGGGGCATCGATGATAATATTCATTCATTTGATCAAACCGCCGAAGACGTCAACAACAACCACGAAGCAACGACGGCGACTTTCATTATGCCCCAATGGCCATGCCACCTCCTCGAACCCGGCCTCCTCCCTATCTGCCTCAGCCTCGACGGCAACAGCAACAGCAACAGCAAATAGCGACTGCAACTGCAACAGCAACAGCAACTGCTGCAGACGACGACGACGACGACGACGATCGTTCGACCGCCCGAATGCAGTCCAAAATCAAATTGAAGCAGAGAAAAGAAATAACAAAATCATATTGCCAAAGTAGCAGCAGCGGCAGCAGCAGCAGCAGCAGAGGCAACAACTGCAGCAGCCGCAACAAAGTCAACATCAACAACAACTGCGCTGCACATCATTACACTGTGAGAAATGCAGTGTGGCAGAACTAGTTTGCACACATATCTATCTTATAGACTAATTGGATACATGCAAATTATGGCTTGCGTTTTGATATTCACAGCTCATAATTTCGTTACTACTGTATAATTTTAATTTGTGGCATGCAACATGCTAGTCTTGTTTAATCATCTTAGCGGACAAACAGATCTTATTTATCTATTAAATCTATTTAATAATGTAATATTGATTTTAATTCTCTGATTATTATAAACTAAATAGTATATTTACTTTATTTGTGTTTATAATATCCAATCAACAAAATTACAGTAACTCCTGATTATATCTTTGCACAGGAAATCGATATACATATATATATATATATATATATATATAATCATATTAATAGGTAGGATAACTGTTAAACTTCAAATTAATGCTTAAATTGATTGCAAGGATGGAAATCCTTTCATTAACAAATTTCTGAATTTATCGAGTGAACAACCCCTGGTCAGCTTAATATTTTAAATCCCCAAATGTGATCAATATTATAATTATATCCGCATTTATTACTATTTAATGCAACTAGAGCAGAATTTATTGCAGTGTATACAATCACTTATAGATTTAAAAATCGATGAGAAAAGGAATATGTTGAACGGGCGTATGGTCTGCAGCACGGCTCAAAACTGCTGTCCGTTGTCCGCCCATGCACACACACCACACACACACACACACACCACACACACACACATACACACAAACACACACCCTACACACACATTTAAAAGACGAAGCAAAGACCTCTTTTTAATGTATTGCAATTCCAAGAATTTAGGAAGAGGAACGTGAGAAACTTTGTTTTTGTTATTTTCTTTTCTTTGCATTTCATTTCAAGATACGAAGCCTGTGCTCCAAACCTTATAGCGTATCTACCTATCTCTTTCACTCGCTCCAGTCCCTAGCCGAAAGTCGTCTTCGTCGTCGTCGTCGTCGTCGTCGTCGTCGGCGGTGGCGGTGGCTATTACTCTTACAGCTCCTACATTGGGCTTGGGCCATGGCCAATGTTTGATTGCAGTCGCTGCCTTTGCCACAGTCGCCGTCTCTGCCGCCGTTGACGTCGCTGCTGCAGCATGCCCCAGACATTCATATTGTATACACTTAAGTTCTTTTGGAATTTCGTATTGCAGCAGCAGCAGCAGCAGCCAAAAACGAGGCCCATTTTAAGGTGCAAACATGTGCGAAGAGTGCGGGCACTGACTGTGTGTGTGTGTGTGTGTGTGTGTGTCCGTCTGTGTGTGTCTGGCTGTGTGTGTGTGCCCGTGTGTGACAATGGCTGGCAAGCCGAATTGTGCGATCACCTTCCGCTGCCATTAAAGTCGTAGTCGGCAAATCGGGAGTCGCCCCAAAAAGTTGCAGCGTGCCAGACTTGGCTAATAAAGCCGGCGACAAGAGAAAGCCAAAAATTCCGCGACAGCACATTGTGGCACTTTTTGGCCTGCAAAACAACCAAAGTGGGGGCGGTTGCCGAGGCACAGGGCACGAATGGGAGCAGGGTGCAGCAGCAGGGGTGCGGGGGAGCAGGGTTTGAAGCGTTTTTATTTTGTTTGTCTGGCAGTGCCACATTTAGTTATTCTCTTTGCTTGCCACATTTTGTGTTCTTTCTTCGTGGTGTATACCCTTGCAGAGGTAGTTTCATAGTTTCGTCATAAGCAAATAACTGTAATATATCTATTATTGATTATCGAGTCGATATTGGCAAGTCTAACAATATATTAACTTTTATATCTTAGGGACTCTTCGGCTCAGGATGAGCTCTTCTACGAAAATCTTTTTTGTTTTTCCTGATATTCCAAGGAAAGCTATGAGTGACACGTGTTAGAGGAACTCAAATATAACGACAAAAAATTATCAACATCGAACTATTAAATCATATACATCCCAAAGATACTATCATTTGACAATTGAAGGATCTATTTTATTTTTTAAGGACCTCTCCATCAAACCAAGACTTTAGCCACTAATTATTAACAGCTGAGTACTCATTCATATAGAAACCATGGGAACAATCGGTCAGTTTTTAAAATAAATAACTAAGATTAGTTAAAAGCAGTTGGACTTCTGATAGTTAGGGTATTCTGGTTACGGCGTGCCGAAGATAGCTGTTCTTGCTTGTTTTTGTTTTGTTTTGTTTTTGCATTTGCAGCGATTTTAGTGTGCGTGTGTGAGTGTGTGTCTGCATGTGTGTGTGTGAGTGTGTGTGTTTTGCAAGCAGTCCATTTCTTTTTGGGATGCTGCTGACGTTGCCTCTTGCCGCTTGCCGCTTGCCGCCAGTGGAATGTGCACGCCGCCATCGTCGAAGCTGCATAATTTTGTTGTTCTTGTTGTTGTTGCTTTTGTGGCGCAGGGCAGCGACAAAATAGCAGAATCCTGTTGCCATGATCGTTAACAAGATGCCAAGACAACGGTATGGCGTTGCGGGGGCAGGGGGCGCTGGGGTTCGGGCGGGTGGAGCGGAACGCAGAGCAAGCAGGAATCTGGAATCAGTGGGAGCTTCGAATTGGCAGCCAAATTAAATAGGCGCAAGCGCTTCAGTTAGCCACGAGTTGTGGCCAGAAGGAGCAGAGACCTGCCTCTTGTTCTGCTGCTGCTTCAGCTTCTGCTTCTGCTTATTCTTCCTCTTCTTCTGCTGATGCTCATTCTGCTTTTTCTGCCCGTTGTTGTTGTGGCTCTGCTATGCTGAGTTGATTGTCCTCTCACCTCAAGTTTTGGCCCGAGTCTGGGGCTCGGACACAGTCTTGGCCTCAGTCTTTAGCTGTTTGCCTCTTGTTGTTGTTTCTGTTTTTTTCTTCTTTTTTTTGCATGGAATGCTGCCTTACGAGTAGAGAAAATCTTCTCACCTCACCAGTATCATTTCGTTGGCCCAATGTAGATCCGGATTCCTCAAACAACAGCAATGCGATTTATTACTAAAGCCAAAAAGTAAGCATATATGCTTTAATTAGGACTTGTAGCTTCCTTACCAACTTCCATTAAGCATTCTGTTGAATATTTTGATCCTGAAGATTTTATATTTTCAAACATATTTCTTACTATTTTCGAGTTCTAACCCAATGACTTCCTTTGGGTTCCTGAGTATTGCCTCAAGTCTTGTTAAGCAAAATGCTTACTGCTCTTCACACTCATTTCATTAAGAAAACTCAGAAGGGTTTTATTTTTTTCACAATCATAATAATCACAGATCAATAGGTCTGAAAGTTGCATAAAACCGTAGAAACTAACATCTAGGTCGGGTCTTCATCCATATTACTTAGGCTAACAACAAATTGCATTACTTTACATTCTCCTGTTGCCAGGATTCGGGTTAAGATCAGACATCAAAGTTGTAGCTTTGTACCAAGGGATGCAGAACCTGAAATTCATCTAACGTTATATTATTACTGTGAAATCGTTGAGCAACCAAAAAGTCCTGCTTTTTATAAGCTATGTGAACTATACAATAACCATACAACAACATACAACAATACAATAACCATACTCTAAGAAAGGAGTCAGCTTTGGTAAGATTAATTTTGGCAAGGAGCATTTCTAGTTTTCATCGGTTTTTACCTAAAATGTACAATTATCGTATTGATAGACTGGACACGAGTATATAGCATAGTTGTCATCAGGTTTATGTGTTGATCATTTGTAAGTAGAGCCATACAGCTACTGAGCCAGAAAGACTGGTTGCGCTGAACAGCAAGGAGCAGGAATCGGCAAGAAGGCGGTTCCTGTTTTTCCTTTGAATTCGGCTTTTGGCGGTGGTCAACGGGTGAGTCTCTGTTATTCCTGGGGCCTGTGCGCCGCATATTGTTCATTATGATTATTTCTGGCAGGCATTTTGGGCCTGTAACTTCGACTGCGACTGCGACTGAGGTTGAGGTTGAGCCTGTGCAAAAATCCGCACATAATCTCGCAAAACCAGTAGAACAACAACAAGAAGATGTGAACCTGGATGTGGACGTTGGATGGGATGGGATGCGATGCGATGCGGACGCAGCTCTCTGCTCATTTATAATGGGAAATGTGTGAGAGGCGCAGGCGCAAATCCCTTTTCGTACCTTGCCGCATGTTACCTTTTCTGTCAGTTGTTGTTGTTGTTTGCTGTTGTTGTTGTTGTTGTCGCGGTCGTCGGGGTCGCCGCTGTAGTTGTTATTGTTGTGCGTCTTGGTCTTGTCTGGATGTGTCTGAGAGTCTCAGCATCAGCATCAGCATCATCAGCTTCGGCATCGGCTTTGGGTCTTTTTTATCTTTTGTCCTGCGTATCGCATTCGAATTTTCCCAGAAATGTTAATTATAATACATACATAACACATATTCATACATAATTACTCGCATTTTTTCCATGTCCATATCCTGTTTATGCCTTTTTGCCTCGCGTTGCGTTTGTTAATGCGCTAAATAAATTTGCATGCTATGCGTTTTTTCGTTTTTTTTTTCGGTTTTTTTTTTTTATTTAATGCCTGTTCTTTATTTTTCCTTCTTTTTTGCAAATGCAGCAACAAATAAATTGAAAGGGTTGTTCGGGAATTGAATTTGGCTTTGTTCTCATTACTCAGCTCTTTGAAACAGCATCAGTATCTACCAAAGGAGTGTTTACATTTTGTGGATTGGTCTGCTTGTGTTTACTTATGACAAAGGGAATCGAAATGCCGTTATTCCTAGTTTATTGAAGCGTTATATGATATGCTGGTTCTGCTTACTGCGTGTCAATTTTAAATAATTAACTGTCAATTGTTAAGGAAAGTGAATGTTTTTAATATTTCAGATAAACTTTGGTATGTAAAAGAAGAAATGGCTCATTAATTTTGATATGGACCTATAAATATAATTTTATTTAACAGCCTTAAGTGCAATTCAACATTTGTATTTAAAGTTATTTCTATAAATCTAAGACTGTAAAATGAAATCATTAATTTGTATTTTTGTTTATTAATCAAAGAAAAATCCCATTTCTTTTTATAGATAAAAAAATATGTATTCAAAACAAATTTAATGAACATATTTAGTAAAATCAAAATTAACATTAAAATCAAAATCAACATTAAGATTAAATATAAATTTAAATATATTTCCAATCGAAGTGTTATTGTACTTGTTCATAAGTTCTTATCATTTTAGAACATTTACTAATTAGTATAATTTTACTATTTAGCCGACAATAAAAAGAAAATTTAAAAACAATAAATACATATAATGCATATAAGAAAATGTTGAAAAGTTTAAACAATTTGCTACAACGCAATTTTTGAGTTTCCTATCAAATTTATAATATCGCCGCCATTATGTTTTTTTCGTCGCTCTCAAAAAGAACAACAACAATAACAACAACAACAATAATTTCAGAGACAACAACCTAAGCAGCAAAGAGCAAAATGTGAAGCCCTCCCACTTCTCGTGCACCCCAAGTCCAAAAGCTGCGGCGGCGGCGGCTCTCCAAATAAAAACGACAACAACAAATATGTCAAAAACTAACAAAAAGCTAGTATCTCTCACACTCACACACACATGCCCACATGCGCGCACACACACACACACACATATATATATATATACACACACTCACACATACTAATGCAAGCGCCAATTGATCGCTCACACGCGCTCATGTGCGCCAATTTCTCACCTACACGTACGCGCTCTTTCACACACACAGACGCACACAGACACATGCTCTCATGCTCATACTAATCGCAGAGCAAACGAAAACGTGGGAGAGAGAGACGAGATCACGTAGTGCGCAGATACTCTTTAGACTTGAGGGGCTAGGTGAGAGGTGGGCGTCAAAGCGGTCGGGGAAGCGGCAAATACAAACACAAATACAACGGGCTACGAATACAAGCACAAACACACACCGAATGATTGTCAGCGACGAAGAGCGTGAGAGCAGCACACAAGCACACACACACACACTCGCACGTACACACACACATACACACACACACATGCAAATAGCATGGGGGGCAACTAACGCCACCCTGTGGTAGCAGCGATAATGAACGAGAAAAGAGCTGCGACTGCGACTGCGACTGCGATGGCGACTGCGACGTTAACTGCGACTGCAACAGAGACTGGGTACTGGGTACTGGTGTGGCGTGTGGCGGGGAGTATGGAGAGAGGCTCGGAGGGGCATTGCAAACCAGTTGCAGTGGCAAGTCGCAATACCAATACCGCATTCCAAGCCAAAGAGGTTAGACCTTCGCCAGTCATTTCATTCACAATTTTCAACGTTGGTGTCGTCGGCAGCAGCAGCAGCAGCAGCCACAGCCGCAGCAGAAAGAGTTGTGATGGGGTGAGGGGGGAGCTAAATGGGGGTACAACAGCAAAATGCACATTTTTTAAGTTGTTGTTGCCGCTGCCTCTGCTGCTGACAGTGACTGAGTCTGGACGATTCTTGGCGCTTGGCATGCGACACGGACGCGGACTTTGCTTGCTATTTGACAGAGGAAGCGTGCAGGGAAGCAGGGGGGGATCGGTGGGTCGCCAGTCTAAAGTTATTTTGACTATGCCTTTGATCACTCTATCGCAGCAGACGTATAGGTATTGTTTTTGTTTTTGTTTTTGTTTTTGTTTTTTTTTTTTTTTGTACAGAGCATGCCTTAAATTCAATGTTGACAATACGCGTCGCTGCCACGACGGCAATTTAATTCACTTCACTCAATGATTCGTTTGCTTTGCTGCAACATGGGTTGGCCAATTGTTTTTTGTGTAACCTGTTGTCTTAATTTCTTACTCAAATGGCTGGCGAATTACAATAAATTCCTTAACCAGCCGTGTAATCGTGTTATCATCATTATTTACAATTACAACAAAGCACGCACCTAAAGAACCACGGCAACAGCAGACATTGCTCATACACAGCGGAAAATGAGAAATGTAAAATGTAAAAGGTAAAAGGTAAAAGGTGTTTTCCTTATTTCTAAGCTCTTATTTTAAAAGCAAACTTTTCTTGCGACACTTTTAGGTTAAGGGAAAGAGTTGAGATTTTTATTGTTTTTGTATTGTTTTCACTCATTTTCAAAACATCTAAAAACTTGAGCAATTTAATGAAAATTCTGAAAAGAGAGTTTATTCATTTAGGCATATACCTTTGGTATATTTATATGTTTTTTCTATTTAGACTTGTTAGACACCAATATTTTTCTCAGTGTCAACTTGCATATCTCTCTTAGATATTTGGTCTTCGTTTTCATGCGTTCGCTGCGTGCCAAGGAATAGTCTCGCTCGCTGTCTCAGTCGCAGTTGCCGTTGCCGTCGCCGTCGCAGTCGCAGTCGCTCTGCTTATGCGTAGCCGTACATTAATAATAACAACAACTGCTGCAGCAGCAGCAACAGCAGCAACTTGCATACGAAACAATTTGAGAAGACTTTTGAAAGCTATACAGCTACAAGTACAACTCTGCAACAACGACAATGGCAACAGCAGCAGCAGCAGCAGCGGCGGCAGCGGCGGCAGCGGCGTGCCAGACGTGTGTACATACCTACACATACTTCAATGTTACCTAATTAAAGTTTACAAGTAGAAGTAGACGCTGTCGCAGTTAAAGTAACATTAACGGCAGCAATAACAACAACAAAAACAGCAACAACAACACCATGATTCATTGGAATGCAAAGAATTTTTATATGTTTCTATCTACATACATACATGCATACATACATATGTACGCATATTTGTTGTTGCTTTTTACAATTTTAATATGTACGATGAATGATTTTGTAACAAAAAAAAAAAAAGAAGAAAAAACAGCAACAACATCAACACCCTAAAAACATCAAGGCAAACACTGCGCATGTGGAATGCAGTAATGGGGCACAACCATAACAAAGCAGACAGATCGAGAGTAGCGGACGGACGGACAGACAGACAGACAGACAGGGAGCCCAACTAGGCTGACAGACAGAGAGACAGTTAGTCAAATAGACGAGCAGACGGAGAGACAGTCAAACGAGACAAACAGCCCCCAATAGATAGACAAATATGCATGATGGAATCAACGCTCGTAACTTTCAGATACCACACATTGAGGCAAACGATATACAAGTAAAGTGAAGAATTTGATTAGGAAATCATCAGTCACAAAGATCCAGATTGTGCTCTATAAACATAATGGATACATTACGTAATACAATGAATACTTTTCCAACTCAACTTATTGATTCCAGCTTGCGAAATGTTTTCAGGATAACAGAAATTTCATTGATTGATTACTTTGATTACTATTAATCCTATTATTTGACTAAATTAAAATAAAAATTAGATTCTTTAATTTTGGAAAAACAATCAAATCTTAAGCTTAAGAAGAGAGATCTGAGAAATGATCAGATTGACTTCAGTTTCGCTTGCTTTCTGATTGATTGAAAGAGTTTAAGAATCGCTATGTATTCTATTAGTGGGAACTCCCATCTTCGGTTTCCCACACAAACACACACCCAAACCACACAAATAAGGAGAGATACATAGACTGGGAATTCAGACGAAGAAACACAGCCAGACTATAGAAAACTCAAGTGTCTGGGTTAATAATGAGATTGCATTGTAGGCGGTGTTTTCAAAAAAATGTATCAGCGACAGGCAAAATGCATAACAAACAAATTGGGCATATTTTCTGTCGGTTGGCCTCGGTCTGCTGCTGCTGATGCTGTCCCTCTCTCTCTATATCTCTCTCTTCCTCTCTCTTTCGCTCTCTCTGTGTATGTCCCGGCTGGAGGTTCGGTTGAGTTGAGTTAACCGCTGCGATTTCGCTGCGTGTGACAAGCCAAGTGGCTGGTCAGCACTCATTTGGCTCATTGGAGTATCGGGATATTGGTAACGCTATCGGCACCGGCATCGCCATCGGCATCGATGCATTGCATCGATTCATAGAAGTCATTCACCAGGCATTTGAAATAGGAGCGCATTGCAGAACGGCGAACGGCGAACGGCGACTGGGAAACTGGGTTTTCTCAAGAACCCAACGACGGCATCATCGGTCAGTTGCATTTATTGCATTGAATGGTTTTTTGTTTTTTAATTTTTGTGTTTTGTCGGCATTTGGGCACTGGGTGCTTCCTGGAATCCGCACCACACCAACATCGCTCGGGGACCACCACCAATGGGTCCACGAAATGATTTTTTTGCTGACAACAACTTCCTGTGCCACCAACAAAATCTGAAGTGATTAGAGTTACGCTGTCTCCGTCTCCGTCTCCGTCTCTCTGTCTCTGTCTGAGTCTAGGGTGTGGGTGTGCCAATATCAAAGTGACAATGCCGCAATACTGTATCCTTGTCGTCCTCGTTGTCGTCGTCCTCGTCAAGTGGGGGAAGTGATGTGTTGATTACAAAACAAGAGCCGAGGGCAACACATGGTTGGACGCCTTGACCGCTTTAAGGACATCAAAAGGGAGACCGTTTTGTTTCTGGGAATTCGTTGTCAGAGTAGGAGGTTTTCTTGGGGATTACTGTAAATACTGTAAATATGCAATCAATTCTTATCGAGCAACGATTGTGAAGGCAGCGTGAGACACTTTCCATTCTCACCAAAAACAATTGCAACCTACACGCATTGAGAAACCCATTCATGGGACCAACACAAACACAAGATTCTCTCGCTGCTCTTGGAACCAATTTTGTGCTGTGTTATCGCTTGAGTGGCACAATAGCAGATCTATCACCCCTAATAAAATATATATATATATATATATATATATAGGGGAACAATAGATGAAAAGCAAAGAAATGCATGCATGTGAGTGTGTGTGTGTGTGTGTGTATTCACTTATAGGGAAAATTATGGTTTGTAATCCAATGTGGGAATTAAGTGCATCTTGTTAGAGACTCTTAGAATTCATAATTACACTGCTTAGCAAAGAATGGATTAATTCTATGGGTGATTAAAACTATTTGCATTTACACATTTGTCTCAAAACCCTTCAACTCCAAACTGCTCATGTTTACACTTTGGCACTAACAGGCCATAAAATGCGTAATCTTTAAGGCATTAGCATTAATTCTTAGAGGTAGTCGTTTAAAAATTTTTATTGACTCAACTTTTTCTTGTGATCAAGCATAATTACCCAAAGATGGTGGCTTAAACGCCTTTAATTCAAATGTGCTCATGTCGCTATTATTGGCCGTAACATGGGAATATGCATAATCTTTGAGGCTCTGGCAAAGATTCTTAGAGGCAATCATTATGATTGCTGTTGTACATATGCATTTACATGTAAATCTATCAGCAACAACCTCAACTACTCCACTCCATACCCCACTACTTCCATCACGACCATCATCACAGACGCCACAGACCTTCAACTCCGGCTCTAGCTGCAGCTTCAGCTCCAGCTTCAGCTCCAGCTCCAGCTCCAGCTCTAACCCTTTCTCACACATTCTTCAATTCTGCTATTTGCGTAGCTTTTGAAGTTGCAGCGACAGCAACATCGTCGCCATCAGGCAGCAACAGCAACAGCAGCAGCAGCAGCAGCAGCATCACCCGCGTCTGCGTCTCCATTTGTCCAGTGGAGTGCATTGTTGGTTTTGCTGTTGTTGTTGTTGGTGTTGCTATTGTTGTTGTTGGTGTTGCTGTTGTTATGTTAAGTGCGTGGCGCGTTGGGTCTCGGCCACGTCGCATTTGAATATGAAAAGCGTCGCCGTTGCTGTGGTGCCATGTGGTATGCAGTCTATGGTCTATGGTATGACTGGAATGCAGTCTGCTGTCCGCCCATCCGTCCGTCCATCCGTCCATCCGTCCATACGTCCATTCGTCTGCCCGCTCCGCTTTGCTCGGCTCGGCCTCTTTGTTATCAGCTACGCCTTCTGCAAACTGCGATGTCTATGTCTATGTCAGACCCGGCCCAGCATTAGGGAGTGCCATATAAGTTGGCTCAAACTCGAACTCGAACTCAAGTTAGGTCTTGGCCAACCTGCATCTGCATCTGCATACAAAAGCATTGCTAATTTTTGCCAAATAAGGCTGGCATCGTCAGTGGCTCTTTGCTCTTGGCTGTTGGCTGTTGGCTGTTGGCTGTTGCCAAGTCCAACGGTCATTTTCCAACCAGAAGAAGAATGCGGAAGAATGACTCAAGAACTGTGCGCAATAATTTGAAAATAAATGCACAGGAAAGAAAAAGCGCTTAGCGTTTCCATCTGCATCTGCATCTGCATCTGCATCTGCATCGGCACATGCAATTGCCAGCAATTCTTACGTACCACACGAACACACAACGGATGTGTGGCACTCTCTCCGTGTGTGTGTGTGTGTGTGTGTCTGTGTGTATGGGTGTGCTTAGAGTTGTAGTTACTAACTAGAGGTTGCCATTGTGGCTTCTTTCTTGAGTTGTTACTTTGTGTTTTTATATAAATCAGATTTGTTAGTTGCAAGTTCTTTAATTTACAGTAATGGAATAAAGGGTATACTAGACTAGAGTTTATCACCTAAAATTCCATATAACTATAAAGAAAACAAAGCAAACATTTTTCGATTATTTTTCAATATGTATAAATAAATTAATAATTATTTCTAAATATTTTCTACAGTTTTTTTAGAGCCAGATTCAGATCAAACTTGTTAACTTAAAGTTCTTTAATGTATTTCAATCAACAGTCTTGCAGACCAAAAAATAAATTAAGGTTTTTCTGATTATTTATTAGTATGCAATATATTTATTTATAAGAGCCAGAAATTATTAGAAGTTCATTAAACTTCCTTAGAAGCGTCTCTTAATTAGTTTTGGTTTTTCTTTTCTTTTCCCAGTTCTATAAAAAAGCTAGACTTGGTTTAAATTCTTAAGAGTTTAGTCCAATTGCAGCGTCTGTGTTGCCACCTTGGGCAGCTGTGGTGTCAGGCCAACAATCAATCAAAACATCAACAGCAGCCGCAGCAACAGCAGTCGCAGCAACAGCAGCCGCGGCAGAATCAGCCCCCGTCGTTTCCCCTGCACTCCTGTCGCTGTTGGCTATGTTTAGCCATGTTTGCCATATACTCAGACACACACACACACACACACACACACAAACACACACACACACACACAGGGAGACAAGCATACACTCATCTGTGATCTAACAGTCTGTGACAAATTTTATTTCTGTAGCAGATCGGCGTCGTCTGTCTCGTTGCGTTCATCCCCCCGCGGAAAAGCGCTCAAAAGCTAATGTCACTTCGCAGCATATTTAAAAGCACATAAAGATGTTTATACCAAAAATAACATGCAAAGCACCATCGCAAAGGCAAAGCAGAGCGACCAGTCTCACAGCCCAACCGTCCCCCTTAGACCACCAACCCACCCATCCAACGCCGCCCAGAGATCCACAACTGCAGCACCCCTCCTCAGACGGGACAGACACGGCTGCGGCCCGTGGACGAAATAGTCAAAAAATAGCCTAGCGACAGGCCAAAAATAAACGAAGCAGCAGACGATGCCAACGTCGCTGTCGCTGTCGCGGTCACCGTCGCCGCCTCTGTCGACGTAAACGTCGGCATGGCTAGCAAAAATGTCGCAACGCTGACGCTTCGTCTAAAGTGAATTAACATGCGTCAGGGTGACTCATACATCAGGATTTCTAACTTGCCGCCTAACATCCTTTTTGACCAATGACCCACATATGTTGCCTACTTATAGGCGTGCTTAAATGATCGTTAAGTGCCCCCTGTTCGCTGCCCCTTGGCATAATCGCTACCACTGCGGCTCGATGCCAGCAGCCACCAGCCAGCAGCAGCAACCAGCCGTGTCCGATCTCCTCTTCGCACACAAATTAAACATTGTCTGGTCTCGTCTGGTCTAGTCTAGCCAGCTATATATTCTATCTGTATCTGCTTTAAGTAATGGACTCGGCGATGGCGACTGCGAGTGCGACGAGCGTCGGGATACGGAACAGATCTGTGGGACAGCCGCAGACGCTATTTGCATACACCATCCATACAGTCGAGCTGGTCTACGAGCAACTGACCGAAAACCATGGTGAAGTCCCGTCTCTCTATATATATATATATTATTCATATTTTACAACTTATGAATGAACAGTTAATTGACACAGATTAATACTGACTTAGCGGAAATCAAGGGGAATCCCGCCTATTCAGAAAAGTGTTTATTTATTTACTTTTCATTAGTTATTCCGTAAGCTGCGATCTAAGCCGGGTTTAGCAACCGATTTTAATCATTTGTCATATTTAAAGAGAAAAAACAAATTTTTACCTTTGAGCGATTAAAAACAATTCTGCGAATTTCACAAAATGTTTTGTGAATGGAGAGTCAATTAACGAAATGTTGCTTCAAGTTGTTTTTGCACATTAAAATACTTTTGGATATTTTAGAGATATCTCTATTTTGGAGGCATGTTTTTATAGTTAGTCAGATTCCGGTTTCGCCTGTAGCCAAGTGCCACTGTACATAAATATGTATGGATGGTACATGCTAGATCATTCCTACAGCGTAAATTCAAATTCAGATTCACTTGCCCACAAAATTAGAAATTTAAACCAGCAAACAACAACCACAACAACAACAACAAAATAGCAACATTTTTGAGCGTCTAAATAAAGTAGCGAAAAGAAAAGAAAAAAACAAAAACACAAAGACAAAGACAGAGCGAAAAGGAAAACAGAATAGAAGATCCGAAAAAAAACTAGAAAATTGAAAAGAAAGCAATGCAAAGAAAATCATCAACAGGGGAAAATCCATCCTAAGCAAACAACAACAAAAATGTAGTGTGTGTGTGTGTGTGTGGATGTGTGTTGGACAGCGAGCAAAAGTTTTATTTAAAGTTATATGTATGTAGTATATATATATATGTATATATATATATATATATATATATATAGGGAAGGCTATACAGATCGCACAACCTTTGCCTCTATCTCTCTCGCGCCGTCTGTATTTGAATATGTGTGTTGTGTGTGTTGGTGTTTGGGGCATTGGGCATTGTCTGGGAATGCCCAGTGCCCGCCGCTTGGGCACCGGAATGTGGCGACTTCGTCGGGCCCTTTGGTTCTCTTCTCCGTGTGCGTTGGCTTCTATTGGGGGCCACATTGACAGACAGATAGACAGCGTCGTACATATGCATTCCATGCTTCCGTATGGCGGCTACACACACACACACACACACACACACACACACACACACACACTATATATATATAGATATATATAGAGCTAGTTCCCTTAATCACTGCAACTCAATCATCGGTCGAAAATAGCAAATGTCTAATGCAGGCATTTCCGTTATTTTTGGAAGCCATTGACGTGCTCTATTTCCCCCCCAAATGTGGGTGAAAATCTGTGGAATTGTATGATTCAGCTAAATGTATGGAAATCTTAAGTGATTTCCGATGACGAAAGCATGCTGTATGCTGGAGTGGAATCCCTAAGTAGCTCACACGGTCTACAAACTCAGTCATTTGAATGGATTGTCCCTTTTGCTCTTGTTGATCTTTTGCCGCTGATCGCCAACGCATTAAGTGTCCTGCCAAAAGTCATAATCACCTGTCCACCCCACATCAGCTCAAACCCATACAGACACCTTTGAGAACGAATTCTGTTCTGCACCAGTGGCATCGACATCTGCCTCAACCTCCATCCCCATCCCCATACCCATTCCCATTCCCGTTCCCATTCCCGTTCCCATTCCCGTTCCCATTCCCGTTCCCATTCTCCAACTCCAAAGTCGTCTACATCTCTTCGGCTGCGTTTTTGATCTGGCGTTGGGCGTCGCTTTTGGTCTCGTCGTGGTCCAGAGTGCGGCAGCAGCCGAATCGGCAGCATCAGCAGCAGCAGCATCAGCAGCAGCAGCAGCAGCATCAGCAGCAGCAGCAAAGCAAAAACACAACGGCCAAAGACAAATTCTTGCGTTTTTCCAGGAATTCACTCAATAAACTCAAACAAAACCCAAACATTTAACAAACGAACCAGAGGCAGAGGCAGAAGCAGAGGAAGAGGCAGCGGCACACAAAACTCAGACAAAGGCCAAGAAGACGAACACACGACGCAGACGGAGGCGAAGATGCAGGCAAAGTTGCAGACTCGACACTGCGAGCAAAACACAAAATAAACCCAAAAGACCGACAAGGAATTTCAAACAAGAACACCATCGACTTGGAGTTGGAGTTGGAGTCCGAGTTGGAGATGGATATGAAGCTATGAAGTGATGCATACTGCGATACTAGTTCCGAGTTTAGGTAGAACTTTAAATCAATCTGGAGGACACTACATTGGCAGGAATCTATTCCACAAGGAAATCATTTCAGTACCGTCCCAAAAGTTGGGAGTTATTAAAAAGAGAGATTTGAATCAAGTCTCGTGTTATTTTTTTATATTTCAGCATCTGTCGTTGAGTAGTTTTAATATTATTATTTTTTAATACTTTTCTAAAATATGCAATTATATATTATTGCTATTACTTAATTGCATATTTGAATTAGTCTCTAATTATATTTTGTACATATATATTTAGCATACTTTTGGGCTATCTTTGCAATGCTTATCAGAGTTCTGCTTTTCATAATTAATTTATTTACAATTAGTAATTTTTATTACAAATTAAACACTGGCTTCAGTCAGCCAGAATAGGCTTTAAATCTTTATCTAATCTTATTAAAAACATGATTGAGTTAATTGTATATATTTTAGTGAGTAAAGTACAAAAACCATTAGGGCTGAAGCAACAATTTCCCAGCCAGATTTTCTGTTGTTATTTCGCCAGTGTTGGTCATGAAAAGCTCCGCAAAAATGAATCGTTGGCAGGTCGAGTGTTTGATGTTAAGTTAGGTGAGGGGGGAGGTACGGGTGGGGGCGGTAAGCGACGCTGCTGCAGGCGTTGCCTGTCTGCAATTTTAAGTCACACAGAATGGTGCAACAGTGTAGCAATAACAACAATAATAACAACAACAGCAACAACAACAACACAAGTTGCTATCTAATCCAGTGGCCAAAGGAAACCAAGTTGCAGTCAATGCAAGTCTTTTGCTTCAATGTCCGGTTACTGATGGCGCTGGCGCTGGTGCGGTACTTTTGCTGCTGCTGTTGCTGCTGCTAGCGAATCCTCTAAAAATTATTTATTAACATGGTAGAAATTCGCAAACAGGTTAAAGCGACCAATCAAAACAACAACAACAACAACAAACGGCAGCAGCAGCAGCAGCAACAGCAACTGCAATGGTAACAACAACAAAAGCGGCGGCAGCCAAAGACCCAAAGTGCAGATAATATTAAAAGGCAGTCCGGCAGCCAGTCAGACAGACAGACAGACAGACAGACAGACAGACAGCCAGACAGCCAAAGAGCCAGCCAGCCGAGTTGGAGTTGGGCCGACCGACTGGCAGACACATTTCGAAAAGGGCCAACATGAAATTCCATGGGAGTCATTGACTTTATTATTATTGGTTGGCTGGCTGGCTGGCTGGCTGGCTGGCTGGCTGGCTGGCTCTTTGGCTGCTTGACTTGGCTTGGCTTGGCTTGGCTTGGTTTGGTTTGGTTTGGTTTGCTTTGGCTCGCCTCGGCATCGGCATCGGCTCTCGGCTTGACTTGACTTGACTTGGTTGAGTTGGTTGCTTGGTTAATTTTCTTGGGAAAGTTTTTATTGAAAGTTGGGCGGCCTTTTTACCATTTTTTTTTTTTTTTTTTTTTGCAACTTAAGTAGTTGGCGAAACGCAGGCTAATACATACTAATCATTGAGTAGGACATATGTCGGCACATCTGATAAATATATTGCATTATTCTACTCCAATTTTTCAACCGGTCGTTCAAATCACTTTCGATATAATTGGAAAAAATATTGAGTTAAAACTAAACATATAAACCTTTTTTATCAGAGTTGAGAGTTTAGTTTTGACAAAGTTATGTGGAAATTTTTGACCCATCTCCAAATAGCAAGAACTTATCTTTCGGGCGATAGTTCTACCTACACCGATAACATAAATAATACTTTAAACTTGAAACCAACAAATCAAATGCACATTATGAAGTTTTTCATAAATTCCATTCATACTTTTGCCAATTCTTGGGATCACGATGATGTGGCCAAAAAAATAAGCAATGCAGCATAACCTGGCCCTACAAATGACAGACAACAGACAGCAACAATAACAGCAACAACAACAACAACTCGTTCCCTGGCTGGTATGTATGGAATTTACAGAGATTTTGGGGTTCCTCACCCTTCCATAGAAACCCGAACCCCGAAGAAGTCTGAAGCAAATTGATACTTTATTTATAGCGAAAACGTACAAAATTGGCAAACACCAAAAGTGCTGCAAACTGGGCGCAGCCCAAAAGATTAAATAAGGACAAATTTTAGTTTTGTACTTATTTTTTATTTGCTTTTGTTTTTTTTTTTGTGGGAGCGCGAGTCAACAAAAATCAGCGACCGCTGTCCAAAAGCGATGCGATTCTCTTCCCCTTCTCCCGACCTCTTCGATCATCGCGTGAAGTTTAAAGTGCACACAACAAAGAAGTTGCTGTGTGTGTGTGTGTGTGCAGCACTTCTGGTCCATTCGGCTCGGGCTGCTTTGCTTGCTAGCTGGGGACGGAGTTGGGGATGGAGTTGAAGCTGAAGCTGAAGCCGTTTTGGGTATGAATGAATTTATGCTTTTGTTATTTTTATGTGTGGTTTCACTGGAATTTCGTTGAATACCTTATACGGCATATGTATACATGTGTGTGTGTGCATGTGTGTGTGTGATGTTGTTGTTGTTGTTATTATGTTTTTTATTTGCTGCCCCGCCAATAAAAGGATACAAATTTGGCAGTGCGCTACTTTCATTGCCAATAAATTTTCTTATTGATCCTCGGAATATGGAATTTTATATTCAATCAATAAAAAATCACAACGAATTTTGTATACTCTTTTTTATTCATGAAATATTTAGAAAACAGCAGATAATCAAAAATAATTTTCAAGTTCTTATTTTAAACTAATTCAGTAAATCAACTTTTTTGTGAATTTCTTGCCTTTCTGAGTAAAACAAAAACAATTCGGCAACTTGGGCCAGGTAGACAAAGAGATTTGTTTGGTAGGTCAAAACGGCAGAAACGTGCAAGTGTTGTTATTGTTGTTGTTGTTTTCGTCTGATTGTTATTGCTTCCCACGAGCATTAATAAAACTGACACGTTTTCGCATATGCCAAGCTGCTTCTCCACATTTACGTTTTTGGCAAAAAAAAAACGTTTCCGACCTCGAAATGGCCACGGCGCCAAATCGAACGTTGCACACAACAAACACGCGACTTTTTACAATTCAAACTTATTTTTAAATTCGCGCCTTTTGTGCAGGTTTGTGTCTTTACTAAACAAATTCTTGACGTTGGCAGTGCTGTACTGCACAGCTGCCAGCTGCTACGAAACACTGCAAGCTGACAGCGCTCCACACAACTCTAGCGCGCATTTGAAAAAGCAATACAACTGATAAGAAATCGCTGATGAGTCTATTTTATTTATTGGCATTTATTGTCAATGCAAATTATTATATGGAAATATTCGAATTGGCTATATAGATAAGGTTAGCTGTCATTAATGAGTTGACAAGCACAGCACAGAACAAAACAGCAAAACAAACACAAACAAACACATACAATATAGATTTACACAAATCTTTCGCTGATAAGAACAACGACAACAACACAATCGGTAGCAGCAGTGGCAGCAGCAGCGGCAGCAGCAGTGACAGCAACAGCGGTCATACAAAACAATTATGTTTTCGACTCACGTAGTATGCGAATTCAACTCACCCGCAGCGCAAGGCGAAAAAGAAAAAAAACAGAAGAACCGACGACGACGAGGATCAGCCAGGAAAGTTGAAGCTTATTAATTGAAAAGAGATGCGCAGCTTGAATCGCTTTCGCTTGATAACTTTCGATGTGACGAATACGCTCCTGAAATTTCGCACCAGTCCCGGCAAGCAATATGGCGAGATTGGGGCCCTTTTTGGTGCGCGCTGTGATAACAACGAGCTGGCCAAAAACTTCAAGGCCAACTGGTGCGTGGCAAGGGCAAAATGATTACTTATAATATAATTAAAATGAACATGTTATTGCTGCAGGTACAAGCAGAATCGCGACCATCCGAATTTTGGGTGTGAATCGCAGCCGCGGCTCGAGTGGCAACGTTGGTGGCGTCAGCTGATAGCAGGTAAAGCGATTAATGCGGTTCAAAGTTCATAAGTTCAATTTAAACACTGATCTCCGATTTCTCTCACTCTGTCTTTCTCTTTCTGCCTGTCGCAGACACATTTGCGGACAGTGGCGCACCCATACCCGATGAAAAATTGGACAACTTCAATAATCATTTGCTGGAATTGTACAAATCGAGCATCTGTTGGCAGACGTGCAATGGCAGTGTGGAGCTGCTGCAGCAGCTGCGCAAACATTCCCAGGCCGACAGAGTTCAGTGCAAGGTGGGCGTGATAGCCAATTTTGATCCGCGCCTCGAAGCGCTGCTTCGCAACACAAAACTCGATCAGTACTTGGACTTTGCGCTCACCTCGTATGAGGCAAAGGCGGAGAAACCGCAGGCGGCCATCTTCGAGCGTGCCATGTCGGAGGCGGGTCTGGCGAACCTAAAGCCGCAGGAGTGCCTGCATGTAGGCGATGGACCCACGACAGATTATCTGGGCGCCCAGGAGGCAGGCTGGCATGCGGCGCTGGTGCACGAGAAGAGCTACTCGTATCTGGTGAAGAAGTACGGCGGGAACATCAATAAAAATCATGTGTTTGCCAGCCTCTATGATTTTCACAAGAAGCTGAAGGACGATACTGTCGTTTGGTAGAGATTACAATAAAATCCATTTCTTAAAATATACACATTTATTTTATTCATTCAGCAAGGCTGGCTACGTTTCCCGCTTGGCCAGGAATATGTTGCCGAGCGGATTGTGTGCCTTTTGACTCTCTGGATCGTATTGCGGTCCAATTGCCCACAGCGATTCCAGATCATAATCCTCGCGTGCCTTGGGCGAGAATATGTGTAGCGCAATGTTGCCTAAATAAATTTATAATACCAATATAAGGAAAATGGGAATTGGAATATTCATCGAGCACGCACCCAAATCCATGGCCATCCAGTCGCGACTCTTCTCGCCCTCGATGCGGGGCAGCAGATCTCCCTTCGAGCGTTTTATTTTGAACATGCGGCGGACAAACTCCGCTGTGGCAAGCATATGACGATAGCTACGTGCACTGCACACGACGAGATGATCCACATACTTCAACTCTTCGGGCACATAGCACACAAAGATGTCATCGACATTCTCCTTGCGCAACAGCTCCACCAGATCCTCGACATCGAATACGCCCCGAATGCCTCCTGCCGAGAAAACAACAGTGAATATAAAAAAGACTCCAATAATTCTGACATACTCTTCAAATTGAGACCCAAGTACTGATCCTGTTCGGCTTCGGAGGGCAGCTCATTTTCCTGGTAGCGCAGCTCGTCCACATCGAAAATTTCAGTCGCTTCCTCATCGCGGAATATTTTATATTTATTTTGCACGCCACCAGCGACAAATGACTGGTTTGTGCTCTCAGTCTGTTGCTTGCCAGTCGTCGTTTCGGGCTTGGTGAATTCGTGATGAAAACCACGCAAAATAGGCACGCTTAAGCGTTGATCGCGTATCAAGCGGAAAATCCGAGTTTTTAGCATGTTTAATTCAACCAAATTATTACGCGACTAAAAACAGCTGTTTGGGCACGGGACTGTCAACTCGTTTGGTTTTGTTTGCCAGTGTGACCGTTCACTAGCGATAACTGTTCGATTTGTTTCGATAACTGCTGTTGCTCATCACCCATCGAAACATCAATTGCTGCTAATTTTGTGGAAAAAAGGCAAAAGAGAAAAACATTAGTAACTAAAACTAAACGCACGCTTTTGCAATTTCAACGCAATTCCAGTGAATAATGTGGTAAATGCTGTACAGCTCGTACTTAGTTATTTTAATATATACAGAAATTACCAGCCAACACACGCTACCGAGCAAATGAGCAAAAGACAACATAGAACAAAACGTCAGTCCGTCGCCGTAGTAGTCAAATTTTCTTACGCATTATTTACTGTGTGGTGCCAGTTGTGTGTCGGTGTCGGTGTCTGTGTGTCGAAAACAATAACGCCGCCAGACCATAGCAAACCAAGCAGCTAATAACGAATTGCAAAATTACTTAAAATTGAAAAAAAAAAGAGAAACATAAATTACAAATAGAACCCACATTAGTTGGAGTGATTAACAATGAGTGAGAATCGAGCAGCAACGCCAACAAAGGATAACACGCCAGCAAGGCTGAAAATCGAACAGGAATATAATGACAAAAAAACTGGATCCGGTTGGCATCGATACTACAAGGTAAGTGAAATGTACGAAGTATTACCGTATCCATATCCCACGTACATTAAACAACCCAAAAGAGGAACAGCCACAGGAAGAAGCAGAGCACGAACACTCACCAATACCAACACGCATATACACAACATGCAGAGACCCATACTATTTTATTCCTTTTTGATTCGATTTCCACGAAAATGTGATGAGTGCGCAAAAGGCTTCTGCAGATGCCGATGCCTCCAATACATATACAAACATTTGAGTGTGTGTGTGTAGGCACGCTGCTCACGGTCAGCCCCATTGCGCTATTATTGCTGTTATGTGAGCGTGCGCCTGTGCTTGTAGCTTTTGGTGTCGGCGCTGGTCAGCAGCAGCCCAACTCCGGTCTTTGGCTTTAGTTTGTGGCGCTCGCGCAACGTTTGCCCGAAAATTTCACAGGCACATTCTCTCAAGCACACACACAGACAGACAGACAGACAGTCGACTCACTCACACACACACAGAGCATACACAGACAATGGCTAGCGCTCACCTGCTGCACTTTGCATGCGCTCTCGCTTGTTGCTCGCTCTCGGATGCTGCTTTGCTGTTTCTTCTTTCTGCCTCTACTCTTTTTTCTCCTCGCAAATTGCATTTCGCTCAAATTCTGCTGTTTTTTTTTGTGCACCTCGTATTCCGAATAAGATGTGTGTACTCAGCGGAGGCGTTTACAATTGGGATTTCGAAAAAAAAAAAATATATTTGACGTTTATAATGATTATTATTGATAACAAGCGACGTGCGCGTCGCAATTTGCTTCTTTTTTGTGTTCTGCGAATTTTTTGTCGGTATTCGTGAACACAATTCTAGGAAATACATATTTGTGTGCGGCCTGTCTCGTTGTATGTATCTTTTGAATTTCATTAGTTTTGATTGCTGATATTTGGAATTGGTACTAACACATATTTTACATGTGAATAATGTACAACACTTGTTGTGTTGAACGAAAATGGCTAAACTAGAATTGGAGAGTACGATAAGCTTTCGGTAATAACACAGGCAAAATAAAAAAAAAATAAGTTGGACGACCTCAAATGCAAGTAGACACCGCACACAAGTACAAACCCACACACTCACACATCCACACGCACGTAAGCAATTTTTGCGCTTGGCACAAAGGGCATGCGTTTCAGTTTGAGTTAGAGTTTGGGTTTATCGCTTCGCCTCTTGCCCCGTCTGTGGCTGAGCTGTGGTTTCTGCTTTATGGCCAGTTCTGGTGAAATGTGTCTTCAGCTGTTGCTGTGCCCGCTTCGTCGTCGTCGTCGTCATCTTCTTTGCCACTCACTTGAATTTGGATTTCACGGAATTTAACTTCGCAGTTAGGATGACATTGCCTGCGTGTATCTGTATCTCTCCCTCTGTGTTCGTGTGTTGAATTTTTGTGTAATGAACTCAATTCTTATACTATTTTTTGGCTCGCCACGCCTTGTTCATCCCTTGTGCGTGTGCCTGTTCTGTTCCCTTTTGTGCGCGCTGCGAGGATAATCTAACTTTCCGGCTAAATTGGTAAAAGCCAAGCTTGATGAAATCCAAATTGCTTTTCGCTTGAAAGCACTTCCCTTGGAGCACTGCACATTTCCAATGAATTGTGCTGCACCACGTCCGCCTTCTCCTCCAGCGTCGCCTACAACAACAATCGCAACAATAATAATAATATATAATTTTAAGAGCGTAAACAGTTTAAATGTTTATGCCTTATGAGCACTTTGATCAACAATGTACAATATTTGACAGTACGGGTTTGTTAGGCTCTCCTTCATTACTTATCACCTGTGCTTCTACTCATTGTGGCAGCAGCGGTAACAGCAACATATTGCAAACGATGCACAGGGTCTACGATGTTGCAATTTATGCAGCATGCAATTTGTATACCCTGCAATTCTACTGCACATTGTAGGTATATTCGCTATGCCAGACATCTTGCAAAACATACATTTCCTGTTTTTCTTGACCTGGGTTAATTTATTTTTTTTTATTTGTACATTTAATTGTTAACCAAACAAAAAGCCATTATTAATAATAATAATAGCTAATATCATATATTTTTCTAGGTTAAAGTGTGTAATGTGACTTGTTTCAGTCGAGCACGCTTGCTTTTCTTAGCCTAGTTAGACATGCTCTAAAAAATCAGGCATCAATTTCATGCTGCAACGACGGCAAAGATTTCACAATTGTTGCACACGAGCATTGTGAATGAGTAGAAGGCTTACCAACTATATAAAAGCTAGTAAAACAAGTAAGATGCTGTAGTCGAGTTGGCTCGACTACGATATACCCTTAACCAAGTTGTTAAATATATTCTAGTTTTATTGGCCAATTTTCCTTTAAGATGATGTGCACTCAAATGTTCAGTTCTGCCAGTGCATTTCTGACAGTATTTTTACTCACAAGCCCGAACTGACCCGAACTTGCTGTCTACAAACACATACATACAGACATAGTAGTTATCGGGTCTCTACAAAATACACACAAATATATTGAGGGCAGCGTCGATTGTCATGCCATTTCTTTCTCACACATGCGCTCGCCTATGACTATATGAAAATATATTTTTGACTATAACTTTGGTGTTTCTTATCCGATCTTAATGAAATTTTGGCAATTGATCAATAATGTGTATAAGCATATTATGTATAAATATTATCATATTATCAAGAATATATACACTTTATGGGGTCGGAGATGCTGCTTTCTGCCTGTTACATACATTTGCACAAAACCATTATACCCTTTTTACCCATTTTTAATGGGTTAAGGGTATAAAAATAACAGCATAATTCGCTGAAATTGCGCAGTAAAATGAAATTATTATTAGCGGGTTTTTCGCTGCTGCAAATTTGTTCTTTTCTGGATAAGCGATTGCTGATAATGCGTGCAATTTTGGCTATAGGGACAGTTAGAGCGGCGATGATAACGGTACTTGATTCTCATCGCAATTTTGGTTTACACACATATTCAAATTTCTTACTTCCTTATCTCAATAATTCCATTTTCTCTTGTTTTTATTCGTTGTACGTTATCGGGCAATGTTCTTTTCAATTAATTTCATAACAGTCGTCAGTCGCAATTTGTGCTGATTATCGGAAAGAGGGAGTGGCTTGACTACCTAATACTGATTCACCTACTTAATGACGAAGTGACAATTAACAATTAACATTGTATGCGTACAATTCAGCAAAAATAAAATAAAAGCAACACAAATTTAAAAAAGTTATTGTCGGCTCATCGTTAGTCACAATGCCAACTGCGAATGCGTTGCCGACTCCCCCTCCTCTTTTCATTGCTGAGTTGCATTTGTTGTATACAAATTCAACTACTTTTTTAATATATATAAACGCAATCAAGTAGCCAAGTGGCCAGCAATTGGCTAGAATTAAGGATCGCTTAGGCGGGAACAGCAGATGATAATGAACTTGTTGTTTGAGTCTGATTCGAAATACATATTTTTTTGTTTTTTATTTATTTAATTTGAGGAACTTTTGCAAATAAATGCATGAGTTAAAAGTAGGTTAAGAATTAATTTGTTAATATGCTCTTTAACAAATTAAACAAATACTCAGCTACCAACTACTGTGTATATCACACATATATTAACAAATCTAAAATCAGACGAAACATTTGCATTTAGTTATTAAAACATAGTTTAATGCACTTCAGTATAATTTAGTAGCATGTGTATTTCAGTAGTGCTGATCAGTTTTAAAAGCTGAAGCTTAAAATACAGTCGATTAGAAATCTATTTAATGTCACTCAGCTTTATGAACAAATGGAACTCTGTTCAATGCCATTGAAAGTAGTTACAACTGATAGCTATAAAAAAAAGAAAAGATAATGTCGTTGGCTGTGCACGCCTATACATGCAGAGCACATTGTGACCAATTAGTCATGCTAACGTGGCCCGAAGCGTCGGTAGGCCAAGATAACAAGACGACATAGCCAACATTAGCGACTACTATCGACTATTGACAGTCGTTGAGAGGGCAACCCCAAAAAAGCTATCTGAGTTTGCAAGCTCCCTGCGTGAATCACACAGAAATTCCACATAATTCACATATTCCACCCGCACTCATTCATAATCGTTTTATTTATTTTGTTTTTTTAATGATTGCAGGAAATATGTGAAATTTGCGAACGCGAGGCTAAAGAGAAACAATTTACTACGCTGGAATCGGAGCGTTCACAAAATCGGGGACTGAACCGATACAGGGATGTAAATCCCTATGACCATTCGCGTATTGTGTTGCAGCGCGGTAGCGTTGATTACATCAATGCTAACCTGGTGAAAGTGAGTTAAAATTAAAAGAAATACCTATCCATTGAATTTTAATTAATGTACGATAACACTTTTTACAGCTGGAACGCGCCGATCGCCAATATATACTCACACAGGGTCCGCTGCGGGATACAGTGGGTCACTTCTGGCTAATGGTCTGGGAGCAAAACTCGGCTGCGATTCTCATGCTCAACAAGCTGATGGAGAAGAAACAGATCAAATGTCATCGCTATTGGCCCGACCAGCTGGGAGCCCAGCAAGCGCTCAATCTGCAGGATGTTGGCTTATCCGTTGAGCTGGTCTGCTGCAAAAACTATCAGAACTTTGTTCGCCGGTGGTTCAAGTGAGTTCAGATCGATAATCTTATATACATTTGTACAAAATGCTCACTTTCCAATTTAATTTTAACGTCGCAGATTAACTGATCTCGAAACGAAAAGAAGCCGTGAAGTTATGCAATTCCATTATACGACCTGGCCGGACTTTGGCATACCCAGTTCGCCGGATGCATTTTTGAAATTCTTGCAACAGGTGCGCGACTCGGGTGGCCTAATGGAGGATGTTGGTCCAGCCGTGGTTCACTGTAGCGCCGGCATTGGTCGCTCCGGCACATTTTGCCTGGTCGACTGCTGTCTGGTGCTGGTTGACAAGTACGGCGAGTGCAATGTATCGAATGTGTTGCGCGAGTTGCGCAGCTATCGCCTGGGGCTCATACAGACGGCCGATCAGCTCGACTTTTCATATCAGGCCATCATAGAGGGCATCAAGAAACTAAACGATCCTGTACGTATTGAAACTGAAATCTAAATGTTAAGTGCTTGTTCTAAATAGATAGCGATGTAATGTATTTTTTATAACAATTGTTGAACGAAATTGAAAGTGTATAGAAAAAAACATTAGCAGAAAGTTGTGTATGCATTATGCACACTTTGGCAATTGTAATGTGGAAAGTTGTTGTTTAAGAAAATTTTAAGCGCATGAAACAGCGTTCTAATCTGTCATATTTTCATTTGCAGAGCTTTCTGGGTGCCGAGGAGCCAATCATTAGCAATGAGACGGATGCACAGACACAGGAAGAGCAACCACCACCATTGCCGCGGCGATTGCAATCGCTTAACTTACCACCGGCGCCAATTACGGGCGGTGTGCTCGCTCTGGACATGCGAGCTGCGCAGGCAAATGGCGACAATGTGGCTCTGGGTGATGGCGATGGCATAACTGACAAGCTAGCGCTGAATAGCAAGGATGCGCTTAATAACATAATCAATCAGATCATAAATGCTGAGGTGGCAGACAGCCTGCACCACAATCGTCCACTGCCGCCCCTTCCAAATCCAGTGCAGCTGGAATCGGACAGCGACGACGATGCGGACGACGATAATGATGATGATGGTGATGATGATGAGGACGAGGAATACGAGAACATAGATGAAGAGAAATCGGAGACAAACAATGGTAACGTCACAATACTACAGCCTGACGAGGATGATGTCAATGCCAACAGTGAGAAGTCAACGGCAGTCGATCAGCACAAGGTCAATGGCATTGATTTGACAACGAGGTATGTTATCCAACTATTTATGTATATATAGTGGTATGAAATATAAATGTATATTCTATTGCAGTACCGGGGATGAGCTGAAACGGCGAAAACGCAATGAATACCAGGCCAGTCTGGAGCAGAAAGTCAGCGAAATCAAGCGTAAAAAGCGGGAAAACGAGGACAATCAGCAGGCGGCGAAAAAACGAAGGTCATTACTCACATATATTGCAGTTGGTGTTGTTGTGGGCGTCATCGCTGCTTATGCGTACACGAAGCTAGGTTAAGTCCTTGCCGCATCCACATCAATCCAGAAAGTAGCCTGTAGATGTAGCAATTATAAGCTTGAAATGGCAGTAGCTTGACAATGATCCCAATTCTGGGCATATGTATGCATCTATATGTATGTTTGTATGTAGGTCTTATCGAGCTAACATCAAATGTCAGCGCGACGCAAATACTTGCACACACACACTCACACAACAACAGCAAAAACAAAACATACACACACAACACGAGTTGGACAGCGAACAATGCGAAAAAGTCGTACTTGTCGAAACGATAATGACAATGCATATTAGGGAATTTTTTATATAAAAAACTAAACTAAATAAACACAAAAAAAAAAAAAAAAAATAAATAAAAACAATCTTAGGCATTCGGTATAGAAGAAAACCGAACCACAAAAGTAGATTCTTGCGCAATAGACTGACATTTTAGAACAAATTTATCTTGATACACTTATAACAAAGAAAAGAAAACGACAAAAAAAAAAACGGAAAAAGAAAATGGAAGAGAACAATACCTTAAAATATCGACTTGTAATATCTATATGCAAATGCATTTTAATTTTGCGCTCGCTAACAAATGTACAATTTTTCATTTATTTAATATGAAATAAAAGGTTGCTATCTAAAATATTTTATATGTATGTTGTGCACATGACCACGCCCACGCTTCACTTGTTGCTGAACACTTGAGTTTCGTAAACACTTTGAATTTGTGAGTATCTACATACATATACGACTTATGTATGTGTACTATGTGTTGTTATTTATGAAGATTTATTATGGAACACTTGTTTAAATTATTTAACGATATCAAAAAAAAAAAAACAAACAAACGGCAATGAATGCATTAATGTGCCAAAATCAAAAAAGGATCGAAAGAAAAATTTGAATTATAATGAATATTAATTGGCCATTTATTTTGCCCGCTAACTGTAATCCATTACATTACCAAAAAAAAATATATATATATATAAATATATATATAATAATAATGAGAATATGATTGGAACTGGATATAGAGCACTTTGAAAATGCAGACGCCGATTAAAAAGATAAACGCAAAAATATATAACACAAAACAAAACAAAGATGATGGAAAATTATGATACGAGCGAAACCATTTTGTATTCTAACATATTAAAATTAAATTTATGTAACCTTAAAGAAGATAAGATGATAAAAAGAATGAGTTAAACTATTTAATGGTTTTTAGCAGTAAGTGTATGCCCTAGATACTATCTACTCCCTCAACTAACTTACTAGATACACAAGTAAATGCATAAATACACACACAAATGCATACGTGCAGCGTAAGAGTGAAAATACGCAAGAGTAAAAAATTATTTTTTATATGTGGAATCCAAAAATTTAACAACTAAAACTAAAACACCACCCACAATGGGAAGCGAGTGCGCTTCTCATGACGACGACGATTATAATGATGATGATTTTTATAAAATACTTACATATATATAATTATTGCAAAAATACATATTTATATAATATGTATGTATATATATATACATACATTTAAAAATAACAAATGAACAATACCTATAGTTATGCCTAGTAAACTGAACATTGGCTAAGTTCACCTACACAAATCAAACAAACACACACGTAATATATCCATATATATATATTTATATATATACATAAACATATATGCCTAAATGAGTAAAGAGACAAAAACGAAAGTATTCAAATAAAGTTACATTTAAGATACAATGCAAAGCCATTGTGCTGACGTTTCACTTTATTAAAAATTATGATTTCTGTGTCTTATTTGTTTACAGACGCCCAAAAAGCCGCATAGTGCCCAGACAAAGTAACTGCCCACCAACGAACCTTCCTTCAATCCAATCAACGGAATAAAATGCAATGAACACATCATGTAGCAAAATAATTAATATATAAATAAATCATTTTCAAATAACTTTTTGCACGCACAGACTTTTTGGCTACATTAATTTCTCACTTGAAAAGGTCTAATTTATTTAAATATAACGTTTTCGTAGAGCTTGACGTAACGTCAGGATTATCGATACCTGAAATGTTATCGTTGTTGTGCGATAAGTATGCATATATGTACTCAATAATCTAATATCGAAGGTACTCGCTTGACGACTTTGTTTGCGTTCTGCAAATATAAAGAAATTTGTTTAATAACTTCGTTTTAGGAGCTGGTGCAGAATCCAAATTCGACTTCAAATTAAGAAACTAGAATGCCTGCCATAGAAGAGGCGCAAATTAACAAATATCTATCAAAGGTATGATGACTCATTGCTTTACAGCCATTCTCCATCCTTTTGCTTGTCACGCAATTGAAGCTCATGTCATTAAATTAACCACAATTAGTAAATACCCTTTCACTGATTACAGTATAAAAATATAGCGGCGACACGGAAAGATGTTGTCGATGTCGTTACCACGTATCGCAGTCTGACATACGGCCTGCAAAAATTTGGTGAGTGAGTTGTGCATAAATTATTATGATAAACAACTATTTTTTGTTGTTGCAGTGTTTAACGATGGCAGCTCAAAGGAATTGTTTACATTGTTGGGCACTATACCAGTGGTCTATAAGAGTAAGTGGCTCACTCCGTTAACAACCGACTCGAAAATGTGTTAATCGTATCAATTTCACAGATAACACATACTACATTCCCATATGTATATGGCTAATGGACACCCATCCCCAGAACGCGCCAATGTGCTTTGTGAAACCGACGCCAACTATGCAGATCAAAGTGTCCATGTATGTGGACCACAATGGCAAGGTGTACTTGCCCTATTTGCATGACTGGCAGCCGCATAGCTCAGATCTGCTGTCGCTTATACAGGTTATGATTGTAACATTCGGTGATCATCCGCCAGTTTACTCCAAGCCCAAGGAACAACAACATGCTGGGCCACAACCCTCAGATTGTAATGTTTTGCATGTTATTATCTTAAATGTGAGATTTCACTTATATACACTTTTTTAATCATCCAGTTCAATATCTACCTTACCCAAGTGCGACTGGTGCTAGCGGTGGTAACTTTCCGCCCTATCCCACTGGCGGCACTTTCATGCCATATCCGTCGACCAGTGCTGGACCGACTGGTAGTTCAGGCGGTTATCCGCCGTACATGAATTACCCACAACCGGGCGTATATCCGGGCAGTGCTGGATATGTAAGTGTGGTGGTAAGATAACATGCGTTATACTCACTAGATTTGTAACCGTACTTAGAACCCTGCTGCCCAAGCTAATCCCAGCTCAACGGGCACAATTACGGAGGAGCACATCAAAGCATCACTTATTAGCGCCGTGGAGGATAAGTTGAGGCGTCGCATACAGGAGAAGGTAAATCAGTATCAGGCGGAAATCGAAACGCTCAATCGGACCAAGCAGGAGCTAATGGAGGGCAGTGCCAAGATCGATGCCATCGTCAGTCGCTTAGAACGCGATGAGGTTGACTTGCAGAAGAATATTAACATACTGAAAGACAAGGAAGAGGAATTGAAGACAAGTCTCGATACCCTTGAGAGTGCAGAGTCTATTGATCCGGACGAGGCCGTTACCACCACAGCACCTTTATATAGGCAGTACGTGTTTCCTAATCTCTTTTAATGTGCTGTATTTAATGTTACAGAGCTTTTATAGATTACTGAATGCTTACGCTGATGAAGCTGCCACAGAGGATGCCATCTATTATTTGGGAGAGGGTTTGCGTGGCGGTGTCATTGATCTGGAGGCGTTCTTAAAGCACGTGCGCACCCTCTCACGCAAGCAGTTCATATTGCGCGCCACAATGCAGAAGTGTAGACAGAAGGCAGGACTGGCCGGCTAGTAGGATATGCCCCATCCTCTTCTCTTTCAGTTATTTTTATACCCATGAACATTTGCAGTTTTGTTAAGTGCAAACTAATATTCAAACAGCACACAAATTAATATATGTTAATATATAATATATGTATTCGGTACTGCTTTAAATTGAAATTGAATCTTTGAAATTATACATGTATATGAATAAAAACCCAACGTACGTTCACACGCCCATAACACATAATTTTTAATTCAAGCATAAATCTCTTCTAAAACGGAATGATATCATTTGTGTTCGCTTCATACGTAAATGCCGACAGTTAGCAGGAGGAAAACAATGCCAAATCCAAGGAATATCGAGGCACACAAACTGATCAGCAGCTCCTTGATCAATGTGCTCTCCTTGGTGCTTTTGCGGGACACCACAAATACGAAGAACCAGGCTGTGAAGAACGTTCCAATAATTAGCAGAACAGTGGCCAGGTGTGGAAAGACCGCTGGATTGATCGGTGAAACGTAGCGTTGCATGTGCTCCATGCTACAAGTACAAATTGTATTAGCCTTGAAATCAATCCGAGTTTACTTTGTTTAACTCACATTTAATTGTTATTCTCCGTTTTTATTAATTCCTTGTACTTGTACGTGGCCGGCCCGCAAGCGTATATGGTTGCTTTAAAAATTATCGCATATCGCATTATTGCTTGTCTTGTTATCGATTTGCAGCTGTATCGATACATGAGCTGCTGCTCGTTCATTCGTCTCTAGTCAAAACGTGGTTCTGTGTGAAATTAATATAAAATATAATTAAAAATAACAAACAACAATAGATTCGCTTTTTAATGTTAAAGAGAAATACAACAATAGCCAAATATATCAAAAACTGGCACGATGAGCGATGTAAGCACACTCAAATGACAGGCAATATTTGCAGCGCATAATCAAGTAAATTTTCTCTTTGTTTTTAGATTGAAGAAATGGATAGCGAGCGACTGAATGAGCTGGAATCAATTCTATATGCATCCATACATTACAATGATGCAACCAGCGAACAACAACAGCAGCAGCAACAGGACACTCAAAGCATGCCACCGCCGCCGCAGCAGCAGCAGCAAAATGAAAGACAGCAGCAGGTGCGCTTTGTCAGCAATAAGCGGATTATCAACAATGGGCCAAGCAAGCCTCGTTATTGGGCAGATAAAAGTGAAGCTGCATCCGCACCCGTTAATGATGCCTGGAAAACCAAGACGAGTCCATCGGTTGAATGTGAGTTAAATTAATATATATATATAGATATATGATATATAAAGAAAAATGTATGTATTGAGTGACGGATTGGTTATCAACGCGCAGCTCCAAATTGTTGTTAGGTCGCTCGATTGCACGAACTGAGCCCGAACTCATTTTCAGTGCACTGCATACATAAATTAATCGATACGTCCCACCCATTTCGGGGGGAAATGCAACCCACGGTTGGGGAAATTGAGCAAAAATAACAAACTCTACAAAAAACATGACCTGCACAATGCTGGGTAGTAACAGCTAGTTATTGTTTTAAAATAGGTCATGTTAGAGCCCAGTTGAGAGAGATTTTTGTAGAGCAACAAGTACGAACATTTTTACTATTATGTAGGTGCTTTGATTTAAAATTAATATTTGATTATAGCAAACAGCCTTTTCATTCAAAATTACATATTTCATACCAAATTACTAAATTACATAGAAATATCTGTCTAGCAATAGCATGAGCCAACAAAGGGTGTACCGTCTAATTAGCGATATTTGTTGCGCTTATTATAATATGTTTATCGTTGGAAATTATGATATTATTGTGCACATTGCGGTCAATTTGCTGGTCATCATAGTATGGATGGATTATTGTCACGTCTATTATGGATATGATTTGCTCTTCTGGCTGAATGAAATCCGTTGCAATCCAGTTGAGTATTTGCTGTCAGCCACAGTCCTCTATATGTTCGTCCATGTTGTCATGTCGTGTGTTACGGTTACGATTTTCTCAACGCTCAGCCGACGCAACACGAACCGCATCAATAAGCCTCGAGAGTACTTTGAAGCACGCTATAGACGATTCGTGGTTATGCGGCTGGTGCAGCAATTGGAGAACGCATTGCAGATGCAGAAACGCTACGCGGCACAGACTGAACACGGCCAACAGCAGGAGCTGGAAATGCTGGAGAACTTGTACACATCCCACAATCAGATCCTTCAAGCCGTCGACGATTTTCGCAGCTCCGTGGCAGTGTTGCTGTGGCCAAATCGTGCAGATATACAAATGGATGCGGGTATCCTCTATTACATCGATGAGACGCAGCTGGCAGAGCTCAAAAATCAGGGCTATATGTTGAATGTGCTACACAACAGAGATATTTGTAATGAACGTATAAAAAGTTTGCTCAATCCACCCGGATATTGAAATTTACTGAATATACTTTCATTATTCTTGTATATACCATAAATAAATACGTTGCAAGTACTTGTATAAAATCTTCATTACCAATATATCAGAAATATATATTGATAATTTCCCATATTTATAACTCAAAGAGTAATTCTGATTATTGATTTGACTTATTTTTTTTCTAAACTCGTTTTTAGCTGCAAGAGCAGAAGAGCCCAAAGCAGTTTCAACCACGAAGCAAGATTTGCCCGTGTCACCTGTCGCCTCAGCTGTAAATGCATCGCCAAAGAACAAGCGTCCAGATGCGAATAGTCCCAAGAGGACGACCTTAACGCCCCAACAGAAGCAGCTAAAAGTTCTCAATCCAGTCCAAAAGCTGCTGCAGCAACAGCAAAAGATGCATCTACAGCAGAAGGTGCAACGTCAGCCGTTGCAACAGTCGCAGAAGAAACAACCACAACAAATACAACAAAAACCACCGAAAACACAGCAAACCATAAAAGCAAATGACGATGATGAGCCGGAACGTTTTGATCAACGTCTGTTGGTGGCGATACCATCCAATTGCCCCGTAGCCAAACGGGAGCCAGTGCAACGTGGACTCGCACCCTTTGCCAAGGCCAATCGCAAGCTGGAACAGCACCAGCGACTGGCCGTGAAGCGACAAAAGTCCAAGCGGGTGCAGGACAAGAAGAAGAACAAGCAGGGCAAAGAGCAACCAATTGAGCTGATTAGCTTAGTGGACACCGATAATTCCTCGGATACAGACGTTATCATTGTGCCACTGCCCCCGGTGCCAATTATAGAAGTGGATGCTAGTGATGAGGAACCGGTGCAAACCTATATGGAGGAAAATGCCATGGATGCCGCAGATGTTAGCTTGGGCGACGATTATGCCACTACGTCGATGACTGTTCTGCCATCCGTGATGCATTCCCCTTGCAGCTCGGTCTTATCCAGCGATGATTTCATTGTGCAAAAGGACACCAGTCGCGTGATTGCCGATTGCGAACGGGCCACAGACGAAGATCTGCTAGTTTTGACAGAGAACGCCATTCGGGATGCCGCCGAGCCGGGCAGCCAGGCACATCACGAACATGATCTGGATCAGGCAGCGGATACTTCATCGGAGTACGAATTTGTGCCACCATCCAGGCTGGAAGAGATCAAGCAAAACTATCGCGTTGACGAGCAACAGTTTCGCGCACGCGATGTCTACGAAAGCGAATCAGATCTCACAGAGAGTGGCATTTATTGCAAGGCTAAAGCAAAGTTAGCGCCGACGATTATACGCAATGTGGACTCCGAGTCGGAATCATCGAGTGTTGAGGAGGTGGGGGCGGTCAATGTGAACAAGACGAAACGTTTACGTAAGCGACGCTCCTCGAGCACCAATCAAAGTCAATCTGATCCCAACAACGAGGGCGATAAATACTACGACGACGACGACGACACGGATAGCGAAGATGGTGTGCAGGCAACGGGTGTGCCGGGCATATCACGTGGCATGGCCCTGGAACGATGCAAGCGCAAGATACGACGAATAAGTCAAAGGCGCAACTCCGAGAGTGTCGTAACAGCGCGTCCACGCAAATCGATCGTTGGAGACGATGCCAGTTCGGAGTCGGCTGATGACGAATCGTTGCCGACAGCACGTCAAATTGCTGAGCGTCTTTTGATGCAGAAGCAAGTAACTGAAAAGGAACAGATGCAGCAAGAAGAGGCCATGGATAGCGTTGGCTCCGATGCCAATACTGAGGATGAGGCTGAGATGCATGAAGCCGTCACGGAGCATATAAGCGCAGTCTTTGAGCGCATCGATCAAAACACTAGACTCTCCAAATACATGCCGGACAACAACCAACCGCTGGAGGAGGTAACAACCACAGAGCCAGAGCTGCAGTTAATAACAGACGATGATGTACTCGATCAGCAGTCGGCTGCATTAGAAACCGATGGGAATACAACAGAAGCAGAGCCACAGCCACAGCCACAGACACATCCAGGGTTTGCAGAGTTTCAAGTGGAGCACAACATGTCCGCACTTAAGGAACAGTTGAGGGGCGGTGATTTGGTCGGCTGGAATGATGAAATGTGTCGCTTCTACAATGACAGCTGGAATGGCGAACATTTCAATTTGCAAAAGATTCAAAGTGTCATGTCTGGTTGGTGTCCACCATTATTTGTAATTTTAATTTAAATCACTTAACGATTTCCCATCTTTCATTGCCAAGGTGGACGCAACGAGTGGCGCATCATAAATGCGGATCGCTTTCCGCCTGCCCGCAAACGTTCCCATCTGAAGTGCACCAATTGCTTCGAAATGGGTCACATTCGCTCCAAGTGTCCGCGTCCACGCAAGCCTGTCGTTTGCTACACGTGCGGCATGACAGGCCACGCCGAGCCCCGCTGTCCAAATGCTATTTGCTTGGGGGTAAGTTAATAATCTAAAACTTCTATATTTATACTAAACTCCAATCTCTTTCAGTGTGGCGCTAAGCAACCAATGTATGTGCAGAAATGCAACAAATGCTCGTTTCATAGCCGCATGATCTGTCAGCTGTGCAAGATGCGTGGCCACAGCATCGATATGTGTCCAGACAAGTGGCGGCGCTATCACTCCACAGTAAGTGCATGGGTATAACAATTATTAGTTGTTTAATAAATGTTGTTCATATTCCTTGTCCGCAGACACGCTCGAATGTGGAGCTGGATAGCAATGTTCAATATCGACAAAAGAACTGCAGCAATTGCGGCTCGCGTGGCCATCTGTTTGAGGAGTGCCGCCAGCGCATGGGAGAGTTTCGTAATACTAACTACGTGCAACGCATCATTTCGCATCAGAAGGTCTACAAGGATCGTAGCGGGCCCGTCAGTTATTCGACCGATCTGAACGACTTTTTTGCTATTGAGACGCCTTTTCATTTCAATTGGAGCTCGGAATTCTCTAAGAACAGCATCTATGCACGTTTCCTTAAGACAGTCGGTCTGGTACGGCCAGTGGCTATAGATAAGCGCAACAGATCCGCTGCGAGAATGCAGCTGAAAGTTTATTCAAACAAATATGTGCCGAATCCACTGGCCACAGCAGCAGCATCGCGTAACAAAGTAGCAACATCATCATCCGTTATAATTGAAGAGCTGCCTCCGGAGCCAATAACTAAGCCAAAGGTAGTGGAGGCAAAAGTGCAGCAAGAGGAGATAAGCAGCAACTTCCAGAACAAGCCAACAGAAGCTATAATCAATACAAAACCCAGCAGCAGTGTTGTCAAATCCACAGTTACACCACACGACTTGGACTCGGATTCGAATTACAGTTTCTCGGAGCACTTTGAGGTTCCCAGCTCGACAACAGTATCCGTTGAGAATGTACCCAGCCCGGCACAAACTAAGACAGGACCCATGGAGAACCTGCCTGATATTATACCACTCAGCTCAGCTGCTAATGATGATGATGATGACGCTGATAAGGACAATGATAACCAGATGAACATCAGCTGCAACATCCAGGGCATCTCGATGTGCGTGAACAGCAAGGCCACATCATCACCATCAACAGGAGAACAGGCAGAGAGCAGCTTGCCCGATGTGCCGTCCGAGGCGAAAATTCTGATGGCCCGCGATCAAACGGAGTATCTGTTTAGTTCGGAGGGACGTCAATTCCTGGCGAGTGCGGCCAAGGAGTGTAATGTGAATGTGCGCATGGATTTCAAGGAGTACGGCTACGTCCTGGTCATTTATGGTTTAAAAAAGAACCAGGAGGAACTACAGATGATGCTACTACGTCGCAATAAGGAGGTGAAGCGCAAGAGTAGCGAATTCCAAAGCCAAAAGCCGCCGAAACGCATCGATGTCCTCATACGCTTTATGCGCGATGGCATCAATAGCCTCACTGGCGATCTGGGTAATGTCAAGAATCATTATTTTCGCATCAAAGAACTGGAGCAATTGAATACCAAAAATGGCTACAAGCTGGCCGAACGCAAGCGTCGCCTGCTCAACATGATATTGTTTGGTCAGGCGGGACTCAGCAATGGCAACATGCATTTAGATCAGCTGCTTGTCATACTCAAGCGCCTGCTGACCGAACACTCTGTGGATGAGAACGCCACGCCCGCTTTGCGCAACGAAATCGAGGAGCACTGGCGCTTAATATTCAGTCCCCATCCGCATCCCAACTATGAGGCACTGTTGCAAAGCTATGGTCGGCTGGACGTAAAGAATCGCATGGCAACGCTCAACATTGATCCCACGCTGCTGGGGCTGCAGAATAGTTGCAAGCGTAATCGTATTGCGTCGCCGCCGCCGCCACCGCCTCTAGGATTGCAGCATGATACGAACAGGAATCATTTGGCCAAGCAACGTGCATTGATGAATGCCAAATATGCATCAGAACAGCAGCAGACGCCTTCGCCGCCAGTTTGGAGGCATGAGGAGCGCACACAGGCAATACCGCAACAACAACAACAACAACTACAACAACAGCAACACAACTACAACAATCGCACACCAAAGCAACGCACACAGACAAATGTCAAGTCGCCGAATCAGCAGGAAAGACGACTGCCTCTGCCACCAGTTTGGCGTCATGATGACCAGCAGCAGCAGCAGTACCAACAACAGCAGCAGCAGCAGTTCAACAACAATAATAACAACAACAAGAATCGTCCACCAAAGCAACAACGTCAACAACCATATGGCAGATACCCAGCCTCAGAGCAACATCAGCACCAGCAACAGCTGCAGCAACACCAGCAACAGTTGCAGCAACACCAGCAACAACAACAATTGTCATCCTGTAACAATACGCAGCAACGTGTGCCGCACAGGTTGCAATTGCAACGACGCAATGGTCCCTTGCAGTCGGAGTGCAACAAGTTGCTGACTGACATGGAGCGCGGTGATTCGCGCAACAGCATCAATGCCGCAAAGCCATCCATGTTCTGGTCGCGTGAGTCACTTAAATATCTGGATGATCTCTTCAAGATAAAAACCAACACAGAAACTATGGAGCGGTTGCATCGTGTCCTGAAGCGTTCGCAACGTGGTCTGCTCTCGCATAATGATTACCGTGCGGTTATTCAACTTCACTCGCTGATGCGACCCCACTAATTAGGTTTAATATCTGCTGGACAACCGCTTGTCAGTTTAATTTAAGAAATGAGCTTAATGAATAATTTGTGGGTATGTCAGAGATATTACCCAAATACCGAATAAAAAGAAATCTGGACTTCAGTTTAACTACATAATGTAATAATGCACTTATCATTTATTTATTCTTTGGTTACTCGTCTTAATTGATTGATAATACATTTGAATACTACAGAATCGTGTGGCAGCTTCTGGAAACTTCATTCAAATAATATCAACGATTTGTCAGAAATCACTCCTCTAAATATACAAATTCATATTGTCCACAATATACGATTCTTATTTTGCCAACATATTCTTTTAAGCACTTCACAAAATGGAATATTAAAAAAAAAAAAAAAATTGAGAAAATTAAAATTGATAATATAAGCGTTCATAATTGAACCGCAAACTGTATTTGTTGTAAACAAAAATAATCAACATAATAAATGGTAGTAGTTTATTGAATAGAAGGATTTCGCAACGTGGTCCACTCACGCATATTGATTAAAAAGTTCACTCGCTGACGGAGTCCCACTAATTAGGTTTTGTATCTGCTGGACACCAGCTTATCAGTTTAATTTAAGAAATGAGCTTAACAAATTAATAATTTGTGGATATGTCAGAGATATTACCCAAATACCGAATAAAAAGAAATCTGGACTTCAGTTTAACTACATAATGTAATAATGCACTTATCATTTATTTATTCTTTGGTTACGCATATTAAATTATACTAAGATTGATTGATAATACATTTGAATAATACAGAATAATGTGGCAGTTTCTGGAAACATCACTGTGGAGAAACTTAACGCACTTATAATAATAATAATTCAAATAATATTAACGATTTGACAGTAATCGCTCATCTAAATATAAAAATTCATATTATCCACAATATAAGATTCTTATTTTTATCCAACATATTCGTTTTAATTTGTATCTTTTTTAGCACTTTAGAAATTGGAATTTTTTGAATAAAAAAAAATAAGAAACTTAAGATTTACAATATAACCGCAAACTGTATTTGTTGTAAACAAAAATAATCAACATAATAAATGGTAGTAGTTTATTGACTAGAAGGATTTACAAGAAATTGGGATGACAAAGTAATTTACATTGCATAATAACTGTAAAGGGGATTTTTACTTAGTAGGAAAGTCTGGCCAGTAGTTAATGTAGTATCTGTGAGTAGTTCCCTCGAACAATCGATCTAGCCAATTGCTGAGGCCATCCAACAAGTTGTCCTCGAACAGAACATTCGATTCTACATCAGACTCCTCGGAGTAGTTGACACCAAGGAAGTTACCAATCTCTGGGTCATCATTCCTATCAAGCAATTGTTTGGTCATTTTAATCATTCTTTTGGTGCCGCGAGCGCATTCCGGATGCTTGGCATGATATACGCAGAAATACTTTCGGTGTCCATTTAAAGCTATAACGGTGCCCACACAATTCCTTGGATTGATCTGAAGATTTTGATTTGTGCATAGCGATAAGCGTAGCAGCTCCGAATACCACGATAAGCCCTTCTCAATAAGCATATGCCCGAAGAGGAGAGTTTTGGTCCTCCTATATGGCCAAACGGCACGATGATATGGTGGAATGAGTTTGGTCCGGCTTTGCAAATCGGTAATCAATAGAATCGTTCGACATCCAGGTTTTAGTAAGCGTACCAATCCATTATATTTCTCAGCTCTTAGCTCATAAAGCTTTAGCTCCGGCACATGTTTATTCTGTTTGTTGCACAGCGATTCATTGAGCTGCCCCTGAGCCTTGAGGCTCTCTTCCTCGGCACGCACAAAGTACATCATTACATAGCCAATGCCAAACATAAAGGCAATTGTTCCAAGCAGGGATAAGGCTGCAAAAAAATGCTCGTCTTCGATATTATCGGATAGATAATCCACCAAATAGAGCAGACGTGCTATCCACTTGCTCAAAATTCCCTGGGCGTGTTCATCCAGTAGATTTTGAACAAAGGCCTCATAAGTTAAGGCTTCGTTTGTTTTCAAAAGTCTCTGTACGGTTAGATTAATCTCATGTTTTGTGGTATTGATGGCCGTATTGTTCAGATAGTCTGCAGATTTTATGTCCAATTTGGCACCGTCGACCCATTCGTATTTGATATGAGTGCTGTCACGCCGCCAGATGACCACCAGACGCAACAGATTATCCTCGAACGAGCCCTTGGAAATGGCATTTAGAAAATCCGATTGCTTCTCCTTGAACATATACGCAAACCGTACGCGATCCAAGCTATAGCCACTCTCCAGAGCAATGTGCCTCAAGGCGCCCCTTGCTATATCATAGTCTGGTGAGTTTTCCGTTATTAGAACCACACAGAGTCGCTTGCGAGGACGATTCCACTCAGCGGGACAAACTCCCTCGAGGACTTCCTGCGATGATAGCCTCGGTAGTGATAAGAATTGATTTGTCGAGATGATGTTATCCAGCGTTTGTGTGGGTATGTCAGCCATTGAGATACTCGCAACGGATCGCACTGAGTCCTCATTGAACAGATACAATGTATCCAATTTGGGATTGACCTTAAACCGATCCGATATTAGCTTTGAGCTCTTGCTATTTAGATCGACAAACCCAAATGCAACGCGATCGTGAAAAGCAAAGGCCGAAATAAGATATCTCAATCGAGTCGCACTTCTCGGCTCGAGGACTAGAGCTCTCACTCTATTATCGGTCCAGCCATTGAGAAATTCGTCGAGATTCTCATCGTTCACACGCTGGCCAATCTTAAACGGCATCTTCTTGCGAATAAACTCGGCCAATTTCTGTTGCGTATAAATATTCTCGCGATAAACATAACTATGTCCGCCCAAAACTAGCACCATTCGTGGTATATCATCCGCTCCGGTCTTACGCAGTATTGATGGCTCGTGCGCTGCATTTATAGTGGCAAAGTGAATGCCCAACGGCTCGAAAGTATCGATTAATTTCTTAAATGCACCAACTATCCGTATACAGCCAAAACACCAGTCTTTGTAAAACATAATAATATGCAATTTGTTCTTGCTCTTGGGTATAATCGTTTGCTCGAAATAGTTGGATGTTACGGACAGTTTGTGATATAGACTGATGTCCTGGTCGAAGCCGAATTGTTTGCCGAAGAACTCTTCAACTGGGTCAAAGCCGAAACGATTGTAGCCGCTATAGTCATGCTTCTGCTTCAGATAGTGCGAATCCTCACTGGTAATGCCATGTCGATCGTAGATCTGTCGCCGTTCCATATCGATCAGCAGCTCGTAGGCCTTTTTGATTTGTACAAACTTGAGCTCAGCATCAGGATGATTGCTTTTATCCGGATGCCATTCTTTGGCCAATTGCTTATAGGCACGTCGTATTTCCTGACCAGACGCCGTACTACTCACGCCCAGCTCCTTGTAGGGATCATTTATGGCACTCAGGCATAGCGCAGCTAATGTGCAAAATATTAGCACATAAAACAAGTACAATTTGTTAAACATAGTGACTGTTTTTTACTATACAATCCAATTTTTCTCTTCTGCTGCTGGTCGTATATGGGGGTTGGTCCGTGCTCCAGATACGAGAATGATTGGTGATGATGGGGCGTGGGGATTATTGATTTTTTGAAATTTCTATTTTATTCAAAATGTACAAAGACGATGCTGGCAACGCACATGGCGTTCCAAAAATTTTTTTGTTTTTATCTCAGCACAAAGTCTTTTAAATTACTTTTCTGTGACAGATTAATTATTACGCTACACCCGACAGGGTTGCCGCGGAGTATGAAACTACAGCGATGTTGTCATACAATATGCAAATAGTAGGCTGATCGGGAGAAAAATGTTAAACAAGGAATTGACCAATGCAAGCAATTGGTCAAAGTTACTCTAATAAAATATAACATATCTTAAAATTGTAATTTCTGTTAAATAAACAGAAAAAACTCTTTAGTATTATTATTGGCAGGGCTGCCAGAGTGATGCAGCTGCGTACCAGGCTGGAAATGTTATTAAAATACCAGAAATACCAACCATAACATTAGGCAACACTGATCAGTGTGTGTGTGCAGCACTAGGCAAATTAAAGATAAAATTAAATAGCGAGAAATACGCGTGTGTGACGTGCTAATAGCTAAATAGTTGTGCTTGCAATTGTACTGCCTAAATAGACTGAACATTGAGCAAGTTTTTATGCAATAAACCGAAGAGCAGCCTTCGCGAGGCGCATAACAAAAAATACGAAACAAATTTTCAAGCTACGGCCAAGCAGAAGCCAGTGCCCCCCGCACCCCCGCCCCTTCGTCGCTGCCGTTAGTCGTTTGTCTGTCGTTTGGCGTTGCATCCCGTGTGTAAATGTAACCGATGGACGACGAAGGCGACCCAAACAGATGATATTCACACTCAAAAGAAAAACAACAACAAAAACTACGAAGAGCAGCAGCAGAAGTAGCAGCAGCAGCAGCAGCAAACATGTACATATCGTAGCCATATTATTCAATGAATGTGTGCGCGAGCGTATAAAAGAAAATTAGATTACAAAAAAAAATAATAAAAATAAAATCAAAATAGCGCACGCCTGAATTTCGAGTTTGGCGCAAGGTGAACCGAACCGAACCGAAACTGTTTAATGTATATACATACATAAATGCACACAAACATTTATAAAAGTCGACGAAAACAATTTTCAATTTTCTCTTTGTGTGCGTTGTTTGTGCGTGCGAACCTGAAGTGCTGCTGCCACCTGCAACTGCAATTGCAATTACATTGATTTAACACACACACACACACACATAAATAGTAAAAATTCGATTTGCAGAGAGGATATATTGTATATACTATATACAGCGGCAGTATATAAATACAAATGCACTAACACATACACAAACACATACTACTATTGGCTGACTGATAAAGCCTCACACACACACACACACACTGACGCAAACACGATTCGCAAAAGAGCTTTGTAAGTTTACGTTTATGCTTATTTTGTAGCTGTTTATTTGTGCATATACACACACATATATATATATATATATATATATATATATATATATATATATATACATTATTATTATTGTTGTTGTTCACATATTGCTCTCTTTTCCGTCATTCGTTTTCTATTTGAATTTGCAACCTCATTGAAAAAAACTTAATTACATTCATGGCTTTGCTGCAGCAACAACAGCAGCAGTAATTACCCCAGTCGCCCAGTCCCGCTAACTGCCGCATGGAAATTTCTTACGGTACGCAGCCAACAGAGCCAAATGTTAATTATGTGCCGCTAGTAGTTCCCCTCCACCCCATCACTCCAGCGAGCCACCCTCAATTCGTGTTGCTGCCACAAGCCGTAGCTCATATTGTTGACGCAGTTCGCTTGCATTTGTTTATGCTCCACACACACACACACACGCATCCACAAATTTTGGATCGTTGCACAGTGATTCGGACAATTTACATATTAGAGTTATATGCGTTGATCGATTTAATGAATTATTAATCAAATACCGAGTTTTGTAATTACAAAATATTTGTGTTCCATAAACCATTTTCATAATGATTTCGAAAATTACAAAGGTTTATTTTTGATGGCATTAAAACCCAAAGATAAAAAGATACTTAAAATTTGTAGTTAAACTTGTGAAATTTGTCAGAAAAGTGAAAAAATGTAAGTTACATCGGAAAATCGTTATGGATACGTTTTGAATCACTGTTCAGCGACGCGTCTCCTGTTTTTTTGGCCTCTTGAGGTACACCGAGCCTAATGGCAGCATTTGTCATCGGGCTGATAAGAGTGACATACGACTATTTGCGTGGTTTTACACACTCGTCTAAGGCGCAAAACACACGCCACAAACTTGACTCCTCTCACAGCGCACACAAAAAAGTTTGGGGCAACAATGGCAACAACAACAATAATAACAAAGAAACAGAAATCATATTCATGTTAATGATAGCTGAATGCATTTGGTAATTATTTCGCCAGTTTTGCTAATGACACCGACAATTGCCGAGCGAGTTGAAGGTCGGCCAGGAATAATAATTATGTGTGTGTTTTTTTCTTCAATAAATATAGTTCTTTTTAATTGCTAATCAATGTGTGTTCATAAACATTTCGCTTATTTTAATATTTATCTATTTTGTACATTTATAGCTAGAAAAAAATGGACATAGAATATATCATATGAGTTACGATATTCTATGAGTAAAACCGTGTTTTTATCAGTATGTGTAACCAAATTATTCCTTATAACTAATGTAATACATTTGTTTTTTTATTCTTGCAGTGACCGAGAAGTAAAAAGCGAGTGAGAGAGGTAGAGAAAGAGAGAGAGAGAGAGAGAGAGGGGACAGAGACGATTGGCTGATTGCCGCAGGGGCACGCAGGGCCGTCGAATTGCTGCTGCAGTAGCGGAGGAGGTGGAGGCCAACACATATTATAGATCGAACAGTCCAAGCAAGTCCAATGTCCAATAAAATTAATCCAAAACGCCGTGAACCGACAGCAGCAGCAGCAGTAGCAGCAGCCACGGCAGTGGTGGCCACCAATACGACCAGCACAACCGGATCCTCCAGTGCTGGCAACACATCCTCGGCGAACACATCGTCCTCGTCCAGCTCTTCACTGTCGTCCGCCGGTGGCGGTGATGCGGGCATGTCCGCCGATCTGACATCGCTCTTCGAATGCCCCGTTTGCTTTGATTATGTGCTGCCACCGATACTGCAATGCTCCAGCGGGCATTTGGTGTGCGTCTCATGCCGTTCGAAGCTCACATGCTGCCCAACATGCCGCGGCCCATTGGCCAACATACGCAATCTGGCCATGGAGAAGGTGGCCTCCAACGTTAAATTTCCATGCAAGCATTCGGGCTACGGCTGCACTGCCTCACTGGTATACACAGAGAAGACCGAGCACGAGGAGACCTGCGAATACCGGCCATACCTTTGTCCCTGCCCGGGCGCCTCATGCAAATGGCAGGGACCGCTCGATCTAGTCATGCAGCATCTGATGATGTCCCACAAGAGTATCACCACGCTGCAGGGCGAAGATATTGTATTTCTGGCCACCGACATCAATCTGCCCGGCGCCGTCGATTGGGTAATGATGCAGTCCTGCTTTGGTCATCACTTCATGCTCGTCCTGGAGAAACAGGAGAAATACGACGGTCATCAACAGTTCTTTGCAATTGTCCAATTGATTGGATCGCGCAAAGAGGCCGAGAACTTCGTCTATCGCCTCGAGTTGAATGGCAATCGACGCCGCCTTACCTGGGAGGCAATGCCACGTTCCATACACGAGGGCGTTGCCTCGGCCATACACAATTCGGATTGTCTGGTGTTCGACACGTCGATTGCGCAACTGTTTGCCGACAATGGGAATCTGGGCATCAATGTAACCATATCTCTGGTCTAAAGAAGGAATATTGCATCGTTTCTAAAACGATACTCGATATATATATATATGTATATGTATATATACATATGTATCTCATATATACATATATACTACTACTGCATACACATACAAATTGTCTAAATGACACATTCAACGCTAAACAACATTTTGTAAGGTATATGTGTGTATGTATGGTAGGTCGGTAGGTCTGTCTGTCTGTCTATTTGTATGTCAGTCTCTTGCCGTCTGGCGATAATTACTAGCTCTAGGGATTTTCATTTTCGAAACAAAAAACAAAACAAACACATTTATTCAACAGCGTTTATTTTCTTTTTTTTTGTGGGTTTTAGTTTAATTTAGTTTGTAAGCCGGTCTGCGTGGGCAAAACGTTTGGAGCGGCACAGCCCACCATCCACAACAAAAAATACAACACAACACAACAAACAACAACCACCACCACAAAAAAAAAACACACACACACCACAAAAACTTACATCCATAATACATACAAACATCCATTATGATACATCAATACATCCTCTATAAAAAACAAGATAGAACGTAGCAGTCGGGCATAACCGACTGCGAAATACTATGATACCACGAGTTGTATGTAGCCAGGAAATAATGTCCATTAAATTGCGGTAGATATAAGATGGTAACCCTTCTTCAAAAGTTTGGCAACTGTAGCTCTTAAATTACGGAAGATATGAGCTTTTCGAGATTTTGGGGGCTGAAGCGCGGCCCAAAAAATAAGATATATGGTTTTCGGAGCACTTTTCAAGTATATGTTTTAAATTTCAAGTCTCCATCTTAAATGATGTCGAAAAAAGTTGCGTTGCAGACGGACAGACAGCATGACGGACATTGCACAAAACCAATAAACTATTATACCTTCGTTATCATAGTATAAAAATACAACACAACAAACAACAACTACCACCACAAAAACACACACACCACAAAAACTTACATCCATAATACATATACACATCCATTATGATACATACATACATACATCCTCTCTATAAAAAAAACTCGATGCAGCCTAGTTTAGTTAATGTAAATTATTTTATACAAAAATACTTGTAAATGCTATAAAAGTAAACATCACTTTTAAATGAAATTAACAAGAATAAAAAAATATATATATATTAAATAATATATACTTATGTAATAACTCGAGAGTTGTAAGCAATTGCGACAATTTTTGTTCATGCCAAACGAAACGTAACATTTTTTTAAACATGATTAAAAAAAACAAATACATCCTCTCTACTCGTCCCTAAAAAGAAAGAAATAAAAAGACAGTTACATTTTTGTACTAAGATTTTTATCAAGTACTGACAAACCCAAAAAACAAACAACAAAGGCAAAAAAAGCAAGCAAATGTTTAAATTTAAATAGTTTAGACCGATCTCCCGTACAGTTGATTTTGTTTTATTTCTGTTCTAAGTTTGATTGAACTTATTAAATTGCAATTGGAAATTGCAAATGATGAAAGCGGTTCATTAAAACTGCAATGTATTTAATTTTAATAACAAACAGACACACAACAACACACACACACATACATTTAATAAAAACTACAGATGAAGAAAAATAAAAGTGATTAGTAAAAATAAAAGTCTTTTCAATAAACCAAACTGAGAAAACTACTGATTAATCAAAATAAATTAAACAAGCTGCAAATGATAGAGAAGAAGAACTTTATTCAATGTGTTATGTAGGGATATCGATACTGCGCTCTGGGGTATCGAGTTCTTCTTTGCTTAACCGTCAAACCTAGTGCATCATGTTCTTATCATTAGTAATCGGAATTCTTCTACATATTTTCAACAATACGGTACACTACATTACGGTACATACACACATAGGCCTTATTTTGCCAGTTGTATGACTTGCTTCTTTGAAAAGTATATCATGAGAAAAACATACATATGTATGTAATTAAGATTACAGCAGGCCTAGCTAAATCCAATGGAAGCTTTGAAGCAATCACAATAAAATTTCAGTATATTGACTCTCTAAGTTACGATCTTTTAGACAAACCTAAATTGGCAATTGTACGAAAAATTAAAACATTCGGTTGTGTATTTTGACAGACCCCCAATTCCCCCCTCCCAAATCCTCCAGGTAAATGCAATTGCAACAATTGTATTGCAAATATTAATAAAACATAAACATCTTTGTAAACGACAGCAAAATGCAACCACGTCTTCAGCGACTGTCCACAGAGGTTATGCCACAGGCAACGGCAGTGGCGCTGGTCAAGGATGACAATCAGGAGCAGGACACACCGCTCGATCAGCAGATGGAGGAAAGTGCATGCAGCGTTGGCGGCAGCAGTGGTGACTGCGAAAAACCAAAAGATACAGCAACCAAGGAATTTCTTGTCTCCCTGCTGGAGTGCCCAGTATGCTTTGGCTATATTATGCCACCGATAATGCAGTGTTCGCATGGTCATCTCATCTGTTCGCAGTGCCGCAACAAGTTGACCGTTTGTCCCGTTTGTCGGGTGCCGATAGGCTACATACGTAATCTGGCCATGGAGAAGGTTGGCTCCAAACTGGTATTTCCCTGCAAGCATTCGTTGTACGGCTGCTGCATGAGTCTCTCATATACGGATAAGAGGTCGCACGAAGAGAACTGCGATTTCCGGCCGTACTTGTGCCCCTATCCGGATCAGAAGTGTGTGTGGCAGGGTGCGTTGAAGGACGTGTACAATCACTTTGTAAGCACACATCCAAATGTGATTACCATGGAGGGCAACGACATCATCTTTCTGGCCACCAATGTGAATCAGTCTGGCTCCCTGGACTGGACCATGATCCAGTCTTGCCACGGGCGTCATTTTGTCCTCTCGCTGGAGAAGGTGCGGCTCACCGAGACCTGCAAGCAATATTACGCCACTTGTCGCATGATCGGCTCTGTGCAGGATGCAGCTGAATTTGACTATTTGATTTCATTGGAGTCCAATGATCGCACCCTCAACTGGAAATCGAAGCCACGCTCCATTCGCGAGAGTTTTGTTATTTATACAAATGAAGATTTTCTGGTGCTCAACAAGTCGACGGTGAAACAGTTTGCCGACAATAATAATTTGGCACTCAACATCATTATCATGAAAGCTGGAGAAAAGAACCCCTAAACACCACCCCTCCCCACTTCCTCCTAATAAACTGTCTGGTATGAGATAAATTTCATGTTCCTAGTGTCAATTAAGAACAAAATCGCCAAATTGACAAAATTAACAATTGACAATTGCCATTGGTAGACAGTGATATTATTGTGCTTTCCTTTCAAATACTGGCGCTGCTTGGAGTGTTGTAAAATGTTTAAGGTATAATAGAAAAAATTAAATTAAATTAAGAAAAATAGAAAAACTGCTTGTAAATACCAAAATAATCAAGAAATTGCTTAAAACTATTTTGCATTCGATCAGCACGCAAATAAATACATTAAACAAATTAATTGTTGACGTGTTGACGATTTGAAAGTCAAGCAAAATTGCGCGCTGTTAACATAAAATTTGTTGCACTGTTAAAGGCTTAGAGTGCCCACAGCAGCAGAGAAAAAAAAGAAACAGAGCAAGAAGAAGCAGAGCAAAAAACATAACTCAGTTTTTGTGAGTTAATCTGGTTTTTTCCGTTTTGTTTTTTTGTTTGCTCACTGATGGGCGAGTGGGCAACGCTATAATGGATGAAGTGGACAAGATTATCATGCACCAGTTGCAGCAAATCGATGCCAGCATCGAACCGACAGATCAACTCTCCACTTTCACGCCGGAGCAAGTGGTGCGAGCGGTTTCGAGCTGTCTGTTGGAAATCAATCCAACGATGACCGAGGAGCTGCCACGATTCCTGCCGGGTGGCGCAATGGCGCAACGTTTCAGTGTCGCCACAACACTCGCCGAGCGCTGCAAGGAGCACGGTTATCGCGGTGACATTGGCTACCAGATATTCCTCTACCCAAACGCTGTGGAACTGCGTCGCCTGCTAATGTTTCTCATCGAGAGATTGCCACGCGAACGCCAGCACCAGGACAGTCTTGCTGGCAAGGCTCACACACTCAGCGCCCGGGAACTGTTGCAGCGTGAGTTGCGCAAGAAACTGAGCGAACAACTGAAGTCGCCGTGGGTGCCCCAGTTTTGTCGTGCGGTCGCAAATCGACGGCAACTGGGTAGCAGTTGCCAATGCATTGAGTTCAAGCCGCATCCCAATCTGAATGTTCCCGGCGCCAATCTGGCGCAACGTAGCAAAGAGGTGCAACAGTACTTTGAGCAGTTGGCACCAAACTTGTTTCAACAAGTCGATGGCAGCTCTTTTGATCTGATTGCGTCGGTGGTGCACAAAAACGACTTAGAACGTTGGAGCGAGCAGGTGCCCAAGGCTGTTATTGGAGCTGTGGTGCGGGAGGAGCAAGTGCCGCCCAGTCCAGTGGAAAAATTACTGCCCGCAGAGAAAGCACAAAGGAATCCCGAGTCGCAGTCGCTGGCGGATACAGTGCAGCAGCTGCGCTTGGATTCGGAACAACTCATGGCGCAGCGCAAGTTGCTCAATGCCAGTTTGGGCACCTTGAAGGCACGTGAATCCGCTGCAGCCGCCGAATTGGATCGCATCCAAGCTGTACTCAAGCTGCACGAGCGTAGCTGTCTGGTGCTGGCGGAACCAGAGCAAAATGTGACCAAATTGGAGGCACTACTGCATGCAACGGAAGCTAAGAGAGAGACATTGACGCAACAGTGGCAAGATTATCGCAAGCCGTTGCTCAGCACGCTGGACAGCCTCAAGTCGGCCAAGGAGACGCAACAGGTGCAAAGCGTGCGGCTGGGCATTGAGCAATTGGAGGCGGAGCTGCTCGCGAAGACGCAACAGCACACGGAGCTTCTGCAGCGCAGTGCGAATCAATCGCAGTTGGCTCCACGCAAGGAGTACACGCTGCGCATCCACGAATTTATTGGCAACATACGCAAACAGCGCGACGACATCTTCAAGGTCCTGGACGATACGCGTCAGTTGCAGAAGCAGCTGAACGTGGTCGCCGCCCAACTGGAGCGACAGTTTAACTATACGGATGATCTGCTCTTCCAGAGCGCCAAGCATGATTTGCACGCAAAGAAGGCTTACAAACTGTTGGCCCAGTTGCATGCCCATTGCAGCGAACTGGTCGAGTGTGTCACCAACACGGGCAACGTCAGCAAGGAGATCCGGGAACTGGAAGTCCAAATCGATGGCGAGAAGATGAAGAATGTTTTGATTAGTTTGCAACAAATCACTGGAGACATCAGCAAATTTGAGCAGCACATTCAGGAGCTGCAGTCACAGATACGCACCGTAGAGAATGCCATTACAGTTGGATAGTTGATAGTTGATATTTGGGGGTAATCTCCTCCACATAATGATATTAGTATATATATATATCTATAACTTATGGATTAGTGCCAATTATAACAGATCACTCACGCATAGCGTAGTTTCTTGTAGCCAATTTTCAATATACATATGCATTTTTTAAGTATCAAATAAAACGGACCTGATTATCTTCAAAAGTCAATTGAAAATAATAATTAATAAATATTAATTTTGTGGCAGTGTAAACATTTATTCGCCTAACACAATTCCGGCTAGTGTAAATGGGCTAGTGGACGATTTCTCTCTTTCGCTGTTGGTCTCTTCGTGAGCATGCGCTCTTTGCATACTCTAGCAGCAAGCTTCCTAACTTTATCAAACAATACGCAATGTTTTTAAAAATACTAATTGAAAGATATGTACTAATTAAAGCTGATTAAGGATTAGCCAAAGCGGAATAACATATGTACAGATGGATGTATTGGCAAAGTTTAGATTAGGTGTGGTTGAACTAAATTCAAAACGAAATCGATTTAATCACATTGTTAGTGTATTCAAAGTTCGATGTGCCATCGTTCAGCTGTTCTCTTGCTTTACTCGCTCTGTGTGTTTTTGAATCTAAAGCGGCAGTTATAAATGCCGGCCGTGGACCCGGCTGTTAGTTGTTGCTCGCCTTCTGAAGTGTTTGAAGCTACAGCGCGTTGGCGGCCGTGTTTCGTGCTTTCGTGTTTTCGTTTCATTTTTGTTGATTTACTTTCGTTTGTTTTTAATTTAAAGTAAATTCCCAAGCATTCAGCGGCACTTGGCCTGGACCCGAGTGTGCTCAACGGTTCCCTTTGGTTGTTGTTTTGTTTTGTTTTTCTCTAAACTAAAAAAAAAACACAACATACGACAACAACATATCAAAATAAAGCACTTGAGTTGTGTTTTTTTTTTTTGTGTTGCTGGGTGCTCTTTGCTGCTGCTCCGGCTGCTATTATTGCTGCTGTTGCTATTGTTGCTGGTGTTGGTGTTGTGCCCTGTGTGCCGCTCCAGAACTTGTTTGTGGCCTAGAGTTGTAGGTTCTTTTGCATGCCGCGATAACAAGTTAAACCGGTGTGCGTGTGTGCCGCGTGTGTAATTGTGTGTGACTGTGTGCGAGCAATTGTGTATCTGTGTGTGTGTTCGAGTGTGTGTGTTGGTGTGCGTGTGTTGGTGTTTGTGTTTCTCTCCTTCAACAAACTGTTGCGCTTCGACGCTGATGACGTCGCCAGCCCTTTTGCAAGCCATGATTACAAAAAAATAAAAAATAAAAATAAATTATAAAATAAAAATAAAAGCGAAGCTTGACCAATTGAATTTCAATTAGAATTATAAAATGGAAAAAAACCTCGAAGGTCGTGTCGCCGCAAAGAAGCCAAAAAATTAATTGGCCTCCAAACTGGCGTTTAGCCGGCCGGCTTCGGCTTCAGTGTTTCGAGTTGATTCGAGTCTGCTAAAAATAGATATGAAAACACGGTTAAAAGTCTAACGGCACACGTCACTTAACAAACCAGCAACAAGAACCAAAGTCATAATCAATTCAGAAATAAACAATAGAAGAATAAAATGTTTATAGAATAGTATAGAAAAAAAATGTTTAGCGACATTTTGCAGCGAATACGCAATAAACCAAATATGCCAAACTGATAAACAATTTTAACAAATTGAATTTACTTGCAGCACGCAACCGAAGCGAAAGTGTTCAAATAAAGAAAAAAGAGAGTGTAACGATAAGCAATATTAAAAGATTAAATAAGCGTAATTTTAATAGCAACCGCATTTAGAAATTCTAATCTGAAAACATGACACCATCGCCCACAAAGGAGCTGATGAATGCGCCAACAATTTCACGACGTCCTCGCGAGGAGTTCGCTGAAAAGGTGAGTAATCTTTGTCCCTTTTGGAATATAGTTGATTTAGATTCACCTTCAGGCTATTTTTATATACATATGTACATGATACTAAATGTGTTTCCTGTGCTTTTATTGATTGATCCCATAGAAATGTGCTTTGTATTCTTGGCATGGCTCAAAAACATAAACATTTGCCGCTCTTTTGTTTGATTTTATTTGTTTGCGCAATATGTACACACAACTACTTATATAGTATGGTATAAGGAACATATGTATATATATATCAGCTTGTATGTAGTAAACAAACATGTGTGTAGTAACAGGCTAGGCAAATAAATATATCTGTCTGACCAATGCCGTAATTTAGCCAGTTGCCGCCAGGTGATCTGAAGTTATTCCCATCCAATGTGAATGCTCTAAATCACATGGCACCCAAAAGATTTGCCTGCTCTGACTAATCAAATGGCATTCGTTATGTGATTGATAAGATATCGACAGCTGACGTTAACTGATAGTCGATTATTCGATCACAGTTGCCAGCATTGATTTGTTGAGCTTCACAAATTTATTTTGTATATTGCTTTTTTTTAGGGCTATAATTCGATCATCGATATACAAATTTTCTATTCTTGTTTTGACATGGTTATGGCAAAGACTGCAATCCTCTCCAACTGCATGGGAAACGAAAGTATTTTTAATCATTTAGTCATTGTTGGAAATATGACTAAAGCGTAATTAAGTAATTGGGTATTGTAGCAAAAGTTAAAAAATACTTAATTTTTAATGCATTTAATGGGTTTTTTTTTTTTGTTGAAGTAGATCATTTGTATTGTATTATTTATGACGTATATTCTGTTCGTGTGCCTGTTCTCTTTTTATGTTCGTTGCAGTTGCACTTACGTCAAAATTCCATTTGGTATGCAAAAAAATAAAAAATAAAATAAAATAAAATAACAACAATAACGAAAGCAACGCAGTGACAAATTTAAATTCGCAGCTTTAAGTTGAACGGAGAGGTCAATGAGTTACAACAATAAGATACAATAAGCCAGAAGGAATGGAGAACGACTTGTGTCTAAATTCCAACACGTAGCGAGTTATTAGCTAAAAATGTTTAAATTTTTAATACGATTTTTAGAATGTTGAATGTTGCTTAGACGATGCTTTACAGTTAAATATTCATATGTAAATCGTGTTATTTACGGCTTGAAATGTTTTCTGCTCCGTTCGATTTCACACTAGAGTTTGTCGGAGATATCTTAATATATACATATGTATGTATGTATTTCAGTCAGTCGAAAGAAAATGTTCAACAAATAATGTTGTTCAATCAAGAAATTTTCTGAGTTTGTTCATTGATTGATTTGCAACGATTCCAATTTGAGAAGTCGACGCCAAGTGTTAATTTCATTTCAACTTGGTTTCAGATCAATCAATTTGTTGCACACGCTGAACAAATTTTTGTTGTACTTTTGTGAAATACCTGAGACTCCGTTTTGGAGTTTCGTATATGAAGTTATTTTCCCTGTGTGTTTTGTTGGGTGTGGTTTTTGTATTTTTATTCGCATGGCTTAACGGCCAATGCAACAAAATTTGATGGCATTGGCCATGAAAGCAATAACAACAAAATTTGTTAGCTGACTCTTTTGGCGCGCCTTTAATGCGATTCGCTATGAGGAGGTTTTTTGTTTGTATTTTATGTCATCGTCATCATCAGTGTCGTGCTAACACCTAATTTCGAATATTCTGCATATGTGTTTTAGAAAACCAAAAAAAATAAATAAATAAAAAAAATAATAATAATAATAAAAGAGAGAACAAAAAAAGGAAAACCATCAACAAGAATTTCAGTTTAAATTGTGCGCCACATAACGACGACAGGCCGTGCGAAATCTGATGCAATCGATGAGATCATCGCGGAACCTACAGAAAACAAGAACAACAACAACCACAACAAAACTGCTTACCGAACCCGAACCAGAATCGAGCTTTACATATATATTATGCACATATATATATATACATATATATATATATACTCGTACTCGTACGTAAAAGTCACACGAGCGTAATGAGCCGGCAATAATAATAATAATAATATTAATTTAATGGCCATTTGATTGTATCGTTTGACGAGCTGCTAAAGTTAAGATTTTTGATTTCTTATGCAGCCCACTTAGTAAAGCTTAAGTATTTAACTTATTTCAAGTACTTACGACAAATCCTTCCCTACACTTTAACTAAGGGGTGTATTTTGATTGTGTAAGCAAAAAACCAGATAATCCATAGATTAATATACAGTTTTACACCTGTGACTTATGAGTTTAGTGTGGAATACGTAGTATAACCCAAATTTATTAGTATATCCCATTGGAAGTATTAATATATAATAGATATGTTTATATTTAGAAGGTATTATTATTGTTATTTATATTTTATTTTTATATTTTTAATTTAAATTTATATATTAAAAGATGCAATCAAATAAATTAAAGATATTCGTAATATTACAGAGAAATCTACAAAAATAAACAGTTCCACATTTTTCCGATTTTCCGTTTTTAAATAAGAATTTTTCATAAACCGTTGAACTTGAGGCAAATCTTTGCATAGCTTCACACCGAATGCTGATTTGCATACAGATTTGTCTCATTTTGGGTATTTTGTAGTCAAGCTGCACATTTACTGTTTGTCTTTCCCGTTTTAATGGTGCATCATCGTTCGGCTCTCGTTCTGGTTCTCCACTCTACACTCCATACTACACACACTCTGCATGTTGCACACTCCAGATGCATCAGTCAGTTCCTGCAACTTTCAATTTCTGCCGCCGCTTGCTGCTTGGGAATTGGTGTTTACGTTACTTGCGGGATTTTGTGTTCATCTCCGTCTTATTTGTATTCGACTCTTGTCGGCATTTCTGTTGAAAACTATAAACCCCAACAATAACTGAGTCATCAGCATGCAGCATCCATTTCACAAGAGTCAAAGAACACACAGCAAACTCAGAACACGCAGCACTCATTTTTGAGACCAGATAAGACGCAACAAGACGAGGCGAGACGAGATGAGACGGGACGGGTTGAGGAAGACTTATTTAAAATACTTACCAGCTTAAATGACTATTGCGCGTTTTGCGGCTAACCAACTACACTTAACTAGTTGATTAATCTAAATTTACATATATATATAAATATATATATACATATTTGTATATTTGTGCTCGCTTCAAGCTTATTTGCGTTTTAAAAGCCTTGCACTTGTTGAGTTACGGCTGACAATTGACAACTTTGTCAACTTTTTAATAGCATTATTAGTTTTCATAGACCCGGTCAATTTGAATTTGACTTAAAGCAGCAGCAGGCTGAAATTGCTCTGAGTTTTGTTCACACTCTGTGCTACCAATTTTGGTTTGGGGGCGCACCGTAAAGACGTGCCGCTCATAACGAACACGAATACGAATACAACTACGAATATTCGTATACCAAAATTGAACACCAACCTCCACACTCCAAATGGTGGCATCGTGACAGCCAGTCGACAGTCGGGCGGGCAAATGGACTCGAGTCCCCGTTGCCCATCAGCCCCATCAGCCCCATCAGCATAATCATCTACTGGGCCTGGTAATTGTTGCGTGTCGCTGTTATATTTCCCATGGGTGTGTTAGTTAAACTACATTGAAAGATACGCACTGGGTGGCACCACCAACGTGCGTTGTGGCAACGGCTGCAGCGCACCTTTTCCACTTTGCACACAAGGCTGGCCAGGTTGGCCAGGTTGGCCAGGTGGTGGCCACTGGCTTTTGCCCAACTCTGTGGTGGCTGTCATATCATGTGGCAGTGTTTGCGCAACGAGATGGTGGCACGAACATCGACTGGGCGGCACCAGCAGTGGCAACTCCAAAACCACCATTCTCCGCTCTGTGTTTGTCTTAGCGATGTGCGTGTGCCGAAAATTTAAGAATTTTAGTTGGAATCTTTCATTAAAAATTAAAATCAAAAACTTCGTTGAAAGCGTATAAATTTAAGTTGATTTTCATACTAGAATGAATTAAATTTTAAATTTAATTTTGCAATTTTCAATTAAATTCACTCGGTTTACTTTATTGAAATCCAACGAATGGAAATTGTGTAGGATTTTATTAAGATTTGCTCAAAAGATTTGTATATTTTTGTTCGATATTAAATATATATTTTTTATGTTAACTCATTTTTTATCATAACACACATCACAAGTTTGTTTGGTGTCCGATTCGTGTGCTGTGGGGGGCGTGGCATGTGGCATGCGATGTGCGTGCCGCCCGTTGACAGCGTCCAGCTCATATGAATATTGCGATATTGTTAATTTAATTGATGTTGACTTTAATGCGTGCATTTTTCAGCAGCTGATCAAATAAAGCCAGTTTATTGCATCGTTTTGGTTATTTTTAGACGCTTTTAAGTTGAGTATAAACATTATAAAAAGCAACATTTGTGTTAAATTGAGCAAACGAATTGCTTCAATCGTTAGTCGAGAAACTAAACTCACATAACCCCAATGCTGAATCGCGTCAATTAACATTAGTCAAACATTTTATGGGATCCACATAAATAAATATATATTTTTTTGTTGATAATTTTGCGATTGTTTTGCTTTAAATTTGCCGTAGAATTCAACTGATTGTTGTGCGAATTAGCGAAAGCAACCGAAATTTAAATACTCTGCCCAAAAAATCTGAATAACTTTGTCGAAACTAAACTGATTTTCATATGGTAACCAGATCTGTAAACTTTCTATTAATTTTTTGTCAAATTAATTACTTGTAGCCGCTTATCGAATAAGTCCAATAAGATGTCAGCCGCTAAACGAGTAATGATCTATAATGATCTGTAGTCATTATTTTAGCCCGAAAACCAGACTCGATTTCATGTGAAACTGGCAAAAGTTGTGTGATACTTTCGACCACATCTTCAAGGTCTAATTATAAATGTGCGTAAACTGTTTTCTTTTCATTTTTCACTTTTCGATTTGTTGTTCGCTGTGGTTTCTGATAATTGCCAAAGTTTCGCCGAGATAACGCAAAGGAAACGAGTTATGTTTGCCAATAAGTAAATTAAACAAATTTATATCGTTGGTAAAAATAAAATTCGACGTCATCGCTATCGTTAACTGGGCAACGACAGAAACGTAGAAATATAACAACAACAACAACAACAACAACAAAAATTGTTTGATTTCGTTAACGGTTCAACTACTCGAACAACACTCGAAGCCAGGCAACAACTCAACAGCGAGTCGAGTGTCTGCAGTTTGTTGCAGCTGCCCCTGCTGCCGCTGCGCCCTCTCCTTCCCCCCCATTAAAACACGCCATATGGCCTTTCTCCAAAATTCAAATAAAACAGTCATGAGACCACGACATGAGGCGCGGGCAACGGGCAACGGGCAGCGATCGGCGGGCAACGGGCTATCGGGCAACTGGCAACTGGCAACTGGCAGCTAGCAACCGGGTGCCCCCAACTCCGCAGAGAGTTGCAAAGCTCTCGTCATGCGTGCCACTTGGCACCTATATAGATAAGAGGTCTATACGAGGGTGGTTCTGTTTACCACAAACTGCAAGATCTTACCTGTAAAAGATACATATGTATCTATTTGGACGGAGTTTACCGTTTTCTGTTAACCAAAAATTGTCTGCGTGAAATATAGAAAAAAGTGAATTTTAAAAGATATTTATTTTGTAAGCTGTGTAAATAATTTATAGTATTTAAGTATATCTCATATGTGATATTTCGATGTTTGTAGACTTAAGAGTTTAAATATTTTTAAAATGACACATAAACTATTATAAATAAAATGGAAAAAGATATCTTTAAAACTTTACTCTAAAAAAAAAATTGGTAAATTCGTTAAAGCGATTTTAATTTCGGCTAAGAGACAAGGACGCTGCTTGGAAGGGCCAGAATCTCGTTATGGTGTAGATTTTAACAATTTTATGCCAAGGGGCACTTTTTAAGGTTAATGTGGAAACCAAACTGTGATTAACAATTCCTGGCTTATATTATGGCTAGGCGAAGGAAAATTGAAGTTTTTACATGAGGAACGCATTGGTATTTTTTTAATAATCTTAATGTAAGCCACCTTATGTATATTTAAAGTTAAGATGTAGGAGGAGTGGCTCCTCCCCCACTGCCCATGCCTGGCTACGCCCATTCTAAGAGAATTGCTATATAAAAAATATGCTTTAACCTATATCTAATTCCCAGAACAACTTTTGAATTCCCTTAATGTCGCGTCTCCAAGTGATTTATGGAACCACCCTCGCATGCTAGTAATGCTGTGGTACGATGGTCTATTTTGTGCGCCGGCTATGTGCACCGCCGGCAACCGGTCACGTTTAAAGTTGTTGCTGCCTCTGCTGCTGCTGCTGCTGTTGCTGCAGAGTAAGAGTCAGAGTCAGCGTCAGCAGAGGCAGTAGCAATGGTTGTGGCTGCGATGGCCTCAGCGGTGGCCCATGGAGACCAACTGACTGACTGGCTGGTGGACCGGTGGACTGGTTGGCTGGCTGACTGGCCAGCTGTGCAGCCTGCCCGCTGCTCATAACTGTAAAAACACGCTCGCCCACTTCCTTGGAGCGCAGTCACATTATGGTTCAATGTGGCGTGTGTTTGATTTTTGGTTTCATTTATTGCTTCATTCCAAGCATTGTTGTGTGTGTGTTGGTGTGTGTCATTGACTGACTATGCGTGTGTGTGCGTGTGTGTTAATTTTTAATTGTGCTAAATGTGCACATAAATATCAACAAACGATATATGTATGTGTATGTATTGCAACAACAATGGCTCAGCAACAACAAAAGCAGCGACAATATTCGCCATTCACAATTTTCAATTTCAACACCCACCCATGATTTGGCTTATTTGTGGCATTGCCTTGTTGTTGCTATTGTTGTTGTTGTTGTCGATTGAGGGGCATGTATGGGAATATCGGCTGCTGGCTTTTGTTGGCTGACATTGGCACCAGCAGCTGTCAATGTATCTGCTGGATGGGTATGACTTAATAGCTGATAAATAATGCTATTCGCAATCGTAAATGGTTGCCACATGTGCCTCATGTTGGGTGGTAGTTGTAGAATTGCGTTACGAATGTGTCAAATGCTCATTGGCCGATTATCGTAGAGACGGACGAGGAGATACAATTGTATCTCAAGGGATACACTTAGATTTTATTGAGGCCTTTGAATAAATAACATGCAAGACCCAGAATTAGTTTTGGGATCCTCGTATCCCACTTATGGCTGATGGCCTATTGAGGAAATTGCTTCAATTTGGAAGGCTACATTTACAGTTATGAATAGAGCTGAAGCTTGTGTGTGTTTTGTGTATTTGCCTGCAGATACTATGCGTATGGTGAATATTTATCCTTTCGAATAAATATCTAAACTCTTGGCATAATTTTTTAATGTTTAATAATAGATTTCACTTCCTTAGTGTAGATTATACACAATTAATCATCTTTGCAGCCCATTAGAACTTGCATTATTATTCGAAGCAAAAGCAAAAATTTGGAAAATTCGCATAAACAAATTTATTTCAAATATTTCTATTATTCGTAATAAACATTCTGGCATGGTAATAATTCTTTGGTGCGTGGTATTTGACCGACTGCTGTGTGGGGCATGTGGCAGGCGTACACAAAATTCAACAAATTCGTTTTATTCTTGGTCGTCGTCGTCGCTTGTTGTTTTTGTCTGACCGTTGTTGGGTTACCCCAAAAGTTGTTTTCCTTCAATATGGATTAGTTCATCCTGTGCGCGCTCTTCAAAAAGTTTGAGTTCACACCTCGTTTTGTTGTGTTTATGATTCTGCAAGTGGCGTGAATTTTTTCCAGCACCCGCTGCGATTTTAGATTGCTCAGGTGTGTAGATGACTTGGTGTGTTCCCAATGGAGGTTGCTTTGGTTGTACGTTGCTCCACAACAATCTTCAAAGAAAAAAAATTATAAAAGAAAGTGGACGGAAACAGTTGAAACAAATTTTCATTGCCTACTTTCGGGCTGGGCGTTGAATATTAAATAAAATCCACAAGCCGAAAAGTAGGCAACACTAAATTTTTGTATGGTACTCAACCTAAATTATTTATTCATACTTTGCCATCGATTGTGCAACTGCACACATTGATTGCTTATATTTTATTTAATTTTTCATAATCGCTAATATTCATGTGTGAAATACTCGGATTTTATTATTGTGTTTTTACCCGCATAGTCATCGTAAATAATTAAGTGCGAACAGCAGCTGCTGCTGCTGCTGCGGCTGCTGCTGCATTTGACGGCAATAAAAATGCTGTTCGAATACGTTAATCGCAGATACAATCTAATGACTCGCCTTTGACTCGCTGTTGTTTTTGGCGGAATCGGAAGCGAAACAAATCAAATGCCACAAAAGTGCGCAAACGAAACTCAATCGCTCATTAAGACGAAACAATGAGGGGCGTCGAGCATCTCGCCATTGCCATCAAAAGCCATCGATAATTCCAGTCTAGACTCGAGTGCGAAGCACCTGCACAGTGGTCGATGGATTATGCGGAAATGGATTAAAAATGTTTGCTTTACGTTAGCTAAAGAAAAACAAACATTAATTACAAATATCTCCAGCTAAAGATACCCGTTTGCGGAGAATTATGCAACATTAGCAGAACGATCAGCTAGGTTTATGTAACTTGACTGTTTATTGTGTGAGCGTACACAGGGAATTGATTATAAACAATACAAATCTTGCTTAGAAACAATGTGATAAGTAACAACAAATAAATAAAATGTTCTTATTTTAATTAATTAGATCGAAAAATACACCTACAATTTATTGCTTCCTATTAGTGTGAACCAGTGTGCAGAACAACTGTTGCCAGAGAATGGAAACTGCTTAGTTGGCACTTGAAAACACACAAACAAACAATCTAACAAAGGCAACAAAAGGCAACAAATGGCAACTAAGCACAGCTGAGGTGTTTGCCAGTTAGTGTAGTGTTAGCGTGTGTTGTTGTTGTTATTATTATTATTGCTGTTGCTGTTGCTGTTGCTAATGTGTTAAATGAGCTGTTGATGCCCCATGCCAGATAGCTAATTAGAGCGTTTTCTGATGCATAAATTACGAAATACAAGCTACAAAGCCGCGCTTAAAGCCCTAAAAAGAGATTTGCTTGTGTGTGTGTGAAACGCCCCCGCAAACAACTGGTGATCAACACACACACGCACACAAAAAAGGAGACACAACAGAAAGAGAGAGAGAGAGAGAGAGAGAGAGAGAGAGAGAGAGTTATGCACATAATATGGTCATAGTAATAAACACGATAATGATGTTGAGTATACGCCAAATTGGTCAAAACAAAAACGAAAAAGAAGAAAGAGCCGAAGCAAACAAACGAATGAACGAACAAATAAACGAACGACTTGAAAAATACGAAGCCACTGAAATTCTAGTGATCCGCATAATAACTTCGTTTAGTGTCGTCGCTCATTTGACTTATGAGCTCGTGCGCTCAGCTCAGTCGCTTCGTGGCAGTTGGCAGCGCCAGACGCGCAGAACGTAAACGGATTCGCGAAACGAGCAACGAGCAGCGAGCAACGCTCAGCCGATCAACGAGAGACTTTAATTTCGACTTTGCTCTTGGCGCCCGCCGAACCCGGTGTAAACTTCAAGGTTAATGCGAGATGTCATTTTTTCGCAACATTCGCTCAACGCTGACCTCGTCACGCAAGAGCTCCAGCCGCGATACGACCCCGGTGCGTTCCCGGCCAGCGAGTGTGATCAGTTCCCGTCGGGATTCGACGACAAGCTCAACGCTGCAGCGTGGCGACACCTTCATACTCAACGGCTCCGATGAGGAGCAGCAGCAGCAACGGCGAGGAAATGATTCCAACAGCAGCACCCTGGAGAAAAAGTCGAAAAAATCAAAGGTTTTTAGCAAATTTAGCACATTCACGAAGCGCAAGAAGACACCTTCGCCGGAGGAGGTGGCCAGCTATGAGCATCATCCCAGCGATACGGCCACAAATACCTACTACAAGTGGCGCAGCGATGGGGATCGGATGCTCGACTACGATGCCCACTCGGATCCATTCAATTTCCTGTACGAGCAGCAGGGCAGCAACTACAAAAGCCGGCAGTCAACGGCGGATGCTTCTGCGACTGGCATGCAGCGTCAGTCAAGTCTGGGCGGCTCCTCGAATTCCAATTCCAGTGGCAGCTTCGATTCCAGCACGTATCGCAAGAGTAAACCGGCCACACATCTACGCGAGCAGCTGGAGCAACTGAAGACGCACTCCAACGATGATCTGCTCGAGGAGGATGAGCGTGACAAATATAAAACGGTGACGCTGAGCAGTTTTCGCAAATCCTTTCGAGATCGTCTGCTGCAGCAGCAACAGCAGCAGCCCCACAATCCCGCCTGGTTTGTGGAGGTGCCGGCAGCGTCAACGACGACGACGCCAGCGCGCAGCGAGTCCAAGGAGAATCGTCCCGACTTCCTTGTCTTTGACAATGAGAACTATCGTCCGCAGTCGCGTTCACCGCTGCGGGATCGTCCCTCGCGCTCCGCCACCCGCTCGCCCGTCAAACGCAACGAGACTTTTCGTGTGGCGCAACCAATGCGTCGACATGTCTCCCCATCGCCTTCGCCAGCGCCAGCGCCTGCGCCGCCTGCATCAGCCATACGCATCGAGATCAAGAACTCGATATTGCCGCATTCACCGGGTCGCTTGGTGCCGGTGGGCGTGGCCAAGCCCATGCCCACCACAGAGTATTATGCGCAGCGTCTCCTAGCGAGCAGCTTGGCGCGTCAGACGCCGCCTGCCAGTGGCAACAAATGGTATCGCAGCCAGTCTCAACATTCGCCCACGCGACTTGGAAAGACTGCTCAGCAGCAGCAGCAACAGCAGCAGCAACAGCAGCAACAGCAGCAGCAGCAGCAGCAACAGCTGCAGCAGCGAAGTAACAGCGGTCGCTATCAGACTCTGGTGCACATTGGCAGCGAGCCGAGCAAATTCTCCCCGGCTCCAACTCGAGGACGTGCACCCACCCGCGTTCAGCTCTACGGCAGCAAGCCGAGCAATCGGCAACATCAGCTGCAGCAGCAGCATCAGCAGCAGCAGCAGCAACAACAGGCCAGTTCCACCTATTTTGGTGGCCATTACAATGCACCTGTGCCCGCCAGCAAACCCATGTCCAGTTCACGTCTCAGCACGGTGGGCGTACCGAGTCTCAATTGGGGGCGTCGCGACCAGCAGCAGACGCCAAGAATTGTTGCCGCCCCCGCAGCCGCCTCCGTGCAACGACGCAATCGGTCACCGATCAAAATACCTTGGCGATAGAATCGATCGAGCAGTCAATTATTGATCAACTGATCAAACGAACAGCGCTCATTGATTCATTGATTGTTGGCTACAAACAAGGCACTCCAGAGCTGAGCGCGTGACACGAATTACACGAGCACGAATCAACACGATCAATATAACATAAACTTAAACTTAAATAAAGTAATAAACAAATATTAAATTATACAAATTTTAAATAGAAAATGGAAACAAGTTTTTATTCTATACAAATATAAATTTATTTATTTTTAATACACAAAAAAAATTACATTTGAAAGAATTGAAATTCGATTTCAAACCAAGACTTGTTAAATACTTGGAACTTCGAGAGCGTCATGTGTTTGATTTAAATATTGATACAAGCTCATCTTTAGTTATAGCAAGATAATGGAATTTGGACTGAACAATACGTGCGTCATTCGGTGCTGCACGCAGCAAATATTTATATTTGTTTGCTTTTTGAATTGTGCTAACAACAATTGATACTCGATACTCGTGCGTAAAGTACCCAAGTCCCAAAACTTGTCTTTCCATTTGCGTTGTCAACTTTTTTTTAGATTTTTTTGTATATGTAAGAAATAATGATTAAGTAAATGAATGAATTCCAATATAAACAACCAAAAATAGCGGGGAATAACAAATTTGCCGTGTTGTGTAAATTGATAATTATAATTTATCGTCATTTGCCGGGGGGGGCCAAAGTCAAAACCATTTTGGCTCAAAGCGGCTTCAACGCCCAGTTTCCTTGAACCGTAGTTGTGGAACAAGTGGAACGCATAAAGACATTCCCTCCAACATTATTCATACAAATCGAAATCGCAGTCTTACGATATTTTATTGGGGCGCTAATTATGCGTCTTACTTTTAAAGATCCTGAGTTATGCGGCACTTTACTTAAAGTTGTCTTCTTTACTTTATATTTGATTTTTATTATTTTTATTATAAATTTTGTTGGTCAATAACATCCGAACGGGTTTGTGTCGCGTCTGACTAACTGTGCATGACAATGGGCGAGAGCGTTACGTGACTAGCACCCAAATGGGTAACAACCCATATTCCGCTGGGGTTCGTCGGGTAGAAAGCAGATGCGCTTATTACGGCCCTATTTGGTTGCGACAATTCTACGCCTAACGGCATTTATATATATTGTCCCGCCAGAAGATATATGCACATCATATATATATATATATGTATATATCCAGAGGGAATGACGTCAACAGTCGTCTTGATTTGATTTATTCCTTATAAGTTGTGGAAAGAAACAACATACGGATTTTATACATATTCATGAGTGCATAAATGACTTAAACCAAATAAGCGAAATAGTATTTCAACGTGAATCATATAAGTTTATACTCTAATCAAGTATTTTCATTTCAATCGATTTATTATAATTTATTCATTATATTAATTACATTACTCTGTAAACGCTTTTCTATAGTCTACTAACTGAATAAATAATCAACTAACTTATATAACTATCAAAGATTTCATCTATAGTCTGAGTCAAAAGTAATTGCGCAAACCGCTTGTTAATAATATATTCTTTTTTAAAGATTGCTGTCAAATTGTTGGGTTTTTTTTTTTTTGACACCCACATCATTTGCTTAATTTATAAGCCATCTCTGTTTGATGTGGCTTTTGACGTCAGGTTAATCAAGTCCAACAATAATTATTTCCTTGTGAATGTTTTCGGTAAAGTTTCGTCTTGACTTTCTCTGACTCATAAGTATCGAGATGTTTGGTAGTGCAGAATCCAGCCTAAACTAGTTAACTAATTAGCAAAATCAGCAGCTTTAAACTTGATCTCATTCTACATATCTCACAAATCACACTTTCTAATGTGATCACAACGGGGTCGTTCGTTGTTTTGACTATGGCCAAAACAATTTGCCCAGGCCAGAAAAATCACAACATTTGCTTGGCAACACAAGCAGCTAAGTTGTAATTTAGTCGCCGATCTACGCATGATCTTGAACTACATTAGTAGACGTTAGTAGCGTTAGTTGGTGTTGGCGCATTTGGCTTTTTAGCCACTTTGGTGTTAGCCTTAGCCATTTTCATTGTGGCATCTTAACTAGACTGTGAAAAATAAATGTAATGTAAACTTTGGAGTCATAGCCTCGTTTATATATAGGAGCCCTCTAAATGGTTGACTTGCCCAATTGCGTGGGTCTCTCCGCAAACGGGTTAAGACACAAAATCAGCGTCGTCAACTCCAAAAAAAATTCGTGTTAATTAATGCGAAATTTCCAAAAACAACAACAACAAAAACCCTCACACAAAATTCACCGAAATTGTTTACTGCTGTTAATTGTTAATTGTGTACTTAAAGACGGGTGTTCCCTTTTTTGTAATTACTTCTTTTTCTTCTTTCTTTTGCTGTTGTTTAATTTTGCAATAAACAAACAGTTTGCGGGTTCTGTGATTCGCTTGCTCTACTGCTTCTTACGATATACGTTTATATGTGTATGTAGATATATATAATATATATATATGGCTTATACGTTGATTGTTTTCCAAGTAGCTGGCAGCCGGTTTTTAAGTTGCTTTTGGTGTTGTCGTCGACCTACGGACTCTGTTTTTTATTATATTCAAACTGTAGACAAACAGTCAACATTCGCATCGCGTCATAGTTTGAAAATGTAGCTTAGAGCTGAGCAGTGTTGCTGGCTCAGCTTTTGGATGCAGATACAAATACAGCTACAGATACAGATACAAATGCAAATCCACAAATTTGTTTGCCCAGAACTGATTGGCAACAAGTGCGCGGGCGTGACCCAAACTTGTGAGTGGGCCGAAACTAGTTCTCATTCGTATTGGCCGATATGTCTTTCAGTTCTACAAGTCTTACATGACTTATGAATTGGTAATTCCAAAATATTTGCTACTCGCATTTTCCCAGCATTTTATTTTGGACACGGTGTTTTACATTAGAAATTGGATTTGATTTTATTATTGTTCAGATTTAAAGCATGACATCATTTTGCATAGAAGTGCGGACAAAAATGATGTTCTTAGGCTATTTATTTTATTGCTGGTCACAGATCGAATCTTACTTTTATTTTTAATGAATGACTGGACAAAATAGCGGAGGCAATCTTAAGCTAATTACAGATTATTTTGTATATATTGATTACACTGGCGGTATGCCTTAAAGCTATTTACGACATCTTCATTAGAGGCATTCTTCAAGTTTTATAATTATGCTATCAATTCAAAAAAAAAAATAAGAGAGAACGTTGCAGTCGGACGTAACCGACAGCGAAATACTCTGAAGTTTCGCAACTGTAGCTCTTAAGTTACGGAAGATATGAGCTTTTCGGGATTTTGGGAGCGGGAGTGATTTACAGTCCGAAAATCGGCATTTGGGCATAGGTCGAACATTCAAAATGCCATAACTTCGTCAAAACTCAACGGATTTTCAAAAGCAAGGGCGTTTTAATCATAGCTTGGCCTCTAGATCAATCGTACATTTAAAGTTGAAAACGTAATATTGGGTCGGAACATAAGTCAAAATTATAGTCCGAAAATCGGCATAGTCCGAAAATCGGCAAGTGGGCATAGGTCGAACCTTCAAAATGCCATAACTTCGTCAAAACTCAACGGATTTTGAAAAGCAAGGGCGTTTTAATCATAGTTTGGTCTCTAGATCAATCGTACATTTAAAGTTGAAAACGTAATTTTGGGTCGGAACATAAGTCAAAATTATAGTCCGAAAATCGGCATAGTCCGAAAATCGGCATATGGGCATATGTCGAACCTTCAAAATGCCATAACTTCGTCAAAACTCAACGGATTTTGAAAAGCAAGGGCATTTTAATCATAGTTTGGTCTCTAGATCAATCGTACATTAAAAGTTGAAAACGTAATTTTGGGTCGGAACATAAGTCAAAATTATAGTCCGAAAATCGGCATCGTCCGAAAATCGGCACCGTCCGAAAATCGGCATATGGGCATAGGTCGAAACTTCAAAATGCCATAACTTCGTCAAAACTCAACGGATTTTGAAAAGCAAGGGCGTTTTAATCATAGCTTTGCCTCTAGATCAATCGTACATTTAAAGTTGAAAACGTAATTTTGGGTCGGAACATAAGTCAAAATTATAGTCCGAAAATCGGCATAGTCCGAAAATCGGCATATGGGCATATGTCGAACCTTCAAAATGCCATAACTTCGTCAAAACTCAACGGATTTTGAAAAGCAAGGGCATTTTAATCATAGTTTGGTCTCTAGATCAATCGTACATTAAAAGTTGAAAACGTAATTTTGGGTCGGAACATAAGTCAAAATTATAGTCCGAAAATCGGCATCGTCCGAAAATCGGCACCGTCCGAAAATCGGCATATGGGCATAGGTCGAAACTTCAAAATGCCATAACTTCGTCAAAACTCAACGGATTTTGAAAAGCAAGGGCGTTTTAATCATAGCTTTGCCTCTAGATCAATCGTACATTTAAAGTTGAAAACGTAATTTTGGGTCGGAACATAAGTCAAAATTATAGTCCGAAAATCGTCATAGTCCGAAAAACGGTAAATGGGCATAGGTCGAACCTTCAAAACGACATAACTTCGTCAAAACTCAACGGATTTTCAAAAGCAAGGGCGTTTTAATCATAGCTTTGCCTCTAGATCAATCGTACATTTAAAGTTGAAAACGTAATTTTGGGTCGGAACATAAGTCAAAATTATAGTCTGAAAATCGGCATATCGGGATATCGGCATAGGTCGAACCTTCAAAATGCCATAACTTCGTCAAAACTCAACGGATTTTCAAAAGCAAAGGCGTTTTAATTATGGTTTGGCCTCTAGATCAATCCTACATTTAAAGTTGAAAACGTAATTTTGGGTCGGAACATAAGTCAAAATTATAGTCCGAAAATCGGCATAGTCCGAAAATCGGCATATGGGCATATGTCGAACCTTCAAAATGCCATAACTTCGTCAAAACTCAACGGATTTTGAAAAGCAAGGGCATTTTAATCATAGTTTGGTCTCTAGATCAATCGTACATTAAAAGTTGAAAACGTAATTTTGGGTCGGAACATAAGTCAAAATTATAGTCCGAAAATCGGCATCGTCCGAAAATCGGCACCGTCCGAAAATCGGCATATGGGCATAGGTCGAACCTTCAAAATGCCATAACTTCGTCAAAACTTAACGGATTTTCAAAAGCAAAGGCGTTTTTATCATGGTTTGGCCTCTAGATCAATCGTACATTTAAAGTTGAAAACGTAATTTTGGGTCGGAACATAAGTCAAAATTATAGTCCGAAAATCGTCATAGTCCGAAAAACGGTAAATGGGCATAGGTCGAACCTTCAAAATGCCATAACTTCGTCAAAACTCAACGGATTTTCAAAAGCAAAGGCGTTTTAATTATGGTTTGGCCTCTAGATCAATCCTACATTTAAAGTTGAAAACGTAATTTTGGGTCGGAACATAAGTCAAAATTATAGTCTGAAAATCGGCATATCGGGATATCGGCATAGGTCGAACCTTCAAAATGCCATAACTTCGTCAAAACTCAACGGATTTTCAAAAGCAAAGGCGTTTTAATTATGGTTTGGCCTCTAGATCAATCCTACATTTAAAGTTGAAAACGTAATTTTGGGTCGGAACATAAGTCAAAATTATAGTCCGAAAATCGGCATAGTCCGAAAATCGGCATATGGGCATATGTCGAACCTTCAAAATGCCATAACTTCGTCAAAACTCAACGGATTTTGAAAAGCAAGGGCATTTTAATCATAGTTTGGTCTCTAGATCAATCGTACATTAAAAGTTGAAAACGTAATTTTGGGTCGGAACATAAGTCAAAATTATAGTCCGAAAATCGGCATCGTCCGAAAATCGGCACCGTCCGAAAATCGGCATATGGGCATAGGTCGAACCTTCAAAATGCCATAACTTCGTCAAAACTTAACGGATTTTCAAAAGCAAAGGCGTTTTTATCATGGTTTGGCCTCTAGATCAATCGTACATTTAAAGTTGAAAACGTAATTTTGGGTCGGAACATAAGTCAAAATTATAGTCCGAAAATCGTCATAGTCCGAAAAACGGTAAATGGGCATAGGTCGAACCTTCAAAACGACATAACTTCGTCAAAACTCAACGGATTTTCAAAAGCAAGGGCGTTTTAATCATAGCTTTGCCTCTAGATCAATCGTACATTTAAAGTTGAAAACGTAATTTTGGGTCGGAACATAAGTCAAAATTATAGTCTGAAAATCGGCATATCGGGATATCGGCATAGGTCGAACCTTCAAAATGCCATAACTTCGTCAAAACTCAACGGATTTTCAAAAGCAAAGGCGTTTTAATTATGGTTTGGCCTCTAGATCAATCCTACATTTAAAGTTGAAAACGTAATTTTGGGTCGGAACATAAGTCAAAATTATAGTCTGAAAATCGGCATATCGGAATATCGGCATAGGTCAAACCTTCAAAATGCCATAACTTCGTCAAAACTCAACGGATTTTCAAAAGCAAAGGCGTTTTAATTATGGTTTGGCCTCTAGATCAATCCTACATTTAAAGTTGAAAACGTAATTTTGGGTCGGAACATAAGTCAAAATTATAGTCTGAAAATCGGCATATCGGAATATCGGCATAGGTCAAACCTTCAAAATGCCATAACTTCGTCAAAACTCAACGGATTTTCAAAAGCAATGGCGTTTTAATCATAGCTTGGCCTCTAGATCAATCGTACATTTAAAGTTGAAAATGTAATTTTGGGTCGGAACATAAGTCAAAATTATAGTCTGAAAATCGGCATATCGGAATATCGGCATAGGTGGTCGAACCTTCAAAATGCCATAACTTCGTCAAAACTCAACGGATTTTCAAAAACAAAGGCGTTTTAATTATGGTTTGGCCTCTAGATCAATCCTACATTAAAAGTTGAAAACGTAATTTTGGGTCGGAACATAAGTCAAAATTATAGTCCGAAAATCGGCATAGTCCGAAAATCGGCATAGGTCGAACCTTCAAAATGCCATAACTTCGTCAAAACTCAACGGATTTTCAAAAGCAAGGGCGTTTTAATCATAGCTTGGCCTCTAGATCAATCCTACATTTAAAGTTGAAAACGTAATTTTGGGTCGGAACATAAGTCAAAATTATAGTCTGAAAATCGGCATATCGGAATATCGGCATAGGTCGAACCTTCAAAATGCCATAACTTCGTCAAAACTCAACGGATTTTCAAAAGCAAGGGCGTTTTAATCATAGCTTGGCCTCTAGATCAATCGTACATTTAAAGTTGAAAACGTAATTTTGGGTCGGAACATAAGTCAAAATTATAGTCCGAAAATCGGCAAGTGGGCATAGGTCGAACCTTCAAAATGCCATAACTTCGTCAAAACTGAACGGATTTTCAAAAGCAAGGGCGTTTTAATCATATCTTGGTCTCTAGATCAATCGTACATTTAAAGTTGAAAACGTAATTTTGGGTCGGAACATAAGTCAAAATTATAGTCAGAAAATGGACATGAAGCCTTATCGATTTGCGAAAATCAATTTTATCGATCTTCTAGCATCCTTGAGGGTACTTTCAAGTATATGTACGGACAGACAGCATGACGGATATTGCACAAACCCAATATACTATTATACCTTCGGTATCATATACTATGATATACATGTATATATATATTATTTTCTGTGTTAAACATTAGTTTCTGATATAAATTGAGCAGATGCTGCAGAGAAAACTCATAAGAAATTATAATTATTTTGCTATGAATATTCAATGCCTATAATTAGGGGTCTTCCCTATATGGATTGCCGCATTTGTAACTGTCATTCGTTTGTATTAATTTGCTTTAAATATTTGCGTCTTGTGGCAAATTGCAAACAAAGTGGAAAACTTTCGCCATTCTGAGCGACTTATTGTTGCCGCAGCTGTGATTGCCACCCAATTTACATATATATTTATATATATATATATGTATATATACATATATATATGTATATATATATGCATTATGGATTTGTGATGTGTTTAATTGTCAGATCATTAATCTACGGTGATTTGGGGCTTTGCTGGCTTCACTTGAGTGGCAGTTAAACATTTGTGCACTTGAGCACTCAACTTAACTTGCAACTTAATGCCAAACATCCGTCAGTTCGGCTGCCCGTCTGTCCGCCAGTCCGACATGTTTGTGCAAGCGATTGTCGTTGCCAGTGTTTCACCCATTCTGTCATCCATTCTGGCCATATGAACTGGGTCAGCATCGATTTTCGCGGCAACGTGTCACAATTATCCCTTTGCGAGCAAATGGATTCGTTGGATTCGTTTGTATTCGTTTGGATTCGTTCGACTGCCTGTCCCAAAAGTGCACACAGCATGGCTCAACATTTGAATGCACTCAAAGGACATGCGAACCTTGCTTTTGCAGCCACATCCTGCACATTAATCCTGGCTGCAAAAGCCAGTAAAAACCAACTTTGTCAATTGCAAACTAAAAAAAAGGAACAACTGAATATTTGACAATCGAATATTCGATACACTTGCGCAACAGACCAAAATAATTGTGCTATATAAAATAAAATTTGTTTGTCACTGACGAGTCTGGCTAAGAAAATCATAAAACTTTTCTCATAAAACGTCATTCTTAAAAAATATTCTGCCAAATTGTTGAAGAATGTTCATATTTGATTGATAGTAATATTTTTGAAAAACCAAACAAGGTTTCTTATTAAATATTCTGTCAAAATTATAAAGAATTTTCATAGTTGATAGACTATTGCACATCTCCCAAGATCTAAATTGCAAATCCAGAAAAAGTTTTCCATGGAAGATCTATCGAAATGATTTTGAATTTGCATAATTCCTAGGTCCAAAAAATATATCCTTCAAACCATTTTCTAACATTTGCTGAGATTGAGTTTGTTAACAGCATAATTACTGACTTGAAATGGCAAAGACATTTTGGAAAACCAAAAAGGAAACCCAAACAATTTTCTGACAAAAAGTTCAGTTTTTAGAGGCTTAAAATCTCATTTCCTCAACAAAATTGTTATACCCTGAAAAGGCATTATAAAAAACAGTAGCTAAATAAAATGCCAGCATATTTCTGCTGCAGTCGCAATTACACACACCACACACACACCACACACACACCACAACACACACACACACAGTCAGTTGCACACACCACACACTGGGAAAGACAAAGAAACATGGCCAGAAACAGAATGGAAACGTGCCAAGTTGTTGTTTTTAGTTTTTTGTTGTTGTTGCACACACATATACACATGTACATATATTTGAGTGTAATTTTGGAACAAGTGTCGCTGGTTGCAGCAGTAGCAGCAGAAGGGGAAGGAGCAGGAGGCAGGTTGCAGGAGAAGGCAAAGCTAACTGCATCCATTTGGCGATGCTTTGCCTCTGACTGTTGACCTCTCTGGCAATGGTTACGGTTACGATTACGATTACGGATTCAGTTTTCGGATTTTTGTTATTGCAATGCACATCAGTATTTTTTCCCCTGAACTTGGCCAGGGGCTGTGCAAAAAGATAGAAATAAATAAATGAATAGAAAACACAAGTTAAGTTGGGTAATCGCCAATTGCCTTTGGCACGTTTGTACCCTGTAACCGGACATTGAGTGTGGGTATGGCAAAAACTTGATACTAGACCTTTTCAGATGCCAAACGGTTTTTTTTTTTAATATTTTCTTCTATTGCAGGCATACAGAATTTTCTGGTGTATATGAAATTTAGGTTTCCATTTCTGTTTTATTGATTTCTTCTACAATTAGTGGTAACCAGCATTTCCCAGGGTATATCACAGTCGATATCTCATTTCTGTGGCTTATCTGTTTGTTGCCACTTTTTATTATACATTTTCATAATTGCTTCTATGAATAAAAAAGTTTTAAATGGCGAAAACTTTAAGTGCAAAAATACAACTTTTTTTATAGAATTTGCTACAAGTCGCTTCTCAGAATTGCAAATTATTTGCTTAGCTAATTGACTTATTATTTACTCATAAATTTTTATATTTATCTAACCGTGTTTGTGCATGTTGTTGTATATAATTAACCAATTATGAATTTGCTATTTACAGGGTGTCATAATTCGAGAGGTGGACGACGGTGTTCGATGCGAGCAATGCAAATCAGAATGCCCCGGTTTTGCGGCACATGATTGGAGGTAAGTTGAAAAGAATATGCAACGATTTGAAAAGTGCATTTTATCAATGAGTTGACTCATTAAATATTGCTAATACGCGATGTAAACACCCCCCGTAGATCAACATTTTTGTGTTATTTTTAAATATCCAATTTTCCTTACATTTCTTTCGTTATTGCAATTTATAAATGAATTGTTGCAAATGGAAAGCTGTCTCAATATTCGTTTCCCCACTGTGAAAGCTGCTCAAAAGCTCGTAAGCTTGCGTTAGCTTCGCAAAACAGCCGCCAGGTGACGCCAATGCTGCTACTACGTTCGTTCATTTAAACGTTAGCTAAAATTGAGTTTTTTTCTTTAATTAAATCAATATTTTTAGCATATTACCTATGGCCCATTTCAACACCCATCCCACACACACACACCTACCCCTATTCCAATCCATAAACTACCCACCACAGTTGGCAATTCCTCATGTCGGCCTACTAAATAAATAATGCGTCAACGTTGCCAAAAAGAAAAAATCTAAAGGCAGGAACGACAAGAGTACTCGCTTGCCAAATATTTTGATCGTAAATTCAAAAGAAAAATAAACCGTTAAATTACACGGTGAAACCACAAAAAAAAAACAGAAGGCGTCATCTATGTGGCCAAATTCTGGCTAAAGGATGAAAAAGGCGGATTCTTGGGGTCAGAAATAGAGTAGAGAAAACTGCATGTGACATATTTATTGAGTTTATTTAATGTTCAATTGCTGTACTTAAATATTGAGCACTTTCCTCTGTGCAATTATGCGAAAATGGTGCTTTTAATGCATACTCAAAATCGAATGGGAATGCAAATTAGTGACTCGTTCTACCAATTGTGAATAGCACTTAACGGTTTCAGTGCCCCGGCCACAAATTCAAATTACGCCATTCATTTGTAAAATTAGTTTGTCTGTCCGTCCGTCCGTCTGTCTGTCTGTCTGACTCGCCTTTGCGGTTTTGTTTGCATTTTCATTTCAATTTTCATTCTCATTCGTGTTTTGAAGCTGGCCGTATGCCAAATTCGATTTACGGGGAAGGGCCAAGGGACGTAATCGCAACTTCTGATAATATATATGTGTATATATATTTATTTATTTTTATATATGGTTACGGGGCGTATGCGCGTTTTAATTTGTTTTTTTTTTTTCTTTTTGTTTGACTTAACGTTGCTCATTTGTGTGTGTGGGTGTGTGTATTGAAATTGTGCTATAATTCACTTGTGCTTTTTTACTTTATTGTTTTTTTTCGATGTTAATGGGGGTCTGGTTGATTTAATGGCAAAAACATTGGACATAAATTATAATTAAATATTCATGTACTATACGCAAGGCATACCAGCTTAAAATTAATTATGCACATTAATACCTTAACAACATGATGCAAAGTCCAGTTCCCAGCTATAAATTTAATATTGATCTAGAAGTAAAATTTAAGTCAAAATTCGAGTTTTGCTTTTTTATTTTAGCATGAAAATGAACTTTTATTGCAGTTTTGATGCCAAAGTCGAAGCTTGGCTAAAAACCCTGGTTTTTGACTTTAAGTGCAGTATTTATCTAAAGCTCAAACCATGATTAACTAACACTGTTTTTTCAGAATCTGATAATTTCTCATATAATTATGGCTCGGCAAAAAACTTATTGATAAAATGAAGTTTGCCAATTAATTGTAAAATGTAAAATTGGTTCAATTTAATGGTAATTAGTAAAGTTCCCTCGAATTGTTGCTAATTCAGGAAACAGCTTTACTAATGATGTGGTTCTATTTGCCTCATCAGCTCAAAAAACATCTTAAGTATTAACAATTCCATAAAAAACTCAGCATGACCACAAAATGTATTATTTTTGCGCTTGCTCACAAGTGGTGGATGTGAGAGGGGCGTGGTTGAGGAGGCATAACATGACGATCCGCTGAGTTGAAGATCGTGTTTTGTTCGGCTCTCGACTCTCTCATCGGCCGCTGATCGCTTCACTTGCAGCGGCGGTAATTAACTGTGCTTTCCAAAGACCTTGACTTGCTTTTTGATTTCACTCTTCCATCAATATAATTGATATGCTCTCTCGCTGTTTTCTCTCTCTGCTCTCTCTCTCTCTCTGGAAGCTTTGGCTTTCAATTGATTCCAATTGCGCCGATGAAAGCTGGAGTACAGAGTCTTATTCGTTTCCAATGAAATGTGTGTTGCAACTGTGCTCTGCTTTTGGGCATCTGCTTAAGTCTGGGCAATGCTTGCAATTTTTTGCAGCAGAGGTAGAGTGGGGCGAGGTTGGTGTTTGAGCAATGACCTGAGCCCAAGTCTGGCATTGACTTGCAAGACAGTGAGCACAACTGACTAACTGTTCAATTGTTTGACGAAGTCGTGTTTTACGACTCGTGTTTGTTCGCCGCACTTGGCCTATTAAGCTTTATTTTATGCAGCCGACAACTGACTAACGGCGCTTCGTGCTTTTGAGTTAAGTTCGCATCTGCTTCTCTTGTTTATGCTGTACTTTGACTCACGCTCAATTCCAGGCCTTAACATTGTGTGCTAGTTATTTTTGTATTTTTTTTTTTAGTTGTTTTTTAACATTTGCGCGTTGCCCACGCGATCAGTCGGCGAATTCGCTTAGTTAATGAAGTTGCTTGATTTGGGGGTGCATAAAATTAATCGAAATTCAACTGAGAAAACACAATGAATGAGAAGCTTTTTTCTCTCTGTTTGCATACAAGTGTGTGTTAGTTTGTGTGTGTAGAGCTTATCAGTATGTGAAGCACGCATTATATATGACCGCTATAGATAGCTGCCTGTCAGCTGCTATCATTGTTTACATTTTAAAGTGACTCGCGCGCTCAGTTCAAGTCGCGCTCTTTGCTCAGCCACAGCAGCAGCAACAATTTAATTCAAGATGCAACTGAGAATGCAATCGGCTACGTGTGATGTGTTCGAGGTGCAGCCAGTGTTGGTCAAGAAGCAGCCAAAGTTTCCCACTCGCGAACGTCACATGGCCATCAGACGTAAGAAGTCTTCGGTTATCTTAACGCCACCTGGCGGAAGCAACGATAAGTGAGTTTAAACAATCTAAACGATATTCATCGCAGACGCTGTAAAGAAAACAATCAAAAAACCAGCGAGATTTACGAGCTGTGTAGAAATCTCGTAAATGTTTTTGAATAAGTTTTATTTTGTGCAAATTGTTGAGAAGATCGTTAATTATTATTATTGTGGCAAATGTTTTCATGCTTCCCAATCGTTCGTATGAGCTGCTGCCAAGACATTTTCGCAGCCACGGCCGCAATTTATGAGTTATTGAACGATAATTATGAGCGAATGAATCTCGTCGACGATTTAAAACTATTTTAATTGATCATCAATCTGTTGGCAATCAAACAAAAAAAAAAAAAAAAAAAGGGTGGCATAAAAAACATGAAAGAATGATATAAATTTTGGTCAATTATTCTTTTTTTCGGCAGCTGTTTTGCATAATTTCGCACTCATTTTTGAGATATTCTTCACGTTTATCGGTGATATTTTTGTGTGTGTTTCCCTTTAAGAGTAAGTGATGAGCCGATAAGTAAAATTGAAGGAATTTGATAATTTAGAATTTCATTCGAAATTGATTGAAAATTTACGGATCTGACGCAATTCGCTTGCTCAGATGTCAAATAAATCGTATGGCTCAATTCAAAGAGAACTCAACTCACACTCAAGAGCGCCTTCCTCGAGAGAGAAGTGGTGCCCCCATTAAACCCAATTAGTCGCCTCGCACGAACAGGCGTTTTGGATCGAATCCCAAAAAAGAACATATATTTATTGATGATATGCAAAAAAATATATATAAATATATATATACATATTCAAACTTGCTGAAAGTTGGCAAATGATGGCAAATGATATTTTAGTTGGAACTCAGAATAAACACACGTGTTTTTAGCTGTCTGTCTGTTTGTCTGTCTGTCCGTCTGTGTGGTCCATGTGATGTTTAATATAAATAAATGTGGGAAAAAAGGCTAAGAACATTAGCTGCTACCTTTTTGGCGGGTAGATGTACGTTAATGTAGCTACCTGTGTACCAGCACATTATCTAATGTAAAATAATTGCCTTAATGGCTGGCAACAGACTCAACTTGGAGCGTTGGACCCAATGATGCCAACGGCAGCAACAAGCGGCAAATGTGTCTGTAAGATACGTCTACTCAATGTAGCTAAAAGTACGCATGTGTGTTACACAGATGCTGCCCCAAGGCGGCAGTCAGTGGTGTTATTAAAAGCGGCAAATGACAGCTACAGGTAAATAAACAAATACAAAATCGAATCCACACACACACAGTATTTTCCTAGGTTGCTTTTGTATTGATACCTGTGGTTAGTAAGATCTATTGATAGATGACTTTTCCAATAAACACAAAGTAATATTACGTATATGAAAATCATCTGTAGTTGTTTAAATTTATTGACTCCCAAGTTCAAGTCCAATGTTCAACAAACTGATCGAAATAAACTAATTGAAATTACGATTTACAAATCTTGTAGTATAATATTAAAAAAAAAAACAATGCCATATGATTATTTATAAATCGTAATTTAGTTATTTCATTTACCATCTGGCTTTTTTTAAGCATTAAATGTTTTTCTTTTTCCAGGTCTGCAGATAGTTTGTATTTAGTAAAATTTTATACATTCGTATGAATTCGAATGCAAAAAACTATTCGTGAGAACAAATAAACAATCTAATTACATATGCTAGATGAACACACACACAGAAAGAATATAAATGAAGATGCCCCGAACTAAAATCACGAGTTTTAGTCAGGATTTCAACTTGGCTTATAAGCAATTTTATTTCTTGGTTGTAATCCACATCGACCTTAAGCATCGACATTAACTCATTCCATATCCGCGTTTGAACAACATATTTATCACCTCTCGATTTACTTATCGCTCTCTGCTTTGGGTTTCTTGCCACTATATTATGCGATATCTGCCGTGCCGCATATCTTCCCCATATGCAATTTGTTTTGCTTTGCAGCGCCAACTTTTTCCGGCATATATCGCCCATCAATTAATCAGCAGCGTCGCCAAAGTCACGTTTTGCATTTCGTAATCGAATATGGTTGCATCTTCACACATACATATATATATATATACATATATATATATGTATATAACGTGCATACAGAGTATAACCTTACTTTTTCCTTGCCTTTTTTATACCCACTAAAAAAGGGTACGAATGGTCTAATGGTTGGGTGTAAATGTTTGTAACTGATATAAGGAATATATCCATCTATCTGATTGATACAATATAAACTAACACATTATTCATCAACTGTACAAATTTCATCAATCAAGGAACACCCAAGTGTTGCTTATTTTTGGGTGTGTAAAACTGGCAATAACTAAATTTAAGAACAGGGTATCTCTTGGTTGAGCTTATTCGACTGCATCATTCTTACTTGTTTTCTTAATGGGGCTGCTTATCAAGTTGAAAGACAGCAGGGCGGCAACTTGCGAGATGTGGCGAAAGGTACGCAGATAGAGAGACAGAGGGGGGGAGTGGGTGGGGCAGGGAAAGTGCTTGTATCTGATGGCAACTTTTTGTTGGCCAGAGTTAATAATGCATGCAATTTGTAAGGCTTGGCGACCGAAACGTGCGCCTCTAATTAAGTGCACCCAAAGACGGGGGCAAAGACGTCATCAATCTTAAGTCCACCTACATTTCTGGCTATTTGACGCTGTTAACGTGGCTCATCTAGTTCCCCTTTCCCGGCGCTACCCCAATTGAATAGCAATTAATCATTTATGTTTACAGCGTGTGATTTGGCTATGGGCGATTTTTGTGCATGAAAACAGAATCTCATAAATTAAACACGCAAGAAATCTCTTGTGTCTCTACTCGACAACTGGGTGCAGAGCGCCTCTTGCTTGCGTCACAAACGAGATGAGTGAGGGGCGGGGTATGCAGACGGGCAGAGGTGCGTTCTCCCCTTGGGTGCGCTGTCCGTCAGCGATGGACAGGAGGCTTGTGAGGGTCTGTTGACTTTTTGGCGCGTACGCCATGAATGAAAACACTTGGCCAAAACCAATCACCCCACAAAACCCCATCCCCCTCCCCCAGAAACGCACTTGTATATTTTTAGTCCAAATATACAAACTTACCAAAGTGCCGGCAAAGTGAGCAACTAGCAAAAAGAATAACAAAAACAAATTGATGAAAAATTGCAGAAGCAGTTGTTTAAATACTCTTCACGATGGCTAAAGATAATAATTAGAGTCGGTAAACGTGAAAACATAATAAATATTTGCAATAAACCTGGCTAAGATATACGAATGATGTCCAGTTTATTTTTCTTATTCGATTCGATTAAAGATATTAAGTCAAATTAGAAATTTATGTCTGTAAACACTTTTTACAGGGTATATAATTAGTTGCGCTTGCCTACACCTTCAACATTGTGGCACATACTTTATTTAGTTAGTGAAGTAGCCACATTCAATGGCATCATAATATTTTTACGGGCCATTTGCGTTTGCTTTATGGATTTTGTATAGTCGCTGACAATGTGTTTTGTGCCACTAACCCCTTCCCCTGCCACACACACGCCTGTTCAACCTCCGTGACAAGCAAAGAAAATTTCAATTGATGTTTTCGATACTAAGTTGAGTCTTTGCTTATAAATACGCGTAATTTGTTGCATCTTAGTAGTAATCACAGCAGACAACTTGTCGCAGTCGCTGCTTGATAAATGTGGCTAGCAGTTGCTGGCCACTTAACACTGACCTTGACCGCCTTTCCCCCCCCTGCAACGGAAGCGCAGCGTGGCAACATCCCTGGGCTACATTTGTGGTAATGCCAGCGAATAAATGCAGCTCGCCCGCTTGGCCATTAATTATCCAGCCAAATGCAGCTGTGGCTCGAGCTCCAGCTCTAGCTGGGACTCGACTCGAGTCGACTCCACTTTGGGGCAGTCAAGCGCACTACCTGTTGACTCATTAGCTGTCGAGCGATTTACACACGTGTGCAACGTGTGCCGTGTTAATCAAGTGCTGCCATTAAAAAAAAAACAACCAGCAATTGAACGACTTCGTAATACACTGTCAATAAATGCTGAAAATCGAATTCTTGTGAAAAAATAATAGCGGCACTGCGAAATTTTCTCACAGGAAAAAAAACAAAACCATTTTGCAATTGTTGCACAATATTCCCCATTCCACTTGGTTTCTTTTAAATATTTATATAAAAATATGTATTTTTTTCTTTTGATGGTAAAAGTGCCAAAAATAGTTGCGAAAACTAAGAGCACCACTTAAGCACTTAATATAAATCGTATATCTATTTATAATTTTTATAATTATAAGTGCACAGTTGAAAAATTGTGCTATTATTTTTTTGCTTTTTCATAAATTAAAAATTTTTAATTTCAATTATAATTAAATTCATTTCAGTTCAAATGGTAGATGCTATTTTTCGCTCTCAGTTTTTAAATTCTTCCACTTTTAAAAACCTATTCACAACTTACTTCTTATTCTTATATAATATAAGAAAAATTCTATTCTCAGATTCAAATGCAGTATCAATCCAGAGAACAAGCCCTGCTCAAAGCTAAAACTTGACAATTGGTTCCGTTTTGCCAGAGTTATGGGCGTTTTAAGTGTGAGCAAGATAACAAAATAGAGAAAAGAGAGCAGAGCGCATTTGCATTGCTAATAAGTGCTTGGTGGCTGCAGCAGCAGCTGCTAATAGCAAGTGCCATATGATTATCGCTCTCCCCCGCTCCCGTTTCCGCTCTCTCGCTCATTCTGTTAGATAACGCTGCTTACCTGTCTCCCACGATGCGTTGCTCTTGGTTCTTTACGTTGCGCTGCTTTCTTTCAGCCGCGCTGCTGGCTGCCGCGGCCAGTGGGAGCTTCGTTTATGCTGTCGCTGCCACGCTTCGGCTGCGGCGGCGTCGTGCGGTGCCCCGACAGCAACAATAAAAGCAAAAACACAACGAGCCAGCAGACCAGACGACGACGCCGACGCAGAGTTCAGTTCAGTTAGAATTGAATTGTGTAACGGTACGGTTGTCGCTCTCTCGCTCGCTCTGTCAAGCGCCCTTAGACTCAGTTTCATTAAAAACGCGCGCGCGTTTTCCCAGCGATTTCTTTCGCCCCAAACGCGCGTTTTCATAATTATTATATTGTGGTGTTTTCTGTTGACTTATTTATGTATGAGAACGTGTGTGTGGCAAAGGTGCAAAGACACAATAATTTGACGAAAAATTTAATTAAGCCCAACAAGATAATGCTTATTATTAACTTGTAAGACTCGGCGACGTTCGCTTTTTGTTGTTTTATTTTTTCTTTTGGTTCGACGTTTTTCTCGCTGATTTCTCAAGTTCAAGTGCTCCAAAAATTCTTGAGCATCTCATATTTTGTGTTGTTCTTGTTGTTGTTGTTGTTGTTATTCTTTTTGTGTATTCACAAACAAAATGCCAATTGCTGCCAGCCATATTTGTTTACATTTATAAATTTGCGGTTCTTGTTATGCATAAACATATGCGGAAATCTCTAGCACCAAAAAACCAAAAGCCCAACAATATATTTCGTTCCATTTCATTTGTTGTTGTTAATGTTGATGTTTACAAATGCGGTGACAGCCAGATCTGTTAAGATTAGATCAAAAGTAAACTTTTTGGCAAGAGTCGCAAGAGAAATGCTTATAATTTGAACACATTGAGTGGCAGGAAATATAGGCGAAAAACTGAATTTAGACAAACATCCCCCATTCCACTTTTCTGAAACTTCAAAAATAATTATACCATTAAAATCCAAATATTTCGAGTGTGTTTTAGTTTTGATGTGAGCCTTATCACAAAAGCATAAAAATTCTTTTCTTATTAGTTTGTATTTATTGATTAGAAAAAACATTAAATAGGAATTGTTGATTAGAGCGCACTTCAGCTTACTTCGTGTAACCAAAAGACATTATTAAGTAAAAAAAAGAATAAATAAAAATCGTATTAAAGAACTTGCCCACAATTTAATGTATATTTACAGTCAACTTTTATATACACAGAGTGTATCATGCCCCCTTTAATGTCATCTGTTCTTGCTGTGTGTGATTTTTTTATGCAACACATTGTGACCAGATTTCGCGGAACTGTAATCCCCCCATCAGACACACAGACAGACAGACAGTAGCTGTAAAGCTAAGCCAAAACTAAAGCTAAAGCAAAAGTAATGTGAATGCAGCAGGGTCGCCATAATTCAGAACGCGCAATGCAATTTGGCATTTACATACAAACATACCCACCCACACACACACACACACACACACACACACACACAACGAACAGTTGCAGAAGGAATATAATTTGTACATCTCTGCAAAAGCCATAAAGTAGAAGCTGATGCCATGGCAACTTGCCACTGCTCGACATCGTTGCCGGGGGGTTTCCCTGTCCCGTCTACCTTTCTCACTCTCACTAGCTCACCATCTCTTTCGCAGTTCTTCTGAATATGGTAATTATCTACCTTCAGCTGAGCGTTGATATTATCATTGGTTCGCTGCTCACTGATTCAATTAGCGGTTGCCATCTATACGCATAATTTATATAGTAAGTACTTACTTAACCGACTGGGTAGCTTATGTGGGGCACTAGCCGCAGTAGCCGCAGTAGTCGCAGTAGTTGCAGTAGTCGCAGTCAAGTGCATTTTTCTATCGCCCGTAGCTGCGATGCTCATTGTTGTTTTCTGCTGTTGTTCTTGTTGTTGCTCCTCGTAATCGCATTAAAAGTCATTTAATCGAAAGCGAAAAGAGGACAAGCGAGTGAGTGAGCTGCCTTTGTTCTATCTTACTCACTATCTCCCTCTAGCACACAGAAACACACACGCACACACCTTGTGGCTGGATGCAAGCTCATAATTGAGATTTGTTGCACTCTCCGCCGTTTGACTTTTATGCGCGCTTTTATTGTTTATTGTTTATGGCGCAACATGTTCAATTATAGTGGAAAATTGGATTTTGCTCGCTACCCGTTGGGAAATGGCAGGTCAACTTGGAACCACTGATTGCAAAATACGTATATAAATGTATATAGAGGCAAGAACTCGAACCAAGTCGAGGACGCTTTAATGTCAGTTTGTCGCCAGAAGTTATCCAATTGCCCGAAACCGGAGCGTCGAAGCATTAATACAAATATAAATGAAAGTGACTTTGGGGCTTATCAATTGTATCAATTGTAATTGTTGCCTGCCACTATTGCCACCCGCTTGCACCACTGCCTCACCAAAAACCTTACCAAAAACAAAATAGACAAAAAAGTGCCAAATGCTGCGGGCAACAACAACAAAAGCCATCGTCGCCATTCTGTGTGTGTATGTGTGTGTGTGTCCGTGTGTGTGTGTGTGTATCGAACTGGCTGGCTTTTAATTACATTTATCTGCGAGCAAAACTTTGGCAGCAACTTCTTCGGTTTCTGCTGTGCTGCTCCGTGTTCGTTATGTTTAAATACCCTGTAAAATTATAAACTCGGAGAGCATTTTAACAACAAGATTGTTGAATTTTCATTGTAAACCTAATAATTACCTAAAACTGTAAACTTTTTGCATTCGTAATAAACTAAAACGTTCCTCTCATTTCTAAAGCCTTACCAATCTCAAATTTAGTTGCTTTTTCTTAGATATTAACACATTTTTGGGCTGGCAACGCCTGAATGCTTAGATGCGTTAAGTTGGTTGCGCCTTAAAAGTTGAAATGCGCATTAAGTTGGCTGCGCCAAAAGATACCGCAAACTTTGCTGAAGCTTAAAGTAGCTATTAAAGATGTTTAATAATTAATATTGAACATGGAAAATGGGAGTGCTTGTTGAAAAATTAATGTACAGGGTATCTGTAAATTTCTGAGAACTGTCATTTGTGTATTAATGTGCGTTCGGTTGATTGCGTATGTGGAAAAGTCCATTAATTATTAAATTTGTGTGTTTCGCTCGCAATTCAATTAAACAAAAGCTTCTCTCATTACTGTTGATATGGTAAAACTAAAAACGCAATTGCAAACGAAACAAAGCAAAAATATATGTCCCATTGTCACTGGCTTTAATCTGAAACGAACATGTTTTAATGGCATAGTAATTGTTTATTTTGCGATAAGACTGCGCATCCCGCACCAAAAAAAAAAAAAAAAAAAAAAAACAGCTGACAACTTTTTGGAACTGAGATTATTTTGCAGTGCATGGGATTTTGTGGCACTACGCGAAATTGAATGTAGCTGATGATTGCTACCTATCGAGATCTGTTTTGTAGATAAACGCAACTCACGATAGTTCAAACATGAATTTCTAAATTTAGTCGGCAATCTTTTCATGGAAATTATTTAGTTTTGTGTTTTGCTAATTTTTATTATAGTAAATACGTAAATGTCAGATTGTCTGTGGGATGAGCTATTTAAGTACAGATTTGTTTTAATAATATGCAACTTTGAATAGAAAAAACTACGCCAATTCCCATTTCACACACATATAAACAAAATAAAGTTTGATGGCCGCTAAATTAGCTACATTTGAGTATATAACCATTCACTTTCTCAAATCAAATTTAATTGTGTGCTGTACGCAAACAGTTTTCTCGCTTACTCATCAAAGTAGTCCCGCTGGCTTTTTTTAATGAGAACTCTTTTTCTAAAGATGCTAATCTAAATTTTTTGTTTGACTTGAGATTTCGCTGCTTGACGCTAGTTTCAACATGATTTATACGTCAAGAAATTTGAGTTGATCTTGATCTTGATAGAGCTGCAAACAGGCAGACAGAAAGACAGACATTTGATATTATGAATCATGCACAAATTCCATTAAATTGTGCCATGTTTGCATTACTTGAGTCGTTGTCAACTCTCTTCCCCCTTCCCTTTCAATTTGTTTACCATTTGCAAACCTGTTGCATTTTCCGCATTGACGCGCACTCGTAAGCAATTAGCAACAGTTGCTGCTCAACACTATAAAAGGTCATCTGTCTGTTGTATGCCATTTATTGCTAAGATACAATTTATAAGTTATCTGGACGCTTATCTGGATGAGACGAGCTGCGCTCAGCGTTGCCATTTTGCTCATGGGCTATTTTTTGACATTATTACGTACTTAGCGTTATAATATCATTTCGCTACACTTTCGTGGCAGTTGACAATCTTTTGCCGCTACCCAACCCTGCCCCGACCCCTCACTTCTTTGATGACATCACGCAATCCAATTCTGAGTTGGTTTTTATGTGTGTCTGAAAAAAGTGGCCTTTTTATTAATCTTATCAGAAAGTTGCCTCTTGGCATGAACTGATGCCTCTGTATTTTTTTTACCTTTACCTTTACCTTCATTTTATTTTATGTGTTCGTTTTGGCTGTGAGTGGAATCGAAATATCTTTTTGAATGTATCGAAAGAGCTGGTCACTTAACCCCCGCCCCCCACCACAAACCCTCATGATTCTGTTGCGTGGGGTGTATTTATGACGCTGATTATTTTGTATTGAATTGAAAAAATAAAATAAAATGGGTAAACAGACGATTAATTGCAATGATCAATCAGTAGTTGAAACTAAATATTTTTGTTGTGTGCGTAAATAAATGTTTGATGGTAAACAAAGGCCCCTAAAATGTTATATAGAGGTTAAATAAACACCTCAATCAAAATGTCAATGAGCAAATAACCGCAACACCGACAAACAGACGTGCTCAAGTCGAGCGCCGTTTAACTTTCATTCGCAATTTCTTTCTCGCATTGCGTATAAAGGTTCCCAAGTACTTTAATTATAAAGGCCGATGCCCGACTCCCTCCCTCTCAAAAACCAAAACAGATAAGCTGAAATTCTGATGAGTCAAACAGAAACTGAAACAGCAACAGCAACTGAACTCGAAACATTGACCGAAAGAAAGCGAGTTAATTTTGAAGTGAAATAAATGCAAAAATAAAATAAAATGAAATTATAATAAGCCATAAACAAACCTAATTAAAGTTGCCACAGAAACAAGTACAAAGTACATTTAACGTCAGAGTTGCCGCTAAGTCTATCGTTAAGTTTAACATAAAATGGTGAAAATGCTCGACTTCGACCGTCACGCTGAATGCCCCCTGTGGGCGGCATTGGCCTCCGATGTGCCCTGGACGGGCATGCATTATGCATGCCTCAATGTCCTCAACATATACTGTAAAGTATTCGATAGGAAAGAAATTTACGATCTCATTGTAAGGTAAGCGAACGCAATAAGCTGTGCAAAGCTATCGCCAGATGGCGCCACTTGACAAGCTTTCGCTAGCGCCGTGCAGCGGACAAAGAATGTATTTATGCTTGAGTGGATTTTGATTATAGCTATAATAAAAGAGAATTAATTAAGAAAATTATAATGCGTATTTATGATTAATTATCCTTTGTATTATCTTTCAGAAAAACTTGCCAGTCATGCAAGTGTCCGCGCGAGGCGCACGCCATTTATCAACAACAGACGACCAATGTGCACGAGCGGCTGGGCTTCAAGCTGGTGTCGCCAGCGGATTCGGGTGTGGAACCCCGAGATTTGGGCTACACGTGGGTGCCGCCGGGTGTGCGTGCCTCCTCGCGGGTGAATCGTTATTTCGAGCAGCTGCCCGATGAGAAGGTGCCGCGCTTGGGCAGCGAGGGGGCACGCATACGAGAGCAGCAGATCTCATATCAATTGCCCAAACAGGATCTGTCGCTGGAGCACTGCAAACATCTGGAGGTGCAGCACGAGGCCTCCTTCGAGGACTTTGTGACGGCACGCAATGAAATCGCATTAGACATCGGTATGCAGACACATATTCAATTAAAAGTGGTTCACTTAATAATTAATCAATTACGACTGCTCTGCAGCTTATATCAAGGATGCACCCTACGATGAGCACTGTGCGCACTGTGATAACGAGATTGGTGCCGGCGATTTGGTTGTGGCCGCGCCCAAGTTCGTGGAGAGCGTCATGTGGCACCCCAAGTGCTTCACCTGCAGCACCTGCAATGAGCTGCTCGTGGATCTAACCTATTGTGTCCATGACGACAAAGTCTACTGTGAACGGCACTATGCGGAAATGTTGAAACCCCGCTGCACCGGCTGTGATGAGGTAAGTGCCCCATGCATCCATCACCAAATTGTTCTGGCTTTCACCTGACATGACTTGACATACACACACTCACACACACACACACACACTGTGCAAAGCACACTCGCCAAATGCTTAGCACACTTTCAGGCGAAGTGTGTTTTTTGTTGTTTGTTTTTCTATAGTTTCTAATGGGCTCTCAGCTCTCTGGTTTTTTTTTATTGGCTGTCGCACGCAGTTGGCCTTAATGGTCGAGGTGTGTCCGTCCTAATCCCTAACTTACATCCCTTCTTTTAAATGGTTCTCATTGAACTTCACATGTTGGCCAAATGTCAACGCTTTGCTTGACTAATGCACCTTGAGCCATTATCTTGGCCGGTTGACAGTTCTTTTGCGGCATTGCTTCCGGACGTGTTTAAATCCTGTGTGCGTACGGCACGAAATATCAGTTCAAAGTGAGTCCAAATTGTTGCAAAAGCTAACAAAGTCTTATAAATCACTTCCCAGATCAATAATCAATTGTTATGCAAATAGTAAATAATTACTTTAAATATAAAATAATAGTTAAGAATAAACCTATGTTGACTTAATGCTGCTCCTGGTTCATTTAAGTACACTTTAGTGGCAGTTTAAGTTAAACAAGGCTTAGACAATCAATCATTAATCAATCAATCATCGTGCGAGACTTCAGTGAATCCAATTTGTTGCAACTGCAGCTAAGAAATGTGGCAAAGACTTATAAATTATTTACATACGCTTTCGTTGCAAGTTTGTCCTTCCAAAAGTTATGCAATAAATCAATCTACCGTTTTGCAAATACTACATTTTGTATTTAAATTTAAAACAATTGTTAAAAATAAACCAATATTGACTTAATGCAGACCATCGTTAATGTAAACACACTTTTTATTGAAATTTTTGTTGGCCCAGAGTTAAACAAGCAATCATCAATCAGTCGTTATTTAAATATTTGCCTTAAATGCAAAATAATTGTTAAAATTAATCCGATATTTACTTAATGGTCGTCGTGGTTTATTATTTGCTTTAGCTCTGCACATGTTGTCAAAATATCTGACAAATCTGTTGACAGGTGAGGTTTATGGGTTCATTATTCTTATAGTTCTTGGTGACGTGGCATTGCTTTATTGTCTGATCTGATTCATTTGTCATTGAGCATAATAAATATGTGTTGGGCACTCAAAGGGCAGCCACGCCCTCCTCTTGGATGCTGGCAAGTAGTTTGCTCTTGGCTTGATTTTTCTTCTCTCACTTTCGCTTTCAACAACCAAACAAATACAAAAACAAGAGAGAATGTTGCAGTCGGACGTAACCGACAGCGAAATACTATGATTCCATTATTTGTGTCCGAAGATCGGCATGTGGGCATAGGTCGAACCTTCAAAATGCCATAACTTCGTCAAAACTCAACGGATTTTCAAAAGCAAGGGCATTTTAATCATAGTTTGGCCTCTAGATCAATCGTACATTTAAAGCTGAAAACGTAATTTTGGATCGGAACATAAGTCAAAATTATAGTCCGAAAATCGGCATAGTCCGAAAATCGGCATAGGTCGAACCTTCAAAATGCCATAACTTCGTCAAAACTCAACGGATTTTCAAAAGCAAGGGCGTTTTAATCATATTTTGGCCTCTAGATCAATCGTACATTTAAAGTTCAAAACGTGATTTTGGGTCGGAACATAAGTCAAAATTATAGTCCGAAAACCGGCGTAGTCCGAAAATCGGCAAATGGGCATAGGTCGAACCTTCAAATAGCCATAACTTCGTCAAAACTCAACGGATTTTCAAAAGCAAGGGCGTTTTAATCATATTTTGGCCTCTAGATCAATCGTACATTTAAAGTTCAAAACGTGATTTTGGGTCGGAACATAAGTCAAAATTATAGTCCGAAAACCGGCGTAGTCCGAAAATCGGCAAATGGGCATAGGTCGAACCTTCAAAATGCCATAACTTCGTCAAAACTCAACGCATTTTCAAAAGCAAGGGCGTTTTAATCATATTTTGGCCTCTAGATCAATCCTACATTTAAAGTTGAAAACGTAATTTTGGGTCGGAACATAACTCAAAATTATAGTCAGAAAATCGGCATAATCCGAAAATCGGCATGTGGGCATAGGTCGAACCTTCAAATAGCCATAACTTCGTCAAAACTCAACGGATTTTCAAAAGCAAGGGCGTTTTAATCATATTTTGGCCTCTAGATCAATCGTACATTTAAAGTTCAAAACGTGATTTTGGGTCGGAACATAAGTCAAAATTATAGTCCGAAAATCGGCATAGTCAGAAAATCGGCAAATCGGCATAGGTCGAACCTTCAAAATGCCATAACTTCGTCAAAACTCAACGCATTTTCAAAAGCAAGGGCGTTTTAATCATATTTTGGCCTCTAGATCAATCCTACATTTACAGTTGAAAACGTAATTTTGGGTCGGAACATAAGTCAAAATTATAGTCCGAAAACCGGCATAGTCCGAAAATCGGGAAATGGGCATAGGTCGAACCTTCAAAATGCCATAACTTCGTCAAAACTCAACGGATTTTCAAAAGCAAGGGCGTTTTAATCATATCTTGGCCTCTAGGTCAATCCCACATTTAAAGTTGAAAACTTAATTTTGGGTCGAAACATAAGTCTAAATTATAGTCCGAAAATCGGCATAGTCCGAAAATCGGCATAGGTCGAACCTTCAAAATGCCATATCTTCGTCAAAACTCAACGGATTTTCAAAAGCAAGGGCGTTTTAATCATATCTTGGCTTCTAGATCAATCCTACATTTAAAGTTGAAAACGTAATTTTGGGTCGGAACATAAGTCAAAATTATAGTCAGAAAATCGGCATATCAGGATATCGGCATAGGTCGAACCTTCAAAATGCCATAACTTCGTCAAAACTCAACGGATTTTCAAAAGCAAGGTCGTTTTAATCATATCTTGGCCTCTAGATCAATCCTACATTTAAAGTTGAAAACGTAATTTTGGGTCGAAAAATAAGTCTAAATTATAGTCCAAAAATCGGCATAGTCCGAAAATCGGCATAGGTCGAACCTTCAAAATGCCATAGCTTCGTCAAAACTAAACGGATTTTCAAAAGCAAGGGCGTTTAAATCATAGCTTGGCCTCTAGATCAATCCTACATTTAAAGTTGAAAACGTAATTTTGGGTCGAAATATAAGTCAAAATTATAGTCAGAAAATCGGCATATCGGGATATCGGCATAGGTCGAACCTTCAAAATGCCATAACTTCGTCAAAACTCAACGGATTTTCAAAAGCAAGGGCGTTTTAATCATATCTTGGCCTCTAAATCAATCCTACATTTAAAGTTGAAAGCGTAATTTTGGGTCGAAACATAAGTCTAAATTATAGTCCGAAAATCGGCAAAGTCCAAAAATCGGCATAGTCCGAAAAATTGGCATATGGGCATAGGTCGAACCTTCAAAATGCCATAACTTCGTCAAAACTCAACGGATTTTCAAAAGCAAGGGCGTTTTAATCATATCTTGGCTTCTAGATCAATCCTACATTTAAAGTTGAAAACGTAATTTTGGGTCGGAACATAAGTCAAAATTATAGTCAGAAAATCGGCATAGTCCGAAAATCGGCATATGGGCATAGGTCGAACCTTCAAAATGCCATAACTTCGTCAAAACTCAACGGATTTTCAAAAGCAAGGGCGTTTTAATCATATCTTGGCCTCTAGATCAATCCCACATTTAAAGTTGAAAACGTAATTTTGGGTCGAAACATAAGTCTAAATTATAGTCCGAAAATCGGCATAGTCCGAAAATCGGCATAGGTCGAACCTTCAAAATGCCATATCTTCGTCAAAACTCAACGGATTTTCAAAAGCAAGGGCGTTTTAATCATATCTTGGCTTCTAGATCAATCCTACATTTAAAGTTGAAAACGTAATTTTGGGTCGGAACATAAGTCAAAATTATAGTCAGAAAATCGGCATATCGGGATATCGGCATAGGTCGAACCTTCAAAATGCCATAACTTCGTCAAAACTCAACGGATTTTCAAAAGCAAGGTCGTTTTAATCATATCTTGGCCTCTAGATCAATCCTACATTTAAAGTTGAAAACGTAATTTTGGGTCGAAAAATAAGTCTAAATTGTAGTCCAAAAATCGGCATAGTCCGAAAATCGGCATAGGTCGAACCTTCAAAATGCCATAACTTCGTCAAAACTAAACGGATTTTCAAAAGCAAGGGCGTTTAAATCATAGCTTGGCCTCTAGATCAATCCTACATTTAAAGTTGAAAACGTAATTTTGGGTCGAAATATAAGTCAAAATTATAGTCCGAAAATCGGCATATCTGGATATCGGCATAGGTCGAACCTTCAAAATGCCATAACTTCGTCAAAACTCAACGGATTTTCAAAAGCAAGGGCGTTTTAATCATATCTTGGCCTCTAAATCAATCCTACATTTAAAGTTGAAAGCGTAATTTTGGGTCGAAACATAAGTCTAAATTATAGTCCGAAAATCGGCAAAGTCCAAAAATCGGCATAGTCCGAAAATTGGCATATGGGCATAGGTCGAACCTTCAAAATGCCATAACTTCGTCAAAACTCAACGGATTTTCAAAAGCAAGGGCGTTTTAATCATAGCTTGGCCTCTAGATCAATCCTACATTTAAAGTTGAAAACGTAATTTTGGGTCGAAACATAAGTCTAAATTATAGTCCAAAAATCGGCATAGTCCGAAAATCGGCATAGGTCGAACCTTCAAAATGCCATAACTTCGTCAAAACTCAACGGATTTTCAAAAGCAAGGGCGTTTTAATCATAGCTTGGCCTCTAGATAAATCCTACATTTAAAGTTGAAAACGTAATTTTGGGTCGAAACATAAGTCTAAATTATAGTCCAAAAATCGGCATAGTCCGAAAATCGGCATAGGTCGAACCTTCAAAATGCCATAACTTCGTCAAAACTCAACGGATTTTCAAAAGCAAGGGCGTTTTAATCATAGCTTGGCCTCTAGATCAATCCTACATTTAAAGTTGAAAACGTAATTTTGGGTCGAAACATAAGTCAAAATTATAGTCCGAAAATCGTGGCAATACAAATTTTTATCGGTTCTTAATGGTGACTACCTGTAATATACCTACCAAATTTGACGGACGGACAGACAGCATGACGGACATTGCACAAACCCAATATACTATTATACCTTCGGTATCATAGTGTAAGACACAAAGAGCAGGCGACCCATTTATTTTTGGTTAATTTTTCAGCTATTTATGAGAAACAATAAAATAGGTTTTTAAAAATAGATGCGACAAAAAAAAATAAATAAATAACAAACAACACATCAAATTGTTATGTTGTTATATGTAATTAAAAAATATTATGTTGGCAATGTCGGTGCTGCCACAATATTGTGGTGGCAGCAGCAACTGCAACATTGACCATGCCGCAAATATGAGAAGGCCACGCATTAAAGTATTAAAAAACATAAATAGCAAAAAGAGCAGCGACAAACGACAAACGACAAATGATACGAAACAGATGCAAAACAGATGCGAAAATGCCAGGAAAACAGAATATGAGAAAGAAATATTTGTGTATATAGAAGATATGTATATATATATATAGTGCTGATGTGTGAATAGATGTGAGTATAAGTATTTATTCATTGCTGGCCCCTGTTCTGAATTTATCTGTTGATTTGAAAATCACTCGCAATTTAAATGGCCTGCTGATTAGAAACGCTTTTCGTCCGCTTGGCTAATTCCGATGGCCAGTTCGTTGCCAAAAAAACAAGAAAATAGATAAATACCAACTAGCTCCGTCAACTCCTCCTCCTCCACCGCCTCCTCCGTTGTGTGTAACCCAATTATCGCCGCTGTTTGTTGCAATTGCAATTGTTGCAATTGTTTTGGGCCGTGTGATTCACTCGAGTGCTCGGCCCTTAGCTGGTCGCATTAATCAGTTGCAAGACGATCGATTAACTGGCAACAACTGGCGCCGACTGCAACGCGCTACTCGCTGCCCGGGCGGCTGCTCCCCAAAAGCAAAAATAAATAATAAAGAAAAGTGAAAAGTGTTGAAAATATATAAATAAAATATAAAAATATTCTTTCAAATTCCATTTGGATAAATTATGAATTTTGTGAATTTTGCTCACTCAATAAAAAGAATTTGCACAATTTTCGCCAGTCGAAAATCTTAATTGAATTACCTAATCAGTTTTTTGGCCGCGAGAGTGAGTGCTTCAGTGAGTGCTTCAGTGAGTGCCAGTGAGTGTCAGTGAGTGTTTCTGTTGGTGCGTGTGGTGAATTTTATATAATAAACACACTCGCACACTCGCACACACTCTCCTCGATCTGTGAAGACGCAACCATTGCATCGCTGGCATCGCTCGGAGGCAGGCATTACGCAAGCGGACGAGAATGGCTGCTGACGAGGCGCTGACCGATCTCGGTGAGCTCATCTTCTCGCTCATCATTGGCTACCTGGGCGCCCTGGAGTTTGCGTTTGTGGCGCGCCAACTCTACCACTGGACGTGCCGGCATCCGTGTAGCAATGAGGATGCCGGCGCCGATGCGCACGAGTTGCCACGCCTACGCGAACGCCTGGACAAGGAACTAAAGGAGGCGGCCGAGCGAGAAGCAGCTGCCGGCACAAATGTGATGCAGGATGGTGTCCTCTACAGCAACGGTTTCCGTGTGGAGTCGCCGGAGGCGAAGAGGGCAGCGTTGGCCGCGGAGCTGGAGCGACAGCGGCACATCGAAGAGGAGACACGCAAGCAGCTGGCGGAGGCCGAGCACAAATTGGCCGAGCAGCGAACCAATGCCGCCCAGGAGCGAGCGGCAGCCGAGGCGGCGGAAAGCGCACAAAAGCTCATCGAGGCGGAAAAACAACGCGAAGCGGCGCAACGAGAACGTGAGGAAAATGAGGAACGAAAAGAAAATGAGCGAAAGCTGATTGAGGCCGAAAAGCAACGGGAGGAGAATGAAAGAAGAATGCAAGAAGCCGAACAACAACAACGCGAACGACAAGAGAATGAGCGAAAGCTGATTGAGGCCGAAAAGCAACGGGAAGAGAATGAAAGAAGAATGCAAGAAGTGGAGCAAGAACAACGCGAACGACAAGAAAATGAGCGAAAATTATTTGAGGCGGAAAAACAACGCGAAGCAGAGCTGCAGGAAAATGAGAGAAGAGTGCAACGCGAACTCGAAGAGAATGAGAGAAAACTGAGAGAGGCAGAAGCAGAACGAGAAGAAACGCAACGCAAAAGAGAATTGGCCGAGGCTGCGGCAGACGAGCAACGCGAACTGGCGGAGAATGAGAGAAAAGTGCAGGAGGCAGAAGCAGAACGAGAAGAAAGGCAGCGTCAAAGTGAATACGACGAAGCTGACATTGAAGCGGAACGCATCCTGTTCCAGAGCGAGGAGGACCAGGCCAAACGCGATGCGGAGATTGTGGAGCGTCTTTTGGCTGCTGAGCGAGAGCGCAAATTGAGCGCCACCGAAAGTGAGCTCGAGGAGGAGGCCATCGTTCTGGAGCAGACCCGTCGACTGGCGGCCAGTAAAGCGGCCATGGAGAAGAAACAGAAGTCAATCGAGGAAAATGCCCGTCTTTTTATGGAGGCCGAGGAAGAGATGGTAATGGTGCAACAGCGCATGCTGCAGGCACAAAAGGAGCAGGAGGACGCATGTTATGCCGGTGCCGTGCCCGTTGTGGAGGAGCCGTGCATCAAGAAGATTTTGCCACCTCGCTACGAGGAGCCACCAATCGAGGAGCCAGCGATCGATGAGCCGATAATAGTGCAGCGAGTCAAGACACAGTTTGGACAAACCAGCGGTGCTGGTGAGGAACCCTATACGCGTTCCAAGACGCTCACGTTTCCCGGCGTATCCGACGAGGGCTCCTCGGTGGAACCGTTTTCCACGCAGCAGTCATCGTTTAGCACACAGGCCTCCGAGGAGCGACGCCCGGACCCCGAGGGCGAGGACAATGTGCCCGATGTGCAGTACACCGAGGATTACTTGCGCTCCCTCGATGGCATCAAGAGTCGTCCGCTGATGCGTGAGGATGGCTCGGGTCGCAGACGTGCCTTCAAGAAGCGACGCTCGAGCGGCAGTTCGAATTCATCGCGCGATTCGCGTGCTTCACGCGACGAGGAACTCAAGATGTTCACATCGCTGGAGGAGGAGGAATTGCGACACGGCAACAAGGAGGACTACAATCCCATCAAGTACAGCTCGGAGCCAACGCTGCGTGTCAAGTCACAGAGACGGCACAAACGTAGTCCCGCCAAGGATGTAAAGCCACCAACTGATCCGACTGCTGCACTGGAAATGCTTGGTGAGGAGAGCGCAAATCCCTGGGGCGAAGGCGCTCCGGAGCACTATAAGAATACAGAGTTTTGGAAGCGCGAGAAAGCCCTGTCTATCGATGAGGAGGAACTCGGGCCGGAGAAGCGAGCGTCTGGCGAAGAAGTGGTGCACATGGATAAACCGAAAGCATCCTCATTCGAGGAGGCGACAGAAGCACAAAATGAAGAGGCAGCCCACTCCTTGCGCCAGCAGCGCTCCAAGGAGGAGCAAGTGGTAAGTGCTGAGTGAAATATGCTGTACGAACGCTTTTAATTATCCGCAATTGATGCAACAGGACAAGGACAGCACAGAGAGCTCGACGAAAGCAACGGATTCAAGCCGCAGCGACATAAAATCCAATGTAAGTGAAATCCTCGAGCGAGTCGGAATCCCTGCGCTAATCTGTCCCCAAGAAAAAAAAAAGAAATGCTTTAACCGCTTTCCACTTTGCCTTTCATATGCCAACTCGCTTCTGCTTTAATCCCTGCTCCCGCTTCTGCTTGCTATGCCTTTGCTTTTGAAGCTGCAAACCTCCCAAGCGACGGAGGAGCAGTCCCGACGCGGTTCCCCTGGCTTTCGTCGCAGTCCGCGCATCGATGAAATCGATCACTACGAGGAGCGTTGGAGAGAATCGGAGGCAGCCAGTCAACCAAGCAGCCAGTTGCCCAGCATCTCTGTCCAACAGCCGGATACGGCACCCTGGCGGGATGAGTACGGTCTAATCATGGAGGGTCTCAGCGATTTCTACGATTTTTCGGCATCTGCAAACCGATCGAGATCACGCACCCCATCGCGTCCATCCACGCCGCAGCCGAAGAACGTGGCCAATTGCATGGATGTGAACGAGGAGCGTACGTTGGAGGTCTATGATGATAGCCAGGAAGGTCCAATCGCTGGTGAACTTACCTGCGAACTGGTTCTGCAAGTGCTGGAGTCCACCATGAATGGCACCCTGAACCAATCGCAACAGCTGCAGCTGCAAAATGTGGCAGACGATGCAAAGAATGGCAGCAATCAAGCTGTTGCCATGATCTACGAGACTCGATCCGCAACGCCGCCTGGAACCATCAGCGAGCTGGAGAAGGATCAGTTAGTGGATCACAGTAGTCCCATGGATGTGGAAACGAATGGCTTTGCTGATGCCCAGCAAATGAATATCGAAACGAATACAACTCTTCCCCAGCCTGTTATCGAAATCAATTCAATGGCTGACGAACCAATCGAGATGTCCGAAGAACCTATTCCCACTCGGGAGGAGATGCGATTGTTTGTCGAACAGTTACGCGCCCAACGTATTTCTGGCTCCCAATCCCCGGGTCGGTCCCGTTCCCGTTCTCGGTCTCCCTTGCCCACCGCTGATAATATCGCTCGCAGTCTGGAGACACGACGACTGAAGCGCATCCGACAAAACGATGAGCTCTTCGAGAAACTGAAAGATGACGGCTCACTTTCACCTGTTCCCGCTGAAATAAATTCACTGATTTTACGAAAATCACCTGTTCCTGCTCCCGATGAAATAATGGAAACTTCCCTGAAGGAAAGTGATCCATTGGCAAGAATTACACCTGCTCCCCAAGAGGAGGATCCTTCGCCTGTAACTGTTCCCGATTCCATGCTGACACTTTCCCCCAAGGCAGAGCAGCTTTTAGGGGAAGATTTAGCTTCGCCTGCAACAGTTCCCGATTTAATGACGTCACTTAATGAAGACGAACCTTCGAATGCGTCCTCAACTGTTACTGCTCCTCAAATTACAATCACCCCGCTGCCCCTGCCCACAATATCGATTGAGATTGTCGAGGAGCCACCTCAGGTAATGGCAGAGGAGCAGGAGCCCGAGCCAACTCCAGAATCTGTGGCCAGATTAGTTGAACAGCTGCGCTTGAATCGCTGTCGCTCCCATTCCCATACGCGTTCCCGTTCCCGAACACCGCTGCCCACAGCTGCTAATCTGGATCACAGCTTGCAGAAGCGCCGCGAGAAACTCATTGCACAAAACGATGAGTTCTTCGAGCAGATGCAAAGGGCCGCAACACCTGAGCCAGAGCAGAGGGGAGCCACTAACGAGCGACCCGAAAGCAGTCGCGATATGCGTTCCCGTTCACCCTCCCGCTCCCAGTCCCCCGAATCTGCTGATGACTTCCAAGTGCTGCTCAATTTGGAAGGCTGCGAACAGCGAACATTGCGCAAGAGTAGCGAGGAGCTGGAAAGCGTGCTGGCCCAGAATGCCAAGCAACATGAGTTCGACTTGGAGGCACTGCATCAGCTCCAGATTGCCAGCGAGGAGATCGAGCTGCGTGTAGAGGAAGGGGAGTATCCACTGGATTACGAACGCACCTTTTCCGAAGCAGCTCGTGAATTGAGGAGTGAGTTGTTGGTCAGCGGCTTTAAGCGCTCTACGTATGTTGGGGAATCCATGGACCTGGGCCTGGGGCCTGAGTTCGAGCAGCTGCGGCGGGAGAACGCTCAGTTTCGTCGCTCGCACAGTCCATCGCCCTCCCTGGACCTGAGTGTGGCCCGGGAGCAGGCGGCGGCGCAGCGTGAAATGCAGGCAGCCATTTTGAATTCGCTGGTGGATGCCAGCGTCGTTGTCGAGGATGAGAATCGTCTGGGCGCCAAGCCAAAGTCGAGCTCCACATCGGAAATTCAGCAGGTGATCAAAGACGAGAAACTGGATGATCTGCGTCACCGGACAGCGGAATTTCAACGCTCCCGCAGTCAGAGTCGCTCTCCGGTGCGAGATGAGGCGGATGCGCCGGCTTTGCGGAACATCGATGCGGAGGTGGCCAGGCGGGAGCAACAGGATCAGCTGCTAGATCAGCTAGCTGCCTCAAGTGGCAACTTCCAGAACTTCTCACGCCATCTGAATGCCGACTTTTTGGGTGAGCGACGTGCCTCGGATTCCGCAGTCTTACAGCCCCTGGAGCCCTACGATGAATTGGAACCGGATGAATATCATCATTTTAGACGCTTTTCACTGGCCCAGGAGCAGCCGACCGAGGAGTATCCGAGCAATGAGTGCATCTACATCTCACAGATTGAGGTGCGTTCGCTGACGGGCAAAAGAACGTGGCTTAAGGAGGATTTCTATACGCATGACTTGGCCAGCTTGGAGCTGAATTTTGATGAGCTGACCAAGAAATCGGAGTACGAAACGGAGGAGCGCTCCTGGGCACATGCTGTGCTCGCTGCTGAAGCAGAGGCAGCCGAATTTGATGAGACGAGTGCCATTTATAATTTTGACATCCCTAGGGAGATCCAGGGAAACGAGGAAGCCAGCAGCAATGACAGCGACGACGAGCGACAGACTGTGGTGGAAATGGATGACGACGAGGATGATGGGGATAATGAGTACGAGTTTGAGTTGGATGAGGGCATCTCGGATAACAATGAGCGCACCCAGCCAACAGATGAATCCCATCACGACACGTCCGAGTGCGAGGAGGCCGAACGCAATGCAGATCGCTATGCGAATCGGGGTGCCAATGATTGGGAGGAAATCGATAATGTGGAGGACTATGCCGACTATAACATCGATGATGGCGCTGTGGGCGGTGCCTACTCCGATCCGGATGCGTACATTGAACAGATCTACAACGATGCGGTGAAGAATCGCAAACAGTCCGGAATCCTAAGAGACTACGAGACAATGGTGCAGGAACAGTTGCCGGCTGATAATGCCTATCAAAGTGAGTCCGACAAGGAGAAATCCAGTTCGGATAGCGAACGATATGCGCTGTGGGCAAAGACCAGAGAGCTCGACCGGCACGAGGAGAGCAGCCGGCATAGGGAGATTGACGTATCAATCGGACTGCTCGAAAGTGAGCGTCGGGATGCGGGAATGCGTTATCTGGGCGATGCTCATGTGGCTGCTCGACAATCCACCCGGTTGCGCACACGTTATGGCTACAGTCCGCAGCTGCAGGCGGCAGTTGTGGAGGATGACATCGAAGTGGATCTGAATTACAAGCCCAAACGGGAATACAATTGGCGCAAGAACTTTAAGCTGGACGACACTGAGCCACAGCAAACACTGGAGGTTAGCTCGGAGCCAAGTCCTCGCGAAAAGCTGTCCGAACTGGTGGAACAGCAGCAGGAGCAGCAGCTGGAGCAGCAACAGGAGCTGGATCGGGAGCAGGAGCTGGAGCAGCAACAGGAGCTGGATCGGGAGCAGGAGCTGGATCGGGAGCAAGAGCAATACGAAGGTGTAGCAGGTGTTGAACTGGATCCACGTCGCTATAGTTTTGGTGGCGAGAGCATCACCCTCTTCAGTCGCAGTCCAGATCGTGAATTGCTATCTGATGTGCCCGAGGAATCGTTGCCACAGCCGGAGAATGGCGAAGATGTTGCAGAAATTGAGTTGCCCAACCAGGCGCCCATTAAAGAAGTAGCCAGCGAGAAGCCAAAAAAGAAGAAGAGCAAGAAGAAGATGCGCAAGGGCTCCAAAACGGAGGAAGAGCTGAACGATGACAACGACTCCGATAATCAGGAGTACAATCGACGCGGCTCCGCAGCCAGAGATGAGATGGAAACCGCATTGGAAACCGCATCCAAACGCAAAGTGCGTTCGCGACGCAGCTCCAAGAGCAGCTCCGCCAACGAGGAGCCAAATGGAGGAAGTGGTCTCTTCTCGCCACGCAGTAGCATTGCCCTAGTAACTGAGAGCACACTGGAGGGCATTGCTGAATTCGAGACACCCGACGAGGCTGCATTAAAAAAGAAAACGAAGAAACGCAAGAAATCCCTCAAGGACACCAAGGAGCAGAGCCAAGTCCAGACAGCTGAGCAGACCATCGATGAGGCGCTTGCTGAGGCACTTGCCCAAATTGCTACGGTTTCCGTGTCGGCTTCCACGAATCTAACGCCAGCCTCAACACAGCAGAATTTTCTGTCCAGTCTCAGTGCTGGGCACAGCTTATGCCTCACACCCGCCTCATCCTTCGAGGAGCCGCCCGCCATCCCCAACCTAGCCACTAACCATGCCGAAGCTGAAGCTGTAACTGCGCCAGCGCGTTCCGTTGTGGACACCTTTGACATACTCAAGGATGCCAATTTCTATCCGCTTTTCTAGGCTTGCAAAATGAATGATTTTCATATATTTGATTTCAATATTTATTTATTTATTCTTATAGACATGTTCATAAATCCCAAAAATCGTGCACTCACCCAATCTTTGCACCCAGTTCCAGTTCCAGTTCCAGACATGCACCGAGGCTACGTAGGATCATCACACTTTGTATTATACTAACGACCAGACCCAGAAACGCAACTCGAAACGAGACTCGTATATATCGAATGATAATGTGGACTATGATTATTGTTTGAAGCATACTTTATTTAACTGTTAGTTTATTTGTTGTCGACTCCTTTATATCTGCTGATAATAAATATGAATATATATCTATATATCTATAAAACATACACATTGAAAAAGTTGTAATCACTTCACTCTGCCAAACTGCATCTGACGCAATGTTCTGTTCCAAAATTGATGCTTCTAAAAATATTTCCCAAATAATGTTTTTTTTTTCTATTTGTATCTGCCAAAAAAAAAAACTGAATCTGGCCAAAAGAATCCGGCTCGAACTACGGGCAGAAATGCCCTAGCATTGAGATCATTTCGTTATCCAAATGCGCCAAGTGCACTGACATTCATTCAGACGCTAGAGACAATTGGCCATATACACTATATATATATGTATATATATATATATATATGTATATGTATATATATAGACTATATAGCATTTGCATGGCCCAATTTGCAATTTGGCTCATTTCAGTCGCATGATGTCATCGTTTTCAGTTCGTCTGTGAGGGAAAACATAAGTCATTTGATGGTTTTATTTTAATGCCACAAATTGCTCAAACTGTCATGTTGCAATGAATTCTACAAGTGCTTATATTAACTTGATGCCCGACGGGTTATAAATGACATATCTATAGATGAATTTCAAGTTATTTAAATGCAGATATAAAACTTCATTTTAGTATTAAAAACTGTATATCTATAAAATAATATTTATGCATAAAAATTAAGAAACTGACTCACAGAGTTTTAATATGCAATCGTAATGAAGTTTTCCTTTCCTTTAATTTACTTTCCTTTCATTTAAACCCATATTTTTGTAAATATTATTATTTTGTTTTATTTCCAACTTGCTGCAAAGACTAACCCCAAAAGCCTGCAACAGTTTGCGCCTGAAAGCATGCATCAGTGTGTCGCATAGCATTTAATATTTATTATTTTGTGGTTTATTTGCGGAAAAACGAATTTTCTTTGATACAAAGTCAACCACTTAAATCATATTTTGTGCTCGCTGAAATAATGCTGTCAACTGGCTGGTGTCATATCCTTTGTCAAATTAAGCGCAATCGGCCACCAGCCGCGAACTGATGCCAAATAATCAGAAATCAAACAAAAAAAAAAAAAAATAAAAAAAAAATAAATAAAGAAAGACGAAATCTTTGTTAAATGTGAGTGAATGTTTCGCACTAAAATATTTATGACAACAAACAGGAAAGTATGTCACTTGGGTGATTTGTTTACGCAGCTCACTCTGCGGGCCACTTTGTATCTTTTTTTTTTATTGTTTATTTATATTTTTTGTTGCTGCTGTTGTTGTTGTTGTGTTTCTGCAATGAGCGCAGGGCTTTTTGTGCCTTGTCTTATGTTATTCTGAAAAAAGTCCATTGCGTAATGGCATATGGATGTACGTATATCCAAAAATAATCTAATATCTTGGGTACGTATGGTTCTCGTACAGCGAAAAGAAAACATGCGAAATTCGAAATTCGTTGCCAAAAAGTCTTATTCAATAGTTTGTCTTTGACATGAATTCATTTTTCCTGGGGGCAAACGTTTGGCGCACTTAAAACTTGGCGCATTTTTTCATTTAATATTTTTTCTTATACCCACACCGAACATCTAAACGGGTATACGCGATTTTAGAATGACTGAGATTATTAGCTCTAGAATTCGCTAGTATTTCTTGAAGTGTGGGTATCCGTTGGTTGGCAATTCCATTTGAATAATTTGTACTTGTTCGCCTTATTTATCTTGGGAAAACATACATTTGTTCTGTGTACAAATATTTATTTGATATATTTTTGTGGCAGCAGCAAAAAAATTGGCTAAAATAATTCACAAAATTCACTTGAAACGACTGGCAAATGATTTTTCTTAGCTGTGCCACTAAAACGAAACACCTTTCCATATGAGCTTTGTTCTTGCCCGGTTTTCCCATTTTTCATTTTTCCCATAAACACAAAGATGCCCCATACATGTTTTTTATTGACGTGAATTTGTGTTTTACGATCCTCGACTGGCGGATGCGTTATTTGACATGCTCACTTGCCACAACCCCTTCGACTAGGCCAAAATTAATGATGCTTTGTGCCGCGTGCAAGAAAATTGCTAAATGTCATTTAATTCCTAATCGGCTATTTATAATACCGAAACATATTAAATGCAAATTAAATCAGCTGTTCCTTTTTTGTGTATTTTGATTGCCATAACGATCTTCAACTTGAACTCATTGGCCCATTATTCAGTGACGCAGTTTATCCCCTTTATTCATTGATGTGTGAAATGTATTTTTAAACACTTAAAAAATACACAAACACTAGAGATAGTTTCCATTTAGCTGCTGCCGCCGCTTTTCTTTCGGCCAATAAACAACAAATTATAAAAATAAGCTGGAAAATAAAATACAAATTTATGACCCAATTAACGCCCCGATGCCGCCGAATGTTGAACGCGATCCACTCTCTCAAAAAACTCAAAAACTCAAAGCACGCAAAACTTTTATCAAAGATTCGCGAATCGCATCTATTTTTAGACAAACATCCAAGATTGCATTACACTCTGCTCCAATGCACTTGTTGTTGTTGTCGTTGTTGTTGTTGTTGGTTGTCTGCAACGTCCGTTGCAATAATAGCAGCAATTATATATGCATTTTATACTATATAAAATTTATGTGCTGATTCACATGGACTCAATCGAAAATATCACATTTAATTGCATGCATAAATTGTAATTTAAATTTCACGCGATATATTTTGTTGTATATTTTGAGCAAGAAAATGTTATTTTTTATTTAGATTATCACAGAAATCCAGAGAGTCAAGCAGATAAAACATATTCATATGTCATACTATATATCTCTATAGTTTCGATATAATTATAGCAGCTTAACTTCTGAAGAATATTTCATATTTTTAAAAGTCCAAATTGTCAACTTTTCGTAATATTTACACATGAAATATTGTTTTTTTTTTTTCTTGTGGTCTGCAAATTAGTTGATTTTCAAATGTCATCGATGCATTTGTTTCTGCATATTTTGCTCAAAATATTTAAATAAATTTTCGACTTGATGGGCAATACTATTTACCTTGGCCACTTGCCCTTTTGTGTCAAAAAACTTGTGAAATGCTGAAACAAATTGGTCTAGTTTAATGAGCTAATTATAATTGTGAGCAGCATTATAATCGAGGATTGATGGACTCTTTGGGAATGGGCCAGCAGTTTGCATTTATACATCCAATAATTATATATATTTATATCAGAATCATAGAAAATATTTAAGTTACATTCGAAGAACTGCTTTCGGTGGGATTTGCTGCAACTGTTTGCAATTTTGTGTTTAAATTTCCAGTGGAATTTCAACGTTCGTTTCTGTTTCAGTTTCTGTTTTGTCTGTGCCAAAACGTTGTAATGTAATAAAAGCCATATTAATCATGTTACGACCCACGCTGCGGTTTTCATGTGAACGATCAATTAAAAATCTATATGGAACGACGTTGCAAGAAAAGTATCTGCAGCAAGATAGCGGGAACAGAACTAGATCCAAAATCCAAAGGAATTTTTTAATGCTTCAAGTGTGGGAGCGCCAACAAAATGAGCGAAATGTCTAATGTGTGTGTGTGTGTGTGTGAGTGTGTGTGTGCGAGTGTGTGTATGTATGGTGGTATGTGTGTGAGTGTGTGTGTCTTGGATTTGTGTGTCGTGTGCACAAGCGCCAGGGCAACAACAAAGGAACCAAATCATGTTGTCCGAAAATTATAATTTCAATCTCTTTTTTCTTTTTTTCTTCTTTTTTTTGCGTATGCTTTTGTGCGAGTAAATGACGTGAAACAGACAGCAGCTGTTGCAGGTGTGTGCCCAACACACACGCAAACACACACACACACACACACACACAAATACCTATTTTTTTTGGCACCTGAATCTAATTGAAATATTTATAGATTTTTGTGCATAAAAAATTACAACTGAAATTGGCAACTTGACGTTGCATTTAAGATTCAATAATGCTGTTAATGATTGGCATTCTTGGCCATTGTCTGAGCTGATTTGTATTGCACATGGAACCCAAAACTGAGCAAACATAGAGAGAGAGAGAGAGAGATCAGGCTAGACACGCTCACTCTCCTGCTCTGTCTTTCTCTCTCTCTCTCTGTCTCACTCTGTCACTCTCTGTGTGTGCGATTTGTTCTCTCTGTTGTCTCTCAATTGGTAGACGCTACGCTCGGTGGCTCTCAACGTCGCTCGCCGAGATTTTATTTTTACACTTGTCTCTGGGGGCGAAACTAGATACACGCATCGAGACACGAGCAGCGAGATTTTTGAAATGATTTCGAATATTCTGTGAAACATACGCGGCCAGTTGGCATCTCGACTCGGGAAAGCTCAAAACGCTACGCGAAAATTTCGGCAATTTCTCAAGCAAAGCAACAAAAAAAAAAAAAGAAAAGGGAAAACGAATTTTGAGACGAGTAGCTGAAATCATTTTTAGAAAGTTCAGTCGGTCATTGGAGTGCAAGTTGCTCTGTTTGCTAGATTCTTTTGGGGAGCGCGCGCGCGTTGCACAAAATGGCGGACGTGGAAATTATGCAAACGATGACGGAAGTCAAGAAAACGAAGAAGGTCAAGAAGACATCGAAGCGTCGCGAGTCCGAAGTGCAAATCAGCGAGGTGGATGCCACCAACGAGGAAAGGGGGTAGGTGGAACGTGTTACGTGTGGGATTCGTTTTGTGTCAGTTCGCGGCTCCTTCAAAAATACCAAATTGCAACAACCAATTAATGGGAACTTGTTGCGTCTCACTTTATTGGTTTCACTGTACGCGTCATTTCACATGACTTGGTATATTTATTTTTGGTATTTTGGATGGATGAAATATATTTTGTTGTTTTTGTCAGTATGGCCCCGTGTAGCTCTGCTCTCTGTATATGTATTGTATACTCGTTCCATATTCTTTCATTAAAAAAAAAAACTTAATTAAAATTCAGTTAATTCAAATACTCACATGCACATTCCGATAAAATACTCAATTCGCTCACTCAATATTAAATCGATCACAAGCAAAAACAATCCAAAGTACTCGCATATATATATATATATATATATATATATATATATATAAATCTCGAACTTGTACAAAACGACACGTTTACTACCTTCTTTCCTCGGCAAAACTGTTTACTAAAAGGTACCCACATAAAGCTGTCGTTGTCTATTAATGTCTATGTACACAACAAAAAAAACTACATACAACACCATACAACAGCACAAACTATTCAACAAACTACAATCCAAAAAAAAAAAACAAAAAACAAACAGATCACACAACTCAAAAACTGAAAACTCAAAAAGAAAAAAACTGAAAAACTGTTCAAAACTAGTGCATACATACATACATATATATTATTGAGTAGTGCCAAACAGAAACACGAACATACTATATACCAAAATAAATATATACTGCTCGAGATACAAGAACAAAACAACAACAACAACAACACATTTACACTGCCCCACACGCAAATTGGAAACAAAGCCAAACACTTTATATCCATCGATGATAAATCAATACTTGATTTGTTTGATCCAATTCCCCAATTCTTTTTTGTATACGCCTAAATCGGGTGGTTTCTGTTTCCATCTCTGTTTGCTTGCAGTTAATTTTCAGTGGCGAGTACACAAAGGCCATGGACAAGGATTGGCATTCGGGCCACTTCTGCTGCTGGCAGTGCGATGAGAGCCTCACCGGACAGCGTTACGTCATCCGGGATGATCATCCCTATTGCATCAAGTGCTATGAGAATGTGTTTGCGAATACGTGCGAGGAGTGCAACAAGATCATTGGAATCGACTCGAAGGTGAGTTGCAAACACTTTTTTTTCATTTAATGGGAACCCGATTTTGAAATAAGAAAACAATTTATTTTAAAAAATAATCTTCATTGGTTTTTTGTCGTTTCGTCATTTTCATTTTGAGTAGAAATCGATGATTCCATATTTAAATGCAGAATTAATCTTTAGGCCAAATAATGACTAAAAATATGTTGATTTTGTAAATGCAGGAGAAAATTTGTAATCATGTTTGCAGAATTTAAACCCAATATTATATTTCTAGGTTTAAATTAATTATTATTTATTAGTTCAAACCAAGTCAAACAACATTTTACTTATGAGAATTGCATCATCCCCACATGGCTCAAAATTCAAACATCTACGGGATATTTCCTTGTAAAATTAAGGCAAAAATATTTAAATCTAATGGTGCACAGCTTTATTTCATTACATAACCTCAATTTAATTGACAATTGATATTTAATTCACAGGATCTATCCTACAAAGACAAACACTGGCACGAGGCCTGTTTCCTGTGCTTCAAATGCAATCTGAACCTGGTCGACAAGCAGTTTGGGGCCAAGGCCGATAAGATCTACTGTGGCAACTGCTACGATTCGCAGTTTGCATCCCGTTGCGATGGCTGCGGCGAAGTCTTTCGTGCAGGTAAACTTCATCATCTATCCATCTATCTGCCCCATATCTCAAATTGTAGCATACTTTGGGGCGGCATTTGAAAATGAACCAATTCAAGTGATGCGACCTGCAACCGGTTACCGGTGGGTGGCAGTTAGTGGGGTGGGGGAACTGGGCGCAATGCCATTTTTTGTGTGTGTGCTTAATACTGTGTCACATTAATTACACTCGCAGGGCAATTTGTTGCCAACAAGCGACACATTCCATAAATCTCCAATGTGCGCTGCCACATAAACGTAAATAACTGCCAAATACCCTGTAAAAACGTTGCAAATGTTAGGGTATAGCAGCAAACGTTTAAGTGAATGTAAACGAATGAATATTAGTTAAATGACCTGTAATTAAAAATAACATCTTTTTTTTAAGTATTTTCTATCTTTTTTGTGCACTTTTTTCTTGGCTTGCTTACTTCACAATTTAAGCTACAATTCAAAGTCTTATTTCTGCTGCTTTAACTGACTACAGGGTATACTCATAGTCTGTATGTCTTGTGCTCGCTCTCAACTAATGAACTTGCTACAGTTGAGTGCGTGCAACGTCCAGTGAGTGCCTCAGGCCCAGTTTTCTGGCTTGGCACGTAAATAAATGCACGATATCTGTTTTCATTACACGTTGCCATAGCTGCAATTTGCGCGTTACGAGCACTTCTTGTGCCCCAAGTTTGTTGTTTGCGCCGCTGCTTGAGTTACTGCCTCAGATGCTTGAGACATCCGTCGCAGCGAGTCGCACGGACGTCAGTTCGCGGGCAGCAAGTTCATTGTCACCACAATTAGGCGGGCAGCTCGATCGGCCCACGCAGAGCCCAACAAAATCGAAATAACCAGATGGGGAGTAAAAGTCAGATCAGACCGGGCCAGAAGCAGCTGTGTCCCAGGCCCTGAACCCACAGGTGGACGACATTGTTGGGGGCTAAACAAAAGCTGTAAATTGTGACAACCGCTCCAAAATGTGTCGCTTTCAATTGGAGCGTTGTGCAAATACAACTTTGTTAAAATAAATAAAACACAATTCTACTGCGGCTGCTGCTGCTGCTGGTGGTGGTGCTGGTGGTGGTGGTGGTGCAGCTGCTTTTGGGTGATACATTTTATCAGAGATAAGCACGACGATTCTCATATCAATGAAGTGTTTTAATTTTAAGCACACTCCAAATTTGGCCGTGACACATTCGTTCACAACGCGGAAAGTGGCCGTTTATTAGCCGCAATTGAAGGCATTACCAAAAGCGGTGATTGTTGTTAGTACACGTTGACATTGCCAATTACGAGCGAAATAAATAAGTTGCAGTTAACATCATCAATGTCAGGCAAACGCATCCCACACGTCCGAATGGCAATCGGAGTGTTATTTGAATATTTGAATAGTTTCAGAGACACTCGTGTTTACTTAGACTTCTGTTTGCCAATGGTGGGTTGTTAGCCAAAGCCAAAGGCAAAGCTGACAAGTGTCGTTTACATTGCCAATTCAGGCATTAACTAATTGTCTAATCAAATATATTTCGTTATTTGTTAATTTGCTAATTTTATTGTCAAAACATTAGCCTTTTAATTGTCGACTCTTTGACCACAATTTGCTTACATCACGACGCCTCCACAAAACAACATAAATTATCGGGAATTATAGCATACATATCTATCTTGGCTACGACGACAACGCCTTCCCAAATCATCTATGTCATCTATGTTAATTCAGGCGAATGGCCAACAAATTGTGATCAAAATGAACACCACATGGATTCACATTCAGGCGAAGTCGTCTATCGAATTAGACTCTGACTCATCAGAATTTATTTATTTATATTCTGATGGATTTTTTTTGGGAATGGAACTTGTTTTCTTTTAACACACTTTTTGTGTTGGCTGCGATATGATTTGTGTCTTTTAAATTGCTTGCTTTAGCATCAGCGGCTTGAAATATTATTACTAAAGTTTCCTGATAGGCGTGTGGAATTAAATTAATGGGTTTTATATAGCTATTGTTTTGGTTGTGCGGCATATTCTTTAGAACTCTTCTATTAAATTAGGCAGAACCAAACTTGTCATACCTATTATAACAAATAAGTAGAGAGAATATTTCCACTCTATAATAAAGTTGTAAATAAAATGTTTAATAATTTGTCTCATCATCATTTCCTTGACTATATGGCAAATGATATATCGCAATGGCATCTCACGGGTTCATTGCATCCACTCAGCTCTTTGCACTTGCACTCCAGACGCTGGCCAACTTCTTCCACTTGAAGTCATTTTGTCGTTAATTGCTTAATTGCTTAATTGATTGCAGATAAAAAGCCAATCGATGTGTACTAAACCATTTTATTGCAGTCCAATTGATTTATTTACTGGTAGCCCATTCAAAATCCCACACGGAGCTAAGCAGCCAACGCGTGTCTTGAAACATTTCCGTCAACGGCGGCAATTAATCAAAAAACGCAACACGATCCATACTGCCATATAGAGAAAGGCCTATAGGGCTATATGTCTAACCATAAGTGACTGACAATTTATTAAGTAAACGTTGTTACAATTTTCACATCAAGTCACTGGGCGTATTATCTGTTGAAAGTGTTTTGTTGACATTTCCATATCGCATTTCCATATGCCGTTTCCCCAATATGCAAAGTGAGATGCTTGACAATTATGCAGCGTCCCACAGCCTCAACTCAACTGGCTGCTGCTCACCTTAACGCCCTGGCTGCGTGGCAATGTCAAAAGCGGAACAGCATCGACAGCAAACTTGACTTGCAACGTTTAAAAAAAAAAAAAGCAAAAAAAAACTCAAAAGCATCTGCATAAAACATAAACAGTCAGTCAGTCAGTCGGCTGGTCAGTTAGTCCGTTTGGGCAACCAGTTCATAATTGCAAGAGGAGCCTAAATGGCACCTTGCCTGCCTTGTTATGTCTCTTGTGCCGTGTTCGACAAGACAATCTTTGTATCTCCGGCCAGCCGATTCCACTCAAACGCAATTCAACTCGAGTTCAACTCAAAATTCAACTCAAGTTCAACGCAAATTTAACGCAAACTCAACTCGTTCGATTGAACGTTAAATTCACCTCACCACAGCGTTTAGCTGTATTTTGTTTACGTTGCTGGTTTTTGTTATTGTCGGCTGTTCTCAGTCTCAAAACGGCTTTCAGAGCGCTTGGCAAGTGCCGCGGATGTAAATCATAATCGATTCGAATATTTGAATATTGTGCCGAAAGCAACGTGTTGCATGTTTGATATCAATTGCTGTAAACAGAGGCAGCTGTGAATTCCATTTATCTTCACAGTTAAAAAGTATTTCCGCACTTAAGATTTTTGTTTAGTGCAGCAGCGTTGCGTATCTGCTATAAACAAAGACATTGCCTTACAGATATTTATTCCAATAGATGTTTTTGTAAACAAGCGGGTGTAAAGTGCCAATTACCTACACCTGCAGCAGCAGCAGCACCAGCACCAAAAGTGGCAGCCACACTCGTAAAATGGTTCTGAAACAAAGCAGTTGTTAGGCGTTGCGTATGCGCAATATTTGAAATCACACGCACAGTGGGTCGCATGCGCATTTTATTTGTGACATTTTAATTTAGCCCACATGCTGAGAGTGGACACTGCTGTGTTGCACAATCGACCAGCCAGAAATGCAACGGTTAATGGGTGTCCAGCGCTCTCGCTGAACGCCTCTGCATTTACCGATATCACATATCAACTGAAACAGCAATAATAACAGCAACAACAACAACAACAACAAAAACAATGAAACGGTTAAAACGTCGAGACAGGCAGCTGCTCGAATTGCTCGATAGAAATTGCATACCCAAAACCGGAAACAATTTGAGCTGCTTTTTATTATTTTTGGCTGCATTTAAAATGTGTGGCGATAGCATCGACGTGTGCCACATTTAAAGAGCTAAATGGAAAACATGAAAAGCAGCCAACATGAATATGCACGCAAGCCCTCATCGGCCAGGGGAGTCGCCTCGGAATCGCGAGGGAATCGCTTAGCCAGCCACCAGCCCACTTGAGTTTGCATTTCTTTTATTGTCTTTTTGTTGTTGTTTTTTTTTTTGCTTTTTTAATTTTTTATTATTGTTGGCACTGCAATTGAATGCCAATTGAAATGAAATCGAAATCAATAAGAAAACGAAATCACATTGAAATTATGACGAAAAGCGCGACGCGATTAATTGACAAAAAAGTAGGGCTCGATTGCTCTTGATAAGGTCTCTTCCCAGCTCAGCTGCAGTCCGCATCTGTTTGCGGCACTCGGAGTCCGCTTAAGCAAATGAATCGAATGTCATTTGTCTTGTGTGGTTTTGTTTTTGTCTTTGCCGCTCGGTTTACTTATCAGGGACAAGCCATAAAACAGCACTAACAATACCAACAACAACAACAACAACAGTCAACTTCAATTTCTCTTTTATTGATTTCCCCACAAATCTGACAAAACTAATAAATCTACACGGCTGTTGTTTTATTTTTTATTTATTTTTTATTTTTGTTGTCTGCCCTGCAGACGTTGACATTTGCACAGGCGGGTCAAGTTGACAAACAAACAAAGAGACATCTTTGATATCTTGGCTTAGACAAAGTCAGATCGTGATATTAACGAAAAGTTGGCTTAAGCTGCTGGGAAATGTTTCCTAGTTTTTTTTTGACATGGGTTACATTTTTTTCTATGTACTTTTTAGTTTGGCATTTAAATTTAAACAGAAAAACATTAAAAAAAAGTCGTAAAGAAACACCCTTTAGAAAAATGTCAACGAATTGCAGTAATTCAATTGAAATTCGAAACTTAGCACAATTTGTTATTATGTTTTTTGCTGATCACTGTAAATAATTTGGAGTGATCATTAAAAATGCAGAACGCGCTCTGTTGCGGAATACTTTCCATTTCAGAGAGTGCTGTTGTTTCGGTTAGTGCCACGTAATAAGCATTGTCTCCAGTCGGCAATCAATCAATCAATCATTCACTCAGATCACATCTGGCTGTCGGTGCGTGCATTTGACTGACTCCCCAGCCGCCTGACTTTGTGCGATTTTCAATGTCGCCTCCTCCGATCTCTCCACTTGACCTCAGCTGTGCGGCTCTGTCGGCGGCGTCTCAGTAATTTGTTGTGGGCGTCAGAGGCAATTCGTGGGCGATCTCTTTGGCTGTTGTTGTCATGCGGCGACAACAACAACACCAACACCAGTTCAATTAGTTATAATTATGCCAAAGCGATCGCAAATGCTGAGAAAGCCATATGAATGCGCTATGGTTATTGGTATCTTGTAATCCGAAACTCTCAGTTCCAATTCTTTGGGCCAACATTCTTGAACTTAATTGCTTGCCCATATAAACACATAGACTAGCTGAATTTCCTGTGGCCAATATTTACACTTCCTGCCACAATTTAGAAGCGCGTGCGCAATGAAATTTGTTAGCAAATTTAATTGGTTTCCACTTTTGTTTCGCAAAAAGTTTATTATTTAATGATTTATGAAGGCATTATTGCTATGTGGCTTGTCGCTCTGTGTGTGTTATTTATAAACATTCGCCAATGTTTTATAATGAAACTTGTTATTTAGCTAGTAAATATTTTCGGCCGGCGGGGCCTAGTGATGTCATCAAATGCTTTGTGGAGAGACCCGAAGTCGCCAAATTCGCTGGATTACTTACAGACTCATTGAGATCAGTGCTTACTACTTAGATTATAGAATTCGTTTGCGTGCTGGGCACCAGATTGTATCTCAACTGGTTTCGCCTAAGCCAAAATCCAAAATGAGTTCAACATTGATCATTGGAGCTGGGGGCCGACCCAGTTGCCTTGTGTCCAATTGATGATGGCATCTTAAGCTTAAATTTCTGTCTGCAAGTAAATAGTAGTGTTAGCCAAGTCGTGACTTATTAGGCCAGTTTACTGCCGGTCTGTAGCTGCCACTTTAGTGTTGCTGCTGCTGCTGCTGCTGCTGCTGCTATTTAAAAATCGAAATTCACTGCTTAATAGTTAGCTCAGCTGTACATCAATCAACATGACCGACGTGGATGTGTTGAGTTCGCGGATGAAGTCGCGTTTGCATCTGCAGACCAAAACGATTGGCGCCGCTCGCATTAAGAAGGCCAAGGACAATAATGAGGACATTGCCGTGCTGAGCATGTTCCTGCCAAATGCCAGCGCCGTTGAGGAGAATCGCAGCTTTCACTGCTCCCTGGGCGACTATTGTCGTTTGGGTGATCCCCGTGCCACCAAAGCAGGTAATCACGAAGCGGTTCATAAATTATGTTAATTATTGCCAGCGATACATCATAATTTATCAATATTATTGACCATTTAATGGTCGACTTGTTGCCAAATTTGGTAAAAATGGACTCCCACATGGATTAGATTGGTGTGGCTCTGGTCAGAGTTCTCTATAACGTCATCGCAGCTTTCGTTAGCGCTGCTGATGATCTCGTGATGAGTAATTGGTGCCAACAGATCTACACTTGAAAATATTTCTTATATAAATTCATATCATCTATGTCTAGTATAGATTTAAAGACTTTGTTTATGTTTCTATACGGAAAATGGCTTACATATTAAACGTTTATTGCATACTAACTTTCATAACTTTGTCATATATTATTTACAACTTTTTGGCTTTAATTTGGAGTGACATAAACTTCTTTCTTAACTGCTGTTGGCAGCACAAAATTAAAGCATAACAATAGAATAATCTGCCCTGACATTATTCCAGTCAATTACCCAACTTTGGCTCAGTCAGTGAACCCAATGCTGAAACTTGTCCCTTCCCTTGTCTTATTTTTAGCAACAGATTTTGAGCACGCAATAAATAAAAGAAACGGTTTTTTTGTGCAAACACTATTATTTGGCTAAAAGCCGCAAATGGAACTTTTAGTATCGTGCTGAGGGATTTGCAATTGTCTCTTCGCAGACTGGTAAAATTTGAATAATTTTTGCATTAATTGTTATGAAAATGTGGAGGATTTGGGTGATGTCTTCAAGGGGGAGTTGGGGGCAGTGTGGAATGGGAACTGGGTTCCACTTTGTCAGTTGCATGTCAGCTGCACATAATAATAGTCTCAATACGTTTTCATTTTTGTTGGTTATCATTCAAAATTTTGATTGAGTTTCTGTGATGGTTTTGGCCTCAATCCGTCTGGAATTTGGGGTTATTTGCAAATTGATTGTCTTACTGGGCAAAGTTCAAGGTTGCAATCGAAAACGGAAATTGATTTCTGTCTGTCTTTTCAGGTACCAAGAAAATGGAATACAAAACTAGGCAGTGGCACGAGAACTGCTTCTGCTGCTGCGTCTGCAAGATGGCCATTGGCACCAAGTCGTTTATACCACGGGAGCAGGAGATCTACTGCGCCGGCTGCTACGAGGAGAAGTTCGCAACGCGTTGCATTAAGTGCAACAAGGTATGCAAATTCTACACTCACAAAAAATATATAACTCATAAATTCTATTGTTAATTACAGGTAATCACCTCTGGTGGCGTTACCTACAAGAACGAGCCGTGGCATCGTGAGTGCTTCACTTGCACCCACTGCAACATTACTCTGGCCGGGCAGCGATTCACCAGTCGCGACGAGAAGCCCTATTGTGCCGAATGCTTTGGCGAACTGTTTGCCAAACGCTGCACATCGTGCGTCAAGCCCATCACTGGTAAAGATATCTAAATCTAACTATAACTTAATGAATAAACTGGACTAACTTATGTTCTCCACAGGCATCGGCGGTACTCGGTTCATTTCGTTCGAGGATCGTCACTGGCATCATGATTGCTTTGTGTGCGCCAGCTGCAAGGCCAGCTTGGTGGGACGCGGTTTCATCACCGACGGACCCGACATCCTCTGCCCGGACTGTGCCAAGCAGAAGCTGATGTAAGCTGTGACAGGAACGCAGCGACCGAGGCAAGGCAGGCAGGCAGCATCAAGTCAACAACGGCAGGAGAGAAATGGAGAGATGCTGATCGTAATCGAGAGGAGCAAGCGATAATTAGCCATAAAAAAATATAAAAAAATCAACGAAAAATGGAACAAAACAGCAATAAGCGGAATATATATATACACATATGTATTTAACGATATGCATACATAGATACAAACAAAATAATGCCTTACACTTACACATATATTAGATATGGGAATTAGCTAAAAAAAATCAAATCAAATCCTAAAATCAAAAAAAGCCACAAATTTTTGTAAAAGTGCTTGTATACTTATTAATTTATAGATCTATAAACACTACTATAGAGAGCTATATAAAAATAGCGAGCGGAAATTATGAAAAGAAAACTCGCTTCAAATCTGATATTTGTTTGTGCTTTACCGTCAAATTGTATAAAATATACACTTATTTATTATTTGTAATTGCATTTGAGCGCGAAAACAAAAGGAAAAGTAAAACACATACACACATATGAACAGTAGCAAAGGAAAATACTGTAACTATTGTTGCCACATTGAATAATGTATGTATGTTTATTTATTTATTTTAAGTTCTCCTAACAAACTTAAAACACACAGAATGAAAAGTTTGCTAACCGCGGGTTTCAGTTAAATCACACTTGTATTAAAACTCATTTTATGTTTCTTTTATATACTTATTATATGTTATTAAACAAAGCCAACCATATATAAACACACACACAAACACACACGTCCTAGCAATTTAATTGTTTAGTTTTATTTTATGGTTTTGTATTATATACTGAAGCACTTTGCGCAAACTAAATACCCACACACAATATTATTTTACAAATGCCAACAAAATGTCAATGTCCTTAACTATTTAATGAAATTAAAGCTAAATAAATTATTAATAATATTTGTCGATGATTTTACTCTAAATAGAATGGGGTTCCCCACATTGGGAACGGCAACTTCAACCACACACAAATCAACTGAAACATAAATAAACACTTCGCGTCCCAAGAGTGTTTGTTTTTCTTTACTCATATTTCCCAGTACTTTTATTTAACTTTGATTTCTTTGCAAGGTGCTGTGCACCATGAGCACATACCTGTGACTCAAATTGGGTTGCTGTATTAGCTATATTTAACTTAGACAAAAGATGTGGCATACTTTGGGGAGCTCACAGGAGACGCCGTAGCAATAAGAAATGTCTTACATTTGGATATGCAAAACTTTTCAAAGAAACATATGGACTAATATATTTTACAGCTAGGTTCAAGGTATATAGTAATCGAGCTCGCTTTAATACAATATTCTTACTTGATTTACTAGGTATAATAAATTATGCTTAACATTTGTATTCTGCTGTATTCCGCCAAAGAGTCACGCAAACGCAAAAGTGAGTAATGTAAACGCAAAATGAAAACGTAATGCAAAAGTACAAGAGTGTCGCCGCTTGTAGTGAATGTCAACTAACCAAAACAATAATAGACGAAAGATGGACAACAAAGACACACCGGATTTAAAAATTGTACTGGAATTCGGGTATACAATGTTGATATGCATATTGAATTGCATCGTAATAAGCTTATTTCCAGGGCTGGTGCAGAATTGCTATTTGGAAATATTAAAAAGCGACAGCTTTCACTGGCCGGTGCACAAAAATGTGAGTTTCGATCAGCATTTTGTTTAATTTTCTGTCAGCAACAACATTTAATTGCAGGGACAATTGCGAATTTGCTTAAATGGATGCATGCGAACATATTAACAGAGCGCGCCGAGCTCTTCATACAAGGAGACACAGTGTAAGCAACAATTGGCAACACAGCACGTGTCGTTTGTTTTTGGTTTTTCATTTCTTGTCTGTTTCAGACGGCCCGGCATTCTGGTGCTGATCAACGATACGGATTGGGAGCTACTGGTGAGTCTGCTTCAGTTCTGTGTACTCAATTAGTCAACGGTTTTCTTTATTGCAGGGAGAGCTGGAATATGAGCTGCAACCGAATGATAACGTACTCTTTATATCCACACTGCACGGCGGCTAAAAAGAACCCCAGCTTTATGTAAATAATAAGCAAACAGATTTTTAAATGTAATTTGTAATAAAAAAAAATCATCTATATTAATATAAATCAGAATTACGTCCCTCTACCAAAAATGGTAAAGGCCCACATGATGGTTCGGGTTGTAAAATTTTCTTCATTTCAAGCGATCCGACTGTTTATCTCCTATTTATAAAACGTTGCTGACAAATAAGCTGTTGGGAATTATAAAGCATTTGTTGAAAATACAAGAGTGATTCACGACGTTGTTTGTCGAAAAGTTCAGCATAATTATAAAAAGGTATTTTTTATTCTTAAATGAATTCCCGCTGTTTGTTTGAATAGAAGGGCTTTTTGTATATTTCGAAGCAACATTTATTCAATTCTTTGCTTAAATGTATACATACATTATTCATATATTAAAGATATGCAATTATTTATGTATATTTTCTTTACGATACTTTAAAAATAGGCACTTAATTTACATATATTAACTAACTGTACGTTATGAATTTCGATTTTGATATTTTGGACGCAATGCAACGTTCATTTCGGCTGGCACTATGTGTGTACGAGTGTGTGTGTGTGTGTTGTGCCCCTCGATTTTTGAGTGTGTTTTATTTGAGTGTGGGTTGTTCGAGTAGATTAGGGGGGGGTTAATTAATAGCTATGAAATATATTTCGACATTGACACATTGAATTCAATAATTTCAAATTTTCTAAAAACAGAGGAAATGAATAAATGAAAAAATGCATCCAGGGCAAATAATACAATAGGAAGGAGATTTATGACAAATTAACACGAACTAAAATCAAATAAATAATAAATAACAAAAATAATATTTATAATAATAAGTATGTATGTATAATATGATAATCTGAATCTGATGAAACCGTTTTTTCTTTTATTTTTTTCTTTTTTTGTTTGCTAAAGCTATGTATACTTTTATTTTTTCAAAATAATTATTCGGGGCAACGTGGAATTTGGAGAATTTCACTTGTTGCTGCTCTCGGGGGCTGCCGACTCGGCGGCATGGGCGTACGACTTGTAGCGACGCAGGATCACCGTCGAGGTGCTCGAACTGGCCATGGATGCAGCTGTACCGGATGTAGACCAACTGGCCCGATTGCCCGACAAGTGTTCCGCTGCGGCGTGGACGGCGTGATGTTCCTGATCCGGAGTTATGGACATGTCGGATAGAATGCCGCTCTCTATATGGTGCATAAGAGTATATAAGGAGAGTGTAAAAGTTGTTGTTGTAGGAATATCATTCAACATCGAGCCAAAGAACATGCAGCACGGAGGGGTACACAAATTACTAGGGGAGTATTTACAATTGTGTGTGTGTGTGTTCAACTAATACTGTAGGAGTGTGTGGGAATATGGTGTATGTTTATATACAAGGGACACATGAAACATTAAAACAAACAACTAAAAGCAACATAATTGTGGTTGGCTAGAAGAAGTAGCACAATTCAAGCTCTATACCCATGGATAGCTGGCTGACAAGTGTCGTGGAACGCTTGTGTTGACGCTTATTGCTCCGGCTCGAGAAGCTGCTGGTGAACGTGGGCGTGCTTTGGATCCTAGACGTGTCTGGCTCGCTGCTGTTGCTCAGCTTCAGTGCCTGAGTCTCGTTGATTAGCTCCAAGGTGGCAGTATTGTTGTTATTGTTATTGTTGTGGCTGCTACCAGCCATCTTGTTAAAGCTTAGATTCAAGCTGTGGCGTCCAGTTTCGCAGCCGCCGCTGATAGAGGAACTACTGGTGGTGCTGGTGCCGCTGGACAGCGAACTCTCCGAGATGAGCGAATTGGGACGACGCATGCTGCCCTTGCCAGGCTCCGCATGACGCAGCTTGGGTGCTGTGAAGCAATCAAGGGATCATGAACTGCATCTCGTCAAACGCTGGATACTCACTTTTGTTTAGCTGGGCTAGGGGTATGGAACGGTCGCTGATCTGATTGTTGCTGGGACGTATGTCCAAGCAGGGCTTGCTGCCAATGCCCATCGAAGACATCTCCGCCAGGCGAATTTCTAAGAGAAGAACAGAAAAATTATGAAAAATATGCTCCATCATTAACACAAAGGGATTTCTTTACCGTTATCAGATATTCTGGATTACTTAATTTGTATATTTTATTAATCTATTGGCGACAACTTACCTCGATTTCGCTTCGCCTGTTTCCAGAGCAGTTTGGATATCTCCTCGGTCCAGGCATTCTTAATGTCCTCCGACATGCATTGCAGCATCCAAGTGTCGTCCGGTTTGCGTTTTCTAAACCAAATCTCGAACTTGGTCGTCGAGTCGCCCGTGTGAGCCGTCAGTCCAATGTCCGAGGTCTTGATACTGTTCTTGTATATGTAAATGTCCAGATTCTGCAAATGAAAGATCGATAAGCTGCTGACTTTGTGGGGAATCTGTCGTGATGCTCACCTTGTGATCGGGAAAGCGACGCGCCTTGCTGAACAGCACCAGCTCCTCGAAGAGGAACACCTGACGCAGCGTTTTCTTGCCGCCGCGTCCCTGCCAGACGAGGAATTCGTTCTGGCGCAGCAGTCTTCCCTGCTCCTTCACATTTACATCGCAGTCGCGCAGCGAGTCCATGGCCAGCAGATCGTTGCCATGGCGCAGCTGAAACTTGACCATCTCCTCGGCCCGCTGCAGTTCCTCCACGTCGGCGGCTATCTCCTGGAGAGCTGCACCCTCCACACTCTTCACCGCCTTGACCAGCTGCTGCAGGAGCAGGGCATATTTACCCATACGCTGCACCGGCTTCAGCAAGTACGAAGCGAGGTCCATCTTGTCCTGCAGCTGGAGCTGTTTCGGCTTGAAGAACGAGCTGCCGTACTCACTTAGGAGGGTGTCGCTCTTCGGCTTGTTCTTGTTGTACAGCGCATACAAATAGAACTTGGACTCCATTTCGAGGAAGGCAGCGCCCACTTTCAAGGGATTGCGCTCGTAGCGCTCCAGTTCGCCCAGGAAGTGCGAATTGTGGAACTCAAAGATCTTCTCAATATTGCCAAAGATCACGTTCCTCTGGCCTCGCAGCGGCTGCGGAATATCCTCGCGCAGCAGCTCATCAATGTAGTTCTCGATTACGTAGTACAAGGATCGCACATAGTCGCGTTCGGTACCAATCATTTCGCGCATGATTAATAGAAGCGTTCTGCGGATTATTGTGGAAATTATATAGAAATAGAAATAGAATTGCGAGTCTGAAGAAACAGGTCGAAACTTTCCATAACTTTGTCAAAAATGATCAGATTTTAAAAAACCATGTCGTTTTAATCATGGTCCGACCTCTGGATTAATACTACATTCAAAGTTGGAAACGCAATTCCAACTCGATTTCCATGTTAAAATAATAACCTCAAAAAAATCGCTTGAGAAATTATTGAGAAAAATTACTCTATTTTTAAAATCTACGCAAATACATTTGCTAATCCTTGAAGGAGGTCAAAGGTCAATCAACCTTCCAAGTTTGATGAGCCTACTTTTGACTTACTTTTGTATTTTTGGTTCCAAACAGCTGAGCTCCTCCAGCTTGGTCAGCTCCATATTGGAGTCATGGCACTGTAGATGAGCATTGGCCTCCATGGGCGAGTGCATGTCCATGTAGCGTTTCGTGGGTCGCTCAAAGCACTCGTCCTCGAGTAGCTCGTCGTGACTGCAAAGAAGTTAAGATTAGCTTCAGCTTCTGCCCGTTCTTCTCTACTCAATACCCACCTCTTCTCGTTGAGGCTCTGGCAGGAGCAGATGCGGACCAGTTTGGGATTGCGTTCGCAATTGTCACAGACTCCGACACCGGAGTCGGCAATTTTTGATTGCTGTTCCTCGCCCTCACCATCGGCATCGCCATCCCCATCGCCATCGCAGTCGTTATCGTTGTCGTGCTCCTCGTCCGGTTCGTCCATGTCCTCCAGATTGCGACTCTCGCGCCAGCAGCTGCAGTGGCTGCCACCGGGAGCCCCCTCGAATGAGCTGCCGTTGCCGGAGCTGCAGCGATAACTGCCACGTTTCGCTGCTGCCTGCGCCGGCGTGCTGGTTGCTGCCGGCAGTGTGCTAATCTTCCTCGTGGCCGGCAAATGTTTATCTATTAAGGCTGTGGCGCCCAGCTCTGCGGCCAGACGCTGCAGTTCCTCCAGTGCGGCAGTCTCACGCTGATGCTGTGTCAGCAAATGCAACAATCGGGCTCCGCCCTCGATGCGCTCCCGTGTCTTTTCAAGTTTATCAGAGAAATGATCCAGTGCGGTTTTCAAATTACGGGCGCTCTCGCTCAGCACGGATATCTTATTGGCCGCCAAGTGCAGGTCGCGACCCTTGGCCAAATGTTTCTGTTAACATAAATAATACATCTAATACATCGATATGTATAGATAATTATGTTACTTACCCTGGCAATAAAATAGTATTTCTCAAATTCGAGCTCCTGCGCCTTCAGCTGTGCCTCGCTGTCCAACTGCAGGTGAGCGAACTTTAGCAAATTATCTGCTCCATCATTGCCCAGCCAAGAGGTGACCTAAAAATAAAGAAAAGAGGGCACAGATTGAGATCCGAGATGAACCTTCAAGCTATTATTGGTTGTAACTGCGCCCACGCTTTATTCAAGGTTTCCAACGATGAAAAGTGAAACTCAAACAAATCGATCGATAGACGATCTAATTAGGCTCCACTTTACAAATTAAAAACCAATCGCACACAAATCAAATCAAATGATTCCTCAATGGGGTATTTCTAAAGCGCTCAATGCTCCCAAGTGTATTGAGAGCAAACAACGACAACAACGACAACAATAACCAGCAACAGCAACAACAACAGCTACAACAACAGTAACAACAACAGCAACAACGAACCACATCCACGAGCCAATCAGCGATCTCACATTGATAATTTTGTGGCTTTAACCAATTTTTAATCACCTGCTGCGTCCAATTGAATTGATACAATCGATGATGCGACGAATTATGGGCAGGGAGCAGCAAAGACGCTGAGCTCCACTAACTAACCAGCTTCCAGCTTCCAGCCCACAGCTTACAGCTTACGGCTTGGAGTCTGGTGCTCTCAGCTCAGCTGGCGGCGCGTGTGCCGCGCTCCGCGTTCACTTTCCGTTTTTGGGTTGCCTCTGGCGATCTTTGGCTTTGAGATAATGCCTCTCGGCTACATTTGGGGGCATGTCCACGTCCTCCCCAATGAATGAAAATCTAAGCTGCCATTGAGCGAGACAGAGAGAGAGAGAGAGTGAGAGAGAGGGAGGTGCGGGGGTGCTTTTTTATACTGTTGCCCAGTACTGAGCCAGCGTCAACTGTTCCAGTTTCACAGTTGCCACACAATCAGCAGCCGGACTGACAGAGACTCCAGTTCGGACTCGGACTCGAGACTCTTCATGCTCATCAGATATGGCAGGCAGGCATGATCGTACATATATATATATATGTATATATATATGTATATATAAACATACTGAGTATAAGCATGTGCAGCTAAAATACAGGGGGTTGCAATCTCTGTGGCAAGAGCTTTTTTATGAGCCACACATTCGGATTTTAATTGACTGTTCCAAATGGAATTATAGTCGGTGCCATTAAGAAGCTATCAGCAGTTCGAAATAAAGATTTCACGAATTGAAGATTCATTGCCTGAAGACTTAAGAGCAAAAAATAGAATGGATGTGTTTTAATTGCTGACTGTCAGAAATAAAAGATGCAATGCAATTTAAGCACATTTTTTCAAATGGTTCTTGTGGCTGCCACTGTTGGCCTTTTTCCAATCATTTCTGGGTCTGCTCAACACTCACACATATTCAGTAAATATATAAAATATATTTTAAATCACTCGTTATATCTGATATGCAGCGAAAGCATCTCGAAAGGTTTAATACCAATTTATATATTAGTTGCACTTGATTTCTTTCATTAAGCCGGCTCGAGGTATTAAAAGCAAGCACACTTGCTGCACATACTTCTGTGCAACACACATCGCAGACGACACACCCTGTTTGCAATGGAGCCGGCTCAGTTGTTGGCATTGTTTACACGATTGAGGGGCGCGGAAGGCCGTTTTAAAGAAAGAGAGACAGAGAGAGAGAGAGACAGAGAGAGAGAGAGAGACAGAGAGAGAGAGAGACAGAGAGAGAGAGAGACAGAGAGAGAGAGAGAGATTGCCCCAGAGCGATTGCCACACACAGAGGCAAAAGTCAATAATAAATAAATTAATTGATTTAGTAAATCGTTGTTGGTTCAATGCAATTTTTAATGCCACAGCGATAAGAAGCCAACCAGCAGCAAAAAATAACTTATGAGTGACTCGAGAGAAACCAAAAAACACAAAACAAAAAAAAATAATCACAAAAAACATTAAAACAAAACTTTGAACAAGTTTCAGTTGGATGCACGTTAAATGTGGCTCTAATGATGAGACTGCTGCTGTTGCTGCTGCTGCTGCTGCTGCTGTTGATGTTGACTCACATAACTGGCTATTTGGGCTGCCAAATGGCTGGCAGCTGTTTCGCGCTCCGACCAGGAGGAGTAGGAGGTGCAGGAGGATGAGGAGGCCGAGCAGGTGGAGGCCGAGGCGGAGGTGGAGGTGGAGTTGGAGGAGCCGCTCATCGTTCGTATTTTGCTCGAAAATGTGATAACAATTAACGTTGCCCGCTAAGCGCGACAGGCAGCAACAACAAACATGCCACAGACAGCTCAGAATTGCGACTGGTACTGAAAAATGAAAAACTTTAAAACTCGAAACAACAATCGCTGCGAATCACCGCCAATCGTCGCGAATTGCCGTCAATCGTTAGCCCTCATTCATTTGCACACACTGCTCATGATGACGATGACGATGATGATGATGATCTCAATGATGACTATGATGATGATGATGATGATAATGGTGATTTGTAGACGTCAATGAAATTCAATCAAAATAAAAACAATTAGTCTGTGCAAATATGTGTTGTGCATTGGAAACTGGAAGCGCCAAGCCTGCCCAGGCGGATCATAATGATGATGAAGAGTCTGTTATTATTGTTGTTGTTGTTGTTGCTTCAATTTGCTTAGCTAAGCAAATATGTTAGCAATGAAGACTGTGCTCCGAATCTTCAACTGCAGCTGTCTTCTTCATGATAAGCTATGCTTTGACTATATTGCTGGTGGCAGTGGCAGCAACTGTCAGCGGCGGATGTTGTCTTTTGTTTTTTTTCTTTGTCCACTGATAAGCAACGAGGAGTTGACTGCACTCCATATCAATGAATATACAGACTTATAGAGTAACTATGCTGATGATGATCGGCACATCATAGAGAAGCTGTTTTGTAGGCGTTGTTGTTTGCAGTTGCTGTTGCAGTTGCTGTTGCAGTTGCTGTTGCTGTTGCAGTTGCTGTTGGTGTCTCTGACATAAAACGCAAATTTAACGTGACAGTTTAACAAGTTGATCGCATGCGCCATAAAACACATGCAACACCTACAACAACAACAACAACAACAATGTTGCACCGAGCATGCGTGGCTTCCAGTCGTCTGTGGCAACTGTTGCTGCTGCTGCTGCTGCGGCTGCTGCTGCTGTCTTGTAATTTACGCAAATGTCGCGTATTTATCTCACAGCCATAAACATTTTTTAAGCCACAATATCGAATTTATTTTGACACTTTACAAAGTTGTCGCCATTGTTGGTTGTTGGTTGTTGGTTGCTTTGTTGCTTGTTCTTCGCTATCATAGAAAATTCCGACAGCTATTTGGATTTTCAGCTTTTGGCATCGTCATCGGCATTGGTCCCAGCTTTGGATTCTGTTTCTATTTCTGGTCTTGGGTAATTTATTTGAAGTACGTCTTAAATGATATGCGTTCCCCCATTTGGCATTCGGCCTGTCTCATTTCAGCGTGGCTAATTTGTTTGCTGTGTTCTTTAGTTCTTCATTTGAGCATATCGTGTTCAGTTTATCTTGTGGCTCTTAGGTTTTTACTATTTTAATGGCCATGTCGTGTAATTTGCCTGCTTATTTATGGCAGTTACTCAGAAACTATAGCGCCGATAACTGCGCTCAGCATGGCTAAGTGGAGTCTGCGACAAGGCAGAGAGTGAAGGTAGTATTCTGGGAGGGTGCCACATCTGAGTGGCATGTGTGTGCGCCAAAATGAGACATCAAAAACACGTATGTTGATTGCAAATGGAAATACTTGAAATTCAGCGGAGCCTTAAATTATAATGGGAATGGAATGGAAAATAGCAGGCAAGAAGCGTAAAATAGGTGCAACTGTCACCGACTGCCACCGATCTTAATTCGACATATATTTAAAAGAAAACAAAAAACCATTTTTGAGCTGGTTTAGTTTTTTTTTTTTTTTTTGTGGAAAGGCATTTCTCAAATGAGTCAAAGTTGCCAAACAAATTTAGAGTTGTTTTTTCGTTTTATCGACTATTAACTTTGATATACCAAATAAATTAAATAAAGTCGGTCATTTTGGTTTGTTTTGAACTTTATGTCTTAACTAAAGTTGCCAATCTGAAATGGGTTAACTAGAAATTTGAGTGGACTCGGTGACTTTAAGAGCATCGTTAAAAAACAAAACGAAAACAACAACAAAAAAAAAAAACGACGTTTTCTCTAAATAAGTTAAGTAAGTTTAGGTTTGGAGTTTAGTGCCTGACCAGCCCCCCAAATATTTAATAATGAATTTGTTGGGCGAAGCACGCCTGGGTGCATTTTCGGTTAACTGCCACTAATGCTCCACTAGCTCCACTAGCTCCACTAGCAGAGCTCGTGTCGTGTGTTTTTAATAAAGCAATTTCGTTTAACTATTTGACGCGAAAAGGCGATTACAATTTTACTTATTTTTCACTTTCCAAAGCATGGGTTGGCAGAGCAGGAGTGGAGTAGAGTCGGGGACAGGAGAGATGAGAATTGGTGAGTGGAGCGCGGTGTGAGATGTGGGGACTCACGCACAAAGTCATAAATTGTGGCCACAAAAGGCCAAGACGTTAATGTGGTGACAATATTGCATGCAACCGACTTGTGGCATGGTCGAAAAGCGGCTTTGCTGCTGCTGTTGGTGCTGTTGCTGGTGCTGCAAGTGCAACAAGTTGTTCAGCTGGGCTGTGGCAGTGACAGTGACTGCAGCTTATCTGCTGGAATCACAGACAGACAGACAGGCAGACGGACGGACGTGACGACGCTCGAAAAAGAAAGAAGCAGAAAAAAATGAAAATGATGACAGCTGTTGATGAAGTTGACGATTTCTAAAAATGCGTGTAAAATTAGTGTTAAAAAACATGTCAAACTCAATACGACAGTTACATTTTGACATGCCCCGAGCGATGTCGGCGGCAACAATTACGTTTTGTTCGCTGTCACTCACTATCAGCTAGCAGCCAGTTGGCCAGGCTTATAGCCAGCTATTGTGCATGTATCTGTGTGTGTGTGTGTGTGTGTGTGTGTGTGTGTGTGTGTGTGTGTGTGTGTGTGTGTGTCTGTGTGTGTGTTTGGTTAATTCAATAAATACGCAGATGCAGACATTCTAGGCGGCAACTTTGCTGCCTTGGGCGATGTCTGCCAAGCTAAGCGTATGATTAACGTCCACATTGATGACACACAGACGCGCAGCAAGTTGCAGCAACAGTTGAAACACTTGGGGCATCATCACAGGTTGCAGTTGCGCATGGCGATGAAGATGGAGATGAAGAAGTTGCAGCTGTGATGGCAGTCAACTACATATACATATGTATGTATCTTTGGGGCATTGTTTGTTCGCGTGGCGAATTTGCATGCATGCAACCGGTTGCACTTGCAGCATAGTATCTCAGGCAATAATGTACACTCAAAAACTAACAAAAAACAAAAATGTCTACTAACTGAAATATATTTGAAAATTATAGTTAAAAAGCAAGTGTTTCAATTAAAAATAGATTTTTGCAATTCCAGAATTTGATCTGGTAAACCAAAACTATTTTTTGATTTCAGTGCGATGTTTTTCTGAGTGTAGCGCATCTCGTGTCTCATGCGATGATGTTTCTGCTCTGCAGCTTAAATACATGCGACTATTATTAATGCCACTGTGAATGGGTCTTCGTCTCCGTCTCCGTCTCCGTCTCAGTCTCAGTCTCAGTCTCTACCGTCGTCGTCGTCGTCATCGCCTGCTTCTTCGTCTCAGTCCCAGTCCCAGTCCCAGTCCCAGTCCCAGTCCCAGTCCCAGTCCCAGTCCCAGTTTGGGTCTTCTCTCCTCCTTTACATTGTCGACACTAAATAAGCCTTCATATTTCATGGCCAGTTTTGGTTGCTAACCGAATTCTACGCAGCCCGTTCTCAAGTTGCCAGCAAGCTGCAGTTATGCAAGCGGCAAGCACCGCATTCCTGGCTGCCTCGAGGACCCCGGGTTCGAATGTCAAAGGCCATAAATAAGCCAGGCGTTGCTTCCGCAACAAACATGTCGCTGTGGTCACCACTGGTCAGCAGCCATCAGCAACTGTTGCTGCTGTTGCTTTTGCTATTGCTGTAAGCTGCTAGTTGCTGGCTGTTAGCTGTTTGCTGCTGGCTGCTGGCTGCAAACTGCTAACTGCCAACTGCCAACTGCAATTCAAGGCGCGAAACAATTAAACATAGTTTTCATTGCACAAAAGCCGCCGACGGTGCGCAAATTAATTTGAAAAACGTTCGATGCTCAAAGAAAGCGCCCCAAACAAATCCAATTTCACTTCGAGCGCTTGTGTATTTTATCTTTATCTCCCATGAAGCTATCGGCCAAGACGCGTCAACTCTTTCACCAACCAACCAGCAGCAGCAGCAGCAGCAACACCCAAGACTCCACACCCAGTCAACACTTGTGGCCATAACTGGAGCTAAACTCTATAAACCCCTCCCTCCCCCCTCTGCCCAATCCCCGCAAGTAATGCAGCCGATCAACAATTTAGATATAATATCGCATATCGCATCATAATGTCGTCGTTGTCGTTGTTGTCGTCTTAGTTGTCGTTGTCGTTGTCGTTGTTGCTGTCGTCGTCTTCGTCTTCGTCTTTGTTGTTGTTGTTGTCGTTGTTGTCGTCGAGCAACAAAATGGCGACGGCGGCATCTTTTTTCGCACCTTGTTTGAATGCGCGCCTAATGGACGACAGCGACATTTGTTAGGTGGCAGAGTTGCATTCGGATTCTCATTCGGATTCGGAGTCGCATTCGCATTCGCATTCGCATTTGGCATTGATTTCTGCCGTTAAAGCTTAGTTTAGTTGCGGCATGTTAGTTAACTACATAAATATACTGATTTCATTAAGCAAAAAAACGAGGCTAACGAAGATCTAATACACTACACTGCAATAAATTCACGGAGAACAAGTTGAGAGCCATTTGACATTAGCCAGAATAGCATCGTTTGCATTTATTAAATTGATCCATAAATAACCGAAACCCGTGAGCGTTGATTAATAACATCAGCTCTCAACTCGGTGAATATGTCAGAAACTGTATATTGCAATAATTGCACAGACAACATAATTACATATATATCAGATATATATATGAATAATCATCATTTATTTCTGTAAAGTACTTGCTTGGGTGCTAGCACTAGATTAACAAAAAGTTCCTTAAGTTCCCAGTCCGAAGTTCAACGACTAATTTAAAATCTGTTTTGTTTTCCCAAAATATTTCAAATTGCTGATAACATTTTTAGCAGATTTAACTTTCTAATGGAACTAAGAAATGTGCTGAGTCACTGCTATTTCCCACGACAAATGATTAACTGACTGACTAACAATTTGGTCTAAACAAAAGTTAGAGCATTCAATGGACAACAGCGTGCCACAAAAATTGGTAGCTGTCAACGGCTTTTAATTGAAAGCGTGTTGATGTTAAATGTTTATAGTAACTTTTAGTATAATATTTGCGGCGATCGCGATATGACAGGGACAAAAAGAGATAGATAGATAGAGAGAGAGAGAGAGAGAGGCTGACAGTCAGTCAGTCAGTCAATCAGTCAGTTAGTCAGATCGATAGACAGCCTTGTCAGGCTTATCGGTGAACTACTTTTGAATGAAAACTAATGAAACGAGCTGGTTGCGGGCTGCGGCGCTGTTAGTGAAGCCATCATCATCAATGAAGCAATCAATGGACAGTTCGAGCTGCCAACCAGTCAGTCAGTCAGTCAGTCAGTCAGTCACTTTGTCAGTCAGTCAGTAAGTATTGCAAAATAAAAAATCGATTGAAAATCGCACAAGAAACGTATTCAATTTCTTTAACCTTGCTTTCACTTTTCTCATTAACTTTTCGTCGGCAATTAAAATTCAATTTTTGACCAATGCCAAAGTTTTGATAAATCGCCAAACATTTCTCAAAAGGTGGAGAAGCGTGTGAAAAACGTCCAAAAACTGTGCGCTGCAAAAATCAAGACAACTTTGAAAACCGAACAACAAAACGGCCAATAAAATGGCCAACGTTAACAAGGCGCTGCAAATTTTTAAATGCCAATTTCCGTAAATTATTAAATGAAATTGAAGATGCAGGAGCCGTTTATCTATCAGATACAACTACGAGTACGGGTGCGAGTGCGAGTGCGAGTATCTCCGTATCTGCGTGTCGTGTGTTTCCAATTTGACATACTTTGTTGGCCCCTAACAACAACAACAGCAACGACAACAACAACAACAAAGCAACAACCAACGGCGGAATGTACACACATGCAACAATCATAATAATAATGGCAAAACTTAATAGTAGCGCGAAAGTATGACGAATATGTAAACGCATCCAAGGAGGCTGAAGCTGAACCTGAAGCTGAAGCTGAGGCTGAAGCTGAGGCTGAGGCTGAGACTCATGTGGCTTCCTTTATGACTGCGCTAACTAATCCCACAACAAATTATTGTGATTAATCAGCGAAATTGCATTAGCGGATGCTACGAAGACTCTTTGGGAGCGTTGGGCGTTGCTGCAACTGTCACTGGCGCTGATTAAGCGCCGCTGCAGCCAAGATTACCCATGGAAGATTACGCGAATGAGCTGGGCTCCCAGCTACCGCCCAGCTACAGAGCCACCGATTCACCGATTCACCAGAGTCCCAGCCAAGTTGTGGGTGCGTGCGTGCTCAATTATCCACACGGCAGCTGGAAGAGCTGCGTCTCGAAGCTGGGTTAAAGGTACACGACGATCATGAATAGTCATGTATCTGCCGGGCGACCCTTGGAAGTGGTTGGGCTGCTGCTGCTGCTGCTGGGGCGGGATCGAGACTTTTGCATGCTATCCATTAACAAGTCAATTAAAATGCCAGGAAATGGAATTGAATTGAAAGTGCAACAACAGCAGCAACATCAGCAGCAGCGGTGGCAGCAGCAGCAACTGCTAACTGCTGATGCGCTGATGCCAAACTCTCGGAATCTTGGCAGGCTTATCTAACGGCTCCATTTGCATGACCGACTCGTAAATGGCTACTGCCAACGCCTGGCAACTTGTGGCAACTTGTGGCAACTTGTGGCCACTGGGCGAACTCGTTGTGCACATTAAGCGGATGCGCGTAATAAATTAATAAAGCCAAGCTTTAAACGCAATGCATATTCAATTAACAATGTCAGCTGTAGCCGCAGTCGTATCTGCCAGATACATTTGGCATTTCGAATGTGGATTGCGCATTTCCTGTCCACAGTCAGCAACAACAACAGCAACAACAACAACAACAACAACAACACTCAACTGTTTCCCTACCTCCCCCAGTAAATATTTGTTATTATGCCACAACCACCCCAACTTTAAGCTTTATGTGCATTTCAATTGATGCGAAATAAAGTTTCTGGTTTCAATGAAATTAATTGCAATTCATTTATGTTTTGAGAGAGAGTTTTGGCTTAAAGTTATCAAAATGGCCCAAATACGAGAAAGTCAATTTTGAGTAGATTTTTTACAAGAATATCCAACATGAATTTCATGTTTATTGTTAATGAATTTAATTGCAGTTTTAAAACAATTACCAAAACTGTTTTCACTTTGTTTAAGCTATGAAAGTTTGAAGTCTTTTTTGCTGGTATCTGTGAGATACATTTGTCATTGAATGGAGGACTCACCTCGTTGATCTCATCCTCGAGGGCGCGCTGACGCGTCAGTTGGCGCAGTCGCTCGCGTCGCTGCTCCGTGAGCTGCTCCAGACGCTGGGCGGCACGATCCACTTCGCTGTAGAGGAGCGTCACCTTGCGCAGCTTGTGAGTCGCATCCAAATGATGAGCAGTTGCATCGGGAGCAATAAGAGCTGTGGCAATGGGTGTTGTGGTTGGGTTGGGTGGCTCATTTATGGCAGTGGCCGCTGCCTGCAAGCGGAGCAGCTGTGTGGCGCCATGCTTGCGCAGATTGTGCAGCTGTGAGTCCATGAGGGCACGGCTGAGGGCACGATGCTGACCGTACAGCTGTCGCCGAGTTGGCAACCCCAGCAGATCCGCGGCGCGTATGTCGCTCAGTGCGCCGACGAGACGACCGCCAGCAGCGGCACACTGACGCTGGAACGCCTCCAGCTGGGCAAAGAACTCGCGCCACTTGCGCGCGTCGTGATGATGCTGGCCCCGGAGCGCACCGCTCGGCAAATGCGATGGCGCAACACTTGTCGTGACTTGGTCCACGCTAATGAATTTAACCAAATGCGATGCTGGCAACTGCGACTGCTGCTGCTGCTGCTGCTGCTGCTGCTGCTCCTGTATGTGTGTGTGTGTGTGTGTGTGGGTCAAAAGAAATAAAAAAAAAAAAAACAGAAAAAGCCGTCATTAGTGGCCAGAATCTGTGGTTCCATGTAAAGCGCTTTAATTGGGTGTCTGTTGCTGCCCCGCTGCCTGCCTCCAAATGGGGCGTCAACCCAAAACAGATATCGCCGGCTGGCTGAGCCCTCCTAATGATTTCATTTTGTGGTGCAATCGCAAAGGTCAAATCCTGAACTTACCGCTTGATCACAGCTATTGCTGCTGTTGGAGTTCTGCCGCTGCTGCTGCTGCTGTTGTTGGTTGCACAATTGCAGCAAATTCGCATCGAGACAAACTGCCAAAATTTCACAATTGCCAATTTGCTTGCTTAACAATTTGAGGCTTTGGCAAATTAAGTCGATTACGCATAAATGTTGCGACTTCTCGATGGCAATTAAAATGGTAAATGTTTGCTGGGCGGGTTTCTGCTGCTGCTGTTGCTGCTGCTGTTGCTGCTGCTGCTCTTGATGTTGTTGCTGGTGCTTTTGTTGCTGTGTACTTTTATGGCCGGCAGTGCTGCAAATACATAAGTTAAAAAGGCAATGAGTCTCAGTTGCGGTGCCCACTAAGAAGTGCACGGTCAGTCTTTGGCTCATAAACAACGTCAAATGTGTGTGGTGTAAATTGTGAATGTGGCAGGTTGCAACTGTTGCTGCTGCGCCTGCTGTTGCTGCTGCTGCTATTGCTGTTGCTGTGCAGAATCAACTTGGCAACGCCCAAAACAAGTTCAGCTTAATTGGCAATAAGCGGCCTCTGCCACTTGGCCAAGCAACAGCAGCAGCAGCAGCCCACAACTAGATGTTGGAGTGGAGTCTCCTCTCTTCTGTTTGCAGTACCTTTGAGTGTATCAAGCCATGGCTAGTAAATACTAAATTTGACAAGTTGGTAGCCACTTTTAATCAGCGTAAATAAAAATTGAAAATTGCCACTAATGGCAGCTGGCGCATTAATAAAATGCCCAACAGTCGGCTTCTTAACACTTTAGGCCAAAACTCTCAGCCAGCTGCAAGTTGTTACCCCGCCCCACGCCCCCCCCCCCTCCCCTTCATTGCCAACTGCGTTTCTCTCTTTTGGCTAACTGTAAATGCATGCCTGTGCTGGCCTGGTCAGCCAGTTAGCCAAGTTAGCAAAGTTATGTGTTATTCTCACAGTGATCCACCCCCGTTCGTACTTCGCATTTTGCAGTTGATATTTGCACGCAATGCGGCATGCGGCATGCGGCATGGGGTATGGGGTATGGGGTATGGGGCATGCGGCAGGTCGCACTGTGAGTTATAAACTGGCAAAGCAAAGCTGCGGGCTGCTGCAAGTCTTTAGCTTCATCATCAGCGCTGGCAGGTCTCAAGTTTAATGATGCCGCACACAGCACGGCCATCAAAAGCATTTGGCATTTCAATTTTAATGCAACCTACACATGAAGCAAACTCCGGCAACGAACCTCAAATACTCTTCTTAGTGATTTATTAACTTAATTGCCCGCTTGGCTAAGTCCAAGTCTCGCATTTATGTTTCTGTGTACATAATAAATAGCAAGCAACTAACATTTCTTGTTAACGGCGTTTGAGTAATTTATCAAATGCTATCATTGATAAATGAATGCCTAAAGTTATCTTCATCTCTTTAAGCCAAGTTTGATTAATCTATGGAATATTTTGCTTATTTTCAGCCATCATATTTATTCGAGTGAAATTCAAACTATTCACAAACCCTATAAGCGAACTGGAGTACCCCAAACAGAGGTGAGTGCAATGAAATATGAGTGCAGTCCTAGTTCAGGTCGTTCCGTGTGTAACCCGAGCTTTCTTTATATACATATATTTGTATTATGCGCGTCCATGCATATTAATACCTTTGTACCACTCGCAACCAGGCGGCATTTAACGATTCCCAGAAGTGGTGCAGCTCAACAAAATAGCTCCATAAAAACAAACTTAATTGCGAGCTGTCACACGTACAAGCTCGTGTACCAACTACCATCCTCGTGGAGAGAGAGATGGATCATTGTGATGCTCGGGTCAAACAGGCACTTAGATTATGTAAGTTTTGGATAAGCGACAAGTTGCTGAAGATAACAACGACAACAACAACGACAACAACAACAGCAGCAGCAACATCAACTCCATGTTTGACAGTGTTTACACTGCGCCCAGTCTGTAGTCTGGTGTCGAGTGGGGTTTCTTTGGTGAAAACTTTACACAGCACAAATATTTAATATTTGCGTGCAGTGTCGTCTGGCATTTGGATTTGGACAGCCAGCTAATAAATACCTTACACATGTCGACAAATAATGTCAATGGCTAACAAGGGGGTGTTGAGGGGGGAGTAAGAAAAATACTGACTCTGAGACTGAGACTGGGTCTGAGTCTGAGTCTGAGGCGGACTCAGACTCTGACTCTGAGTGGCAGTGGCTGTGGCTGTCCAAGACCAAACCTCAAGTGTTTAGTGTCAGCGTCGTCATCGCGTCAATGCGTCAATGCGTCAGACGCGCACGTCCGATGACGAGTTGTGCCAGTTTTTGGTGCTTTAGAGTCTGTCTTCAAATTGCTTGTGCAGTTACGACTACAACAGCAACAGCAGCAACAACAGCAACAGCAGCAACAACAGCAACAACAGCAGCAACAACAGCAGCAATCTAAGCAAATGTTTGTCAAAGTTTTCTACACGATCTGGCCGCATTTTAGCAATTGGCATTGAAGCAATTAACATGCAGCTGGAAACTCACAGCTGAAACGGGATTTTGAATCAGAATTAGAGTCGTAATCAGGAATGGGGGAGACTCGAATGCGGGAATGGGAATGCCAATTCCTAAGTGGCCAACAAGTCTCTCTCTGTGTGTGTGTGTGTGTGAGTGTGTCTCTCTACACTCGTATGTCGATTTAGATTTCACAGATTATTCTTTATATTGTATGTTTCCAGGAATCGTGTGGAGGAGCTGAAGCAGCCTTCAACGTTGGGCCACAAAAGTTCACATCATAAATTTAAAGTGTCACGAATCTGTCTGAAAGATCATTCATATGCCTGCCTGCAGCAGCTAGCTCTCTCTCTCTATCCCTCTATCCCTCTCTCACTCTCTCCCTCTCTCTCACTCTCTCAGTCTTTGAATTACTACCGCTTTATTTGTCTCGCTCTTTCGTTTCATTACAAAGGGAAGCCGAAACCAAAGCCGAGTCCCTCGAGCGACGTGTCTGTTCTGCTTTAGTGGAGCCCGCAACTCTTCGCCGACTGCCTGCCTCTGCCACAGCTTGACTAGAATTCTAAGCTACACTGTGCCACAAAGTTGCGTATTAGCAGTCAACTTGCTAAATTGACAACTGGGTCACAACACAACACAAATGCCAGTTTATTGGGAAACTGACAAAGAGTTGTCTGATCATTTAATCTTTGCATTTATCAAATGGGATACTCGTTATTAGCCTTAAGATATTATAAATTAATAGCTGACAGTTAAAGTGCTTGTCAAATCTTAATGGTTCTTGATACAACAATTAATCTAAAGAAACAACAAATTATCAACAATGTAGAACGTATTATGTAAGTCTAGATGGATTATGATATGTGAGTAATATTTGTAGAGAACAAGTTTTTAACTGTACTGCAGCTAGTTTAAGTACTGCTACAACTTAATCTATCTCATTATATTATGTTAATCTAAGTCTAATATCTAATCTAATATTCCCTTTGATTCATTCTTTCAGAACCTTTTTAGTTTTTGATTTGTTGCCCAGTGCTATCGACATTTTGCTGAGGCTTTTGTTCTATTTTCTATGGTTAAGTTCTCAGCATTGGATGCAAGTGCTGTTCGATGTTATTGTTGTTGGTGTTGTTGCTGTTGTTAGTGTTGTTGTTGCTGTTGTTCTTGTTGCATGTTTCCTTTTAGCCAAAGTGGCAAATTGACTGGCATGCATATTCTTTAGCGGCAATGAGTTCGACTGCCTGATTGCCAGACAGGCAGACGGCATGAGAAAAAGAGACAGCAACGGAGGGAGAGACAAGGGCAAAGAAAGAGAGACAGAGAGAGAGAGAGAGGGAGAGAGACAAAGAGAGCGTTCTACTTGGCACAGAGAATTTCCACCTAGAGCATCTTAAAGGCTTAAGTGCAGCGCCGTCGTCGTCGTCGTCGTCGTCGTTGTTCCCAGCGCCAGTTGGGGTTCTTGGGGCTTTTGGTCAGGCATTAACTGAACATTTGCATATCTGCTCGTAAATATGGATGGGCTGCTTGTGAACCTAGCGTTTTAGTTGTTGCTGTAGCTGTTGCTGTTGCTGTTGCTGTTGTATTTTTTATGCCCCACCGACGGGCAAATTGAAATGCCTGGATTCGCTGTTTGCCACTCGCTGTGCTCATTCCCATGCGTTTTTCTTCTTTCTTATGTTTTTTTTTCTTGTGTTTTCATTTACATTTGACATTAAACTGGCTGATTCTGATTGAGGCAATACCACCAGTCCCCAGTGCCGCCCCCACCTTGCAACAGCACTCACCTGCGCTCCGGTATGGTGCTGTAGTAGAGCAACAGTGTGGCCAGCTCGTAGCAGTTGAGGCCCGCGCTTGCCACAGCCTCTGCGTCCACATTCACAAGTGGGTCGCCTTCGAGGGTGCGTGTGCCTGCAAAAATAAATGGAAATGCAAATGGAAATGGTATTTGGTGTGTATGGTATATGGTATATGGTATATGGTATATGTGGAAATCGAACTCAATCTCAATTGATGGCTGGCTGACTCGCTGGGTGGTCGTCACACCGATAATGTGCGAAAAAGTGTGTGAATTAATTGAATTGAATCGCTCTGGAGTTCGGAATTGAAAAGTGCATTTCTCTTGCAAATCTCATCCCATTTTGGCTTGGAGGCAAATTGCCTAACGGGGCGTTGCCAGGTGATTCAAATTTTCCAATTTATATTTATAAGGAAATTTTTCGGTTAGACTCGGTTAGTTAGTTAGTTAGTCGCTTGGCTGTTAGTGAAAGTCTAGAATTATGTACAGCCGTGGCGAAAATGGAAAGTCTGGATATAGTGAATAGAGTATGTATATTTCTCTCTACCTGGCAAATAGACGCCGCTATTTAGTAGTTTCTCGGGCAATTCACTGATCGAGTTGGGCGGCAGCAGTTCCGTCTCCGTCTCCCTCTCCGTCTCTGTTGGCGTCGACGTCATCGTCACCAGCTCTGGCGTCTGCGACTCACCACTGGTCACTGAAATATTGACAAATACATATTTTTATTATTTATTTATATTCGAGTTTTTTTCTAGCTTCTTAGATATGGGTTAATTGCATTTTAAACGCTTGCGATGAAACCTTGAAAACTGGTTCTGGATATGCTACGATTTTTTTTATTTTTTATTTTTTTTTTTTGCATAATAACGACATTTGATTAACTCGGCGACAGCCACAGTAGCCCACTCATATCGAGGCGGTGAAGGAGGCGTGGCTGGTCAAAAACCAGTTGCCCCATAAATTTAAAGTCTGCACTTTCGCATGGGACAATTTTCTGTAATAAATGCGACACATTGCAGCGTCTGCAGAACTAACAACTGCACCACCATCACCACCACAACCACCAGCACCACCACCACCACCACCACCTGGACAACCACCTGTTGTTGTTGCACGGCATACAAATGCCAGGTGCTCAATGGTTGGTGGCCGGTGTTGCCGTGTTGCATACACAAGTATGTAATTCAATACCCAAACTACAAATGCCCCCGCACTTGTCAGCTGATTTATGCACGCTTGCAAATTGCACCCACACACACCCAAAATGCAACTTTTGTGTCGATCGCATTCCAGCGCACACTGCCACAAGATAACCATCTATGATCCACTTTGGGGCGGGCCAAAGAAAAAACCCTAAACTTATCACAAATCCATAGATTTTTGCAATGGAATGCGGCAAACAGTTGACTGACAATTGTAGAAGTTGGATTCTTTACAGAAGAGGATCTCAAAAGAAACCACTCATCTATTTTGAGATTTTATTAGATCTTGAGATCATTCTGTAACTTTGAACAACATATATATGATTATAATTCGCAAATTTCAAGATTTACTGGATATGTAACTTTTATCAGTCTTTTCATAATTGTCCAAATCAATTTATTTAATTATCTACATCAAAGAGATCTGTGGCAATGTTCTTTGCCACAAATTGCACACACTTTGCACCACTGTGCTTGGCGTTGCTTTGGTTTCTCATTTAATTTTCATATTTTAGGCTTTGACAAATTAAAAGGCATTTGCACCGTTGTTGCTGCTGTTGCAGCTGCTTTTGTTGCTGCTTTGTGGTGGAGACAGCGATATTTTGTGGTTATCCAACGCCTGGCGGATGCTGTGGGCCGCCGTTGTTAATGGCTAATGGGTTTCAGTTGGCTTTTGTGGTCGACCCGTGGGCGTCGTCAACGCATTCTAAATAATTCGAGCTCAGCGCACTCAGCGCTGCAATTGAGCCGGCAATTCAATATGCGGTTAGCCGGACAAAGAGTTATTGTTGGTAACAACTAAACACGTAATTTAGGGCTGCTCAGAGTACAACTATTGAACACATTCCGTTTTGTATTATGGGCATGTAATCATTTAAATGGTTTATTGTTCGATGCGTTGCCAGAGTTTCCAGTGAGTGACGAGGTTAACACCGCACAGAATGAACGCGAACCAATAGCAATTCTCAAAGACAAACCAGAACCAGTTGTCATCCGTTGCGTAGATACATCCTCGATTGTAGAGTCGCTCTGGTTTTGAAATGCTACCTTCAAAGCAGGTCTGTGGAATATCGTGCATATCAGTTGGGTTGCCGTAGTCCGAAGGCCCATTTATGCCACAGCATTCGAATGATGCCTCATAGGACCACAAAGTATCGCTGTAGAAGCTACGCACAACCATGTAAACATCGGTGTATTTCGCAATTGAAAAGCTGCCAGCGACCATTAAAAATAATCCAATCATGAAAACCACCACCATCAACTATGAAGCAGAAATTCAGTAAGGGACACCTGTGCAATGACGTCCAACACTTACACCCAACAGGATATTACCCCACTTGAAGCCGATGCAAATCAGGTCCACGAGCAGCACAAACAGGCAAATGGCCTCCACCCAGGATATGGTAATGTAAAGTGTACCAAATTTATGATCTGTTCCCAGGTGCCACAGCACATACAAATATTGAAATAGGGCGCCGACATACAGATACTATACTGTGACGGTTAAAGAGTTATGACCAGACCGATACCCTGTCCTAGGATCTTACCATCAACACTCCATTGAGCATCAGGCTGGTGGCAGTCAGCTGCTGACGACTGCACTCCCAATCGGTGTGAAAGCACATAACAAAATTCGACAAGAATCCAAAATAAATAGTACAAAATTGATGTTGACTTCAAAATAGTAGTGTGCTTGTTTGAGAAAGTGGTAACTAGTGTTGCCAACAACAGATTAAGATTGAGGGAAAACCAGGTAACGTTTTTTCATGAGTTAAGATCAGCAAACTTTTTTCGATTGTAGAAAGTGACGAATAAATGGTTCTGAATTGTGCTTTAATTGAAGTTTGCTCAACTAAAATTGAAAAGAAAACCAAATCTGACAGCTCATAATCAAGGGAGCATTTGAAAAGCTTTCTGAATCGTTTTAATCAGTCTTTACAAATTTCTACTACAAGCTGAAGTACATATGCAAAATCTAGCGAAAGTTACAAAATTGATCGCACTTATCGTGTGGCAACAACTACTTGCAACAACAAATAATTCGAGCTCAAATAATCAACGCCTCATTGTCCAAGTTTGAATTTAGCACACACACTTTCACTAGAATCCTAAAGATCATTTAACACGAATCGGTTGGTTTCGCTGAGCATTAATTGAATTAAATGTTTGGCAAATTTATGCGCAGAAAATATATCAAATTAGCGCTAAATTTGCAGCGATATCAAATCGGGGGCATGAAGCAGACCACGAGTCGACTTCAAAGCGCCGTTTGCCACTGGAAAATGAGCTCAACTTTGGCTGCGGGGCGTTTAATTGAATATTTGAGTATCGCAAGGTGGGGCACAATGGGGCGGTGCGCCGCTAAGATTTGCATGCCACAATTGCTGGGGTCGGTAAACGTTTAGCTGCCGCTGATGCCGCTCTGTTGGCTAAACAAATAAGCCAAATAACGCCCAGTAATTGACGATAAGGCATTCGATTGCAACTGCAACTGCATTTGGGGCAACTTGCTGGCGCTGTTGCAGCGCATGCGTAATGCAAATTATATGTATAAAATATTACGTATACGCTGCTGATAGCTGTTAGCTGATAGCTGTTAGCTGATAGCTGTTAGCTGTTAGCTGTTAGCGGATAGCTGATATTCACTTACCAGGCAATTTGAGCTTCTCGCCGACATCAGTTGCCTCCTCATCGCTGTCAATGTGCGGAAATGAGTTGCCCAAACAAAACAGTGGCAAGGCAGGCGATGTGGATGCCACAAGCTCAATGCTGCCGTTGCCGTTGCTATTGTTGTTGTTATTATTATTGTTGTTGCTATTGTTGTTGTTGTTATTGTTGTTAATATTCAAGTGAGCTTGCAGCTCCTCGCCGGCGCTGCTGCTGCCGCTTGAGTTGCTGGAGTTGCTGCGCTCGCTGGCGTTGCTGTTGCCCGACGAGGTGGAGTTCATGCTATCCTGTCGATTGGTCAGGCGCCGCAGCATGTAACGGTTGTTGAACAGTTTGTTTTTGGTAATTAAATCGCTGCGCCGCAACGCGCACTTTGGCGACCCAATGTTGTTGCTGTTGCTGTTATTACTAGTGTTGCTGTTGCTGTTGCTATTGTTGTTGTTGTTGTTGTTGTTGTTGGTCTCATCGAGCTGATCCTCGGCGAGAGCTAGCGGCATTTGCAGCTCGTTTAGCGACACGCGCTCAATACTCCGCTCAACGCTGACAAGCAGATTTTGGAGCAGCTGCGGCAACTCGATGGCATCGTTAGCTTGCCCCTGCCCCTGACTCTGACTCTGTCCCGTTGCTGCCATTGCTGCCATAGACATCTCTAGCTGGAGCACGCTCAGCGTCTGTTGCTCGATCTTATTGTAATCGATATAGATGCAGTGACTCTGACTCTGACTCTGACTCTGTACGCTCTCCTCGTGCTGCTTCCCCTGCTGCTTCTCCTGCTGCTTCTCCTGCTGCTTCTCCTGCTGCTGCTGCTGTTGTTGTGACGAGCGCCAAGCGACATAAAGCTGCGGTGTGGCTTCTGCGTCAGATTCTGAAATCATTTGTGAACAGCAATCAGATTAGATTGGGCAACAAGAGCTGAACTGTTGCTAGATAAGCTGCATCAGATAAAAGCATACATGAATTAAATATCATGTAACATGATTAATAAGCCAAGTTGCAAGATTTATCTTAAAGAATATTAAAGAAGAATCTAGGTTAGGGTGAGCCACTGGCTGCCAGGCTTGGCTCGCAAGATTAAGTCCACTTTCAGAGCGAATAACATTCAGATCAACCATTGAATGTTATACGAAAATGTTGAAAATTGTATTCATATTTCGGATTTTTCTACTTTAGATAAGATGAGCAATTGCAATCCCTTTTATTGCAAGATCAGTAGTAAGTCAAAGAAACTCTGGGATACAAAATGATATAACTAATGACCCACTTACCCAATTTGACACACAGATAGAGTTCGGCTGGTTGGAGTGCGTGCGCGATCTCAGAGTCGCTCAACTGTAGGACCAGCGCTCCATTGGATGTGGCCAGGGGCCAGCCGGCATGCCATAACCAGGACTGTAACGATAGCCAGAGCCAAAGAGATTGAAGATTGAGTAACGAAATCATTTGCAAATTTTTATTATTACGACGATTACATGTTTGGGGGCCGGTGCCCCAAACTGCAGCTACAGTGAAATTATGTAGACAACAACACCCGCAAGTGTTAAGCTGCAAACAAAAAAAAAAACAACAAAAAGGAAACGCAAAAGCCGTAACTGAAAATTCAAAATCGCTTAGACTGAAAAGCGCATTAAAAATGGCCCAGGCTGTCAGATTGTTGTTTGGGGTCTCCCCTCCGTTTGTGTGTGTGTGTGTGTGTGGTTGTGTGTGTTTGTGTGTGTGTGTTTGACTGTGGGCCTATCAGATGGCGAGTGTGGCTGCTTTTGGTTACTGCTTGCGACTGCCCCCAAAATCGCAGTGCGCCGAGTGGCGACTAGCGATGCAAAATTATAGATAAATCATGCAAGTCAAACTTTAGCAATTTTTGCTAATTTTTGGTTATTACCCACAGCGTTTTCGTCTGGCAAACGAAATGAAACGCGACGGAAAATTCAGAAAGAAAAAAAAAAATCCGAAAAACGCAAAAGATTTCACCCCTACGGGAATGTGAAATCGAACTTGTAACTCAAACTCACAGAGACTTGCCACAGACACAAAGACGGACACAAAGACGGGCAGACGGACAGGACGGACAGATGGACGGTCGGACGGACGGATGGATGTTGGGACCTTATGGACTGTTTTTGGCGGGTTCACTGTAATCCTTGCTAGCTATTAATTGTTATGACGCGAAAGTGATTTTCGCGTTGTTGTTAATTTGCCACAGCCAGCTAGGAAAATGGTCAAAACGATCACTCAAAAGCAGGCAAGCAACCAAGCAAACAAAAACTAAGACTTAAAACAAAAATAAAGAGGTGCGCTCACATTTGGCTTGATTTATAGCACTTTTTGACTCAACACAAAGCTCGGATATTTTAAAGGTAACACACACACTCACACACACAACGTTGTTATTGTTGCTGTTGTTGCACATGCTACAGCCACAGACCCCACACAGCAGAGACAACAGCCAACATAAATCAATTGTTGTGTGACGAGTCACTGCAAGGGCACAGGGAGGTGGTGCAGCACAAAGGGGAGGCTTATTTTAGACTGCTCCAAAATCCATTCAAACAGAAAATGATCAATTTTGTCATTTGATCAAAGCCGCAGCAGAGCCAACAATCGCAACGCATCGTTTACAATCGATTGAACAAAATGATCATCGCCACACACAGCAAATCGCAAACAACAACCACAACAACAACCACAACAACAACCACAACAACAACCACAACAACAACAACTTCCCTTCTTCTTCTTTTTTGAGTGTGGTATATATATATATCGTTGTATATAAGCCGCTGTCGCCACATGCTAAAATGATGCTTCTCAACACACAACATTTTCTGCTTGATTGACCGCCAATTCCATTTCAATCTGTTGTTGCTTTTGTTGCTGTTGTTGTTTGTGTCTGTTGCCGATCTTCGACGTTAGGTTCTAAATCATTGGAATCGTTGTCGTCGCCGTCGTCGCTTCGGTTTCATCGTCATTGACCCAAATGCGCCTCGTCGCTTGGACGCCGCTTGTCATTGTCATCGCTGGCTGGCTGGCAATCAGCCCCAAAGCTCCACAAAAAAAGAGAAAAAAATAAAAAAATAAAAAATAAAAGAACCCCAGGCCCAGCCTAAAGACTCAGTTCGATTTTGGTGCTCTTTTTACTTTTTTTTTTTTTGGCTGTGTTTTTGCTTGTTAGAATTTTTCCCATTTTGGCTTTCAAAGTCAAGTCAGCGTTTGTCATTATTTTGTTTTTTTTTTTTTTGTTGGTCGGAATGTTTTCGCTCTTGTTTTCAATTTGTTGCAGCGACAAATTTCCGTTCCATTGGCGGCATTTATTTTATGTGTGTGTCCGTGTGTACTTGTGTGTGTGTATGTGTGCTACCCCTTTGCTGGCTCATAAATCAGGCTGGGCGAGAATTTGTCTGGGGATCCTTCCTGAATGCGGATCTCAAACAGTCACATATATCATTGTTATAATTTCTGATGCCGCTTCTGCCTCATTCCCACGCCTTTGAAGTTAAAAACTAAATTACGGTCGAGTTGTACACACAAAAAATTAAGAACTAAAAAATAAGAATTCCAAATAAGTGTGACTTCAAGATACCCTGTCTTTATAGTAGTTGTAATCAACGAAAGTTAACATATGAATCTTATCAGTAACTGGAAACTTCACTCAGTAACAATAACATTTTGTATATTAGTAAAACTTTGAATACGTAATTCGATATCTGCAGAGACATATGAAAATCGAAAGTTTTTCGCTGCTTTAATTGAACACACTCAATTCTAATTAATTGTAGGGTATTTATGCATGCAACAAATCTGGCGGCTTGCTCTGTGAGTAATCAAGTCGACAAGCTGTGGCATTAGCATATATGCAGATATAGATATATGCATATATCTTTATGCATATACAGAAATACTACTCACTCACACACACACACACACATATGAATATACCCGAATCCGAATTCCGGTGCCGGTTCCCGGTCCCAGTCACTGTCCCGATGCTGGTGTCGTTGTCGCTGTTGCGGCAACGTCGTGTGGCGCCCAGCCTATGGCAATTATTCAATGCGGGTGCCGTCGCACCCGGGAATCGGTACCGGTACCGGGACGGAGACAGACACGGGGAGTATGACGATGACGATGACGGGGCCAATGGGACCGAGACCACCACCGTTGGCGTGGCAGAAATTACGCATGCAAAGGCGCACAAAGGCGTTGCACAAACAGCGCCAGAAACCGAAACAGAAACAGAGAAAAACACACACTCAACTCGTATGCATTTTGGTGTGTTTTCTTAATAAATTATAGAAACGAAATGAAAAAAAATATATATATATTAAGAGAGAGAGAGAGAAAGGGAGAGAGAGAGAGCGAGACGAACAACTTGTTGGCCGCTGGCCGGCAAATTGTTCATTCAACTTGTGGGGTAAAAAGTGCGCCGACGCCCAATTTATATTTCGATATTATTTTTCTATTTTTGTATTTTGCCTATTGACTGTTTTGGTTTCTTTTTTTTTATGGAGTTTTAATAATTAATATGTTGGCAAAAGGGCCACACCTGGTCAAAAGCGCCGCTAGCGCAAAAATTTTAATTACACATACGCAGCGTAAGCGGCAAAAAAAAGCGGCATGAGAAAATGTTTCGACAGAAGGCCGTTAATTTTAGCGAATCAATTTGATATTCACGGCCCTGGACGCAACAGTCCCTCGAGTGCGAGAATGACTAATATGATTGTGAGAAACAGTTAACAGTTAGGTAATAAGAAAATCCACAAGTTTTATAGCTGAATTTGCTAAATTTCGACATGGAATTTTCACAGGAATTTCTGCTTAAAATCATCAGTTTTTTATTTTGCATTTACTTATTTGTGATTCGCATATCTTCAATTAGATTTATTTTGATCAGTATGCAAAAATTGCATTCTTTGGAAAATTTGCAGCGGAAACCATCTGGAATTTGCTTGCTGCTCAACACAACAAATCTTTGAACTTTAGCACAAACAAAGCGAGTGAATTTATTGCAGTCAACGTCACATTTCCGCTTCATCTACCAGAACGGCCATCAAGAGAATGGCACCACCACCGCCAGGAGCACCACCACCACCACCACCACCAGCAGCAACAGCAACAGCACCAGCAACGGCCAAAGCCAAGCCGCAGCCACACCTACAAATTGTTTGTTTTTGCGGGGTAGCTATATATGTGTACATATACATCTAAACATACATACATAAATGCATACATACATATATATTGTATATTTATGTATATTTTGCATGTTGCTGGAGTAGCTGCTGAATGACGAGAAGGAGGAGGAGCAGCAGCAGCAGGAGGAGGAGGAGGAGGAGGAGGAGGAGGAGGAGAAGGCGGCGATGGGGGCACCGTGACCAAAATAGATCAGGTCTAGGCTGTCATGGCTTGCTGCATGGCCGGAATGCAATAGCAGGCAAAAAAATTCTGCCAGCCCCGCCCTCTGCCCCCCCTCCGCAGAATGAAGCATGCAAATTTCAGCTGTTGCTGTTCTTTGGCATCTTTGGTGTTTTCTTATTTATTTCATTATTATTATTTATTTTTTATTTTTTATTTTTTTGATCTAGCTTCTTCAAAGCGCGGCGTTGGCAGATTTTTATGATTTAGGTATCTGTAAGCAGGAAGTGAGTGCTCGATTGGGTGTTGAAACATTATAGGGCAGCATTCAGCGTTCAACGAGTGTGCAACGAGCAAAATATGCGAATCAGGCACTTCACAGCCTGTCAACTTAACGGGCTTAAGATAACAACAAAAGCGCATTTCGCATTTTCGATTTCGAGGCAAGACTTCAAAGCAGCATCAGCAGCAGCAGCGGCAGATGTGCTGAGGCAGGCAGACAAAACTGCGGCAAGTTGCAAGTTGCTGTTACATCAGTGGCACGTAAGACGACGATCAAGTTAAAGACAGGGACTGAGATTGAGACAATGATGTGATGCGCTCCGATGCGATGCGGCTCAATTACGAGTGCAATTGTTGGCGGAGTAACAGCAAAAACCGGTACTAAACTAACCAGGCTGGGATTCTTCTGCTGCTGCTGCAGCTGCTTCTTCTTCTTCTCCTTCTTCTGGCCGATAGTTGTTGCAGTTGCAGTTGTTGCTGCCTGTGCTCCAATCAACCACTTTCAGTTCACAGCTGATCATGAACTTCGTTGTTGGAAACAGCTGAAAACGAGTTTTTATAGCCCCATGGCATAATAACAGAAGACTGTAGAAACAAACAACAAAAGCAACAAAAACAACAGCAACAACAAATACAACAACAACAACTTGAGGGCAGCAGAGAGATGATCCAACTGCGTCTCGGACTCTGATTCTGTCGGTCTGTGTCGCTCGGGTAATTGAAAAAGTTGTTAGCCACATAAATTCCAAAACGGCCGTAAACTTGTTAACGTATTGAACAACAAAAACAAAAAAAAAACGCATTAAAAATGCCAATAACTGCAAAGTTGGCTATAACTGAAAAGGGTCGCTTTTCTAACTAAGTAGCTTTTCCTATTTGCCCAATGAGGAAGTACAAATTCGATATAAAAACAAATAAAACGAGTAGCTATTTGTTCAACACAATTTTCACAATCGATTCCGATTCTTGGAAAGTTCTTAGCAACATTCTAACCACGAAATGTAATTGTTTTTTTTTGTGTTTTTTTTGTTTTTTGGTTTTCGGCGTTTTTATTAGGAAAAAGTCCCACAGACTATGACGATGGCGATGGCGATGACGATGGCTTTGACTTTGAGGTTGAGGTTGGGCATAAGGACGTGGCCAGCAACAACAACAACAACAACCACTGCAACAACAACAACAACAACAGCAGCGACAACGACAACGACAAATACAAATACAACGACAACAACAACAACAACACCGAGCAAATCGAAATAAACTTTATGCACGTAAAATTTTAATGAGCACAGCACGAAGTCAATTTCAATGCTAATCCGGCGGCCAAACGGACAAAGATACGTAAAGACAGACGGATAGACAGACAGACAGACAGACGGATAGAGGGACAGACTGACAGACAGACAGACAGAGAGACAAAGAGTCATTCAATTGACCAGGAGTCGTCGGGACCACCGGGCGGTCTCCTCAGCACTGCCTGCCCGCCTGCGCCTGTCCGGTGGTTGCGAGTGGTTCTCCTGCAGTTCAGCATTCCATGCTCGGCTGCATATGTGCCCTTAAGCCACAAATCACGAAGGTGGCGCGATCTGACATCCTACTCACAACTTGGCCCAAGGCAAGGTGTCGGTGTCGTCTGCATAAACGCTGAGACGGCGACTCCGTCTACACCGTGCAACAAATTCCATTTTAATAGATTTAATCGAAATTCCACTAATAACTATGCCGGATTTTAATGAAAATATTAATAACAATAAATAAATAAAATAATAATAAATATTAGTAATTCAAAGTCAAATAAATTATCCACAATTCAAATATATTTAAGATTAATACTTTTGCTTAAGTTTGTCTCTCTTAAATTTGTTTAATTCGTGGCTTTTTAAAAAAAGAGTGGAAAAAGGATATTTTATATATTTAAATATAATCTATTATTTATTAATGTCTCATGCATAAATATCACTTAAAGCTTGTCGTGATAATTCTTTTAGATAATTCTAAAGGCAATAAAGATAAGTGGCACACTTAAAGCTGTTTTGAAAGTTTTTATTAATAATCTTTTTTTTATTGTGAAATAACACTTAAAATTCGACTGATAATTCTTAAAGCAATATAGCTAAATCTTAAGTGGCTTTTTAAAGCTGTGCATTGCTTAAAGAAAATTCTATTTTAAAGAGGTTAATTGGCATGTTCTGCAAGTCAAGTGCTGGTCTTTTGAATAATTCTAAATAAGTTAACAATGCAAAGTGGTCGAGTTCAAAAGCCAAACTGCAGTTTGAACTCAACATTGTTGTTAAGTGTAGAAAAAGGTTACGCTTGAACTTGACAAATGCAGAAATAACGTGACGGCAAATAAAAAACGAAAAGAAAAAATAAAAAACAAAAAATAAAATCCTGGCGGCAAATGCAATTGCCAGTAATTTATTATTGAACCATTTATTAGACCATGTCGTAGTCGTGGTCTAAAGTAAACACACACACACACAAATGTCGCTGTGGCTTGTCAGTCACTCATTCATTAGATTTGACGGCTTCGTCTATGTATGTATGTGTGTGTGAGTGTGTGTGTGTGTGTGTGTACTGCACAAAAACATACAACTATTTTTTGGTGTGTGCCTGCAGCATTTCAAGCATTGCAAGCATTTGAAGCAGCCGATTCTCACACAAACAGACGCTGAGAGTGTCTTTTTGTCTTTTTGTCTTTCCGTCTTTTGTCTTTGTCTACCTGTTGGCATTGCAGGAAGCATTCACCTTAGCCAGTTGGACAGACGGCCAGACAATGACGATAATGACATAAAAAAAAGAAACAAAGTAAAACAAACAGCAGACAACAATAACAACAATAACAACAACAACTGGCAGTCAGTCAGTCAGTCAAACAAAAAGCAATACAAACTATCCATACAACATATGTGTGTATTGCTTGTTGTTGCATGTCTCGGTTTCGGTGTCTGCCACTGCTGCCACTTGACGTGGTCGCCGCCTCAAGCCACAGCTGCAGCTCCCCAGTCCAGTCCCAATTCTCAATCCCCCCATACCCGTCCCCATTCCGATCCCCATTCCCATTCTGATTCCCATCTCCATCCCCATCCCCATCCTCATCCGCATGCCCCAGCCACGTATTCAAACCGCGCCTCATCATCAGCCTGCGGCTTTTGTGTGCTGGGTTAATTACTAAGCAAGTCACACGCGCTTGAATAATTCAAGGCTATCTTCTATGCCCCTTCTACGCGGCATCTATTGCCAACATTCAACAACTGCACAGCTGCGCATCCACAAGTTGCAATTCTTTTTATCTGCCTTTTTTTGTTGTTGTTGTTGTATTTTTCTTGTATTGTAAAAGTATTAAGAAGCGCCTCGCATAAAACCCAAACATCATTTAAGCTCGTTGGGTAACATAATCTGTCTGGCTTGGTGCGGGGCGGGCAGCGAGGATTGGGATCGGGATTGGTATTCCGTTTGTCATTGCCATCAACAACGCAGATTCTGCGAAGCGTCACCAGTTATAACTAAGTACTTTATAATGAAGTGGCTAATGTACAAGTGTTTCTGAGTTTCTATGGCTAAAACAAAAACAAAACAGTTGGCAGATCTCACTAAAGGAGTTATGTTTATGGCAAGTATTTGAAAGAGATATCTACAAGAAAATCCAATCAATTTCGAATATAAATAAGCGATTTATATTTAATCTTAAAGAGAATTGTGAATCTGAAGTCCGATTACGGCTTATACAACTCTGCTTAAAGAAAGTAACCCACAAATGTTATGTGACTAATACCTATGCCAAACATCAATCAATATTAATACAACTAACTAAGGCTCAACTAACTAAATCTACAACGCCATAACTCAAATTTAAGCAGCTGTCGCAAAGCGTGTGACTTTAGTTAGAGACTTTAGCTAAAGCAAAAGAATTGAAAGGACTGCATCACGTTTAGTATTTGTAAACACTCAAATGATTAGCTCGTTATTCATAGGCGATTCATATATAGACATTATAATTCATCCATATCCATTTTCGAATCCTTAACGACAACTTCCTCTTCAAGTCCAATTCGTTGTGTGATTGTCATGACTCTATAGCCAATTCACACACGCACAACTTGCACACACACACACACACACACATATATATATAGACAACACACTCAGTCATGCACAACACGTGTCTACTCATATATGAATGTGAGTGCGCACTCGTGAATGCATTTTACAAGTTATTTTATGCAAGCCATAAATATGCACTTTACACTTTGCACATTTCTCTCTCCATCTCACTCTTCCGTCTGCTATTCTCTCTCCCTCTCTCATTCGCTCTCTTAACGTCTTTTTCTTTTTGTTTTGTTGTTTGTGTTCGCTAAACAAACAGCCAGCCATAGGATACAGATCGAGTATCTTAGCTCTTAGTTAGACCAACACAGGCAGACAAACAGAGATGGGAAGAAAGATGCAGTTAGAGGAAAGAGGGGGTGGTGCTGGTGGTGGTGGTGGTGGTGGTGATGGTGAGTCCCGTAGTGGTGCCGAGTGGTGCCTGCATACAAATTATGTACAAACATGTTTTCAGAAATGTTCAATTCATTATCGCTAACAAATGCCGATCATGTTGTGTTCAACACACAGTTCAAAGCACTTTTTCCAGCTAAAATTATTGCCAGACTGCAAAAAAACTCCAGTGAACTGTGTTTCTGTCGCCATCCCTCTCTTCCCATCTCTCTCTTTCCCTCTTGCAGCGTCTGGCAATTTGGAATTGCATTTGGAATTGGGTCTGGATAGTGTGTTTATCAGCTCTGTGCGGATTGATGATGGGGCTCTTGTTGTTGTTGCTGCTGCTGCTTTGGCTCAACTCGGAAGCTGTTTTCTATCTACGCTCTGCGCTCGACAGTAATTGCTGTACGTCTAAGTGATATGCCATGTACTGCAGCTGCACACACACCACACACACACACACACACACACACACACACACACACACACACACAGAATCAGAAACAGAAACAGAGTTCGGGCCTAATCAGTTTGGACAGACAGCCAGACGGGGCAAGCAGCAACAAAAGGCAACGGCAACCCCAACTTTTGTTTCCAACGTCCACTTAATACACAATTTCCGCTTACAATTTGAGGCACTCGAACCAAACAAAACAATATTTATAAAATAAACCTGAGGAGGAGAGTTGCGACCCTTTTTCCATTCTATGCAACACTATAAAAGTGTGCGTTGCCGTTGCGGCTGCGCACAAAAACCGAATTAAATTACAGAACGTGCTTCATTGAAAAAACAACATACGCACACCAAATACACACACATATAAATACAAATACAAATACAAATAAACAAGTAAAAGTGTTCTTTCGAAGTGTGCCAAGCTTTGTGATACCCCTTAAAAAGATTAAAAACTGCAACGAACTAAAATCAACTTAAGCTGCACTTCCGCTCCAATTTGTACTTCATCTTTAAGAGAAAATGTCGTAGATTTCTAAAGTTTTTTTTTCAATCTAATAGTTAACAGTTGCCTATGTTTTTATATTTATATTTTAAATTTTAATCCTTTTAAAAATAATTAGTAAAATAAGCTTACTAAAATGGTGTCCAATAAGTGATTTAATCGAATACCCACTAATTTAATAGCTCCTTACGCTTTTTTCGGTGTAATCTCATTTCCAAATATTAAAGGTTCAATCCTTTAAAAAATTGTACGGAAAGGACTTTTTAAAAATTAAATTAACTCAATTTATAATATTGATAACTAATTTAATAATACTACGTTTTTAATATTGATCTCTAAATACTTCATATGACCCTGCAAATCTTGATTTAATAATCTTTATTAACACTTAAGTCCAATCTCGTAGATGTCATATTACTAATTGAAAAAATGTCTGATTTATCTAATAATCTTTTTGTATTGCCAGTAAAGATTTAAATATAAATTAGCAATTTACTATTCACAAGTATAAAAGATATATTTCACAACAATAAAAGAGGGTCAAGAATAAATACTCATCAGTTGGAAAATCTTAAATATCAAAACAGATACAATCAACAAAATGCCTTGATTTGAACTCTTAACATTTCAGAGATTTTTAGAGGCTATCAAAAATATTAATAGAGGGTATAAGAACAAAAAGCAAAGAATTTTTTAAGCGGTTGCATAAAGTTTCATTATTAAAGCACACACAGTGGCACACACACTGGAACACACACAAACACAGACATGCGGGGAGAACGCAGAACGCACAGCTTGAGAAATTAAAAGGCAATTAACATGCAACAGACAGCTGCAAATTGAGAGGGTAATGAGAGGGGGCAAGCAGACTGCAGCGCCCTCTGCTGCTGGCGGGTTCAAGCAGCGATTGTTGCAACGTTCTTTTTTTTACGGCTTCTCAAAATCAGCTGCAAATGTGCGTAGTAATTTTTGCTGATTGATTCAAATGAAAAAAAAAACTCAGCACACATTGCCCGAGTCAAAGTTGCCGTTGTTGTTGTTGTTGTTGCTTGGCTGTTGTTGTATGTAGGTCACTTTGAGCACTTTACAGCCTCCCACAGCCTAGAGTAGCCGAGAGCGCAGAGAATGTGCAACACATGTTGTGGCAATCGCCTTCGCCTCAACAAAGTACGTACCACACTGCGTATGCGTAGCGCAAATTACCATAAATTACGGTTTAGACACGCAGTGGCAACAACAATAACAACTAGTTTTCTGACAGCTGATAAGCGGCATTTAACACAAATTCGTCAAGAACAAATTCATATAGTTTGTAATAGACAAGATTTCGATTTTCCACAATTTTTTTTTTATTTTTTCCACGATTTTTCAAGTGTGTTTTAAGTCGGTTTTGAAAGGCAACCCACACATTGTCTTTGGCTTTGTCATTGAATTCGAATCCAAAGCCTATTTACGAGTGTTTCGCCTCGCACTTTTGGTCTTTCGTGTTTTCAGTCTTTAACTGAAGGTTCTAAAAAGAAAAAAAACCTATATATATATATATATATAAATATATATATATATGCATTGGTTTAGGTCGTAGGTAGGTCGAAGGACGCAACTTTTGAGCTTTCATTTGGCTTCCGGGCTTTGTAATTGTCATATGCATAAAAACAATGCCAGTAAAAAAATTAATTGCCCCGCTCAGTTCAGGGACGATCAGAAACAACAGTTAGAAAAACAATAAAAATACAAAAACACCACATTCGGCATGCATTTAAAATAATTAGTCGTAACAATCATAAATTTCAACTTTAAAGAGACATGAAAATAAACTTGATTTGCATTTGAGCTTTGATTTAAGATCGTGGAGTCTTTTAAATGTTGTTTTAGTTACATAAGTAAAGTCCACAAATTACCTCAGGCAATGAAGAACTATTAAAGAGTTTGATTTATGTGCACATAAATGCGTTTATTTCTTAAATGCAATTATTATAGGCACTTTAATGGATACTTCTTTTTTTTATTTATATTTTTCGTTTTATATATGTATTTAATTTGCACTTTAAAAGCACTTTAAAAACGTTGTTGTTTTTATTTTAATTTATACGTATTTTTGAGAGCACTACACTGGGGCAAGAATTATTAATTGCTTGCCAACTGTTGTTATTCCTTGCGATAAACTGTTGCACATTTCATTGGTGAGGCGAGTGCGAAAAAACATACGAAATACGAATAATGCGGCGTTGCACGTTCTTCGTCTTCGTCTTCGTCTGCTTGCTTTTTTCTGCTTTCAGCCGCTCACAAGACTGCGCGCCGCGAATTCAAATCTCAAACTGGCAACACGAATTCCTCAATTCGACCTTTTCGAAAAAAAATCTAAATTTTTAACAAGCGCTGTTCGCTGCCGCTTCGTGTGCCGCACGACGAGCAGTTGTTGCGTTCGCCTCACAGTTCGTTTGGGGCAGTGTGTGTCCAATTGGCAAAGCGCACGCTGTTGTACTCAATTTGGCACTGTTGCGCTCGAAATGGCACTGCTAAGCGTTGCAGCGCTCTGTTACTTTTCGACCTAACTTAACAGCGGCCAGGGCTGCAGGCTAACAGGCTGACTTAATTGTGATCGCTTTAATTATAAATAATATTTAATTAAATGCTACAGATTGAAATAGTTATATATAAATATTTTTTTAATTTATAGTAGTGCATATATAAGTTGATTGAAAAAAATAATTACAATGAATTTGTGATCAAGTTAAAGCACTCTTTTTTTTTAACTAAATCAGTACAGAATCTAATTCTAAATTATGATTTTATCTGTTTGGAAATTAAGATATTCAATATATTCCGCCAATAAATCGTTTCGCTGCAGATATCAAAACCGCATTCTTGACTCATATATCTTTTCGATCAAAATAGATCAAGTGGTAGTAATAAATTGCGCTCGTTCGATTTAATGTGCATATGTATAAAGTAAATTCGCAAATCCCACTCCCCATTTCAAGCTCAATTCGCAATGCTATTTCCAATCATTTCCATAGTCGGGATCGTTAAATTGCTCAAGCGCTAATTTGCGAGCCCGGAGAAACACTAAATGATAGATCTCCAGACCGATCTCTTACTCCGACTGTGTGTCTGTCTGTCTGTCTGCAAATTCTAGGGAGCCTTGTGGGGGGCACTTACCTCGCCAATTTGATGAGTGGCGCGCAACGTAGCCGCAATTTGTGCAAATTTACATAGGAATCGCTGCTCGAAGCACGAAAGGGAGCCCTCAAAGTGGCACACGAGAAGCTCACGTGCCTGCCGCATTAAAATCGCACGCGTGCGTGCCCAGTAGATGGGATAAATGTGCGACAGATGCCTGTCAATCAGTTCACCCAGCAACCCATCCACATCCACATCCACATCCCGTTCAACAGTTGTTGCAGTTGTTGCCTGCTGTGTGGCAGATAGATATATATAGAAAGAAAAGGGCCAAGTTAAGCAATTTTCAGCGTTGTTATTATTGTTGCTAGCTGTTGTAGACGTACCAGTGTTGGCTCGTTCAGCACCTTCTTCTGCTCCGTGTGCTCCTCCTGCTCCATTGGCTCCTCCTCGATTTCGCTCTCGCTGCTGCTGGACTCCTGTGGCGCTGCTGGCGCTCGTCGCAGACTCAAGTCGAGCGGCATCGAGTCGATATAGGCGCTTGCCGAATCTCGGCTGGCACAGCTGGAGTCCTCCTCTTGCTCCTCCTTTTCCTCCTGTTCCTCCTGTTCCTCGTGTCCCTCCTGTTTCTCTAGCTCCTCTATAGTGGGTGCTGTTCCTTCCGCCTCATTCTTGATCATTGTAATTGTTGCCGTTGTCGTTGTTGTTGTTCTTGGTATTGTTGTGGGTTTGCTCTGCTGACCCGTTAGGCGTTGCTTGCATTTCTTTAGATAGCTGCGTACCAGCGACTTGCTGCGGTTCACAGTTGTTGCTGTTGTTGTGCTTGTTGCTGGGCATTGACAGCACACATAATTAGCATTCGGTTTGGCCAGCAGCTGTTGTTGTTGCTGTTGCTGCTTCAACATCTCCAGTTGCAGCTCTGGCTCCTCTTCATAGTGCTCCTCCCCAGCCCCAACCTCCTGCAGCTTGCCATTCTCATCCTCATCGTCATCCACATCCTCGTCGCGCGCTATTGGCGCTGTGTGGCACGCTGTGGCCTCTTTCATGTTGCTGTTGTTGTTGTTGCTGTTGCTGTAGTTGTTGCTGGTTGTGTTCGTGTCGCTGTCCGTGTTCATGTTGTCCATGTTGTCGATGGCCACTGCTAGCGGCGCCGATGTCGCGGTCTGGCCATCGATTTGAGTGTCACTCAGCACCAAGATCTCGCTTAAATGGCCCTGATCCACTAATTCGGCTCCTGGGTCGCTGTTTGTTGTTGTTGTGGCTGTGTTTGCCGCTGTTGCTGTTGTCGTTGCTGCCTTGTTTGTGTCAGTCTGCATTGGGTAGAGAAAAGACAGAGAAAGACACGTGTGAAGTTCAATAGTTGTATAAGAGATTTGCAGGCAAAAGTCTAAAAATTCAATGCAATTTAGGGATAAGCTTTTAGGTGACTAAGGAACCCAGACCCAACTTAAGTAGGTACTGTTTTTTTATTGAGAAAGTTATCTTTGTACCTTATTATTTGTTCGGTACATTTTTAAGCGTTATTATTTACGATACTTTATAAAGGATATTCAATAATTTAATATATGAATGCAAATAAGTATTCTATACGCAGAACTTAAAAAATTATTGGTTTTTGTATAAATTTTTAAGCATTATGAATTACTTAATATATGATATTCAACAGGTTAAAATACAAAAACCGGAAATTTATAAAAGCAATAATATAAATATATATTTATTGCGGGGCAACGCATATTTTTAAAAGCCACATCTTTCAAATAATAGAGAAATCAACATTAAATAAATATTTAAGAATATTTCCGAATTAAATCGTAAATATTAATGAGCTAAGTTAAACTACTTATATTCAGCTTATTCAGACGTAAGACATGTCCATAAGTATGAATAAACATGTCTGTGAAAAACATTTTTGAAAGATCTTGCGGAATTATAATTTAAAATTGACTGCAAATGCAAATTCTGCCAAGAGAAACAGACCCATAAAAGGGTTTGCTACAATTGGGGCCACAAACACAAAATCAAGACTAAAAAAAAGCACAACAAAATAAAAGGTTCTTTAAGCACACACACACACACACTCCCACATACACACACACACGCGGGCAGAGAGACACGCGACTCTGGGTTGCCTGGGACTACCAGAAAAAAGAAAAAAAAAAAACAGCCAGAAAATGCCAACTGGCGGCTTTCTGCTAGCTGCTTTCTGCTAGCTGCTAGCTGCTAACAGTCACCAGTGGCCGGGTGCATGTTAAAAGTTAAACAGAAAATCAATTGGGGACAGCATTGATCCGATTTCAAAGCGACTCAGTCAGACAACACAACACACACATGGAAAAGGCGTGGCAATTGGGCGGCAATAACAACAACAACAACAACAACAACAACAATTGCAACTGCAACAGTCGCATTTTGCATTGCACATTTGCATTGCATGACAATCAAATGACTTTGCTGAAGCTCAAAACGTCAAATGATTCCAGTTGTTGTTGTTGCAACAATTGTTGTTGTTGTTGTTGGTGTTGTTGTTGTCATAGGTCAAGTGTAGCACAGTAGAATTCACTTTCTTTTGCACACACATTGCAAACTTGCAGTGAAAGTGGCCAAAAAAGAAATATATATAAATAAATAAAATAACCAAAAAGCAGCAGCAGCCGCCGCCTCCTTTTTGACCATAACACATAACAATGCCACTGGCATTTTTTTGGCTTTTGGCTAGCGGGATTTTTTGGCTATGGCTTTAAAAATACTTTAAGCTTCAGCACGTTGACAATGTGACACTTTATATTTTCGACCGCTTTCCATATTAGCCACACACACACACACACACACAGAAACTCACACAATTTACGCCTACAACAATTGGGAACAGCGCACAACGTGCTTGCAACACTTTGTGTCTTGGCCACTAAACTGAGGCTAGCATTGAGAGTCGAGTCGCGTCGCGTCGCGTCGCGTCGCGTCGAGTCGGGTCGAGTGTCGAGTATCGTCCTGCTGCTTAGTCCTAGCCAGTCTGTGTTGTCTAGAGCAGACGCCAGATGTCGCCAGCGGCGCATTGTAGCGCATGCGCCACAATAAATTGCCTCAATATATGTCTGGGTGTGTGTGTGTGTGTGTTGCAAGTCGGTAACTTTTGAAGTGCGACCAAAAATAAATACCAATAAATATATCAAAAAGAAAACATATTTTCGTTTGCAATTTTGCGGCTGTGCCAGTTTTGAGTTTCAGATTGGGCTACAAATGCAGATGCCAATGTTGCCTCTGTGCCCAACCTGTGCCCCCGCCCCGTCCAATTTGCTGGCGGTCGGACGCAGATCATCAATTAATTACCCCCAAGACCAAAGTCGGACTCTGACTCCGGACTCCGACTGAGGCGCCTCGAGGCATCTTCATGCGTGCGTGTCGTCTTCGTCTTTAGTTATTGGTCTTGGCCAGTGGGTCGCGCCAATTGCTGTTGCTGTTGTTGTTGTTGTTGTTGGCCAAGTTTTATGGGCGGCTGCTGTTCACAAATTACGAGCAGGAAAGGAAATCGAAAAGTGTTGCACTAGTTGGCCAACTGACTGGCTGGCTAGCTGGCTGGCTAACTGCTGCTGGCCATTAAAGGAAGGTCGCTTCAGTGACCACTTGACCAGTTTGACAACTAACCTTGCGGCGATTGAAATTGGATTTGATGTTTGCCATATACACACATCTACTGCACTATACTACTATATATTTAAGTTTATTTGTATAATTCGAGCATTAGCTTCTCACGCGTGTACAGTTACACAGCTGACCCACATCCCAATAAAAAAAAGAAAGAAGAAATATAAAAAATCAAATCAAAATCTACGCTCTTCGCTCGTGATTCATGCAGCAATAAGAAAGAAGAAGAAAAAACAAGCTTGGCAATTAATTTTTATGCGTCGCTTGTCACATTTGTGGTTTAATCAAAACATTATGACTGCGTTTTCTTTTTATTAATTGGATAACCTGCGCAGCCGCCAGTTTCCCGAGAGTTTCAAGTCCAAGTGCCCAATCCCAAGTCCCAAAGAGACACCTGCTGCCCACAGTCACAGCAACAACCACAACAACCACAACAACAACAACAGCAACAACCACAGAAACAGCAACAGCAACAGGCCAACAAAATAGTCAAATTCAATTTATTGCGTGTGATTTTGATAGTGGCAAGAGACAAGCAAAATACACTCACAGAAATTCAAAATAAATATATATTGCGTCAGTAACTAATTTGTTAGGCGACGTCGGCGGCGGCAACTGTTGGCCAAGTTGAATGTGGCTGAAGCGCTTGCTTAGCCTTGGTGGTGCCGTTGTGCGTTTTATGCGTTGGCGGTGCAAATTGCAATTGCGCCCTCGCCACAAATGGACTCAGTTGGAGACACTGCCCGTGTGTGTGTGTGGGTGGCAACTGCAACTGCTCCCGCTGCCAAATTAAGTGACAGCAAACAGCCAAAAGAAATTGAAAATTACTTGGCTAAAACCCGAACGCTGACAGCGACTGCAGCGTCGACTGCGAGTGGGAAATGCGTGTCGCTAATGGCCAACGTGTAACCTCTGATTGCCCCCCAAAAATGAAAGAGAAATGATTTGCGGTCGATCGTTGTTGTAAATGGAAATGATGTGTGAAAACCATTTGCAACACAACAACAACAACAAAACAAATAATCGTTATATCAAATGACATCTGACAAATGTGTAAACGACGGCCACATGCTCTACATAAATACGGGCTTGGCTATTATTTGATGATAATTTAAATGGAGCCACATTTGATAAGCCAAATTTTAATTCAATATAGCCAGGCTATTGAGTAAGACACAACCATCTCTCAGTAGCTGGCCAGTTATATAAAAACTAGTCTAGAGAGCTTCATCAATATGCAACTCGTAAATACATAATTGATTTGCTGATCGTAGTTACTTCAACATACAAATTATTTTTGATTATCAGTATCTGCATTTCCTATTCGATCCTAATAAAGTCATTCCAATCTTTACTATATGTCAATTTGAAGCTAAAATCTAAAATGTTGTGTCTATTATTGCTATCCGCAGTACATTTTTATCGATATTCGCAAAACGGGAGCAGTTATCGATAAAGTGTGATCAATTTAAGATATATTACGTATTTGAGAACTTATTAAACACATTTAATGTCTCTACGTCTTATTGGCTTGTTTAGACAGACACACAGACAGACATGGCTAATTCAAATTTGCTGTTGAGCCAGATCAAAAATATATATTACATAAGTTGCACAACTTCATCATATCCATTTCAAAGTGCTATAAAAATGCATACTCAATTCCAGATATGTCTTTCGAACTAACTTTGCTATTCTCGCCTTAATAGTCAGTTATTTTTCTCATGAAATGCAAATGCAGTATTGCAAAGTATACAATGGGAAGACTGATATGATATATATATACATATCTATATATACATATATATATCTATTTTCATTTAAACTGAGCAACTTAGGCAAAAGCAGCTTAATTTCAACGAGCTTAATACTCTTAACTTTAAAATATCAACTTTTTGCCAACATCTCAAGTTACGGCTACCAAACATATATACATATATATTTATATATATATATATATATATATATCGCAATTAGTTATTATCTTAAGAGAGCAGTTCTTTCATTTCCTTATGACGTGCAGCTTATCAGTGGCACATTTTCCGGCTTTTCCTGCCCTATCGCAACTATTGCCAACTAAAGTCGGAGTGCGGTGCAAAAATAAGAAAAGAAAAAAGTACAAAAAAGTAGTATTTTTTTTTTCTTTATTACTTATTTTCATACTGCAATTGGGCATGCAAAATTTTGTATTCAATTCGAATGCGTTGTTGCATTTTTCATGAGTTTTCCCACGTTGTGCGTGCGGCGCGCGGGAAAATATTAAACTTAAACAGTTTTCATGTCTATTTTACTCTCTCACTGTCTCTCACAGGCTCTTTCTTCAGTTAACAGCTTTGAAATGCGATTTGAAAGCCGTTCAAAGTTGTTGTTATTGTTGCTGTTGTTGCAGTTGTTGTTGCATGTCTCAGTTTTTTGCATGATTTCTGGTTAAAATGCAAAACTTACTTAGTTGCAATAAATATGTATGTATATGCATTGGGTTGCCTGCCAAACAATGTGGAGGAAAACGGCAACCGAAAACTGACGAGCGGATGCACAAAGCACCAACAAATACACAAACAACAACTCCAACAGCAACTGCAACAACAAAAAAAAGAGCGCAGCCCCCACCTAAAAACGAGGCAGCAACAACCATTTCACAATTAGCTGGCAACAATTTTTATTTGCTTATTTTTTTTTTTTTTGGTTTTATTGGACATCGACTATTCCACTTGCCCCAACCCTGACTGCTGTTGCCCCTCTTGTGGCACACAGTGGCTGTCCGTGCAACAAATGAGGCACTGATAAATATTATTAGCGCAGTTGCTCGGTTCACTGGCTCTGCCCCTGCCGCTGCCACATTTGCGGCCATAATCGCAATTTATTTAAATGCAACCGAGTCTAGCGGGGCAGGTCGCAAGGCGGGAGAGAGACAAGCATGGTTGCAGTAGCTCTAGCTGCTGCTGCTGCTGCTGCTGCCACAGCCAACCGGTGGCAAGCAGTCCACAATTAATATCGACATTTTAACACTTAGCGCTGACTTATTGCATCTTTTAGTTTTCCAGATTGCTATTATCAATGGGGCAGGCAGTACGTTTAAGCCGGCAACGGAACGGAATCAGCCAAATTGCCAAATGGCCAATAGCCAGTGGACACTGCCACTGGACAGTGGCCAATGTCGACTGCCCGTTGCCCGTTGGTGGTCTCGACTCCCATGCTCTTCATATCATATCAATAAAAACAGTAACGAGTACGTCAGTTGCGGCAACTTTTTAGTTTGCCATTTTTTTTTTTTTTGGTTTTTGTTTTTCTTGATCGCTTGTTTGTGTTTGAAGAAAATCCTTTTTTTTTTGGCGCTTTCGTTTTTAATTTTTCACAAATCACCTGCATTTCCTTTGCGGCTTGCTTTGCTGCGATTTAATGTGCAGCTAATGTGCTGTTAACATTTTTTTTAAGGCTACTCTAAAATTGCATAAAAATAAATTTTAAATGTGATTAACGAAATTATCAAAAGTGTTTAAAGCGAATGCAGTTTGTGAAAAGTAAATATAAAGAAAAGTTGATTTTAAGTAAGTTAAAGCTGCAACATCATTTATTAAGCGAAAATCATAAATAAATCTTAAGTTTTAAGCTGCACAAACTCTTCCTGAGCACGAATCGCGAATGGATTCCAAATAAATTGGAGTATATATATTAAAAAAAACACTTGATCTGGACTTGATTTCGCCTTGAAATCGATTAAATTGCTGCCTTGTTTGCCTGATCAGTTCGAGTCCCTCAGGCAAAATATTGTTGTCCTAACAAGCAAATCAGGCTTTAACCACCTTTTTTTCATCTGGCATGTGATCTCTCAATTTAAGCGCTTAGTTATGACTAATTTGAAAAGATTAAGCTGCAATTACATTTGGGTACCGTTACAAATTACTCAATTTAAATCAATAAAAGAGCGCAGCGCCACAACTCAACTTAGCTCAGCTCAGCTCTGCTCAACTGCCTCAAATTTCGAGGTGACCCTCATTCCCATGCCCAAAACCCATAAGCCCATAACCAATTCAATTTCCATATAGCCATTGTTGGATGTGCCCTAAAGCCAGAGAGCCACCTACCGCTTCAATGGCTGCATACGAATGCCAGATCAATGTCGGCCTCAATGGCTGCTGCTGCTGCTGCTGCGTATTGTGGCCGATCAGGCGCAGGCGAGCGTATTGCTTCATGAATAGTTTCCAGATTACGTAAGACATCTTGCTTGCAACGCGGAGACGGGCGACTGCAACTCATAAAGATCGATGCGGGCAGCACAAGATATCCACATGCAAATTATATGCGTGCCTCGCTTCGACTGCTGCTGCTGCTGCTGCTGCCAGGAAACCGTCTCCCGACTCCACAGACGAGGGAAGTGGATGGGTGGTGGGGAGGAGGGATCCCTCTCCGCTTGATCCGCAGGGGAATCGCTTAATGCGTAGTTTGTGTTGCGTTTATTGTTTTCATAAATAAAGAAAATAAAGGCTGCCAGGGACTCGACGCGTCTCAACTCGACTCGAAATTTGTCGGCTTACATTATTATTATTATTGCTTATTATTATGGCAATGGCGATTCACTTTACAAAAGACAGATTCACTTCATTTTTCACAAAACAAAACACAAACACACACACACAAAAACCAACAAAGGCACCACGTTGCACCAAGCGGGGCGAGGGGGCAAGGGGGCTGCTGAGACAGTCGGCTTAGTGATTTTTGTATTATTTTAATATTTATTTACATTTGAGCATTTTGCATAACGCGCGGGTCACGACGGAAATCGTCGACTGGCAATTTATCAATACATAGTTGTTTTATTTTTTGCTTCGTTTCTGTTTTGGTTTAGCTTGTAGCCTAGGGTAAAAGACGGAGCCAGAAAGGTTCAGGTCCAGCTACGTGCAATGTGCGAGGGGCCAAAACAAAAAAAAACCAAAAACAAAACTAACGACAAAATGAAAAACGCGCCAAAAAATCAAAACGCGCACAAATTTTTGCGGGAGGCGTAAGCGATTCCAGCGACGAGATCAATTGGAAAAATAAAAAACAAAAACAAAGAAAATAAATAAAAACGCGACCGGCAGTTGAGTCGAAATCATTGGCTCTGGGCAGGGCCTGACACTGGTAAGGCAACCTGAGAGTGAATACTGAATACTCGATACGGGATACACGGAATACACTGAATACTGAATACTGTGAATGCGAACTGCGAATGTCCGCGTCTGTCCGACGAAAAACAAGTTCAAAGCGTTTGCGGCGCTCTACTAAATTGAAATGAGCTGAGCGTTAAATGGAAAAGTCGCACACACATAATTTAGAGGGTGTACAACATACACAGACACACACACATACACAGATGTGGAGATACACACCTATAACTGTACACACACAGACACTCGCCCATTCGCAGGCTTGAATGATTTTCCATGCGTGCGAACGATTTTCAATGTGAATCCAGTGAAAAGCGAATGAATCGCTGAGCGCTTGAATTGATTGAATGCCACTCAGTCACATTCAAAAATAAATACACTGTACAACAATATAATTGTTTTAAAATATATATTATTTAATATTCATTTATAAACTTATATTTTCACGCTAATCGTTTAGCTAATCAATGATACTTTCTTTTACAACTTTGAACTTTTGATTGGTTTTAATTATGTTTGAAATAATAAATAATTAATAAAAAATAAAATAATCATAATATTAATGTATAAATAATCATATTAATAAAGTAATGTTCTTATTTAGTTATTGAAGTAATCAAAGATTCTTTATTTTAATGCTGTGAACTTTTGCTTGGTTTTATTATTAAACTTATATCATATATATATAATCGATTAGCTAATTAACGATTCCTTCTTTTACAACTTAGAACTTTCGATAATCATAATATATTTAAGAACTTTAACAGCTTAATCATAATAATACGTTTACACTATTTAGTTGTTACTCATTTTAATGTGTTGCACAGTGATGAATGAATAGGCCGCACTACAAAAAACACACCCACATTAACTGAAGAGGGAGGGGGGAGGCATGTTATTTTATTGTTAGTCTGTTTTGCGTGCTCTGGTCTCTGTTTAATACTCCAAGTGTTTATTGTTTGCTGTACGTTCCTATTCAAAGTGCCAAGAGCGACATCTGCCACCGCCTTGAACTTGGCAACAACCAAAAAAAAAACACAGATACTCAATTTTGAAATGTATTTATATTTATAAGTATGTGTGTGTCTGTTGACAGGCCTTTTGTCTACGGCAACGGAACGGTCGCCTTTGCGTGCCCCATTCTATGTGGTATTTAATGCTACTTCGATTATCGGCACATGCGATTTCTGTTTACGAGCCAAGCTGAAAGCCTTAAGTGCTGAGAAATAAACATTTGGCACACAGGATAAACATAATCAAAATATTTAAGCTATGCGAGATTCCAAATGCTCTTCAAACTATAAATTATAAATATAATAGTAAATTCTTTGTTGTATATAGCATCCATATTGCAAACATTGATCTACTATTGAAAGATTATTAAACATTATTTTGGCAAGAAAAAAAAGAATAACAGCAATCTAAATTCTATGACATAAATACAGAGATAGATTTAACATATAGTAAATAATATTATTATTAAATGAAGCTAGCAGTCATCTTATTACAACTGCATATCTGCTTGTAGTGATTCAGTTTATGATGTCAGCTGTAATTACTTCAAACAATGATCTCATCTCGTACTACTAAACAGTAATTTTGAAAACCGGAATTAAAGTTTAAGTTTTTAGTTAACATATTACCCTTATATGTACCCTGAATACCATACTCTCTCTATGTGAGTGCAGTAGAAAACTCTTTGATATTCCAGGGGCGTTGGCTTTTTACGTGTTGTGGCTGCAATGCGCATAGTTTTGAGTAAATACGCCCAAAAAACTATTTCGAAATCGCACAAAATAATTGCCAAAAAAAAGAAACTCATAAACTCAAACAAAAAAACTTTCATAAAATTCGCATAAATTTTGATTTCTAACATTGCGGCTCGAAATTTAAGTTTGTTTAGTTTGAATAATGATAGGCGCCCCGAACTGTTTTTCAAACTGACAGCGATAATCGCTCAAGCCGAGAACAACAAACAACAGGGCAACAGGAACATGCAAAATAGCAACAACAACAAGTAGAACAACATAGCCGGGGCAGTGGACACACCTTCCTGGCGTGGCATGGCCGATGAGGAGAGTGGCGAGTATTTAGCAAATAAAAGCGGAAACGGAACAAAAAGCGCCGCAGACACTTTTCGACTACGTCACGGTTAACAAAAAGGTCAGGGGGCAATTGGGGGGTGGCTTCTGCTGAGTAACTTTTTGAGAAATTGAACTCTGTCACGCCAATGCAAAAGTAGTTTTAACCCTTCAATTTTGCTCGATTCACAGGAAAAACACAATTAGCCACAAGTTACGCTGAAAATGATTGGCTTTAATTGAATTTTTGGCCACTATAGCGCAATTAATTGATTTCAACAGAAATTTCAAAGTTAGACAACATCAATTAAGCTTTTAGATGCGCTTGCATTGTTGTTCGTGTTGCTGTTGGGAGTTGACCCAATTTGCACCCAGGACACTCACCCTCCGCTGTTGCTGCTGCTGGTGACGTCGACGCGGCAGCGCAAAACGCTTTTTAATCCACTTGAGCGTTGTTTGGCGACTGCGCGTTAGCGACATACTGCAAAAGCTCCAAATGTGCAGGATCAGAACAAGAACGGAATGCAGCCAAGCGACGCACTCATCTCGCGTTGGCAGACGAAACATTAAGAACAAGAACAACACTCTCTAGCGGCTGGTAGCACCAACAACAGTCTCATCACTTATTGAAACTTGAAGCTTTTGTGTTTTTTTCTGTAAACACTTTCTTTTTGCGGTCGCACTTTTGATTGAGTGGCAGGGAGGGTGGAGGAGGAGGAGGTGCAGGGCGGCGACGTATTCAATAATTATATATTGGCAGTGGACGCGACGCGGATAGCGTTGTTACTTCAGTTGCGTTTGTTGTTTGACTGTTGAGAATGCGGTCGCATTTGCCGCTACTGCGACAGTGACGATGACGGCGACAGCGACGGCAACGACGACGGCGACATCGCTGACTGCGAGAGCGGCTTAGACTGAGACCGAGAGTGTTTGTTGTTGTCACCAATGTTGTTGGTATAGTTTTTTGCTATTGTTGATATCGGTGCTTTGCGTTTTGTTTATAATTTGTGTGCGTGTGTGGAGACCAAGAAAGTGTATAAATAATGCAATAAGCAATAGCGCAACAGCAACAGCAAAAAACGAAAAAAAAAACCCAAACCTTAAACGGAACTTTTTTGCAGTCAGCGCACATCGCGCACTTCAAAGCCGTCGTCGCTGCTGCTGCCGGTGCTGCTGCTGTCGCTGTCTCATTTCAGCCCAGCCCTTCGCTGCCGAAACTGAAACTGAGCTTTGCACTCAATTTGATTGTCGACAACAACAACAGCACATAACTAAATGCATGCGAAGGAAGCTTTTGTTGTTTATTTTGTTGTTAGCGCTGTCAAGGTGTTGCTGGTATAATAGGCAAATGCACAGTGGTTGATTGTTGTAGAGTAGAATAATAAAAATTTTCTTGTAATTTACAAATATTAAATATATTCTTACCAATAGTAAACTAAGATTTCAAACAACAATAACAATTTTGCTAAAAATATTCGGTGTGTTTATTTAGAAATTCACAATTAATGTATTTAGCACCACAGTTCCTTTAGGCCTGTGTTGGCAATTCTAATTTACTCCCTGAAAGACAGAAAGAGAACGAGAGAAATAGAACGCGCGGGCAGAGAACGAAAACAAAAGCTCAACATACAAGTGCAATTTGTGCAGTTCGTAGAAGAGGAAGCAGCAACAGTAACAGAAGCCCAAAAGCTTTATCGGTAATTCTTCTTCTTGTTTGTCATTGTTATTGTTATTTACTTTAACTCGCGTTGCCAATGCACTTTATTGTTGTACTACATGTCGTTGTTATAACAGTTATTTATTTATTTATGCTAATGTTGCTGTCGACGACGACGACGACGCCGCCGTCTCCAACGACGCTGACGTTGCATTGTCTAGAATGAGAACAGCAACAACAACGACAAGTGGCACTCACGCGACAAAGCCCATAAATAAAGTGTTCTCATAGGTATCTGTGTGTGTGTGTGGTGTACGATATTCGAGTACGATATTTATTTACTTGCCAAAGAAAGTGCACTGTGCATCAGCATTTTTTTTGGGCTCTTTTCGACTCTTTCCCATCGTTGTAAAAATAATGGAAAAATTCTCAACGCGTTTCCCTAGTGTTGCCACACAGATCACGAAGGTGGCTGCCACACAGCTGATGCATGTGGTGCCTGGTATCTGCCGCAGATGTCGCCGCTGAGCACTGTGAGAGAAAAGTACGCGCTACGTGCCACTTGCCATCTGCAAATGAATACCACGCTTGTGATTTTTATGGCAACAAGTCAATATTTCGCGAGATCTTCTGGTACGGTTTCTGGTGTGGTTTTCACCTTTAACAGAAATTCATTTCTCGGGTATTAAAATAAGTACAGGAAAATATATAAAAACTGCACAATATCTAGAGAATAACGAATGAATAGTTTGAACTAGAAAATCAGATTAGTTTGAAGAAAATATTTCAGATGCCCGGTAAGCTTCAAAAGTCAGAATTTTTGTAATTTTTAGCTCAAATATTGAAAAGGAGAATATTAAACAGAACTTTTCTACTTTTCGTGAATTTTCTACAACGTATTTTGTCGAACACTATTATGGAAGGTGAAAAACCAGCTGATTGTGAGTCGGAGATGGAGTGCAAGGTAAAGTCAGAGATGCTTCAAATAACATCGAGTACTGATTTTATGGAATCGACGGACAAGCTGAAATCCATGTTCGAAACTCGTGTCAAGCCCAACATGGGTTCGTGGAAATTCGAGAGTGTTGGCGGCTTCTTTCTGGCCACAGAGGATGTGAGCAAGTTGTCCCTGAACAAGCAGGAGCAGCTGCTAATACGTGATCTGATTTACGCCTTTTCTGGTGTGCCCTCGTCGCACATTAAACCGGAAGTATCGGTCGAAGAGATCCCCTATCTGACCACCGAGCACATCGATAAGGTGTGCTTCAAGATCGATGAACGTATCAATAGCGCCTTTCGAACGCTGGCCAACGAGCTGCTACCGCTGATTGGCTACTTCATCACTGTGCAGAGCTTCATTGAAGACACCAGCTTGACGAGGAACTGCAGCCGTTTCCTGGGCAATGCCTTACAGAAGGACATGCATCAGTACTTTGAGTTGCAGGCAACGCTCGAGACGCAACTCCACGAGCAGAAACTGAATCTCCGGCAGCTGGTGCAGCAGCTGCGTCCCTGGCTGCCCACCATGCAATCCTATGCGAGTCTCACGAGTCGCGTCCGTCGACTGGAACCCAACTCGGCCCAGTTGCTCTCGCTGATTGACGAGCAGCAGAAGCATTTCAAATCGGAGCGCCAAAAGCAACTGCTCACGGACATCTCTCGCTATTACATGACCATGGTGCAGCTGTGGACACAGAAGGGCATCATTTACGATGTGCGTGGCGAGTTCTTCATCGAGGATACCAGTGCAAATGCGAAGAGCAGCACTTTGCTCGCACCCAAACAGTGCTGCCACGCTTACTGGGCGCAACGATATCGTCTACACGTGGATAGGTTGCCCACCTTTCTGGAACCGTTCGCTGAGCGAATTCTGCTGGCGGGAAAATATCTGAATGTGTTGCGACAATGCAATGTGCACATGAATCTGATGCAGGAGAAGCTCATCTATGTGCCCAAAGGGTTGGAGGAGGCACCTCACGAGCAGCTCATACGCAGCGCGTATGAGTTGCCGGCTCGCAAGCTCCTGGAAGTCCTTGTGCAGGAGCAGTTGGCGGAGCACTTGCAGAATCTGCGAGATTACTTTCTATTGCAGGAGCAGAGTCTTATCGATGTTTTGCTGGTGAAATCTGCCCAGCACTTGGAGCAAAATGTGGACAACTTGCAGCCGGAGAAGCTGCAGAGAATTACACAAGATGCGCTGCAGTTCAGCAGCAATCCGCACAAGCATTTGCTTCGCTGCCAACTAATGGATTGCGATGTGGCCACCCAGCTGGGCAATAGACTAAAGCCAACAAGTCGCCAAGTCGAGCAGGAGACGACTGATAAGGAGGAGGTGAATACCAGTGAGGTATCCACTATAATGGACACACCTAGAAATGAGCTGCCGGAGCAGCTCACCCTTTGTGGCTATGAGGCATTCACGTTGCGCTACGAGCCCAAGTGGCCCATTAGTCTGGTAATACACGAAGCACCTCTCGAGCAGCTGCAGCTGCTGCATCGCGTCCTCTTCTATCTGCACTATGTGCTCCACCAGTTACAATTCGCATGCCACGCTGAGATCACTACCAATTCACGTGCTTGGGAGCTGCGTCGACGCATGACTGAGTGCATTGAGCAGCTGGAGCAGCACATGACCAAGGATGTGGTGAAGCCACGCTGGGAGAAGCTGCTGCTGACCGTGCAGCATGCGCAGCTGGTGGATGAGGTGCTGCAACACTTCCAGAGCACATTGGACCGGTGCCTGTTGCTGTGTCTGCTCTGCGAGCCTGTCATCTTTGTGCGCTCCCTGTTCATCCTGGGCCAGCAGTGCCTCAACTACAGCAGTTTCATGGAACAGCAGGCAACCAGCGCCGACTTCGATTCGGGTGTCCTCGAATACGAGGAGCAGTTCAATAGTCAGCTAAGTGGTATCCTCGATTTCATCGCTGATCTCGTCCAACCCGGCAGCAATTGCGGCAATGAGGAGCGTGTGTCCTGCAAACAGTTGCTCCAGCGCCTCGAAAGCGTTGGCAACGATTTGGGTCGGGAAAATTCAGTTTTTAGTTCTACTTAACTTTTATTTATTTATTGTTTTGACTTCCACTTCAACACAAGTCATGCCAAATTAACCGTGTGCCACAAAAACGAGAATCTCGAGGTTTTGCCTGCGCATAATGCCAAACTGTCTACGCACAACTTGGCTAATGATGTTTGTGTTTGCAACAAGTTGCAAGGTACAGCAGAATATAAACAGAGAACATAGTTGAAAGTATGCATGACCAATATTCTCGTAAATTACAAAATGCTTTTGACAATTGAATAAACAAATGTGGGTTATTTGAAAAATAAATAAATGTTTGGAATGTAGTAAAATTTACAAGTGTTTTTCACTAAAATTTAAAAAAAAATTCAAACTCCAAACAGAGCCTAACCCACTTAGGGTCCGCAACATTCCGATTGAGGCCAACAATTGAGGTTTCAGATTTTTCCTTAGCTGTTGCACACAATGGGCGTGAATAATTGATGTGTGTGTACGAGTGTGTTTAATTTGTGGCCAGTTCGACTATTTATGCCGAGTCACGGCAACATCGTGTGGATGCAACGAATGCATCAAGGCATCTCTCCGATTTGCATAGCATCGTAAATTATTTTAAATGGCGGCAAAACGATTTTAATGTTCGCAACTCGCTCCAACTTCGGCACTTGCTATTTGAATGGTCAGCCGCATCCGTCCGTCCTCCCCTCCGTCCGTCTGTCTGCCCAGCCTTTGCAACAATTTCAATTCAAAGGCCAATTGTTATGTAAATGTGCAAAATGAACTTGCAGCCAGCTTGCAGTTGCCTCACGCAACGTTGTGTGCCAAGCATTTATGAATAAATAATAAAAATCAGGCAAGAATACTCCAGAAGAGCGGACTCGATTATTAAATACTCTGTTATCAACTACTTTTAAGTCTACTTTAATTAGAGTAAGTTTGTATTTTATAATAGTACATTTTTTTATTATCTTCTGCTTTTGGTCTTCTGAAATTAAGTGGATAGTTTAAAATGCATTCTTAAAATAAAGCAGCCTTTTTTGTATATTAAAATTTCATTTCAAGAATCATATCGGAAATAAAAGTGATCTGCTATATGTTGTTTAAAAAAAGGGTATTAAAACTCTGCGTAGCTAAATGCACATGCAGTTATCAGCTTTTTTACAGGGTATTAAAATGCAATTCGAAAAGATAACAAGTAAAAAGGCGATCGCAGAAATATTAAAAAATTTCGCTTAGCTGTGCATTAAGGACAACAACAGGTGGTCTCAATCATGTTGACGCTGTTGAATATGATGCCAATGATGAACACGATGATGATGACGATGATGCTGATGCTGATGATGATGATGACGCAACCTTAAAGTGCTGGCCGGCGGCAACACGACCACAGCAAATCGTTGCCAATAATAATGGTCGCAAAATTATTGTAAAGTTCAGATCCATTGCTGCTAAAATGTATATCATTACGTGCTTAACCACCCTCTCCCCCTCTGCCCCCTCTACCAACCCTCCTCTTTTTGTGGCTGAAAGTGAGCTGTGTCCAGTTGGAGCTGTTGGACAGTTTGCCATTGATATGTGCATTAAGCCAGCAGCGGCTGATGGGCAGCCGGCTGAGTGCCGTGGGAAAGTGACGGCGGTTGCAGTGGCACCGACTGTGGTTGGGGCAGTGCCTGCGTCCGCAACTGCGACTGCAACTGCGACTGCCAGTTCATTAAACCTATGACACGCCCCGGGTAGCGAGATGACTTCATTTGTGCGCCGCTTAGAAATGTCATTAACTTGAACTCGCGCCGCTTTTTGTGGCGGAAGTTCAACGTCAAGGTTCAATGCACGTTTAATTAAGATACAATTTATTTGGCAATGGCCAAAAAGCAAACTGCAAACAATAAGCAAAAAACCCATTGAATTCGATTTGTTTTTCTTCTTCTCTTTTTAACGAGTGGATGGCAGGCAATTCATAATATTTAAATTCCAATTCAAAATATATTCATATATAGGTGAAGTATTATTCACAATAGATTCTTTTCGTATCTGTATCTTTTTGTGGTTACGTTTAATTAATTTGCTAGGCATAAATATAAACAAGAGAGAACGTTGCAGTCGGACGTAACCGACACCGAAATACTATGATGCCATAGCTTGTGTGCAGCCAAGAAATACTGTCCAAGTTTGACTTTCAGATTGAGGTAGATATAATATAGTAACCCTTCTTAGAAGTTTGGTAACAGTAGCTCTTCAATTGCGGGAGATATGAGCATTTATCGGCTTCTAGCCTCTAGCATACAAATTATGGAATAAATGCGCATTTAAGTTTTACTAGGCCAAAATCAGCATTGTCCGAAAATCGGCAAATGGGCATAGGTCGAACCTTTAAAATGCCATAACTTCGTCAAAACTCAACGCATTTTCAAAAGCAAGGGTGTTTTATTCATATTTTGGCCTCTAGATCAATCGTGCATTTACAGTTGAAAACGTTATTTTGGGTCGGAACATAAGTCAAAATTATAGTCCGAAAATCGTCATTGGTCAGAAAATCAGCATTTGGGCTTATGTCGAACCTTCAAAATGCAATAACTTCTTCAAAACTCAACGCATTTTCAAAAGCAAGGGCGTTTTAATCATATTTTGGCCTCTAGATCAATCGTGCATTTACAGTTGAAAACGTTATTTTGGGTCGGAACATAAGTCAAAATTATAGTCCGAAAATCGGCATTTGTCAGAAAATCAGCATTTGGGCACAGCTTGAACCTTCAAAATGCCATAACTTCGTCAAAACTCAACGCATTTTCAAAAGCAAGGGTGTTTTAATCATATTTTGGCCTCTAGATCAATCGTGCATTTACAGTTGAAAACGTGATTTTGGGTCGGAACATAAGTCAAAATTATAGTCCGAAAATCGGCATTTGTCAGAAAATCAGCATTTGGGCATATGTCGAACCTTCAAAATGCCATAACTTCGTCAAAACTCAACGCATTTTCAAAAGCAATGGCGTTTTAATCATATTTTGACCTCTAGATCAATCCTACATTTAAAGTTGAAAACGTGATTTTGGGTCGGAACACAAGTCAAAATTATAGTCCGAAAATCGGCATTTGTCAGAAAATCAGCATTTGGGCATATGTCGAACCTTAAAAATGCCATAACTTCGTCAAAACTCAACGCATTTTCAAAAACAAGGGCGTTTTAATCATATTTTGGCCTCTAGATCAATCCTACATTTAAAGTTGAAAACGTGATTTTGGGTCGGAACACAAGTCAAAATTATAGTCCGAAAATCGGCATTTGTCAGAAAATCAGCATTTGGGCATATGTCGAACCTTCAAAATGCCATAACTTCGTGAAAACTCAACGCATTTTCAAAAGCAAGGGCGTTTTAATCATATTTTGGCCTCTAGATCAATCCTACATTTAAAGTTGAAAACGTGATTTTGGGTCGGAACACAAGTCAAAATTATAGTCCGAAAATCGGCATTTGTCAGAAAATCAGCATTTGGGCATATGTCGAACCTTCAAAATGCCATAACTTCGTCAAAACTCAACGCATTTTCAAAAGCAAGGGCGCTTTAACCATATCTTGGCCTCTAGATCAATCCTACATTTAAAGTTGAAAACGTGATTTTGGGTCGGAACATAAGTCAAAATTATAGTCCGAAAATCGGCATTTGTCAGAAAATCAGCATTTGTGCATATGTCGAACCTTCAAAATGCCATAACTTCGTCAAAACTCAATGCATTTTCAAAAGCAAGGGCGCTTTAACCATATTTTGGCCTCTAGATCAATCCTACATTTAAAGTTGAAAACGTGATTTTGGGTCGGAACATAAGTCAAAATTATAGTCCGAAAATCGGCATTTGTCAGAAAATCAGCATTTGGGCATATGTCGAACCTTCAAAATGCAATAACTTCGTCAAAACTCAACGCATTTTCAAAAGCAAGGGCGTTTTAATCATATTTTGGCCTCTAGATCAATCCTGCATTTAAAGTTGAAAACGTGATTTTGGGTCGGAACATAAGTCAAAATTATAGTCCGAAAATCGGCATTTGTCAGAAAATCAGCATTTGGGCACAGCTTGAACCTTCAAAATGCCATAACTTCGTCAAAACTCAACGCATTTTCAAAAGCAAGGGCGTTTTAATCATATTTTGGCCTCTAGATCAGTCATGCATTTAAAGTTGAAAACGTGATTTTGGGTCGGAACACAAGTCAAAATTATAGTCCGAAAATCGGCATTTGTCAGAAAATCAGCATTTGGGCATATGTCGAACCTTCAAAATGCCATAACTTCGTCAAAACTCAACGCATTTTCAAAAGCAAGGGCGCTTTAGCCATATTTTGGCCTCTAGATCAATCCTACATTTAAAGTTGAAAACGTGATTTTGGGTCGGAACATAAGTCAAAATTATAGTCCGAAAATCGGCATTTGTCAGAAAATCACCATTTGGGCACAGCTTGAACCTTCAAAATGCCATAACTTCGTCAAAACTCAACGCATTTTCAAAAGCAAGGGCGTTTTAATCATATTTTGGCCTCTAGATCAGTCATGCATTTAAAGTTGAAAACGTGATTTTGGGTCGGAACACAAGTCAAAATTATAGTCCGAAAATCGGCATTTGTCAGAAAATCAGCATTTGGGCATATGTCGAACCTTCAAAATGCCATAACTTCGTCAAAACTCAACGCATTTTCAAAAGCAAGGGCGCTTTAGCCATATTTTGGCCTCTAGATCAATCCTACATTTAAAGTTGAAAACGTGATTTTGGGTCGGAACATAAGTCAAAATTATAGTCCGAAAATCGGCATTTGTCAGAAAATCACCATTTGGGCACAGCTTGAACCTTCAAAATGCCATAACTTCGTCAAAACTCAACGCATTTTCAAAAGCAAGGGCGCTTTAACCATATTTTGGCCTCTAGATCAATCCTACATTTAAAGTTGAAAACGTGATTTTGGGTCGGAACATAAGTCAGAATTATAGTCCGAAAATCGGCATTTGTCAGAAAATCAGCATTTGGGCATATGTCGAACCTTCAAAATGCAATAACTTCGTCAAAACTCAACGCATTTTCAAAAGCAAGGGCGTTTTAATCATATTTTGGCCTCTAGATCAATCCTACATTTAAAGTTGAAAACGTGATTTTGGGTCGGAACACAAGTCAAAATTATAGTCCGAAAATCGGCATTTGTCAGAAAATCAGCATTTGGGCATATGTCGAACCTTCAAAATGCCATAACTTCGTCAAAACTCAACGCATTTTCAAAAGCAAGGGCGCTTTAACCATATTTTGGCCTCTAGATCAATCCTACATTTAAAGTTGAAAACGTGATTTTGGGTCGGAACACAAGTCAAAATTATAGTCCGAAAATCGGCATAGTCCGAAAATCGGAAAATGGGCATAGCTTGAACCTTCAAAATGCCATAACTTCGTCAAAACTCAACGCATTTTCAAAAGCAAGGGCGTTTTAATCATATTTTGGCCTCTAGATCAATCCTACATTTAAAGTTGAAAACGTGATTTTGGGTCGGAACACAAGTCAAAATTATAGTCCGAAAATCGGCATTTGTCAGAAAATCAGCATTTGGGCATATGTCGAACCTTCAAAATGCCATAACTTCGTCAAAACTCAACGCATTTTCAAAAGCAAGGGCGCTTTAACCATATTTTGGCCTCTAGACCAATTGTGCATTTAAAGTTGAAAACGTGATTTTGGATCGGAACATAAGTCAAAATTATAATCTGAAAATCGGCATTTGTCAGTAAATCAGCATTTGGGCATAGGTCGAACCTTCAAAATGCCATAACTTCTTCAAAACTCAACGCATTTTCAAAAGCAAGGGCATTTAATCGTGGGTTGGCTTCTGGATCAATCATACATTTAAAGTTGAAAACGTTATTATAGGGCGGAAAATAAGTCAGAATTATAGTCCGAAAATCAGCTTGTAGCCTTATCGATTTGCGAAAATCGATTTTATCAATTTTTTAGCTCCCTGGTGGACGTAGGACTCCAACCTCTAAATTTTAACTTTTGAGGATACTGTCAAGTATTTGTTCCAAGCTTCAAGTCTCTATCCCTAAGGGTGTCGAAGAAATTTGCGGTCATACAGACGGACATGACGGACATTGCACAAACCCAATATACTATAATACCTTTGGTATGATTTATAATTTTTTGAAATGTGTTTTCTGACCACTGCCAACATCTGTAACCAAAAAAGGAACACAACAACTGATGTTCTGGCGTAGCTTCATTAACGAAACACACAAAAACACACAAATACAATAATTATTCAACATTTTCGCGCTCCGGCTTCAGATAGTCCACTTCCATTTCCACCGTGGATATGTTCTCAGAGCTGGGTTCCTTTTTGGGCAGCGGACCCAGCTTGCGTCTGTTGTAAAGCAGATCAACGCCAAAATCGCACTCGAAGAGCTGATTGTCGCGCATCTTGTCCTGGTACCAGCGCAAGCGATCCGTATTCCCGCCCAGCGATTGATCTAGCAGCTGGCGGCGCTGTCTGCCACGTTCGAGTAGTTCAATGTAATCGAGGGATTTGAGTTCGGGAAATTTTTTTAGCTTTTCGAATGCCTCTTTTTCCACTTCCGCATAGGTTGGCGACATTTCAATTTCACGCTTAACACGCTCCGCTATCATCTCACTGCGCTGCATGTCCAGCACATCGGCGGGCAGGAGACGTGCCCGAATGTTTTCCACTTCGTCCTCAACTGTTTCCAGTAGCTTTGCGTGCGACTCCTTTTTGGCCGTCTCGTAGCTGAGACGCTCCTTCTCCAACGCCGTTTCGCGTGCCAACTTCTCTGGATCCATTTGCTTGCGTGACATGAGAATTGTCATCATTCGATTGAGATTCAGTTCGTCAAATTTCTTGGCCATGCGTTCGTTGTAGGGTGCTCCAGCGAATCCCTTCTTCTTGTCACTGCAATGATGAATAGTTGCTTTCAAGGATCATATCAGTCTCTTGACTTACGTGTGCTCCTGTTCCGGATCGGATGTGTGTTTGCGAGTGTTTTGCTCTTCGCGCTCCAAGCGTTCCATTTCCTTGCGTGCCTCCTCCGCAGCCTCCCGTTTCGCCTCAATGATATCCTTGTTGTTTTCATAATACTGCTGCTCCCAGGCTTTGATGCTCATCTTGCGTGATATTTGTCGCGTCACATAATGCGTTAATTTCTGCCAACATATATGGGGTATATGTAAAAGGATATTCGAGTCAGCTGGAATACTTACTTGCAGCTCGTTGTCCAGTGGCACGTCGAAGGTGTCCGGCAGTTTTACCATTCGTATGCTGCTGTTGTAGTCGCCAATGCCCAGGATTTTGTTGGGCAGCGACGGACGATGCTCGGTGACAGCTGTGATGAGGCCGCCGCCAAGGACCTCAGTCAAAACTGGAGCATCGTCGCGAGCTAAAGTCACATTTATTTGATAAAGAGAAACCCACTTGCTGAACTGAAGACTTACCCAAAATATCCCAAGCTTCGAGGATGCCATCTTTTCGCGTTAAATACAAGACAGCCGGACGTGACTCACTCCAGGCAACCGCAGTCAGATCGCACGGACGCTTGCGCCAAATAATGGCCGAATCTGGATAGTCCTCCTTCCACAAGGCAAACACCGTGCGTCCAATGGATGCGAATATTTCCGGGTAGAAGGGATTCTTGCTCATGGCGACGACGGGTCCATCGTGCACGTTTGCAAATTTTGCAGAGCTGTTGACTTGTTCTCTGGCACCCGCCTCGCTGTACATTCCCTGCCACTCGACGCGTATGATGTTGCCGTAATAGGTGGACAGGATTAGGGATGGTCGCATTTCCGGCGGATCCTTGGCCTTCATCGTAATAGGATAGTTTGAGGGCGACTTGTTGATCATCTTGGGCGCCGGTGTCTCAATGGTGAACACCGAAGAATCAGCCACAATTCCAGTCAGTGGCTCATCGTAGGATATGCTATATGTGGGCTTCATTATTTTGGACTTGTAAGGCGACTCGTTTTGGGTCAACTCTTTGGGCAGATTTTTGTTGCGCTGCTGATCCTCGCGATCCTTCTTTGCGGGCTCGCCATCCAGATTCCAGAAGGCGACGGTGCCATCAAAGGAACACGTGATGAAAAACTTGTGACGACTGCGCTTATCGGGATCATTGAAGACCTTACCGAATTGATTCAAATAAAATTGTCTGCCCAGCCAGTAGATACCAGTGATGGCATCATTCGGCGAATGCTCCAGGGGCGATATGTTTGCCGGCTCGACAACCACCTCCTCGTTGGTATCGAGCGTCCAGTTAAGAAACTCACCGATCAAAGCTCGATACTTGGCCTGGGCCGGCGTCAAATACTCCTCATCGTCTAGATGATCGCAACGACCCTGCAGATCCCAGACCACTAACAGACCATTCTGGCAACCGCCAAGCAAAATGTCACCATTATATGGACAGAATGATAGGGTCGTCATCTCAAAGGGTGCCTCAAACTCCAGCTTATAGTTGAGATTATCAGCGAAGCTCCACAGCAGAACGGGATTCGGTTCGAGCACGGCGCGTTGCACTGCGTTGACCTGATGTGTGGCAAGGTCCTCGGTAACGGGAGTGGTGAAAGCATACGAGACAGCAAGAAGTCCACTCAGCTTGGGATACCAAGAAGTGCTAGCCACATAACGTTTGTCACTCTTCGAGATATTGGCAAAGCAGATGAACTCCTGCAGATATGGAGTGGTGTAATGCCCCACTTGTGTGTTGGATATCAATTGATAGTCGTTGCTGCAAGTCGAATGATTGATTAACTGACTGAGGGGCAAACGAAAGAAGTTGCTTGGAAAACCCACCGATAGCTATCGATCTGATTGAAATCCAGAGTCTCCAGCAGCAGCTTCATTTGCTCGGACATCTCGTGCGGTGGCTTCGGCTTTGGCTCCTCTTTGGCCGGTGTGCCGGGCCTACTTTTCGATTCGACCTCCTCCTCCTCCACCTCCGATTCGTCCAGCTCGAGATCTAAACGTGTATCATTTAAACAGTCACTCACAGCAGGAGTTGGATGCGCTCAACAACTCACCGGCATCATCTAATTCGTAGAGATACTGCGACCAGGCATTTGAGGGAAACGTTGGATTCGTCTGCTGCTCCCGCTGAATGCAGGCTGGAGCGGACTGGACGCCGACAGAGATTCGACGCCTGGTGATATTATCGTACTTGACATCATCCTTCGGGAGCAGCTCGATAACCCCATCGCGCACATCGTGAGACAGGCGATAGGAGAAGGCAACGTGTCGAGGCTGCTGTATGGGATAGACACTCTGGATCTCCACATCGACAGGCTCCTCGCGAAAGCGCTCCACCATTACGGACATCTCGTTTTCGGTACCCATGCTAACCCAGCGACGCGGCTTCTTGCGCAGACGTCGCTGCATGCGCCAGCGCTCGAATGCCTCCATATTCTGTATGATGGCCATGGCCATTTTCGTATCCTTGCTGGTAATGTAGAAGATGAAGGGATCACCCTCAGGTGGTTCCTCATCCGATTCGGTGAGTGTGGGACAATAGCCAATTAGCACATAATGCTCCGGATTGAAGCCCTTGAAGAGCTTGAGGAGATCAGCCGAATTCTCCAGCTCCTCGAAGAGCACATCGCGCAGATCCTTGAACTGCACCTGGCGCCACGGAAACTCCTGTGTCACATTGACACCCACCTGAATTTTCAGTACCTTTTGCACGCTTGCGCTGCGGAATGAATTGTTTGAGGATTGGTTATTGTAAATTGGACATATTGCTCCTTAAGCTTACGTGACCATAACCCTCTGGCAGCTGTTCAGTGAGAGGAGGGTGCGCCACGATTCATGAACATTGAAGAGTCTGTTCAAATCGGGAACATCCTCATCTGAGTCAGGCTGCATAAACTTTTTGACATAGGACCGTCGCTTATGGATGCCTCCCGTCTCGATGCCCAATTCAGCATCCATAAAAGAATCCACGTAGTCATCCATTTTGTATATTGTATCACTTCAGTTTTTGAATAGAAATCGAAATGTTTTTCATATCTCGTTGTTGATTTGTTGTTTATTTGACTTTTGAGATTTTCCAGTGTCTGCCATGGCAATAACTGAGCATGCGTCGATTTGGTTTTCTCCCCTGGAATTGGCATTGGCTTGGATACGTGCTGCATCTATGGCAACTTACTTCTGTGGCACGCATTGTAATGAAAATAACTTAAAACATTTTAGCTCATTTACATGCATTGCCAGTTCGGGACTTGACCATTTCTCATTGCAACAATTTTTGAGTGGGTGATTGTTGCAGTTGCTGTCGCTGTTGCTGTTGCTTATGTTGTTGCTGCTCCTTTTGTTGTTGTTGCTGCATTTCACATCATTATCTTTGACCAAATACGGAACTATGCGCAGCACAGAAAACACACACACACACACACAACGCAATTGTGTGTCAGTCACAGAGGCTTCAAAAAAGCGCTGGCAGAAAATATGTGTTTTTCTTGTGGATCGTGTTGCGGCTGCCTGGACATGATCTGTGGCTCATTGGCTGGTTGGCTGGTTGGCTGGTTGGCTGGCGCTCGTTTGGCCCCGGCAGTTCAATAAACGATGGAAAGCATTGGTTGCCTCTGCCTTTGCCTCTGCTACGCAATCGAAATCGAAAGTTCTCTGATGGACAGCTGCAATGCAGTGCAGCATATGGGGCCGCCGTTGATGTCAATGCACCACCACCACCACCACCACCAGAGTGGTGCCATGTCTACAGCAACTGACACACATTTAATGGATGCACGTCGCTCACTTTCCATTTTCATGGCGCATTCTGGGCGCAACTTTCGATTTTAAACGCAATTTATGCACCTGTCAGCTGATAACTTGCACCTCCGATTAGCCGCAGTCAAAAGGAGTCGCCGCCGCCGCCGCCGCTGCTGCTGTTGCAAATAAATCAACCGACAAATTGTTGACAAAACATTTCGTAATTTAAATAAAGAAAAAACAAAAAAATGGAAAAATACAGACACAAACGCGACAAACTACCGATAGTCGCCGCCCGATAGTTAGGCAGCCAGCAACACAACAAAATGCCAGTCCAAATCCCAGTCACAGTCCCAGTCCCAGTCCAAGCCCAAAACCCAAAGACAAAACAAACAACTTCCTCATCCGCAGCCAGGCCAGGCCAGGCACCCAGCGCCCAGCACCCAAGACAGCAGCAGGCACAACAATGACAACGACCAGGAGCTCGGACTGATAATTTTTTTGATTGTGCGCCGAGCGAGCAGCTCATATGCAAAGTGACTCCAAAGGCGGACCCCCAAAACAAAGACAAGGGGGCATGCAACCAACTCTCCCTCTCCGTTGACCGTATTGACAACAGTTGCCGAGCTGTTGACTGAAGACAAAAGAGTGCAGTTGAGACATCAAATACGTGATACTCTTTCTGAGCTGCAAATATGAGTGTTGTGGCATGAACAGTGGCATGAACAGAATTATTAACAAATGTTTAAGATATATAGAATTTATTAACATTAGAATCTGTTGATCTGGTTCCTTTTGTTGTAGAAATATTCATATGATAAATGCTTTTCATACACTTCCAAGTTGAAACCACTTAAAGTCAGGTTTTCGTTACATTTGAGAGATTCAAATAAAAAGTTGAAAGCTCCTTAAAGAAAGTGAAGAAAACAGTTGATTAAACTTACAATAAAATAGTCAAGTTTTTATACAGTCATAATTCTTTATCTGACAAATATCTGCTGTTGTATTTGAACTGTTTGCAACATGCTGCAAAACGAGTAATTTAGAGATTTGAATAGCACAAGATGGTAACAATATATAAGTCTGTAAGATTACGATATGCCTGTCACAAACATCATAAGAAATTATTAGATACTCGGGCAGTAAAACAACAAAACCAATGTCGAGAGCCAATCCAGGGGCTGGGTTAAGTTGAGGCAGCAACAGCAACAGCAACAACAGCAGCAGCAACAGCAGCAGCAGCATAATCGCAGCAGTCAGAGGCAGTTGTACAACTGGCGACAAAATGTTGCATGTTTGTGGCTGTCACCAGCGACCACAGCCTGTTGCCTGGCTGCGCCATGCCCCCACGTTGCCTGCCGCCTGTTGTTGCCTGTTGCCAGCAATATATGCAAAAAGGTGCTAAAAAGATCACAGGCAGCGATTTATCTTCATTTGCATTTGACGTCGTTGGCTGTGTGTCAAAAAGGTGTTAAGTGCCACACAGCCATAGTTTTTTTTTTTTTTTTGCCACAACCAGAGTTGCCACGTTTGCCGCTGCGGCGCCGCCGCCGCCGCTTTTGATGACAACCGACAGAAACGGTAGTCAAAGCGCATAATTTTCGATATTTTATAACTTTTGCGGTAGCCGAAAAAATCGCTGTTCGCTGGCACATCAATCCAATCGACCGACCGCCCAATAAGGCAAAGACACCCCGAAGCACCGTTATTAGCAGCAGGCCAAATTGGACAAACAACAGCAACAACAACAGCAACAGTGGCAACCACAACAGGCTCAAAACAATGCCCACTTCTAAGCAGAGCTTTGAGATAGTCGCACCGATAAAAGGGACATGAAATTCAAATTTGAGTGCCAAAGTGCTGCAAATTTAGTTTGCCGCACTTATCAGCCAGTGAAATTGGCCAAAAACAAAAACAAAAAACGGCTTCCGTATTACGACGTTTTGTGAATTATGTGAGAAATTTGTTAGTGGGCTAAATACTTTACTGATTTCAATCCCGCCACTCTCCCAAACGGGCTCTGGCTTTTCTGGTCCAACTTGGCGTATGCGCAACAGACGAGGAAAAAACACTGCCGGACGGGATTACAGCTGGAAAATGGGGCCACCCATGGAGTGTTCCATTAAGGATCGCCACAAATGGCCATTTGTGATAAAGGCAATCAATTAAGATAAAGTCGGATTTGAAAGAATTTTATAGATTTGTGCAAAGTAGCGAAAAAGTGTTAAAAAAAATGCTTGAAATTTATTTTAGGCTTTCATTATTAATAAATTATTATTTAAATTCTTCTTGATTTACTCATCACATTAATTATAATATTAATTTGTTAAACAAAAGGGATTACGAATGAGAAATGCTTATGAATTGAATACTGAATAGTTAAATTTAGTCATGAGTTGGGATATTTCTGATTGATATTAGCCAAAGCTAAGTCCATATTAACCTCAGAGTGACTAAAAGACTTTCCCCATTGGTGGTAATCTGTAAAGGTAAATCTGTAAATTAGAATTCACATGTGCCGCAAGTAGCTGCCGCATCGAATTGCCGTTGCAATAGCCGTGTGGCAGTGGCAGCAATCCTCGTCTGGCTGTTGACAATGATAATCCCTGCAAAAATATGCGCACAAATTAAGTATCCAAAGTGAGGCGATCCAAACCGATATCCGTGGCGATGGCGATGGCAATGGCGAATTTTGTTTTGGTGGCGGTGGTGGTGGTGGTGGTGGTGGTGGTGGTGCTTAGTGGTTGTGGGCCCCGTCCATTGTTGGCATATTTAAAGTTGTAAAATAGCGAAAAACACGTTTGACCGACATTCGTGACCAAAGTGCGGCTGCTGTGGCTAATGCCCGGGCCTGGAACTTACCAACCAGCACCAGGATTTCAATTTCGATTTCGATTTCGCTTTGGCCGGCGACAAATGTGCTACGTCTGTCCATCTGTCCATCCGTTTGGTCCCCGCACCAGGCAATTGACCGTGTGACTACTTTAGCAAATGAAAATGGTTAGAAAAAAAAGGTTTTTATTTTGTTTTTCTTCTTTTTTATTTTTTTTTTTTCTTTTTTCTTTTTCTATTTTCTTGAGCAAAGCGCCAAAGCCAAAACATAATTTATGATGCACTTTTGTGGGGCTTGGGCTCCGGTTGTTGCATTGTGACAGCCTGTGTGACTCATGTGGTGCTTGGGCGCTGTTGCATACTAGCTGGCTAGGTACGCGAACTCGTCGCCAGGTGTCGCTCACCATTCAACAAAAGTAAAAATGAGAAAGAAAGAAAAAAAGAAGGAAAAACACAACAAATGAAAATGAAAACCCAGGTCCAACAAGTAGACCCTAAATTGTGGCGCATTTGATATTTATGATGGTCTTTCGTTTTAGCTTTTAATCACATGTGAAAAATACGAGTACGAGTTTAAGTTGTGAGTGCCACCAGGGTGCACTGACCTCAACCTCAACCTACGTAGTTCAGTACAGCAGCAGCAGCAGCAGCAGCAGAGGCAGCAGTGGCAGCAGCAGCAGCGGCTACTGTATTATTTGTGGTGAAAATCCCTCGTGCTCTCCAGCTAACTATGTTAAACAGCGAAATCTGACTCAGGCTCAAGCTCTGGCACAGGCACAGGCACAGGCGCAGGCGCAGGCGCATGACTCCCGACGACAGCGGCATCAAGATAAAACCGCATGACATACGGCGACAAGAAGCTACCAACGCCAGCCAACGAGCAGCAGCAGCAGCAGGAGGCGACAAGGAGTAGGAGGAGGCGTAGACGTAGCCAGCCCAGCAGCAGTCAGCGGCGTCATCGTCATCGTCATCACCAAACATTTGGCCACAGCTCTTGTTGTTATTGTTATTGTTGCTGCTGTTGCTGCTGCTGCTATTGTTGTTGTTGTTGTTGTTGCTGTTAAGCGACCAAATTTGGTCAAACGTGCAAAATGTTAGCCGCACGCTGTCAAACTTTTTGGCATGGAAAGCGAAACTTAGCGTTGTGGCTAAAGTCTATAGACCTGGTCTAAAGTCTATAGACCTGGTCTGCAGTCCCCTCGCTTTCTTTGAGGTAATCTTTGTGGCAAATAGCCAAGTGACAGCAAACAAGAATCGCAAGAATTATGCTCCTGAAAATCGAAAGTAATTTACCATAAACTGGTTACACAACGCCTTAATAAAGTTATAAAAAAGTTCCAAAAATTTGTTTTAATTCAGAAATGGCAATTTTCAAGCAATTCTTTTTAATTTTTTGAAAAATACATATTTATAAATGCGACGTACATTTTTGTTTAACATTAAAATTGAGTTGGCACTTAAAAATAAATAGTCATTTCTTATTACATAGCTAGTATATTATTATAAGTCATAATTTTAAGCAACAAATCTCTCACATATTTCAAATACATTACTTAGATTTATAAATAGGATTTTTATTACACACTATAAAGTGTGTCTATTAAAATTGCAAATAATTTATGGCTTTAAAGGTGGGAAGGTGTGATTTAAAATAATATAAAATTTCACCCTAAACCCCAGAAGATAATAAAAAAGCTTTAGCTATAAAGGAAAATATTAATCTGTCACTATTAAAATGTACTTTCGTTTGCACACCTAACAAAATTGTTGAGGTTTGAAATTATCTTATTTCTTTGAATGCTAATTTTGTTGCCATTCGACTCGTGACGTCATGGGGCGCGTGTGTTCCATAGCTAAAAATTCAGTTGTGGCAATGGGGCAACAACAGTATCAACGTAAACATTAACAACGGCCTACGCGGCGCATGTGTAATCAATCACATGGCCAACACTCGGGTTGTGGCTGCAGCAATGTGTTTGCAGCAGGGGCAGAGGTAGAGGCCAAGGCAGAAGCCACAGGGCGTTGCTAATGTTGATGGTTGCCACAGTGTCAGGGGCATAGGCCGGCGCGTCGGCTGCATTTGCCACTTGTTGCTTTTAATGTTGCCGGTGCGTTGACGTTGCTGTTGTTGTTGTTGTTGTTGCTGTGGTTGCTCAGTTTGTGTAGCCTCAGAGGGCGTAATTACATTTCCATTGCGCGTCTCAAGTTGCAGGTGCAGGTGCAGTTGCAGTTGCAGTTAAAGTTTCAGTTGCAGTTGCAATCGCATGTGCGTCTGGTTATAAAAAATGAAAAACTCCCATGAAAAATACGTAACAAATTAAAGCCAATTTCCGTAAAGAAAAAATTTACATTGTCCACCGCCCACGGCAAGTTTAATGATTAATTTTCCCAGCCAATTGCCCAAGCACTTTGACAATGACAATAAAACTAAAATAGTGGGCTGAGAATGTCTCTGCTGCTGCCGCTGCTGCTGCTGCTGTTGCAGTTGTTGTTGCACACTAAATCGAAATCAATCTACAATTTTAATTTACAATTTTATTTGGCCAGCACTCGCATGAAACGTTAAGGCGATAAACATCGCTATGCACGACTCCAGCCCCCGGCCAAACCAAACAAACGCCAGAAGTGATCTTGGCCAGGCCCAAACGGTCTGCAATCCGCAAATCAAGCGAAACCAAACCAAGCCACACAGAAACACTGACATTTTGCTGGGTGTGTTTTATGCCTGCACACAAGAATTAAATAACAACAACAACAACAGCAACAACAACAACAACAACAGCAACGACAAGCAATAATAAAAAAGGTCAACGGGCTGCAATCAAAATAACTCAAAATAACTCAATTTTCGGGAGCAATTAAAATGGCTGGCGCTGCTGATCTGCCGCAAGCCGATAAAAAACCCCCACACATCGATCGTTGGCGGTAAACTTGTTACATTTGTCTGTGGCGCCAAATAAATATATAAAGACACAAACCGAAAATAAATATAAAAAAAAAATAAATATCAAATTGTAGGTAGCCGAAAGAAAGACAAAATTGCAAGTAATTAATAGTCAATAATAAAAGATTACGTATACGACGCATACGTGATTTTGAGGCCCGACAGTCGAAGCAATTAATTTGCTCATCGATTTTGCTTGACCGCTCATCTTGGCCTTTCCTGACACCATCAACCATCGAGGAGCAGGGCGTCTGGAGCGGCAGATGGCGGCGGAGGAGGAGGAGGAGGCGCATTACCCGAGACTTCACCTCACCCGCAACGAAAGTTGGCGAATTCTTGGCTTGTTTTCAGTGAAATGAAAAGTGAAATTACTTATTATTAATGAAATTAATATATAAGCATGTTTTGGGTGCGTGTACTCGTATATACACATACATACATACATACATACATACATATATATGTGTGACAGCGACACGTACATATGTTAAATCATACAAAAAAAACAACAAAAAAAAAGCGACGATAAATAAAAACCTCCACTTCAGCTCGAGCATCAGCTCCAGCTTCGGGCCAGGCCAGGCCGGGCCGGGCCAGGCCAGGCCATTCCATGGAACACGTTTCGGCCTGGCAGCATCACAGATAAAAATGCTTTGGCTCTGGCCCCGGCATTAAAAAGTTCACTTTCGTTTGTGTCCAAAAAACAGCTACGGCTGTACATGTGGCATGTGGATGTGGATGAGGATGCCGATGTCGCTGTCGATGTGGATGTGCATCTGCTCTCAGTACTCTCCATTTGTATGATAATGAACACGTAAAAATTGCGCAAAACCAGTCGCTGCACACACCAAAAATCATTGCAAATTGTTGCGGATGCTCAAGCAGCTGTCCCACTGCCAAAACAGATAGCCTGCCCCACTTCAGTTCCATTCAAGTTGCCAGTTGCCAGTTGCCAGTTGCAGTTGCCAGTTGCCAGCTGCCAGTGAACCCAATTTAAGGTTTATGTAGTGCCCAATGAGCCAGTGACAAACTGAGTGCCGCCACAAATGAAGGTCGCAGCTTGCAGCCAAATGTGTTATGATGAAATATGATACCGATTCCCGATTATCGGATCTTAATGCCAACAGCAGCAGATGACTCATATAGATAGACCTGCACTAATTAGTTAGTCTGTTTTGCAAAGAAAAGCATTCATAAATCTATCTGATAATCTGTTGCATAATGAAACCACAGAGGTTTCTAGTTTCGTGGAAATGTCACGTGTGCAAATTGCATAACTAGATAATATAGAAATATTACGATCCAATAAATGACAGCACTCGAGTCGGAAGATAAAATCATAGATATATATATTTCTTTGTTAACAGAAAACTCTTGATTTTTATATTTATTAATATTTCACTTTTATGTATATAAAAATTCATATTAAATATTTATATCGATCCATTTTATATCTATCCTCTAGCCTCAATGTATATACAAAATAACGCATGTTGATCGTAAATAACTCTCAATTATTGAGCTTAATTTGGATTAATGGTATTAATGAATTACACCTAATAAAAAATAAATAATGGAGAGGGTGGGCGGGGGCAGGAATACGAGCACTTTGCACAATTGGAAATCACATTGCAAATGAAATACTAAATTTACGTAATTTTCAATTTCCTTGTGTCCTTTTTAATTAAAACATAAATATTTATATGGAATATTTCACATTTCGACCATGCCACGAGTGCGAGTCATGGAAATTAATTCGGCAAATAAATAATAAAATCATTTACAATATAATTGCAACGAGCCTGAAAACACTTTCACCTTCGCCACGATGGCTGTGCCACCAACCCGCCTTGTCTCTGTGTGTGTGGGGGGAGGGGGAGGGGAACGAGGGCGGCACTCAGTTGTTGCCGTTGTTATTTATGCTTTGTGGGTGTTCAACATGCAGTGTTTTGAGTCTTTACCACAGTTTTTATTGTTGCAATTGCAGTTGCTGCTCTTGTTGTCCGGTCGCGCCACTTGGCATAAACATATTTATGTATGAAACATTAAAAAACTTTATGACATACAAGTGACTGCAATTAGCCAATGCCAAGAAAACGAAAAATACACAACAAAATGGTGAATTAAACAACTTAAACCGTGTATTTTCCACATTGATTTGACGTATCAATTTAAAGCGGATCCATAAAAAACACACCCAGTCAACGTCAACAAAAACTACTCCTAGGCACAAACTAAGCCATTGCATAATAATTGCCAAGATCCCAAAGAATCTAACATTTTCACCTGCCACAAGTTTGACAGTTGCTGATATATCGGCTCTGGGAAATCATTAATTGTTTGATTAGCCCAAAGCACATACATAAAACATGGCCAAGATGATCGAAGTGGTTGCGATTATGAACCCCGTCTGATTGGCAAAAAATAACTTTAAAGTTTCGCGCACTGTGGAACAGAACACTACTCAACATGGAAATATAACTGACTTTCAATACAAGATTACAATGAGAAATAGTTTATTTAACGCTACGACTATCAAAATTTATCCCAATAGATTTGTTTTGTTTATTGCCACGAAATTTGCGATATGAGTTCGAAAAATACATTTAAAGTGTTGCAATAAAACTTACACGTCATTTGTCTCTCACTTTAAGCAATTATGTAATTAATTTAATTTTGTGTAGCTATTAAATGCAATACAATTTTTTGCTTTATTTAATTTATAAAACTGCTGTTTTTTTCTTTTTATTAAACTATTAAAACTAATGATTGTAATTATGTAGCGAACAGCTTCAATAGTTATTTTTATTATGGGTTTACTTTGTTTGGTTTTCAACTATCGAGTCACAAACAAATTTTGTGTTTATTGTTTCTTGTTCAATATTTGTGTTGCATTTAATTTTGAACACTTTGAGCCAGTGTAGTCGGAAGGCTGACTGTTTAGCGGCTTAACTGGAGGCGCATAACTCATAAGCGTTTTTAAACAACAGGCATTTGTTATGTGGCACAAAATGCCAATGAACCCGCCAAGCGGCACCATTTTTGTTTTTTAACGATGGCTTAGAAACCAGCCACAAAAGCCACTCATTGCACACAAAAACAAAAAATAAATGAAAAAACTCAAAGAAAAAACGGAAGCGACCTCAAGTGCCATCCGAGGCAGGCGATAATTTGCGGCCGCTTGACATGCATATCAGAGCAGCAAGCAAATATAGAAGAGGGTGCGGGGAATGGATGTGGCAGACACAAGTCCGAGGCAGGCGAACGCAGTTGAAGGCCATTGCTGGAGAAAGAGAGAAAGAAACAGCGACAGCGTTGGAGTCGAAGTTGAAGCCAGAGTCCGAGTCCGAGTCCGAGTTGGCGTTGCAGTTGCAGAGTCGGTGGCAGGGACGGTCATTTGGGGTCTCTTTTGGGGGCAGCCAAAAAGTGCATGCTCAAAGCGCGTTAAACGATGATTTAATGCCAATAAATAAGTGTAAACGTTCATTACAGATAATTAATGTATCTGCCGCAGCGGCCAGAGGTCACGTCGGGTCTCGATCTGTGTCTGAAGTTGCCACAGACACAGTCTGGACGCCGGACGAAGAGCACAACAAAAAAAAGTGAAACTTCAATTAGACGCTTAACAACATTATGGCGTGGACGATTAAGACTTAAATTATGAGTATGGGGGCCGGCAAGTGTAAAATGTGTCGAGGATTTGACATTTCACCTGCAGTAAGACGCGCCACAAGGCGTGAGAGTGAGAGAGAGATAAATATACATAAAGAGAGAGAAAGAGAGAGAGAGATGGCGAGTGACAGGGCAGACAGGTAAAGAGGCTGAGCAGAGCTGCCATTGATCTCTTTATCAGCTGTGGGCAACATTGCGGCAACAGTTGTGCATATGCCCCAAAAATACAAACCCATGCAACAACAACAACAACTGCAACAACAGCAACAACAAAGACAACAATTTTCACTGACAATGTCGCCCAATTCGTCTTGCAGTTTTCATGCCTGCCGGCCTGGAAATTGTCTGGTTAAAACACCAGCTCCGTTGCCAGCTCGGACTCCGGGTGGGGTTAACGGGTGTTGGGGGTGTTCGGTTTCAGTTTCGGCCGTTTTCAATTTAAAATGTAAATCAAGTGTGAAAAACACAGAAAAATCTGCAGCGAAAGTGTTGCAATTGCAATTTGCTCGTTGCAAGTTTTGACACTTTTTGGCTTTGGGGCTGTGTATTGATTTATTTTGATTGTTAATCAATTTGGCGCGGCCGTTGTTGTTGCCTGCCAGCCAGCCATGGTAATAGTTCAATGAAATTATAAATCAGTTCAGGCACAGGAGGGAGCTCTGCTTTTGCTTGCAACAGCTTGCTGCTGCTCATTTTATTCAAGATGCAAAGAATGCAGGTGACACACTTTTCAATCGCATTCTGCCCCCATTTGGCAGCTGTGCAGTTGGCAGCTAGCAGGCAGCTCATTTGTCAGCAGGAAGCTACTGCTGTTGCAACACGCCTGCAAAAAAGGTTGCGCCGCAATTTGCGCATGCGCACGCAAATTACGCGTCATAAATCATGCAACCGCCGTCGTCTTGCATACCCTGTTGCAATGAGAGAAAGGGTAACAGGTGTAAGCAGACATCGCTTGCAACATTGAGTATGTTGCAGATTCTTCATTACTATAAACACCTCAGATCAGTCCAACCCATAGGCTATTCGAATAGAAATCACAGCAGAGAGTATCAAAAGTTATCGATAAAAATCAATGTCTATTTTTAATGAGTAGCGCTGTTTACAGGGCATCTGTCGGTGTGGCACTCTCGACATGAGTGATTTGTTTCGCTGGGCTGGGCTTGACGCAGTTTTTTAGTAGTAGTTTGAAGGAGGCAGGAGGGTGGCAAGTAGGAGTAGCCGCAACTGTCACCGTTGCTGATTGCCCGCTTCAGATTAGCAAGAAGCGATAAACACATAAACTCATATGAATTGCAAAGAAAGTGGATGCAGACATGTGAATATACTCATTCGCTTATTCGAACACTCGAAATACATTTGGGTTGGATGTGGTCAAACAGTCGCGTGCGTGTGCAATTACCAACAGTGGCTGACTGCTGTTTGTTGCCAGCGGTTTCTTGCAAGTAGCCACGTTGCCCCGTTGCCCCGTTCCCCCTTTGCCCCGTTGCCGATGTTTTCGGTGTTGGCGGTGTTGCATGTGTTAGTTTGACATTTGTCTGGCTGACCCTGACCCACAAATGTCAATGCAGCAACAATTGCAGCAACTGCAACAACAGTCAAACAGCCACCGACAAGTTGCAAGTTCAATTTGTGAGCTCAGATCTCCAATTGAAAAACACAAGAAAAGAAAAGTCAGCGTTGCAAGACGTCAATCACTTTGGCACTTTTGTTTTAGCCGCCTCGACTCGACTCGCCTCTACTCGATTCGCTCGCTTGACTTGACTGTGGCATGCATAAAAATTGTGCAACTCCGTTCAGCTCTTACCCCCAAGGTTAACTGCGCAAACAAACGGGCCAAAACAAAACAGCAAATGGAACAAAATCAAATGAAGCACACGCCTCAGTCCGATATCTGCGAGACGCTTCTGGCTAGAGATGGCAATAAGTTTCTTGATTTGCTCGTTTTATTTGTAGAATTGTGGAAATTGTATTTACAACATATTAATTGACATTTTCTATTTGAATCAGTGAAAATCTATCACAGCTCAAGACTGCCCCAAGGATAGATTAAAGTCTGTTCCTCATTTGGTTGCAGTTAGAAAGTACCTGTCAAATGTGTGCTGCTTTAAAATTGGTTCAAGAGTGTGTTCTCGAATCAATTATAAATCAGATAATGATCTATGCATATTCTTAACGTTGCATATACTCCACTTTTCATTGACAGCAAACACTTGTGCTCCACACAAATACGGATGTAGCTCTCACGATCCGTCACGGTTCCGTCTCTAGGCCCCCTTGGGGCATCAACGCTTTGCATCGGCGCTCGCTTTTGTTCTTCTGAATGCCAAGCCCGAAACGTCACTCCAAAAAACACAGAAGAAGAAGGAAAATCAACACACACCACACACACACCAAATCAACACACACACACACACACACATACAGACATTTCGCTTTGGCCGCGCTTTTTTGAGTAGCCGTCTCAAAAGCGTTGCCGTTGCCTTTTTGACAGCCGCTTGGCATGTTCATTTTTATGAGCAACAGCCCCTCATCTACAATACATACATACATATTTATATATATATATATATATATATATAGATATATATATATACACCTCATCCAGTGCATTCTTAGAAGCTGTGGCTATCCGTTCTAAGGCTTGCGGTATTTCTGGCTTTGGCAACGCTGATTGAAGCCACAACTTCTGCTTTTTTATAATTTTTTTTTGTAGGGCGTTGCAGGTCTCTCTTCTTCTTCCACTTTTTTAGTTCTGATTACAAATTGAATTTTATTCGTTTGCTTTCGCACTGCATTGATTTATGATATTTTTGAACAAAAAATAAACTTCTCGAAGGTTTTTAATTAAGTTCAAGTGTGAAATGCCTGCCAGCATTTTGATTTATGCTGCACAGCCATAGAACATTATATAGTATAGCTATAGAGTATCTATAGACATATAATTAAAAGTCAAACAACAAAAAATTACAAATAAAAAATAAACCCATCCAATCAGACCCAGACCCTGGCTAGAAACGTCGCAAACAGACGCAGTCGCTTTCCCTTTGGTCAAGAGAGAGAGATTCAGATTGGAAAAGAGAGAGAGAAACAGAGAGAGAGAGAGAGGCTGGAAGAGATCTGGTAATGCAGATCTTGTCTTGGGCCACGGACATTGCGTGTGATTGCATTACGGGTGAAATTTTTGCCGGCCTGGCTCTTTTCACTCCCGCGATCTTGAGACATCGATAACCTTTTTGCTTAGGTTTTTTCGTATTGCCTGACTTGAATCTCTGGCGTCGTCTAAACTGACATCATCAAAGCCAAGTGCTGGCTCCAGAGCCGGCAATTTAATGCCGTTCCATGGAGTTGGACGTTTTGGTTTAGTTTGGTTTTGTTTGGTTTGGTCTGGTCTGGCTTGGTTTTGCTTTGGTTTTGATTACATAAATTTAGCGCCTGACCGCCAATGCCGGCTCCATTTGCATCTTCAAACGTTGGCAGAATGTGTGTCAGCACTGTAAACTCTGGCTCTGACTCTGGCTACGGCTCTGACTGGGTGCGGCATTTGGTCAGGCTTCGTTCGGCATATATGTAATTACAATAACTGCAATTGCAACAACTGCAGCTTGCATCAATGCAAATAACGCAGAATTTCTTGAAACCTGTCGCTTTTAATTAAAGGCCCCCGCGACTCTAAGTAACTTTTCATGTTTTAAGTTATGCGCACAATTTTAAGCGACAGCAACACAAACAACAAACAACAACAACATGAAAATAACTATTGCATTTAGTCATAACTGCATTTAAATTGTGTCGACTATTTGTTGTTGCTGTTGTTGTTGTTGGCAGCACTCACATACCTCAATGTTTTGATTTTATTTCGGCTGTTGTTCACATATGCAAAAAAAAAAAAAACATAAAATATAAGAAAAATGTTTAGAAATAAAAATACGGCCGCAAGAAAAAAAAGGGAAGGCGCTAGTTGAATGCAATTGTATCCCAGGCCCAGGTACGACCCACTTCTGTCATGTTGCACGATAAATACTTTGAGATTTATTGTTTGCCACAGTGGCAGGCATAATTACAATTTATGCCCCTCCGGGGCAGCAGCAGCACAAGCAGCAGCCACAGCACCAACAAACAACTTGTGCAACAATTTACGAGCCAAGTTCAAAAGCATGTTTTGAGGAAGCTGTCGCCAAAGACAAAGCCCCCCATACAAATTGGTTGAGGAAGCTGTCCGTCTCTTTTTGTCTCTTGTCTGAGTCTCAGCCAGTTTGTTTACCTGCCTAACAATTGCCATTATTCTTGGGAGTATTGAAAGTGAATACGCATACCGTGGCACCAAATTTATCAAACTGATTAATAGCATGCTGAAAATGAAATACCCTTGAATATGATTTGAGTGCCGAAACGTGTGTCATGCAAACAAATCGAGAGACTTCAAAAATATATGCTTACAATTGTTTTGGGCAAATGTAAGTCAAATGCTCAATTCAAAGTGAAATTTAAAACTGGTAACTTGATTTGAGTCTATTTCCCATCTCGATGAAAAACTATTCGTGTGGTTTCAAGTGGTATCCGTGAGGTTGCGTTTGTTTGTTGAAGATATAGAAACATTCTTGCTACCAATCAAAACTCGTAGTTTCACAACTGCAATTCATTTACATTGGAATTCCGCCAAGTGATTTATGGTAGCTACTGTAAGGCAGGTGGAATTGTTTTTAGCCGGGCTAACAAGTTAAGGTAACCAGCCGTCAAGGGTATCGCAACAATCAACTTTCGCATACCGTTTGGTACCGGGAGGGGGCCCATTACATCATGTGAGTTTTGAGCACTTTTGGCGCTATTGTTGAGCACATAATTAAGCGCCGCTTAGCTTATGTAATTAACGTCAGACAGACAACTGAGAGCCAAGAGTGGAGGTCTAATGAACCGCAGCCAGTTTTGGCCAGCTGCGTGCGCTGATTTATATGCGAGCTTTTGAGTGTTCAGCTCGCAACGTCCAAATTGTGTTTTGTCACCGTTGTTGCCCGTCCATCCATCCATCCATCCATCCATCCATCCATCTGTCCATTCGTCTGTCCACAATTCGATCGCGCACTTAAGACTCGCTTATACGCAGGCTCTCCAATAGAGCACTCATATTTGTGTATTCGCATTTGAAGTCGGCGATGCAGATGGAGTTGGAGTCGAAATCGGAGTGGAACATGTGACATAAGTCGCCGGGTGTATGGCAATGATATATGAATATGACAAAGCGACATGGACAACTTTATTGGCTCATGAAAAGCGCTGTCACTGCCTCTGACTGACATAAATCACGAGCAAAAAACCATTCGTCGAACCCAGCCAGCTGAAAAGCCAACGCAGCCAACCAACCAACCAACCAACCAACCAACCAAGCAAACAACCAACTCACTCAGGCAGCCTTAAATCGACGGACGTCGCGACGATCGCAAAAGCCAACAAAAACAACAACAAACCAAAAAAAATAAATCAAAAATCAATTTTCGTAAATGTTCAGCGACAAAAAGAACAACGCAAGGCGACGTGGCAAATCTTAACTGGCCTCCACCATCGTGAAGATCGAGATCTGTTTTTAGCTGTTCCTCTGTGTTGGTCTGTGTGGGTTTCACTGTAGCCGTAGAGCTAACTAGCACAGAAGACAATAGCCAATGCTTAGAAGAAAAAAATAAGTACTAAGCAAAAACATTTACAGATAATGGAAAGACAAAACAAATAGAAGGGGGTGCCTAAAGAACTGTCGACACACACATTATCTATGAAAACTGAGGAAAAATCAAACTAAACGAAGCATTCAAAAGTGTTGACTAACTATGCCCACGATTCTCCTTGGTGTTAATGTCAAATTGTTATCCCACAAAAGTCACTGGTGGACAGTTCCAAATTGTCCACAGATTTTCCAAATCAACGCCATTTTAGAAATCTTTTGCTGCTTCTATTATTTTTCTATAGAACCTCCCCACAAAATAGACCAACAAGTGAAAAACTACGTCATAAGCTAGACTGAAAAGCTTTTACCTCATTATACACGCACACGCACACACACACACGCACACACGAATATACATTTACATATGTGTAGAATTTCAAAGGCACGCCATCTATCGGCAGGTCAAAGCGTAGTCAGACACGCCATCTAGACACGCTATAAGTACCACGCGAGCTACTCATATTTAGCCTATTTCTAGTTTCTATGATTATCATACCCTTGAAGAGGTTAGTTGCTTTCTGTTGTGAAGATTATAACTCTACCTACTCTAAGCCACAATGAGCATATTGCTTATCAACATCATTACTAGCCGAGTAGATATAGTCATGTCACTCAGCATCCTAGATTTTAATGAGGAAACAGGCCGAATCGATCACTATATCATATTGTTGCCATAATAACGATCTTTCTCTTTTTCCTATTGAAATTAAAATACCAGCAGGTTGTTGCCCGAAAGTGTATATAATCTTCGGCTTGTCCAAGTTAAGGTAGTTTTTTTGTTTTGAAGTGAAACCCTTTTGGCCTATCAATATGCGCACAACGCGCATGACCTCAACAATTTGGTTCACTTGAAGTGCCAAACGCACACAAGCCTACACTCAAATGGCCAATGGCGCAAAGAGTCCAAATACTCTAAGCCGAGGTCCTGTTGCGTGCCCCACAGTACAACGAGTGCTTGTTGTGTGTGTGTGTGTGTGTGTGTGTGTAAGTAGGTAGGTAGTAGTTGTTGTGCTAACATTGCTGTTGCTATTGTTATTACTATTGCTTACGGACCAAGGTTGTGCTGCTCCTGCTCCACCTGACTGAATGGACTTGGCTAACTGACCCTATCCTATGGGTCTATCCTTTTTGGTCAGTTCAGTTGCGTTTAGTTCGCGACCAAAGGCGGGCGCGTTGTGTTCCGTTCAAATTTGAAGTTCCTTTTTTTTTGTTGTCACATATATCACTTTTGCTTTTCGATATGATTTCAATTTTGTGCATTTAGTGGCTGCAACAAAGGGCAAAAAACAAAAATAAAAAACTGTTTTTCTATATATACAACACCTATCGCTATGGGCTGTGCTAGCAGCACTCCAATGGTGGCAACAGCGGGCAGTGAAATGCTAAAAGCCGCCAGTCATGTGGCAGGCGATGTCAAGAAGCAAGGCGAAGCCGCCATCGAAGGTGTGTAAATGTGTGTGTGTGTGTGTGTTTGTCTGGTTGGCATTTAAAAGTGCATTTCTTAATAATAAAACGGGTGCAATCGGCCCACAAATGTTAAGCAGTTTACGTGTACTTAATATTTGCAAATCAATCGAAATCATTATGGATTATCCTAATAAAGTTACGGTTGACCCTTGACACCAAACCCATCATAGGCTAGTCGGTTTATTGAATACACGTTGCTCATTATTGGCCTGGCCCAAATGAAATGCCACCTTATTAGGGACAATTGAGCAGGCATTGAAACGAAAGAGAACAAACAAAAAAACCCAAAACAAAAGCTGCGTGTCCTTCCTTTCAGCACTTTTATGAGTGGCTCCGGCGTATGTGTACGTGCTTACAAGGACCACGTACTTAATACACTTCTTTATGTACATATTTTATTAGCATATTTATATAAAAAGCATATGAAGAAAAACGAGTTTATTGCGTGACCGAGCAGAGTTCAGCAAATTGGAGCGGACTGCTTCTATTTTAAACAATATGCATGGGTAAAAAATTTACATACACGACTTACTGGCCACATTGATTGATTGATTCACTTTGCCAAATTACGCAAATTCATAAGATTTAATTACATGGGAAAACCGACTAATTGTAGACCTGCTACACGTAGTCAGAGTCGCGCCGAATTAACTTGGCAGCCTAATCAAACTAAAGCCAATTTGTCTCATATTTAAAGCTGATTAAAGCCCATCTTAACAAAATGTATTTAATTCATTTTGTATTCGTTAATATTTCCAACACGATTAACATGACGCTAACAAAAAATTTACTAAAGATCTAATCAGTAGGTTGGAAGCCTAATGGAAACAAGAGGCACAAACAATACATATTATATACCCTGTACGCTGTTGAAAAAGTATATATACATACAAACTTATATATATAATGCTGTAATGAAATTGAAAATTATGCTCATCCCAGAAATTATACACATAGAAATAAATATATATTTATAAATATCAGCAAAAGAATTGATAAATAGCAGTATTGTTTCTATTTACAACTTGTATTCTTTCAAATAAAATTAAGGCAGCTATTCAGCTTGGCAAATCCTACACACAGCTCAAGCTGTTTACAGGGTATCGATTCCACTTTATTTTGTCGTCGTCTATCGATTGAATGCAGTTTGTTTGATTGACTGGCAGGTTAACGACCGGCTAACGCCAATTAATCAATACGCCCAAAAAACACATTTACGTTAAAAAGTGCGTGTTAACAAAACGTTTACGATTTTGTCTCTTTTTTTAGATGCGACACAAGCGATTGGCGCAACAGTTGACACGGCAAAGGAGACAGTGAGCACAGCAGTGGCTGGGATTACCAATGAGCTGGGAACTGCTTTCAAGGACGGCACTGAAGCACTGGACGAGGTCAAGCACAAAGTGTTGGAGGGACTGCACCTGGAGACAAAAGCGGATGCGGATGCGGAGCATGCGGCAACGAGTGCATCGCGAGCACCAACACCAGCACTCGATGGGGATGCGGATAGTCTGAAGACGTCGACGCCAGAACCGGAGATTGAGCGAGCACTGGCAAACAGTGCGGACAATGAGGAGGAGGCGCCACCAACTCCCAAACCTTCGCTGCAAGAGATGGCCGAGCTGAGCACCCAAGTGGCAAGCGATGCAACTGCCGCTGTGGCTGCCACTGTGGTGGCCAAGACAGAGGAGACTGCAGCAGCAACTGTGGCGGCAACCGTGGCGGAGTAAGTAAGCCTAGTGAGCACATAGAGCCACGCTGCATAGAGCCACGTAGAGCCACTGAATCAAACCCGTAGAATCTCTGCTGCACCCTCTGATGCATCGCGTAGTTTGTAGAATAGCTTTTGTATTTATCGTTTGTAGTCGTTATCGAAGTCGAAGTAAATACTTATCATACTATATACTATACTAAATATTATATTTATCTTATATATATACATATATACTACTCTCTTTCTCTCTCTCTCTTTCTTAAAAAATATGTGTAAATTGTAAATAAATAACTCTTATCTCTATGTACATATTATATACTCTGCATTTCTTATTATTGCGATCTAGCAATTAGCAATCTAGCTAACTAACAAGAACAACAGCAACAACTCTTGTACGTAGTATTGGTAATATTCAAATATATATATCTATACATCAATCATATATAAATACACTAAATAATTCAACATTGGCCTAACGAAACTTAAAAAAAAAAAACTCTTGCTAAATTAACTGTCTGGAAGAAATGTAAAATATGATTATTTTACTCGCTCTTGAAAATATATCTTATAATAATAACATCTGCTCATTGTTATTTTTATAAAAAGTACACCTTATAAAAATCTAATTTAATTGCAATTTAAATAATTATCTCTGGAACTAAGGCTTTCTATTTCTTTAAAGTTTTTCTGAAACTAATAATTTGTTCTTCTGTTTTTTGCTATGCAGTCGAATAATGCAGATGAAAGACGATCCTCAGACAGTCATTCAATTTTTATAACCATTATCAACTTAGCAAGAGTTTCTTTAACCAAAATACCTAAGAAAAAACAACAGCAAAATTATACTTACTAACAAACAAAAAAACAAACAAACACAAACCCATATACACAATATTTATACACACACCACAGCAGCAATCATTGGCGTCGAAACAACGACAACGAGGAGGAGCTACGCCGTCCAAATACCACCGAATGGGAGAAGTTGGCCGATCAGTTGGCCAAGAGTCGCAAGTTCAGGCCCTACGAGAGTTTTGCGCGCAACAAAAATCAATTTTCCGTCTACAAGGACTACACCAGCATGAGGGATAAGCCCGGCCATTACGATGGCCACTTCAGCGATGGCAACTCGATGTCGAGCGCCTCCCAGTCACAGTCGGACCTGTCCAGCGGCCACTTGACACCAGCCCCGCCCACCCGACGAGGTCACCGTGATTATGCCAAGTTCGTTGGCTCTGAGCAGCCGGGCAGTGTGTCGCGTGCCAGTTCCCGGCTCTCGAATGTGGGCGGCACCACCATGCGGACCTTTGACTTTAATCCACATCGCGAACGCATCAGTCTTCCAATTACAACCCGCTCTGGCAGTCGTGTCGGCTCCGCGCTACATGGACGACGGTCCCTTTGGGCCCGAGAGCAGCCAGCTGTGTTGCCCGAGGAACCCCTCAACACTTATAGTCCAGTTAGAAGAAGCAGCATGGTTGCAGGATTTGGACAACGTGCTATTCGAGAAGTTCATAATATGCAGACTGCCAGATCTACCTCAAACTTGACCACCTTGCCCAAGAAGAAGGAAACGACCGCCTCAAAGCCCCTAATCGAACCCATAAGACCTCAGGTGGTCAGCAACAACGCCAAGCCAATAAAATCCAGCATCAAAGCCGGCAAAGAAGACGGACCAAGTGAGATGTTTAAGTCATTGTTTAATTCATCAAGTGACATAAGCACGGCGCTTCTGTTGACCACGCCCTTAAAGGTTACCTCATTGCTGCGCAGCCCTTCAGCAGCTTCGGCTTTAGCCAATTCACACACGGAACATGCTTCAGCAGGCTTCAACAAAATGCCATCGCCTTTGGCCTCGCGTGCCGCATCTTTTGTTGCAGAGCCAGGGGAAACACGTAGGCACAGCAAATCAACTGTCACGCAAGCCACGCCCACAATCACGCCATCAAGGCTCAATGTGGAACAGTTGCCTGCAGATCTGAGATCTGCGTCGATTGACACGCATGAGGAAAGGCCGCTTACATTGCCAAAGACAAAAGCGACACCTCAGAAAGCAGTCTGTGTGCAACGCACTCCATCAAGGACTCAGCCCAGAGCTGCCCCAATCTATGCAACGAGCAACACCAAGATAAAGTCCCCATCGCGTGCATCATCGCGACTCTCTTCGAACAGCAGCACAGAGATAGTCATAAGACCATTGAGTCATCTAAATACACCCAGCGCTGCATCCCTCTCCCCCGATCAGGTTGTGATGACGGAATATGATGACAGCGATTTGGAGGCAGCTCTGGCCCGTTTGGCCGACTGGCGTGGCTCGACAACCACACTGCATTCGATGCGATCCTCCAGTTCGCAAATGGAACGCATTTCAAATCCCGCAGTGCTGCTTGATTCGCGACGCACTTCACCCTGGATTAGACGCAAAGCGGATCACAAGGAGTTGCCAATATTCCCCAGTTGCGGCATTGTGGAGCTCAAATCTCCGGCTAAAACAGCCCACGATCTGCTCGAGCGTTGTGAAATCTGTTGTAATGAATTTGTGATGAAATAGTTGTATTTTTTGTATTGTAATTTATTTATTTATTTATTTTTGATATTCGATTTTATACATGTATCTTCTTCATTAATTTTTACAGCTAAAAAGAAAGTAATTTAGCAACTGCCATTTAGATTTGAATAATGTTCATTGTGAGAATTTGCTTTAATACTAACCAAATACTACCTATATAAAATTGTTAAAATAGGAAACCCAACGATTTTAGTACCTCATAAACTTTTAATAAAAGCAAAAGAATATGTCCAATTTCTAGGTTATTTGAATAAATTTAGAATAACGAGCAGAATCTTTTCATAAACTTAAATTACAATATTAGCAAAGATTATTTAATTTGTTAATAACTTGCTGGTAATTTAGCTAAATATCATGTGCCGGTCATCCGTTTGTCTAACTGATGACTTAATAACAAAAATTGAATTGTTTATCTTTTCGGCCGTTCACTCAATTATTCTGCCACTTGAAATTTCGTTTTTGCAGTTTTATGTCCGTTTTATGTTTCATGTTTCACGTACCACATGCGCCACGTCTGCCGTCCGTGACTTAATGAACTATTAACAGCAATGATAGTAATTTGTTGTACCAGCAGCAGTCGCAGCAGCAGCGGCAAGGCAACAAATGAAATTGCTTTCAGGCAACAACACTAACAGCAACAACAACAACAACAACAACAACTTGTCTTACTGCCACTTTTTGGCAAACAAATAGACAATTCAGCAAAGCGACATGCAGACAAATGACTACAGCTGAGAGCAACAAGCAAGGCAAGACGGCCAGCCAGCGAATGCGAATGCGAATAGAAATACAAATCCGAATACGAATACAAATACGAATACGAATACTTATTTACAGATAGTCAAGCATTTTGCGGGGGTGTCATATCGTTAGACCCAAGCGATGCCGTTGCACCTGTAGCGAGTCTGCAGACAGCCAGCAGCCAGCAGCAAGCAGCCAGTCACAGCAATTGGCTTTGCAACTATTTTGGCACGATTTTCAAATTACGTACATTGACTCGCAAAATGTTTGGTTTATGCCGCAATTAATTTCCAGGCGGAAGAAGCAGCAGCCGGAGCAGCCGGAGCAGCAGCAGCAGCGGCAGCGGCACAAGTGGCCCCCAGAGTTAGTTCAGGTGGACGTGGAAGTGGCGTTGGAGGTGCCAAGGGGACCTGCAGATAGGTAAATAATTGAAGTTGAAGGTCTTTGGATTTGTTTGTGTATTTAATTGTGGTTTTTTTGTTTTTTTTTTTTTTTTTGTTTTGTTTTGTTTTGATTTTGCGGCGTGACATTGAAAGTGAAAGAACAAGTTTTGGGATTGCACAGCGAGCATTTCTATTTTTAATGACTACGACTTTTACATACATACAAACATACATATCCAAACTGACTAGCTGACTTGTTGACTAGTTGACTGACTGTCTCTCAGCTGTTATTGTTGGTTCATTGAACGTGCCACGCATATGAGGCCGACAGCAACAAACAACACCAACAAAAACAACAAGCAACGCTAATGATCTGTGAAGTGTAAGTGTTTTGTACTTTTACTTTCATTTATCATAAATGGAAGCGTCATTTTCTGCTCAAGACAAGTTGAAATTAGCAATGCACCAAAATAAAATACATAATTTTTAGCACTTCATTTGCTTGTTGTTGCCATTGTGGTGAAACGAGCTTTTAATCAAATTTACACGCGCCAACAATGTTTATGCCATACGCACTGTGGGCTGCGCCACCACTGCGGCAGTGGCAACGTCAGCAGCGGCGCCAGCTATCAGCAGCAACAACAAACACACTAATAATCTTTATTTTTACTGTAAAATTGATTTATGCAATTGTTTGTTAGCCACCAGCTGATTTGTTTATATGTGCAGCGACAGCAACAACCAGTAACAAACAACAACAACAGAAGTAGCAGCCAGCCAAATCAATATGTTTATGCAACACGTAGCTGATTGTAGATTTTTGGGCGATAAAATCAAAAGACAGCCAAAGAGACAATGGCTATAACAGAGTTGCTGGCTTCCGCTACAAGTTGTTACAATTTTCAAACACCAACATCAGCAACAACAGCAGCAACAGCAACAGCAGCAGCAGCAACAGGCAACTTTAACTTTAACTTTAACATCACATGTTAACAATAACATAGCGTTAACAGCTGCTGTTGGCATTTAACATTTTTCGACCAAAATAAATGCTGTTGCACAGTTGAACACTTGCTTGAAATTGAAATTCAAAGTTCGGCGGCAGTGCAATCGTATTTTCAATTAATATTGCAGATAAGTGGCAGACTATGAGTTGCAAGTGGTAGTTGCAACTGGTGAACGCACTTGGGTCTGACTTTGGCAGACCTGGCAAAATAGCAATCATTTGTTAGGCAAACATTTCTAGTTGGCGGCAACGGTTGCTTTCGTTTGGCCTTTTGGCTAACATTTTGCATAACTGCGGGTCAAGACGGAAATGGAAGATGTGGCCAGCCATTAATAATTTGTATTATATACTACGTTGCAAGTTGCAAGCAGGCGACGCGACGTGGACACATCTTCAATGCGTTTTCGAGAGCCTTTTGTTTTTAATGGACTTGGGCACAAGACGTGCCCCGGCCACAAGCCACAAGACCACAGGCGACAAGCCGCAAGCCACATGCAACACACATAAGCATCTGCTTTTTATCTGCCTTCAGCGTTACCTGCGGCTTTGTCGTTTTTAATTTTTGCTCTTTGTTTTGTTATTTGCTTTTTTGGATGGTATTTCGGTAGCTGGGGCATAATCCAAATTAAATTGTCAAAAGAAATGACAATTCAATATGCACAACAACAGCAAATCTTGTTAAGCAAATGCGAAAGAAAATTGGAAAGAAACACAAAGTACTCTGTCATCTCGATCTCACTCTCTCTCTATCTCTCTCTCTCTCTCTCTATCTTTCTCTCTTTCTCTCTGCTTCGTTAGTGTATGTCAAATTAAACTGTCAGTGCGACTTTTAACCCATTTTTTCGGGCTATTACATAAGCTACTTATCAGTTTTGATAACTGGAAAACTCGATGTGAACGAATAATCTTATTTGTATGTGCCTGAAATATTAATGGGCATATATTTATGTGTGTGTGTGTGTGTGTGTGTGTGTGTGAGTGGGTGTGTGTTATTGTGTGTGTGAGTGCGTAGGTGTCTTGTGCGGTCAAGCGCATAAATCAGTACGACAGTCAGACATTCAACTATCCATTCAAGTTGCCACTCGTTCGCTCGTCCATTGGGGCATTCGCTCATGCGTCAGCAAACAAAAGACTTAAGCAACACGAACGCGACACTGTTGCAACAAAATGCGTTTTATGACTGAGACCTACTCGCATATAATAAAAACATAAACATGTGGCAACAGCTGCATCTGGAACAAGCATATTCTCAGCCATATGTGTGTCGAGTCTATACTTATTGGCCTCTCCCACAACCAGCCTTTATTCCAGTCCCTATCCCGGACCCCAGTCCCCGTCTCAATGTCTGTCCCAAAGTGAACTACGCTAATTCGTGACTACTTTGTGGTACATTGTTATTGCTGTTTGTTATTTGTGCGACTGCCAAGCCAAAAGCCCTAAATTTAAGCACATTTAACAATAATAGTAAAAAAGAATGCAGAACTTGCTTTGACGAAGTTTGCATGCACTTTTGTAGCTGGGGGAAAACTTGAAAATAAATCTTAAATAACTTGGACTCATAATTAATATATTAAAAATTGACAATTATTACTGAAAATATATATCTTAAAAATTTCTCTTTTCGCTGCCACAGCTTAGTCAAAATGGTAACTTTGACTGTAACTCAAATTTGGAAACAGCACAAAAATGTATCTTTTAAGTGGGTTTCATGAACTCTTAAATGCCAAAAACTATCCTTAAATATACTCCACAAGGCCAACTTCAATGCAAAGTTATTGTACCCCAATTATGCCACAATGCAAATTGAGGGAGTCGGATGCAAAGCTTTATTGTCAGACGCTGTCAGAGACTGCCAGGCCCAAAGAAACGAAAACGTTTCTGACTTGCTACCGCTTCGTGTGAGTCATGTGCTAGATCATTTTAAAATATATATATATTCAAATATATAAATATATATATTACTCACATGTACTTTTACAGGTATGTGTGCTGGCGCATGTGGGGAGCAGGCACTTTACTTTTGATTTCAAAGAGTCGCGCCAGTCCCAAACCCCAAAAACCAGAGCCAGACCCAGTCCCAGTCACAGTCCCAGTCACAGTCCCAGTCACAGTCCCAGTTTCATGTTCCCGTTCCCGTTGCTTAGGTCACACAATTGTGTATATTCCCAGTTGTCAGTTGTTGGGCTTGTTTCGGTTTCGGTTTTCAGAGTTTTTCTTCTTCAGCAATTCGACAGCATTGGTTGTCGCCGACGACAAAGATAGAAATCGCATGACACGATCTTGTAGCCCGAAACAGGCGCCAGTAACCCAGTTTTCAGGTTTTTTTGTTGTCGTTTTTTTTTTTTTTGGCAACGACCACAAGCGAGACTCCCTTGGCCAAATGAAAATGAAACGTTTTGGGCATAAATAAATAATGACAATACTCGTACTCCATACAAACAGCAACCAAAACAGGCAACAACAAATGATCTCTCCCCCTCTCTCTCTCACACTCTCTATCGCTCTTTCTTTCTCACTTGCACCCCACGCTATTTGGCTCTCTGTTTGGTGGAGCCTCGTGTGGTTGTATTTGCATTTGTTTTTGTTATTGTTTGTTGTTTGTTGTTAGTGCCGCTGCGGCTTTTGCTTGTTGTTTGTCTCAAGTTGTTGTTTTGTGCCCAGGCAGCTAACAAGCAGCACCAACGTCTGCCCATTGTGTGTGTTTTTATTTGTTTTTGTCATTCGCTTTGTTTTGTTTGTGTCTTTTTCTTGCCTGGCATTTTTCTAGATTTGCCAACCACCCCCAAAAAACATGAGCTGAACTCTGACATCGCCCGCAACAAAAAAAAAAAAAAACAAAAAAAAAAAACAAAAACCAACCAACCAATCGAGCTGCTCCTGTTCCCTATTCTCCCTTCCACCCCATCGCCCACCTGACAGCTGCTCCTCATTGCTGCCGCATACACTGCACAAAATTGGCATTGCCCTGAGCCAGTCCAGGTGCATTGAACTTCAAAAGCCAAGCCCATAAATTGATTGATTTCGCTAACAATGAACACGCTGATTTATTGGCATCGCCTTCTCTCAATTCTAAGCGGCTGCAAGTTTTCACTTTCGTTTGGCAGTCCGTCAGCGATCGTCATCCACTCGGATAACATCGCTGACTGGGAAAGCTGTGGATGGATGCACCCTACGCGTCGGTAGCCAGCCATCGGTACGACTTACCCATCAGACAGACAGACGACAGCAGCCAAAAGATGCCAAAAGTTGCATTTTCTACAACAAATCAAGGTGACTGGACATCAAGATAAAAACATAACAAACGATTTGACTAAGCCAAGCAGTAATAGGCTCCAGCAAACAGCAACAACAACAACAACAACAACAAAAACGAGCCGTTATTGTTATTGCTATTGCAATTGCTATTGGCCTGGCTATCATACTCCTTGAGCCGGGCGCACCAAATTTGGTGCGAAACTGAAGCTGCGTTGTCGCGTTCGCCTTTTTCTCTCCCTCCCCTGCAGCTCCTCCAGCTCCTCGCAGACTGTCGTGGACATCGGCACAGTGGTTAACGATTGGAGGAGCTACACTAAGCTGGCAATGAAAAGAAAAAACTTTATGGGGTCTTAAGACGGGCTTAAGCCTATTATATTTAAAGCTCTCAAATCAGATTAGAATTAAGTCAACGATAAAAGGATCTGCATGCGAAGCAAATGAATGTGGATAGTTTTTAAGTATTGAAATTAAATGAAAAGCGAAAAGTGATAAAAATAAATAGAAGCGAAAAAACAAGAAAATGAAATCTTAAGTGGGAAAAGGTTAAGATTCGTTAAAGAATTATGTGTTAGCAACTCGCTCATATAAATCCAGGCTATTTTTTATAACACCCACATAAAGGACTGCTTTGGCACCACTGTGCCGGCGTCGTGGCTGTCGTCGTCATATTGAAATTGAAAATAAGAATCGTATTTGGTAATTGCAATGAAAGCGAAAGGAGTGAAAACTTTTTTGTGGTAAGTATGACTTTGAGTGCGAGTGCGAGTGCGACTTGGACTATGTGTACATGGTTTTTTGGTCACAAAGATAGATCACCAAGGATTGTCGCGGCAGCCACTTTCTATACACACACACACACACACACACAAAAATGGATACTTAGATAGACGCACACACACACAGACAGAGACGGTTCGGTTCAATGACACAAAGCACCTCGGATCACAGAGCTTGGCTAACTGAAGTGGACTTTTGTGCTTGGGGGCCCAACACTTATCTGCAACTAAGCCACTAAATACCAATAACAACATCAACAAAAATACCAATCGAAACCTTTTGACATTTTTATCACGCACAGGCCAGCCGAATGCTAATTGACCTTGACATGCGGAAGATTTTCGAATGCGTGCCGCGCCGCGTTGCACTTCAGAAATGAAAAGAAACGAAAGACTCAGGCAACGAACTTGAGACATTATAAGCCAAGAGAAGGCCCTGGCTGCAATTGGTAAGTGCTATCAATGTGTGCACGAGTGTGTGGTTTGTGCAACACACCAGCACACACACCAGCACACAAAAACGGTGATCGCAAAGTGTTAATTGCAGTGTGACCAAAATTGCGTAAAGCCAGCAATTAAATTGATCCGCAAAAGAGACTTTTACATTTTTTATACACATTTTTGTTGCGGTCATTCCAATTAACAATTCGATTATAAGTAGCTATGAATTTTGATTATAATTAAACTACACACGTTTTTATTTCTTTTTATTTCATTAAAAGCTCAATTATTGTTTTTATTGATCTTGTTTTCATCCGCATGCGGTCACACTAATTAACATACGGCCAACAAGTGAATATTAAGAGTGTAAAAATGCAATACGTAAACAATGTATTAAAGTACACGGAGCCGGGTACGTGGTACTCCGGGTGGTGTGGCCATAAAAAACGACACCAGTCGGCGCGGTAGGCGCTCAAGAGGCGACACTTCACCTTGAGCGTGCGTTGCAAGTTGTTATCGTTGCTGTTGCAGTCGTTATTTTTTACCGCCTTTCGGCAACAACTTTATTTTGTTTAACAACTTTGAATGTCTGGCGCTATAAAATGAAATTTTATTGACTACGCGCGGCACTTAAAAGTAATGCACAATATGAAAACAAAACGGGCGTCAAGGTTGCCTAAATGTGGCACACACAAACTTGCCACTCGCCATCTCTATATTCCCTCCCCCGTTGCACACTCTCTCGCTTAGTCCGGCTGTCTGGAATTCCGTGACACATTGTGACACATTGGCATTAAAATTGATAACTCTATTGGCCATTCGGCTGCCGGCGGGCGCCCGTCAATTGCTCACCTGTTTGATTGATTTCGCTGATTGCCGGCAAGTTTTCCATTTGCATTTTCATTTTCATTTTCATGCCATACACTTGCCATATTTACGGTGGCCAATTATAATTAATTTCCATACGTTGTCGTCTCTGCCAGCGGCTGCTCTCTCTCTCTCTCACTCTTATCTACCCCCTCCCTCTCTCTCTCTCTCTCATCACAGAATGCTGTCCTGCATTTTGTCAACACGTGGAAAAAAGAAAGACAGAAAACGAAAGTCAATTGCTTCAGAGAGTTGACTAACTGACCAACTGACTAACTGCCGGCAACAGCAGCAACTCTCACAAAAAAAAAAAAAAAAAAAACACTACCTGGTTTTACAGTAACCAACCTGCCCCAGACCTAGACCCAGACCCAGAGACTGCCTTCGCTTAACCCAGAAATATTCGGAAAGTGTAAAAAGTGTTTGGAAAAATATGTGTGAAACTGCTAAAAGCCCTGTGATTAGTTAACGATTAGTTAAATTTATGAAGAGAAATTTCACAGTTGCCAGACTAACTTGTTACTTAACACTTTATTAAACACAAGCAAATATGTACCGTATTATTTTTATTACACTGCTAATGCTAAAAGATATACATATGAATTCATCTTTAAAAGTTCGTTAAAACTGCAAGCTTTGTAAACTGTTCAACTTAATCTGAAAGCTTTTGGGTATCAGCTAATTTAACGAGTACGCATTTACTTAATGGGTTGTGTTGGAGGCCAGCGTTTAGGCCAAATGCATTCACTGATAGTTTTTTTTTTTTTATAAGCCACGAAGAACTTTCAATTGCAGTGAAAAGCTAACAACAATCCGAAGACGCTGTTAGGCAGATGGAGAAGACCTTGTCTGTCAATCAGCGTTAGTGCAGTGAATGTGAGCGGATTGACGGACGGACGGACGGACGGACGGACGGACAGACAGAAAGACAGACGGACAATCGACCAATTGGAAGGAGAGTGGAAGCTAAGGTCGAAAACATTTTGCGTAGATTTTTGCTTTGCATTTCACAATTGAAATGCGTTGTTGTTGAATTTTAATATGAAAGTTGCAACTGCAACAACAGCAACAACAACAACAACAACAACGACAACAACAACTGTTTCTAGTTAGACGAAAAGTCGAATACAGCTCTCCAGTGCATGTTGGCTGCAATTGAATAAAAACCCTTTTCATGTTACCACAAAATTTGTTTGGCTACAGGGAAAAAGAAAAAAACAATGTTAAAAACCAGCAACAACTGTAATAACAATTGCCATTGGCGGCGCTTTGGCTTTGTACTTGTCTCTGCTGCAGTTTTTTTTTTTTTTGTATTTTGTTTGTTTGTTGTTGCTTTAGTTGTTTCCTATTAACGATAAAATCACATGACACGAACTGGTTGGCGATTTGGCCTCGGCTTAAGCTGTAACTGCAGCTTCGGTTTCAGCTTTGTGTGTGTGTTTTTTATTTTTATTTTTTTATTTTTTTTTTGTCTTCTTTTTTACTTTTGGCGCCGGCGCCACTAACCCACTTAAGTCCTCCGCAGAGATTTGCGTTGGCCAATTATGCCACATTAAATACAGTCGCCTCTTATCGCACAGGATAAAGTATTTGTATTGGTTGCATTGACTGCTGGGTCGCTGCACATTACGCAACGCCAGCGTCAATTAAATCAGTTTTACTCCAAATATTTGCAAGGCAATGTCAACATAAAGGATGCAGCCAGTTGGCTGCAAGTTGGCGACTCGCCGCCAAAATATATATTGGACAAGGGCCGCACAGGCAGCCCGGCTTTTTCGTTGGTTTGGGCCACGCCTGATTGAATTTATGCCTGCCCTGCATTGCACTCCAATTGTTTACACAAAACTTTCACAAATTAACCCAAGCCCAAAAAACAACATCAAAAAAACAACAACAAAAAGTTGTGAACTAAAAAACAACTGAAATGACTTGTTGCACATTCGACTCGATTAAAATACGACAAATTTAATTGGAACTAAAACGGGTCGCAAATTCTGGGTGGCCACCAACCATCGAACAATTTGTGCAAATAGTGCTTAAAAAATCGGAGTAAATAATTTCAATATTTTATTAATGCATACATTCAAAATTATAAACTTAATATGCTTTTTAATGTTTCTTAAACTTGCTAAATATAATTTTGTACACCTAACCAAAATTGTTTATAAATGAGGAGCATTCATTGAACTTAATTTAAGTGAAGCTGAAACTTATTTATTTTATTTATTATTTATTTTATTTTATTTATTTATTACAAATTGTGCATAAAGCATAATTTTAAAATTTGATTAAAGCCGAGTTAACCTGTTCTTAAATTTGATTTATGCCGTGCATTTAGTTAATTTGCTCCACTGTGCAGTGGCTCGAATTGCTCTTTCGCCGATCAGTCAAGTGCAAGTGGTAATTTAAAGAATCGCATCTCGAGTGTCCAGAGTTGGCGCCCCCATATGCGCATAATTTCGATTGCCTTTGCTGTCGTCGTTGTTGTTGTTGTTGCTGCTGCTGTTGTTGTTGCTGTTGTTTTTGGGAAGAAAGTTGAGCGACAGTGGCAGCTACAGGCAGCAACAACAGCGGCCAGCGGCAGCTTTTCATGTGGTCTTAAGTGAAATGAAAAGTGCATAAATAAATCGGCCGCTTTGCTGTTGTTGCAGCTACTGCTGCGGCTGCGGCTGCGGCTGCTGCTGTTGCAAGCTGTGCGCAGCATTCACCGAGCAACGTTTGCAACTCGACGACGCATCGATAAGAATCGATGCTTGGCCAAAAAGCAAACGCAACACAAAAGAACTTTCGCTTTCGTTTTGGGCACCTTTTTTTGGGTTTTGTGTATTTATTTTTGGTGATTTTCGTTGGCAGCAAGTAAAAGTGCGAGTGCATTATTTAAGCCAAGTTTGGTTATTGAAATGCAACCGGTCGACCATGTGAAAATCGCCAGGCTGTCACGATGCATGTGTGTGCGAGAGAGAGAGAGAGCGAGAGAGAGAGAAAGAGAGGGAGGGAGGGCTACAAGTACAGACAGTATCTATAATATACATGTATTTACAACAATTATGTAGAGTTTAATGAGCCGTTGAAGTTGCCTGTCATGCGACCGATGACTGATGAGATTGCATAAGCAACAAGGGGCACACGGCGCAGGCACATTGACAACCCTCCTCACTCTCCTTTTCTCCGTCTGCCCCTCGGTTGCAATCGGACTTGCTTTCACTGTAGAATCGTTTAGAAGTGCAGCAAATGATAAACGCTTTTTGGTTGTCACTTTTCATGTGGCAACGCGAATGAGGCGCGCTCGGCGACGAGTGATAGTAAAAGTGATAGTCGTTTTTTTCAATACCAGATTATTATGGCTTAAATATTTTACGACTTATATAACCACACACACACACACACATACACACACAGGCGTATCCCATCCAGTTACAAACGTCAAAGCAATTAAGCTACCAAAACACACACGCACACAGGCACTTTTCTAATTAATTTCGAAATAAAAAAATCTCCATAAAATTTCATTTTCATTGACAGCCGCTTTTCAACTGCAGCTCGCCTGATGAGGCATAGCAAAACAACAACAACAACAACAACAGCAACGAGCAACAAACGCCGCTTGGTACACTTAATTGACAAGTGTGAAACTTTCGATTTCTATATACACCCATTGACATACAAAAATACCGGGCAGAGCAACAACAACAACAACCAACAACCAACAACCAACAAACCAACAACAACCAATAACCAATAACCAACAACAAACAACCAACAAGCAACAAGCAACAACAACTACAGTAAAGAGCCTAATGATCCCGCCTGCTATGATTTGTTGTGTCTAAATGTCACAATTTTCCAAAATGACGGCTTGCCACTCAAACGCACACATTGCTGCTTGATGTTGCGCTGGGCGGGTCGCAATGGGGCAGGGGTGTTTTGGGGTGTCATGCAACAAGGTGTGCTGACTGCCTGTTTGGTTAATGCCTGCCTGCCTGCCTGCCTCTGCTATCGGCTCGTCTGATGGCTTTGCTGATAATTATTGATATGGCTGGAAACGGGTGTTAAATTGCCTGCTCCCGCAGCAAAAGCAGCAGCAGCAACACCAGCAACAGCAGCAACAGCAACAGCGGCAGCAGCGGCAGCCGCAACCGAATCCCCAATCGCACTTGACAAAAAAAAGGCAGCAGGCAATGAAATTAAATGATTAACTAACATTTGCCTCTACGCAGCCTCCTCGTTTGATTATATGTCTGCCAAATTGGTGTTTACCTCGCCACCGTGGAACGTGCAAAACGGGTGAAATTTCTGACTAGCGAGTAGTTGTGGCGCCCCAACTCAGTGAGTCTCTGGAAATGTATTTTGCGTCGCCTCGCATCGTGCTCAAGTGTTGGCCCGACGTGATTTTATACTATAAAATATATGTTTCAATTATCGCTGGCGGCGTCAAAATGATTTCAAAAATGAAAGTTGCCATATTTCAATGGAACAGCTTAATTGTGTGTGCACCAAAAGACGCAATCTCTGTTGTCACCGTGAAGCACCTAATGCGAAGAACAATGTGCAAATTTGCAACACAAATTTTGATAATAATAATCATAATTAGCCTACTCCGTGGAAGACCCACGATGCGAACCTCTGCCAAATGCGTCTCTCCAGACAAATCACAACTGCTACACATATATTTTAATTTCAATCAAGCTTAGCTTCCAAGATGCAACAATGTTTTGGACAACATTTTGCGGCTTTGCTGGCTTTGAAGAGCATTTCTAGGTGCCCCTGACTCCAACAAGTTAAATTGTAGCCGCTTCAGCGAATATAGTGATCAATTCAGATCCCATCAAATGTCTGATGCCTTCAAGCAAGACGAAATCTTTTGTTTACTGTTGTCTGCTGATCTAAGCAACCCACAGCTTGGCAAGTTCTCGAAAAGGATTGGTTTCCCAGAAAAGAGAACCGCGTCTCGTTTATATTTCATCTTTGGACAACCTATAATTAAAAATCAATTTGGCGCATGTCAGCCCAAAACAAACACACAAAACGTGTATTATGCAAGAGCATCGAATCAACAAAATTAGAAAAAATAATTATATATATATATACACACATATATATATATAATAATAATAATAATAGAGTTTGTTGCCAGAGTCTTTTGTTGTCAAAGGTGCAGGCAAAATATCTCCAGAAGCAGCCGCATCAACGTGAGCTAAACATATCAAGCCTTATATATCTCAAAAATATATTTATACATATATGTCAATATGTATATATATATAGTAACGAATATATATATATATTTGTGTAGCAAGGCTGTGTGGCTCATGTGGAGTTCACGCTATGTCAAGCATGATTTTGTTGTTGGTTCGTCTAAGTGAAGCTGCTGCTGCCGCCTTCCCCAGTGCCACAGAAACTCATTAATGAGCGCACAAACTGGCATTTGACAGATTTTTTAATTAAACCATACAAATTGCAATTTTTCATGGAGAGACACGCCGACGGCACACAACCATCGAACCAAAAACAAACTGTGCAAAACTATTCCAAACTTGCCTTTTCATGAGAGCAGCGCTTGCAGGCAGCGAGATGCCCTTTTTAACCTCAAAAATGTTATGCTAACTAAAATGTTACTAATCTTATACCATCCGGTATCGGAGTATAACTAAATGCTCAAAATGTACTTACAGAGACGGATCACAACTTTCCAGCGCCATAACTTTCTCAAAAGTGATCCGATTTGCAAAAACCTGACTTTTTTAGTAACGATTTGACCTACTGAAAAGTTATAAATTCAAAGTTAAAAACGCAATTTTGATTCAATTTCCATGTTAAAATTATATCTTCAAATAATTAGAGTCATAACTTTGTAAAAAATTACTAGATTTTCAAAAAAAAAATCTGCTGTTTCGATTATGATCTGTCATCTACATAAATACTACATTGGAAACGCGTGTCCAGCTACAAGTTCATACCAAAATTATACCTTCCAACTTACTTCCAGTTGCTGATCAATAATTTATATGGTGTCATATGTGTCTAATGCATTACAAACAGGGTTGCATTTTGATTTCCCCCCCAAGGGTCTTGCAATTTAATTAAAACATTAGAATCAGCGTTTGCTGGCTTGCATATAGCAACCATTGTATTAAAATTTACATACGCATCAGGCTACTGTAAATTACGGCTATGATGATTACATAATCATCATTATGTTGGGGTCCAGGCTGCGCTGCACTGCTCCTTTCACTTTCTGCACGGAGCGCTGCCTAATTATTCCTGTTCGCCTCCCGCATTGCATTGTCTGGCTGAGATTTCGCACATAATTAAATTGCGCAAAAATTTACATGAAACTAATCGTTTTATTGTTTTGTCTCCGATCGCTGGCGTGTGCCATGCGGAAGCAGCGCCCTACCAAAAATGGCCAAAAACATTAGCGGACCGCTGGCTTCCAGCCAACTAACGACACACAAGAAAACAAAAAAAAACACGCAAGATTTATGCGCTGGAAGCCGCCAATTGGCGGCAGTCGAGATGAAATTATTGTGGAATTTGCGCAAGTCTCAAAAAAACAAAAACCAAAACAAAAAATAAACAAAATTAATTTCTTAGCTTGGCTCATTTCACTTTCGCAGCCAATTGCATAACAACAAGAAACCAATGGCTAAAAGAAGTCAACTTTAAGTTGTTCGCATAATTTAATTAAATTTACAATTCTAGACCAGATCTCGCTTAACCCACTTGCCAAATTCCCAATATTGAATATTAAAAGATGTGGCAGGTTGAAAGGTGAAATTCTGGGCGAACTCCAGCGAAAGTCGCGTAGTGTGCATCGTATTTATGCCGCTGTCATTTATCCTAATAAATTAGTGTTATAATTTTTGCAACACGTTTTGCAACACGCTGTGTCCGCCACACAATATAAAGAATATACACTGATTAATTGATTAGACAATGCAAAAATCTAAAAGCTAATTAACAATCTCTTTCTTATCGTAAATCTATGCGCGAATTTTTCGCAAAAATGTTTGCCAAAAACTTATAACTTAACCTACTTGCCACAAACGAGATTCTGCATAAATCTAGCGACTTGAAGGTTAAAAGGTAAAATTCTGGGCGAACTTGAAGCAGTTGCTCGGCGAAAGTCGCACGGTTAAGAATTGATTATGGATCGCATTTCGATTTGCTGCGGCATCTTTTTACCGTTGCTGCTGGTGCTGGTCTTGGTTGAGGGCGCTGCTCAGGATCAGTTTACACAACTTGGCTACGACAATGGCACACACTTTGTACTCTACGACCGCCAGACGAATCCCGTAATATTTGGCGGCTACTCCAGCCATCCCAACATTACGGCCATTGATGAATTTGTTGCATCGCCACATCGTATTGTGAATGGCAGACGGATATCCTGTGAGCGTGCTCCTTACCAAGTGGCTATCTTCTATAACGGTTATCTTCTGTGCGGCGGCACACTATTGAACCATTGTTGGATACTAACCGCTGCCCATTGTGCAACCTACCGGGGTCGTTATACGGCGCGTGTCGGCTCCGCGCAACATCGTCGTGGCGGACAGTTGCGGGATGTGTCGTTCGTGGTGGCGCATGCCCGCTTCAACAGCTCCACCATGCGAAACGATATTGCACTGATGCGTCTGAAGAGACCCGTCCGCTACGGAAGATGTGTGCAACCGGCACGCCTGCCCAAAGGACGACGCAAACTCAAACCGAATTTCCTTCAAATCATCAACAACAAACAGCCGGATTGCTTTCTGGTCAGTGGCTTTGGCTATGTCAGTGCGAATTCCGTGAGACCGCAGCGCTATCTGAGGGCCACAAGGGTCTGTCGAGTGTCGCAGAGGCGCTGCTGGCGACAGTATCGCAGACAGAACATCCGCATCTATCCGCAAATGATGTGCGCCTATCGTAGTGTGGGCCACGACGCCTGCATCGGAGATTCGGGTGGACCGCTGGTGGCCAGTAAACGCGTCGTCGTCGGCATCGTCTCCTTTGGCATTGGCTGTGGCAACCCAAATTTTCCGGGCGTTTATACTAGAGTTGCGAGCTACACAAGTTGGATACTACGCGCCCTACTGCGATATCCTTCCTGCAAATAAAATTCTCTGCAAAAATATATAAAAGTATTTTTCTTTTTAATCTGTGGAGAAATTGTGAGAAAATTTTGTTAAATAAATATTTTAATATGTAGATTTACGGTTGATTACCAAAAATGCCAGGTTAATAAAAATCCTATAATTAATGTAACATTTCCAACAGATATATCTATATATCTATCTATATCGAAGCAAGTGCCAATTTTTGGTTATCATTAAAAACCTCGAAGCCTAGCAGTTATTTCATAGCGCATCTTCCTTCCTTGCTACAAGATTGTTTTCACTGTTTAGTTTGTAACACACACACACACACACACACACACACACACACTCACACACACACTTGTGTGCTGGCGGCTGCAAATGTGTGTAAATTATGTATTTGTGCACTTTTGATTTCATTTAAACGAAGTTTCCTGATGGCCCCCAGCGCATGTCAAATATCAAAACCAAATCGCGTCGGGGCAGCCACTTGCGCAACACCACATCCCCACATCCCCACATCCACATCTACAACAGCCCAGCTCAGCTGGCCAAATATCACAGCCATATGCGGTGGGCGTGCTCCGTTAATGCTGCTCCTGCTGCTGCGGCTACGGCTGCTGCTACAATCTGCAATCCCTCTTCGTGCTCCTCCGGCTGCTGCTCCTGCACCTCTCTGAAATTAACATAATCGTGCTCAGCCTCTGCCCGTCCGTTTCTGTGGTCACATTTGGCGCCCCCACCAAACAAAGTGTTGAGTGCTGGCGCTGGCTGTCAAGTGGTAACTGCCAGGCATACAAGATCACAGGGGCGTGGGGCGGGGCGGGGCGGGGTGAGGTGCCTTTTTGGTCGTTTAGCACTTTTGCTTGCCTCACTGTTGTGCAATGCGAGCATCAAAAATTGTTGCAATTTGCTTCAAATGTGTTTTTTTGTTTTGTTTTGTTAGTTTTTGTTTTGTTAAAATCAAGTTTTAATCATATGAAAATATGCTTTAAAATTTTACTTGTTTTAGCACGTGTGTGTATATATATATATATGTGTGTGTGTGTACATGTATATTTGTTGTGTATATGTATATGTGTGTGTGTGTGTTGTGTATGTTTAGCTACATAAGTAAGTTTATATATATATTTATATATATATAGATGCATGTAAATCTCTTAAGCATTCCCATATCAGTTTATGTTTGATTTTTTGTGTTTTTTTATATTTTGTTTATCATTAAATTACGCTTATACAATTTTTACGTATTCTAACCTAAATGTAGACCATTTTTGTTTTAGCTTTTTATAATATTTTGTTAATGGTTTTTTTTTTTGTTGTAAATTTTAAACTATTTGCTATAAAAATGTTCAACAGCAAAAATTATATGCATTGCATTAATTTTTTTGAAAGGTGGCTCAAAAGCAAACGCACAAAAATCCTATTTAAAAAATTACATAAAAATGTGTTTTCCTTTTTTTTTAAAAAAATAATTAATTATTTTTTGTAACTTTTGCAATCGTTTCTGCTGTGCCCGCCACACAATAAATAAATCTCGCAAAAAACGTAAAAAATTTAAAAAACGTTTACAATTACAAAGCACATACACAAAAAAGTTTTGTTGTTGTTTTTGTTGTTGTTGTTGTGGTTGTTAATGTGAATATCGTTTTTTGACAATGCACAAATTTTAAAGCTATATAACAATCTTCTTTCTTATCGCGCTGCATTTACAATTTTGTTGTTTTTACTGAACTGATCTTTATATATTTGTTTTACTTCTCTTTTGTTTTGTTTTTTTTTGTTTTTTGGTTTTTAATCGTTTCCATTACGAAATTACACAACAACGTTTAACAAGCTATGAAATAAATTAGTTATAGGCTGCCAATTTGGGTAACCGATTTGACTTGGACTCAACAACAATTTGTTGAGCTTAGGCTGTAGACCCTCAGTGCTGTTTATACTCATCATATTATTAATATTATTATCTATACATTTGGAGTAGTTATTTTAAAGAGCTATTACAAATATGTTAAAAAGTTTTGAAACTGCTGTTGAAGCTACACACACATTGCACATTGGATTCTGCAGCAGCTATTGTTGGTGTTTTTGTTGTTATCGTCGTTGTTGTTGTTGTTGTTGCTTTTGTTGCTGTTGCTGGTGCTGTACAACACATCACATGTTTTACAGTTTAATAATACTTTCTTACATATAATTTTGTAATCAATTAATTCATATTTCATTTTGTTGTTGTTGTGGCTGTTGCTGTTGCCATTGTTGCCCTTCTTCTTGTTAAACAGTCCCATGCACCACCCCGACAATGTGTTGTTGTTGTTGATGTTGATGTTGATGTTTTAGCTGCTGTTAATTGCCGCTGCTGCTGATTGATTGACTCCTCCCACTTATGACAGAAACGGATTCGTAGCGGTTGCCTCCGGCTTAATCCACGGCATGTTGTTATTTTGCTGCAAGAATTTAAAATAAGCAACTCAATTAAAATGTTCTCAAAACACAAGCGAGAAATTGAGCTAAAGTGGAAAGCAAATTTTGGACTACATGCAGTTTTGCTAGCAGCTACATTTATTAACTAATTTTTGTTGTTAGTTAATTAGTTTGTTAGTTAGTGTATTCAAGTTCGCCAACAAGTGGATATAAAGACAGGAATTGTTATGTTTACGGATAGAGAGGAGCAGAGAGAAGAGCATGCACATTCGAAAAAAACATTTTACCCATTTGCATTGTATTGCATTAATGCATATTTGTATGTGTTTTATTTAAGCGTCCAAGCCTCCATTGTTGGCTACAATTAAAAAATATTATGGTCAACTGTGTTTTTTTGTTTTGTTTTTTTTTTTTTTTTGCTGATTTAGCAGAGCAGCGCTGCTTGGTTAATTTGAGTACGTGAATAAGTATGCGCAATTATTCAAATGCAGGGAATGAAACTGTTGTTTAGTTGTAAAAATTAAATCGAATTTCTCTACATTTTAGAAAGGGAATTCAACATTTTAAGCAAGCATTGTTTAATTTTTAATTATAATAATTATTATTTTTTTCAGTTTCATTCCCTGGCCACTTATTGGCTATTATACCATACAGTTAATAAATCAAACATAATCAAATTCAAATAACGCAATAGTAATATAAAAACAAACTAAATAAAACTCAAGCAAAAGTAACGAACACAAATCACAAATCATTTTCTGGCAAAGAGCAGCAGCAGCAGCAGTAGTTAATAATTAGAAAGAACAACAACTGGTGGGGAGGAATGCGACGAGCGACAAGCGACGAGAATCGAGACGCCAAACTCCCTCAGAGAACTCACTTCCAGTTTGCAGTAATTGCCACCAGCGGATGTGTTCGAGGAGTTGCCATAGAAACCGCTATCATCGTAGACAATGGGTGAAATGCTTATGCCCGGTGTCTCGGCCAGGGATTCGGATAGGGCGCTACTGTAGCACTGAGTGTAGCTGGAATAGCCGCCAGGAGTGCTATTATGACTGTATTGCCCAGCCGAAGGCGCCGTTGGGCTAGGGAAATAGGAACTTTGCTCCGTCTGCGTCTCGTTCAAGATGTCCATGTTGCGAATACTGTCAATTGCCGGACTGTTGTAACTCCGATTGAATCCATAGTTGTAGCTGTTGTTGTTGTCGCTTATGTTGTTGTTATTATTATTGTTGTTGAAGAGCTGAGTGCTCGGCTGTGGGTTGGAGGACACAGTTGGTGGTGGTTTATTGAATACGCTCAACAGCTGAAAATCATCGCTCAGCTTCAAGCTGGTCGGACGCAGCGGCTGCAACGGCTTTGCCTATGTTTGTTAGGGATTCATATTTGGATTTGAGCGTTGCATGCAACACAGTTGCTCGAAATGATTAAATATGACGACAACAATAAGTTAAAAAATAGGCAAACATACGAAAGGAAACAAAATGCATGTGAGAAGGGGTAGAGGGGGAAGGAAACGATAAGAGTAAAGTAAAAAGTACCAATAAAAATGATTAGAGATATCAAAGACAACCTCAAACACAATATATATAAATACATATGTATAAAGTAAGTAAATTAACTAAATTACCTAAACGAACTTTGCCCAAATTAAATGATATACCCTAATCCATACGCGTACACACACACACACACACACGCACACTCACCTGAGAGGCTGCACTGACACCGCCGCTAACCGGCGCCCAAGGATCCTGATTCATGTTGACGGGGAAGGGCGGCTGCTGTTTCAACTGATTGATGGACGGCACCTACACAAAATGTACAGTACGTATTTAGTTTGTAGGGTATTTATTATATCGGTTATACTCACGGCTGGCTGTTGCTGCTGGAATAGATTCGTTTTCGGTGGCATCACATTGTCGGCAAACGGATTGTAGGCGGGTGCCAGACCCGATTGTGTCTGCGGCGTATTCGGTTTGATCAGATTATCCAGATTGACCAGCGCCGAGTTCTCGCCGAGAAATGCGAGCGGATCCCGATACGGTTTCTTGGTTATGGCGCCCGTCGATGGATGCACAGAGACACCATTGTTGCCATAATTTGTTGAAAGTGGATCCATATCGTCCAGCAGCGAAGCTGTGAAAGCACAAACCAGTTAACAATTAGAAACAGAGACTCTTTGCGGCAACTAACCATTGTTGTTGTTATTGGAGGCGTTGGAATTGTGTTCGCCACTTTTATTGCGATTGGTTATCAAATCGAACTCATCAAAGTCGGGCGATTGTTTCTGCAAATTAAAAAGTAATTAAAATATGCAACAATAATAAATTGGAGTTCTTCCAAGGAGCTCACCTTAACGGCGCCTGTCTGCATTGCCTTCCAGGGATCATCGAGCGCTGTTGTGGCTGTTGGCTGCGCTGCCGCCCAGGGATCAGCTGGAGTTGCTGCCGCTGCCGCAGCTGCTGGTTGCGGTTCGGCTAGCCATGGATCCGCTGAGGTGCCATTGCTACTGGCATTGTTGGCGCCATGAGATGGAGGCGCTGCTGCAACGAGGCCAGCGCTTGCCGTTGATTTCGTTAGCCAGGGATCGAGTGGAGCGGGCGCTGGCACACGGCCATTTTGGTTGGCATTGCCATTGGTCTGTAGCCAGCCCTCGTTAGAGGAGCCAGACGCCACAGATGGGGACTGTGTGCGCATGCCCCACGCATCGCCGCCAACTTGAGCTGGCGGAGCTGCCGCGCTCAACGGCACACCGGCACCCAAGATGGTGCGTGGCGCTGGAATTGCATCCGGACGCCAAGGTTGCACTGGCCACGGATCCGAAAGTTGACTGCCGGAACGGCCCGTTGGCGCTGCCCAGGGATCAACAACAGGTGCACCGCCTGCAGCGCCCAACGGTGGACTCGAAATGCTCGTTGCGCCCAACGAGATATCCAGCAAGTCCAGCAAATGGCTCTGTTGCTCCTCCTTTTTGGGCGCCGATACAGGTCGTCCGCTTGGATCTCTGGTGTTTGGACTATTGTAAGTAAGTTTGAATTTAAGTAAATATTTTGTTTGGGCAGTACTCACTTGAAGTCCTGCTCGCTCTGGCTGAGCGCTAGCTGAAGACGCACATCGTCGCTGCGTCGCTTGGCCTCCTCCTGTTCGGCCTCCTCGCGCGACATAGCCATCGCCAGCTGTAGCTGCAGCTCCTCCTCGCCAGCTGTCTGGGGTCGCACCATCTCAAGCTCGGAGGCATTTTTCGGCGGCTCCTCCTGCCAGCCAGGTGGCAAATCACGTTGCGATGGGCCATCGATATAGCCATCGCTGCCAAAGCCGCTCGGATGCAGAGCGAAGCGTTCTTTGGCTTTGAGCGCCTTGACACGCTCATTCTTCAAACGCTCGTCGTCCTTGAGCAGATTGACGAGCTGTTTGGCCTTCTCACGGACATGCGTGCCCTGATCCTTGCCCTCCTCGAAGTAGACAAATTCACGTAGCGTTTGTATGGCAAAGATGTTCTCCTTGCATTGCTGGGCGACCTTTTCGGTGCCCGTTTTGATCAGATACTCGAGTAGGATGAGCGCCTTATAGACGTGACGCCAATTCTTGCCATGATCATTGAGCCGTTTCCATATCATTTGCATTATCTCCGAGAAGGCGACCACATTATAGGTTAAATCCGCTATTTCGGCCATAATTGTGGCCGATGGCCCCCACGGATCATTGGAAGTGGCCTCGCGCACCTTAACCTGAGTTGAATAGATTTTATTTATTATTTTATATAATGTTTACAACTTGCAATCTAGCTCACCTGTGCATCGGAATAGTTGTGCGCGAGATTCTTAATGTTTCTGCGTAGTCCGGCGACATTGACCTGCATATCGTCTTTTTGTTTCCTCACTGTGTGACGAGAAGAGTTGGGAGAGTTGTTAGCATGGCTATGACTATGTCAATTGGCTACAGAATATGTTTATGTTTTAGGATTTGTTTATTAAATATTTCTAATATATCTGGGACTTTCACTGTTCCACGCCTCTGCTCAGCAACATTCAGTATAATTTGTAATTGTTATTGTTTTTTGTTTTTTTTTTTATTGTTTTGAGTAATTTTGTCTGTAAGTTGACACAAAAAAGAAGTAAATAAATTCTGTGCTAAGATGATTAATGTCATATGTTACAAATATTGGAAAAACACAAACACGAAAACACAAATAGATCCCAATATTTTGCACAGGAGCTCAGCATCCGCGGTACGTTTTTATAGTCAGTGTGTGTATGGGTGTTTGTGCAATTTTGTGTGTGTGTGTATCTGTGTGTTGTGTTGGAAACTCAAAAACAAATGCGTGTCGATTTCATTTTAATTTTGTAAATTTAAGCAAATACTTGGCTACTTATGTGTACTCAATCTGAGTCTGAATAAATTCAACTTAAAACTGATTTAAATTTGTATGTGACAAATACTTAGAGTGTGGCGGAAATTACTTATTTATTTGTGAATAGAATAGTCAATGTCTCAATGGAATTTGATTTTTTTTATTCTGTTGCTGATTCTTTGGATATATAGAAAATTTTCTCTGTTTCGGGTTGGAAAGATCCATTAAATGAGTATTTGGCATTATAAGGATTCATTATATGATAATTTGTTACGTCTCCAGATGAAGTAACAAATAAACTAAATCGAAAATGTATCTCAGTTGCTCTTACGCCACTTATTTCTATCTGTTAGTTAAAATCACCCAGACGTGCTAATAGAATGGTGTCGGTCAAAACAAGAAATCAAATAATAATAAATACATATGATGAATAACGAATTTTGCCCACATAGTAAGTTATTGTGTGTAGAGTTTAACAATTATTTGATACATAGTATATATATTATATAGGCGGTGTATTTAGTAAAATGTATGCAAAGAAAACATTAAGACTTACTTTTCGTTTGTTTTTTGCGTTTGACTTATACAAGTAGATTGCTTTCGATATAATTTCTGTTTTTGTTATGCTTTTTCTATATATGCTGTATATAGAATGTGTTTTTTTCTTTTCAATTGCTTGAATTTTTGCGCAAGTTTCTTTAGCTTTTGTTTAAGGTTTTTTTAGTTTTTTGTTTTTGCTGTTTAAGTGCTCCAAAGCAAGCTAAGTATGAGATACAAGATAGATACAGTCAAAATACATAGTATAAAAGTACATATATATATGTAAATATATATAAAGATAAATGATTTCGTTGTTTTTTCTTTTCTTCATATAAAAATATATATATGTGTGTGTGTGTGTGAGTGTGCATGCACTAAAAGCACACAGGAAAAGATAATGTATTATAAAATCAAAATGTACAGCAATAGAAGAAAAAACGTTGTTATAGCTTTTAACAATCTAAATAAGTTTTAAGAATAACAAAACTAATAACAGTGCCCGCCAAAGGTTCAAGTTCAAAATTCTCCACTCCATTCCGAAGATAGAGAGAGATGGAGATGAAGATATTAGCCTTTACCACTAGAGAGAATGAGAAATAGTAAAACCGATAATTTTATAATTCAATTTGCGTACAAGCAGTGTGCAAAGTGCAAAAATAAAGAGAAACTTTACGGGAAAGTTCACTCTCAGATACTCTCTCTTCATCTCTCTCTCTCTCTCTCTTTTGGATCCAAGGCACTAAAGCTGATTGAATTAAACACAAACTGAATTAAAACACAACACGGCTAAAACGAACTTAAGACTTGTCCGATTATTTCAAATTTAATAAAAGACAAGACTACAAATATGACCAGCAGGCTTAGCTGCACTTTGTTCATACACTGTTGGCAGTTGCCAATTTGAAGAAGCCATAAGAATGCAATAGGGAACAGAATAGAACAGAAGTGGGAACAGTTTGTGGAATAGGCAAAATGACGACTAAGCTGCATTATGCATTATGTGAGGCGAGGGGGGTAAGAAGAGGATGCAATTATAGCAAACACATCGACTTTTATTCAGTCCAAGATAATCAAAGCGCGAAACGCAATTTTTTCTTTGTTTGGGTTAAGAATTATAAACAATTTTGGCGAAAGTAGCTGAAGCAACGTAGAAAATAAATAGCTATCTATGCCAGCAAATACGTCAAGCACTCATACAATCACGCAAACACATACACATACACACACATGAAATCATAATGATGCCCATTTTCTGTTGATAAGTTATCAGATAGCATTAATAGCTTAGGTTATTTGTATGCTAGCTGAGGTCACACATGCACACATTTTCACATACATAGATTCAAGTTGGAATTCTTATTTCGCACTTAAGTGCGAAGAACGCACTTGACACATATACTGCAAAGCCGGCTTGAAAGAAACTTCGTGCAGAACTCGAACTCGAAACTCAAAAACTCAAACTCGAACTAGTCGAACGGGTCTGCACACACATTTATGCGTATTTGTATGTATATGCATAAGTATGTGTGTGTTTGTAAATTTGTGAATGCTGTCGGATTCATTGACCGCTCGTCGGTTGTAATAATGGGCCGTGCGTGAAGATCAGCGGAGAGAGAGAGGGAGAAAGAGAGCTTTAAATGCGGACCGGTGGTTAACGGTTTGTTTGTTTTGCTTTGCTTGCCCACTTGCACAGACCATCGCCCTCTCTCCTCCTCTCTCTCACTCTGTAGAAGAAACGAATAATTGAATTAAATGTCGCACAAAAAAAAACCACAACAACAAGAACAGAAAACAAACCAAGCAAATGAAGTCAGAGGAATTGGAATTGAGTGGGAGGGGGAGGAGCGTTGTTGCTGTTTCGTCTGTTGCCTGAACTTGAATGCCATGCACAAAGCTGCAATGTGTTAGAAAGAGAAAGAAAAAGAGAGCGTAGCGAATTTATGGGGTGGCAATGAGAAACGGGCATTTTTTCTTTGTTGTGGCGCTTTATTTTTGCACTTGACTTTTGTAGCGACGGCGACGGTTTTTTTTATTTCCAAAAACGTTGTTTGTATGTGTGTGTGCAAGTGTCTTGTGTTTTACTTTGTTCCAAAACGGGGGAGCCTTGAATTTAAGCAGCAGGTTCAATGAACGTCTCGGCGAACAAAATATCAAACAAACAAGCGGAAGCTCCGCACTGCAACAAGCGAGAGCTTTGGCCCGATCGAGATCACAAGCGAGACTGAACGAATGAGCGACTGAGTGCGTGATGCGAATTGATACGAATGTGATTTAAATGGCGGCCAGTAACGGGCAAAAAAAAAAAAGAAAACAAACAAGCAACTTGTGCACATTAGAAAAATTGTTTTTTTTTTTTTTTTTGCTTTTCTTTGTTGTGGTCTAATGCTATTAGGAACTCTTTCCTTGACGTTTATCGTTTAGCGCAGTGTTGTGAACGTCTGTGCAACCGATAATATGGGGTTCGAAAATGTCTAGTTGGTTAGCTTGCGTTTATCATACAACATTGCTCCACTGTGCAGCAAACCTGATCTTACGCTCTTTCTGTCTCCTCTCTTTCTCCCCTCTTTATTTCTCAATTTCTAACATTGCATTTTTATGCAGGTGGGCGAACAATTTGGGGCGTGAGTATCGCTGTCTGTGTGTGTGTGTATGTGTGTGTGATAACAAATCAACAAAATATGCGATTAGATTTCATAAACTAGAATGTAGAATTTATACTGATATGGGGTATTTTGAAGAGAATTTCACTATTCACTATGATTATTAGTCATTTCGTGTAGCATAAACCAGTTTCAAAATGGTCCGGGCGATGACTAAGCGCCAAGACAATAAACAGATGGCAATGACGACGACGACGAACGAACCGGCGAATATTTTGTGGCAACTGTTGTTATCAACAAAAAAAAAACTACAACTAAATCACTATGAATTTTGAATATATATACAAGATACAAAAATAACAACTTCCGCTAGGAAAAAAAAACAAAAATTTTATACACAAACACACATCCATAAATATATATATGTATATATATATGGGTATTATATATATGTACAATATGTTTGTTTTTTAAGAGAAAAAAACTAAAAGCAAGAAAATAAATAATTAAATAAATAAGACTTGTGCCAAAATGCCAGCAACAAAATACGAAAAACGCAAATACACAGGAGAAAAACTACTAAAGAGAAATACTCTCGCCCCAAACGCAGCCCACGTCCGCTTACCTGCTGCAATACTTCTGACTCTTCCACTTCCACTGCCTCTTCCTCTTCCTCTTCCACTGTCTATGTCTCTTCCACTGCGGTTTCAACTTCTGCTTCTTTCCTGCGTTGCGCTGCTGCTGCAGTTAGTTCGTTTGTGTATGTATGAGTGTCTCTGTGAGTGTATATGTATGGCTATGTGTATAGCTCCAAAAAAAAAAAAACAACAACAATGACAACTATACTCCTCCCAGCTAGTTCTCTTTATATTTTGACGACTTTCTTTTTGAATGCCCGATAGTCACAAGACGATGACAACAACGACGGCGACGTCAACAAAACTTGCAGTCGACGAGCACAAATTATAATTGTATGGTTGAAATGCACGCGTGGGCGATTTATATACTCTTTGCACCACAAAACACGAAATATAGCCAAATATACAATGAGATTAGCGCAGAGCAGAGCAATGATTTTCTTGTTTTGTATGGCTTTTTGCGTTTGCTTTCTTTTTCCGCTGCTATTTTGCTCCGTCTCCTTTCGCTGATGATGGTATTACTGAACATAACGATACATCGATATACGTCTGGGAAAACACACTATCGATTACTACAAATGCTTGAGCAGTCGCTTAAATAACGCTAAGCTGTGAAAATTCAAACGGAGTTAGTGCTGCATTTTCATCAGTTTCTTTTTTGTCTTTTAGTCATTAATATTGAATGACATTAAACTACGAATTGATAGCTTAGCTTGTTACAGCAGTAAAATATATTTTCTGTGGCCGCTTCCTGTTAGCATCTGTGATTTAAGATAAGCTGGGATAACTACTTTGGAGAACCTTCGCCTCAGCTTCCAGAAGATCAACATAAACATATCGATAATTTGCACATCGTTATAGATTAACATTACAGCGCTGAACGCCATTAACAGCGATAAGTTATGCAGCCCCGGTGAATGGAAGCTGTTAAGAATAATCGCTGTTAGCTCAGCAAGTCAAACTGTTATCAATTTGAAAATTTAAAATTTTCTACAACTTTTAAGCTTTGTAAAATAAGACTAGATAACAATGTTTTGTTTTTATTTACGACTTTATTTAGAATACCATTTTCATTTTTTATATAATTAGGCGCTACAAACTAAATTCATTTGTTAACCAACTGATAACAATATAATTTCTTTCTTTTTTTTTGTCGTGTGTATGTGCGTTGCTACGGTTGGTGTGAGTGTATGTGTGTGTGTTTGAGTGTGTATTTTTCTCGTTTTGTTTTTTTTTTTAACATTAACTCGATGCGTATGCGTTTGATTTGTATTTGCATTTGTGTGTGTGTGTGTTTGTATTTTTTTTTTAATATATATTCTGTTCACACGCTGAACCCATTAAAAATGGGAAACAGGGTATAAAGAAGATGTGTTTGTTTTCGTTTTTCGTTTAATGCTAAGTACCTACTTTTAAACTTTTCAACGTACATATATATATGTATAAATATATGTGTATATAGTTATTAAATATATATATATATATTTATATTCGCTGCTGTGAATCGATTAATTTGCGCCCCCCAGCAATCAACTTAAAACTTAAGCCTGTTCCTTATCAATGTCCTTTTTTGTTGGGTCCATCATCATCCTTATCTTCATCATCTTCAGCATAATCCTCCTCTGATAGTAAACAACAAAAAAAAACTCGGCTTACAATCGAAATCGAAATAATAACTAAATTAACTTAAATGACAAAAAACATACAATCCAAAAATTCGTTCGTTACGCTGCCACGCCCCACAAAAAAAAAAGAAAAGAAGAGCACCCAACAACGCCGCCGCCGCCGCCGCCTACCCACATAAAAACTTGGCCCAAAATGGCCAGCAAATGCCAGCCATTCACATTTAATTATTTAATTGCCGAGTTCGCCTCCTCTGCGGCCTGCTCACACCTCCGGCGGCTCCTCGGGTATTTGAAGATTCTGTGCCGCCTGCTCCACCTCCAGATCGCCGAGCAGCACCGAATTCGACTGCGAATCGGTGTCCAACTCGAGCAGATTCGATTTGCTCGATGGTGACGTTGGCGCCAGCACCACATTCGGTATATAGTCAACTGTTTCATATTCCGTTTTGGCCACCTCCTCCTCGAGCGGCGGCTGCAGTTGCTCCTGCTGCTGCTGCTGCTCTAACTGATCCTTCTCCATATTCCGCTTCTGTTCGTCCAGCTGCTGCTCAATGGGCAAGTCAGCTGCCGTGGCGTTACTATGTTCTGCTCCTGCTTCGCCGGGCGCCTCATTGGCCGTCGTCAGATTGGGCTCCTCGATGTCCAGAATGACGGGCAACGTATCATTTGGCTGTGGTGTCGTTGTCGTCGTTGTGGTTGTTGTTGGCGCCGTGGTTGTTACCATTTCAGCACTCGGAGTTATTGTTGTTGTCGCAGCAATTGTTGTTGTCGTTGTTGTTGCTGGTGTTGTTGTTGTTGTCGTTGTGCTCGTTGCATTATTGTTGTCCAGCGCCACGTGCAACTGCAACAAGGGTACAAGTGGTGGAGGTGTTGTGGCAACAACCGTAGATATAATCAACGGATTTATTATGGGTTGTGTCAGCCTCTTTATATACGGTGGCAACAGCTCCTCGCTGTTCTTGGGTATCAGCGATGGAACGATCACCTGCATTTTGGAGTTCTCAGCATCGCCGATCTTGACGATCAGCGGCAGATCGATCTTGTAGAGCATGGGCAGCACCGTGCACACCTCCTGATCATTCTCAAAGCACTGCGAACGTCCCCTAATCCTGGCATCCTGCGCCGTCATCAAACGGCAGATCTCGTTCAAGCCCACATCGCACATTATGGGATTGTCTGCAATTAGGGAAACCGATTCTTAACTATATTGCCTGATTTACAATAGAGCTAGAGTAGAAAGCCCCTTGCTACACTCAGAAAAAATCACACTAAATTTTAGTAAATTGCCAATGATTTTTAAAATTTACGGTTTTGGTTTTCTAAGATTAAAAATTATTTCAAAAAACTAGAAAAACTTTCTACTTAGATTTGGAGGTGTTTTGCTAAGATCTAGGTCGATTTTTTCTGAGTGTAGCTTGCTTATTATTTTATTTATTTTTTCACTCACCATCCAGATTTATCTCCAGTTTTCCGGGCACATTGTGAGTCCTGCAGCGCGTATTCGTAACTAGTTCGCTTGAGATGGTCGTAATTTGGTTATTGGTCAGATTCACCTGGCAGAGCACAGGCAGCCCATAAAAGTCTCGTTCCAGTTTGGAAATATTATTATAGGCCACCTTCAAAACCCGCAAATTCGGCAGCAACGTCTGTTGAAAAGAGTGATCCAAATTAGGTTAATTTGCCTGCCAATTGAAAGGGCTTCGTTTTCTTACCGTTTCCAGTTGCTTAAGGTCAACCAGTTGATTGGAGGTCAGGTCGAGTATTTCCAGACGATTCATGCCAGTCAGATCGCCTGGTAGAAGGGACTCGATGCGATTCTTCGATAGGCTAAGTATGCGCAGGTAACTCAAGCCGGCAAGCGCCGAGTCCAAGGTGATGATCTGATTGTGATCCAATCGCAGATCAATCAGTGGCAACTCCGACATAGATTTCTGACCGGGCAGCAGACGTTTGATTCGATTGTAGGAGAGATCGACCATCTTTAAGGAGCGCAAACCGTGCAGCTCCTCCATGGAGAACTCCTCGATGTCGTTGAACGAGAAATTGCCAATCTTCAGCTTGAACATGGGATGCAGCGAGTAGTTCAACGACCCAATATGATTGCACGCCAGATTCAATGTCTCCATCTGCCAGCTAGCCAGGAATTCATCCTGTGCCAAGTACTCCAGCTCATTGTTGTTCGCAAGCAGCTCGGTCAGATTGGGGGCATTCCGCAGCACACGATCGAAGGACCGCAAGCGATTGAAATGCAAATGAACCGTCTCCAGATTATCCATAGTGACCATATTTGCCGGCAATCGCTCCAAGCGATTATTGTGTGCCATCAGCAATATTAATTTACTGTTATCCGGCAGTTGCCCATCCAGATCACTTATGTTATTCGCATTGATGAACAGCGATTGCAACTCGGTCAGGTCATGTAAGGATCCATTCAGCGATTCGATTTGATTGCGCCCCAAATGGAGAATAAGCAGGCTCAAGGGGAAGGCGCCCCGATCGAGTCGTGTTATGTTGTTGCTCGGCAATATCAGATTCGTAACCATTTGTATGCCCTTCAGGTCATCCTGTTGCACGGCTCGGATGTTGCAACGTGCAATATCAAGCGTCTGCAGCAGCGGCATGTGATTCAAGACATGCTTCGGCACCTCGTCGAGTTCGTTGTCGCCAACACTTAAGTAGGTGACATTCGATAACCCGCGAAATGGCAGCTCTGGCAGCGATCTAAATATAGCAAACAAAATATACAATATGTATCAATAATAATAATAAGAAAGTCATTATAAACAAAACAACAACAACAACAACAACAACAAATATTTATAAAGATGCCGTGAACTGATTTTGATTGAGAACACATGCTATAGATAAGAACGGGACTTGATCTATGGCGTATCTAAAATGTGTCATAATCGGGTTTAACTTATAAATAGACTAGCAGAAAATAAAATGTTATTTTTAGCTTATATATAAATATTTAAACAAATTTATTTCTATAAACAGTTCTGTGAGTGGAAAACGTAAAAAATCTACATAAAATAAAATAAATGTTTGCATAAATTGCTTTTTATATTAAGATATTGATTTGAATAAAAGGGTGAAATTTAATAATTTCTTATTGCATACTTTTGGGCACTTGTCTCGCCATGAAACGAGCTAAAAGTGGTAATTTATTATTTAAATATTATTTGTAGACTTAATTTAATACTTCTTATATGCCAGCAATTTTCAGATAATTCAGTTATTCGTTATATTCAATCTATAATCATTTTTTTGAAATTTATAAATAATTTTGAAGATTTTATTGTGGTTCTAAGCGGTTTCGTCTGAAATAAACCGAAATATGTTAAATAGAAATTCTATCCTCTAAAAAGACGATGGCGCAGCTTATCAGCGACCGGATTGGGCCAGATCTATGTCTGTTTGGGTAGCTATATATATATATATATATATATATATATATATATGTATACATAAATATATGTATCTGGTGTCGCAATGTTTGTGTTTGCTGTTGCAACTTTATCGATGGCTATTAAGTTGCAAGTCGCCGTCGGGGCGCCAAATGGTCGCATTATTCATGATTATGAGAACTGGGCCTGGCTGGCGTGCAAATTGGCCCGCTGGCATCCCAGTGGACATCCTTGGCGCCGTTATTGGCAGCAGACTACGACGCCAGCAGCGGCAGCAGAAACATTGTCCACTGATTGGCAGTCAGCTATTTTTAGCCTGCGCCTGCGTCGAGACACTTGATCTTGATTGATTGCTAGTGTCTTGTCAAGCATTGATTATGTAATGAGGAAAAGCGGAGTCTGCGGCAAGCAGCCAGCAGCAAGTCAAGTTGCAAGGATGATAAACGACAGCAATAGATACCGAGTATTGTATATATAATGTGTGGACGTAGCTCGCGCGTTGAACTTGAGCACATATCGTACAAGATAAACACACACACACACATATATATATATATATATCCATATATATACATGCTTAATATAGATGTATCTGTATGTGCATAAGACAATTCCTTAACGTCAGTCATATAATTGTCACACGACCTAAACTGGCCTCTTGATCATTGATTGAACGTAATAATAAAATTCAATTGGGTCTCTGCCGTCTCACTCTCTCTCACATTCGCTCTCTCTTTCGCTCTTTCGCTCTCTTTGCACAAACTGAGCTGACCCCACCAGACGAAAAAGAAAAAAAAAACAAAAATAACAATAACAATAACAATAACAATTACAATAACAAGAAACAACGGAACATTCCATTTCCAAGTAATCATTAGGCGGTTTTGGGTTTTTTTTCACTTCATTTTTTATTTTCCCCTAAAAGCGAGAAAAACATTAACCCAAAAATAAATAATAAGGAAAAAAACAAAGTTTTGTATAAACTTTCTTGTTGATTGTTTACTTTCTTAAGGCCTTATTATATTCTACACTGTATATACATATATATATTTATATATATATATATTTGTATAAGTTTAAAATGTAGAATCGAATCGAGTAGTTGGGACTTTGACTGTTATCACTTTGACTGCGTGGAACGCGGAATATTCCATAATAATAATAAATTATGTGTGGCTATCATACATTAATTAATTGTCAACACTTTTCGCACTTTTTCAGGGCTGCACTCATTGAACTATAATCCTCGACGGCATAATCAGTATATAAAATAAAAAGACATTGTGTAGCATGTTGCCAGTGTTGCCTTATCAGCCTGAGAAAAGCAAAACAATACGATTGCAATCAATGCAGCAGGACGCCACATGCTGCATTCATAAGTAAGTATTCGACACATTGTGGCACACTATTTGCGGCTTAACCTTTTTAGCATTCTGATTAGAAATTCCCCACAAATCTGTTGACAAAAAAAAAAAAAAAAATCATAAAAAAAAAACCACAGCAGTTTTATTGAAGTCGCATTGTGATCATTGAGTGATCGTAAAAGTGATCATTAAATTCACATTATCAACTTGGCGCCAGTCATAAACTTATGACGAGCGCCAATCGTTAAAACAGCTGCTCTTATCACATTTACATACACATATACACATACATAGAAACTTACATACATACATAAATTCCCAAATGATTTAGCTTAACGTAAGAAATAAGAAACCTATTTTACGTTCATTTACCAGGCCACAAAATTATTTGTATTTTATTTTATTTTTTTCACGCTTCACATAACAATTTAAAGCCACAGACAATATTTTAAAAATTGTTAATTACTTTTGAGTTTTTAATTTGATTGAAAATTTGATTCAAAATGTTAACTTAACACATTTCTCACTTGCACATAAACTACCCATCTTATTTTTGGACAACCTCAACGGAGCTTTAAGAATATTATCAGTTCTTGGAATCTTTTCCTTTTATTTTTGGGTAATCTCAACGAGATTTTAATAAAAATATTCATATTTTTAGCTTGAACCTTATTCTATTAATTTCAAATAAATATTTTTGCACAGAATGTGTCCGGGGGTTTTCCAACTTCAAAATTAAATTTCGCTTATATATATATATAAATATATATATATATATATATATATATATATAATGCATATTTAACATTATCGGACTGGATTCTAGTGAATTTTGAATCTCAGAAATTGCCATAAGTAGCGTGGTGTCGATTCATGATCATATCACACTCATCACACACACACACACACTCATCACACACAAACACACACACACACAGGGAGTGATAGATTCACTTGCAGTGAAGAGTATTTTTCCTGGCTGACTCTTGGTGGGGGAGGGGGGGGGGGGGCGGCCTGGCCTGGCCCGGCATGATTTGTTCAGAGCGCGATATTAAGGCAATAGGTCAATTATTATAAATTGACATCAATGTAAAAAAGTTTTTCACTTCTCAGGCGGCAGCACGCTTTTTGCCACAGCTCCACAATCGAATCGAACCGAATCGGCGTTGCATACACATATGGTATGTATATACATATATATATATGTATACATATATAGCACTGATTCGATTAAGTTCTAGTAATTAAATCATTTTAAATTTTACATACAAATTGCACTGATGGATGACGTTTGACAAATGATTCTTTCCAGAATCAGCAAATTGTATAACCGGCCACAATGAAACTTGCAGTTAATCAATTGTTTAATTGTAAAATATATATACACATACATACATACATACATATGTGTGCAGCATAAGTGAAGCATTGCTAAAATTGTTTTGGCCATTATTGATTTACATTACAAAAACAAAAAAAAAAGGACAAATGTCAAATTTCAATGAACCCCACATTTTAATGAAAATAAACCTGTCAATATTTATTTATATTTGCTATTTTTAATATGCGTTTGCTGGTGTGCGTTAAATATTAATAATTCATTCAGAGAAAACGTGCAATTCTCTCGCTCCGCTCCCAGTAATAAAACAAGAATTGCAATTATCAGTTTTGCATACGCATTAAGTATACGTCTCATAAGTGTGTGGGGGGATTTACTATATACACAATATCATCTATGTATGGGTGAGTGACAGAGAGAGAGCGGGAGAGAGAGAGAGAAATCCACATATTTATATAAATAATTGATAAGAGTCTGCTGTGGCTCTGTGTCTATATTCAATTATCAATAAGACAAAAAAAAAAAACAACAACAAAAAATCGAAACTCGACGCAAATGTTTGTTTGGTTGTTTCAGACGTTGCCATCTAATCTTGAGAACTTGGTGGCTGGAATACTTTAAAGTGTCGCAATGACCGAAACTAGTTGCTAGTAGCCTGTACTTTGTCTCAATTGCATGTGGAGATCCCCGTCCGTCTCCGTCCGTCCAGGCGGACATTTCCTAATTGAAAAATTAAATCATTTACTTCGGCGCAGGTCATAATTAGAACCCAGAACCCAGAAACAACCCAGGTCTCAATTGAGACCCAATTGAGTCTCAGTTGATAATGAGTGTCGGTGGCATTTGTCAAATGTTGTTATTGTCTTGTTATTGTTATTGTTGTTGTTGTTTTTTTTTTTGTTTTTTTAGTATCCATGCACCAATGGAATTGGTTGTAAACACGTGAAGCATGTTTTTCTCCATCCGTTTCACAGTACATTGTACTCGTATTTTGTAAATATTTTTCTGTTTTCCATTGGGTTTAAGGAACCTAAATTGATACGTCAATTCTGTACTACAGATATGAAGAAAGGTCCGGCCCTGGCGTCATTTTGCGGATGATATACAAATTGTAGGATTAGAGAATGAGTACCAACCTTAGATTGTTCCATTGCATGCGTAGTTTGTACAGATTGAAGTTCATGTCCCGAAATGATCTCATCTCCAAATCGTCCAGTTGAGAGTGCGTTATTTTCAAATCGATGTTCATATCCTGATTGAGCTTATTGGCCAAACTGTCGACGACCGCATTGAAGGACTCGAGCTTCTCGCAGGCGAGCTCCACGTGATTGAACGCCTTGCCCGTTTCGCACGTGCACGGCGAAATCTCCGGACGGACAGCACATTGCAGTGTTGCAATGTGAAACACCGCATACACCAGCGAAGTCATATTGTATTATTTCCAAAATATACCAATTGACGGTATTAACTTTTTCTTGAACAATCAATCTTTCTCAGCACACGTCACACAATTTTGTTGATTTGTTGTCAATTTCCACACCAAGGACTATTTTTACCAGCGGGGACAGGCAAATGGCCAAATGTTCCGTTAGCGAGGGAAAACTGTCTGCAACGCGTTTTCCTACTCGTATTCGAACATATGTGCGGGAGTTTCCATACTTAGATGTGTGTGTGTGTGTGTGCGAGTGTGTGAGTGCGTGTGTGTCACTGTGTGTGTGTCACTGTGTGTGTGTTTATGTTTTATTTTCCTTTCTTTCGTTTCGTGTGCTGTGTTGTCGGAATTCTTTTGAAATTTTAATCACTTCAGTTTGAGGCGGCATCAAATTTCAATCAAAACACGCTTAAATCCCAAACACACACACACACATACATGCACGCATATAATACATAAGTGTACCGTTAAGATTGTACAGATGTGAGTTGGGTGTTGTACATAAGACGATGTACATATGTACATATATATTTATATTTACTAGCTGCACTCTCGCCTCTCGCTCGCTCAATCGTTTGGGTGACCTCTTGACACGCACATCTATGTATATTGGCTTGTTGTATATATATATATATTTTTATATAAATATATATATTTATTAATCTTCTAAGAACAATACCAACAACAACAAAAAACGAAGGAAATTAATAAAATAACACACACATGCACACACCGTATTATTGTTGTTGTTCTTGCTGTTGATTTGTTATTTATTTAATTATGTTTTTTTTTTGTTTTTTGTTCCTTTTTTTTGTGTTTTATTTTTTGTATATTTTTTCGAAAAAAAAACCGCGAGTATTGAGCGAGAAGATTGTGAGTGTGGAGTGTGAGTTGATTTTGTATATATATGTTTGATATTATTATTGTTGTTGTTGTGGCATATATATATATATATATATGTATATATATATGTATATATGGTACGCTAGCACGATTTCTAGACCCGATGTTCACGTCTTTAGTCCAACACGGTTCGTTTGCGACTGGGAAAAATAATGAAAACGCTGAGGATCCGTATGCTGGCTGCGTCGCCGGCAGCGTCGTCGGCGCCATCTGCTGCTGCTGCTGCTGCTGCTGTGGCTTGTTGTTGCTTGCTGGCTATTGCTGCTGCTGCTGCTGCTGCTGCTGCTACTGATGTTGACGACAACTTCTCTGCTGCTGCTGTTCTTGTAGAACTTTGAGCGCCTTTTTAAATGCAAAAGTTGTTGTTGCTGCTGTTGACGTCGATTGCTGCTGTTGCTGCTGCTGCTGCTGTTGTTGGTGCTACTGTTACCTACGTAATTGTCCAGTGGCAACACTCAATTACATGTGTTCCTTCTGTGTGCGGCGCCAGGCGTCAATCTCAATCGCAAAACTCAATCCCAGCAATCTGGCAGCAAGTCGGCGCCGGCGCCGTTTTCTCTTTTGTGCGTGTTTTAGATGCCCCCTTTGAGCTGTTGCTGCCACTGCTACTGTTGCCGATGGGTGTTGCAGCCACATGTGCATGTTGTTGTGTTTAGTTGAGTTTCTTAGGAACCTAGCCACAAGCATGCCATGCCATGCCATGCAGTGGTACATATATACACACAAACATACATACTTACATACATATGTATCTATATCTATCTATGTATGGGGCATTATTATCATCATCATGTGTTTACATCTTGTTCTCTGCTTGTGTTTGTCTTTGGCTTCCACTCTTACGCACTGTTGATAAATTATCCTTAACACACACACACACACACAAGCGCCTGCCACATGCGTTTTAAAAATCAGTAAGTACACATGTAGCATGTTTATGTGTACATACATACATACATATGTATATTCGTATCTACATACATATGTGTATCTTTATCTTAGCATCTTTGAGTAATGTTTTCAATTATGACGTTCCCAACTGAGCACAGAAACCATCTTGTAATGCTTGGAGCACATTAACTGAATGAGCCGGGTTGTTATGATTTGCTCTTGTTGTTCATCTCGATAATAATCGCGCTTAGACTTTCTTTACATTTGACAGACCATCTAAATACCCTATATATTAAATATTTAAAAACTAGAAGGCATTTCTTGTATCTAGAAATAATTTCTAAGCAATAGAAACAAAATTTATAAAATTTACAAAAGCTTTTCTCTATTTTTCAGAAATATATTTCTTACTATTAGAAATTATACGCAAAACCTGATTCTTAAATAAATCCTTTATGATATTTAAGGCACAGTTGCTCTCTAGCTTCTATGAAAGCAAGTAGCTCTGAATTTTACAGATATTTCCCCTCGAGAAAAGAAAAGTCATACTTTTTCGATTTTCTAAAATACTGCACAATTTTTTCTGTGTATAGATAATAAAATTATCAAATAATACATAAGAAACTTAAAGTTAAATCCGAACAAATAGTTTATTTTTTACTTTTATTTTATTTTTAACAATATGTTGAGTTAATAAAGTTAATAATAATAAGTTGAGTTAATAATATGTTGAGTTAATAAAGTTAATGTTCTTAAACCATATTAAATAGGCTCATCAGAGTGCTCTTCTGCCAACTCACAGCAGGGTATCTTAAGAGCAGTCATCTTTTCTGTTTCTATAACTTAAATATGCAACATGTAAATATTGCGTTAACGGTGAATAATTTGCCATTTTAACTAGATATTAACTTAGTATTGTATTTAGTATTCAATTGGCGTTGCAAAGCCAGCCAAAAATGTTGCGCTCCGAAATAAATCAGCAGTAATTACAAAAACAAACCAAAAAAAAAAAAACAACAACAACTTGCTACTGTGGCAACTGTGGCGCCACCTCATTGCAGCTTGCTGTTCGTCACATTAAATAGGCGCCAGGAGAGACAGCAGCAGCCACATGCAGCATGCAGCATGCAGCATGCACCATGCATCAAAGTCCGCAGCCTTAATTTATTTTGAAGTTCTGGCCGTTGCCATTGCTGGGCACAGCGCATGCATAATTAACCAAAGCCCCCTTAAAAATGCCGTCGTCTGTCGCCGCGCATTCCTCACAAATTCTGGCTGCAATGCGCGTGCCAGCGCAGCCAGCCACCCCTTGCACTCTCCACGCCCCCTCCCCGACCCAGCCTCCTCCAGCAATCTGTTCTCCCTCTGCTGCTGCTGCTGTTGCAATTAATCATTGGCTGCCGGCAAGTGGCAATTTTCTTATGGCTTGTGGTAGCAAGTTGTGCTCCACTCGGACTCGAACTGGAGCTCGACTTGATGACGCACACACACACACACACACATACGTCAGCGAAGATGGACAAGCGTTGCACGGTTATTTTTAGTGTGACCGTTACACGCCCCCCTTCCGACAAATGGTAGATTAATCGTATATTCAGAATATAGAACGATTGCGTAGATGGGCTAATTTTAAAGTCCAATCATTTCACCTTAAAGACAAAAAACAAAAACAAATTCAGCAACGACAACAAATATATTAATTATTATTTATTCAGATTTTCGGTGTCCGAGTGCCACATAAATTATTTCGCAAATTTTATTTGACAAATTTTTTGTGTTCATTTATTTGATTTTTTTTTTTTCTTAATACTGGTAGCGCCATCAAGTTGGACCGATTTGGCCCGTTGCCGAAGCATTATCATGTCATGTGAAATACATTATCCAATGAAAAATATGCCTGCGATAAATGGGATTGTTGTTGGGCGCATTCCTCGCTTAGCCACTCGAGATGGTAACTGCAAATTCCAGAGAAATCATCATATGCCAATCTTTCACGTCAATGGCCAAAAAAAAAAATGTAGCTGGAATTTGGCTGTCGTCACGGCTGTTGTCTGCTGGCCACTGCGTCATCCGACTGGGGGACGCCATGGATCAATTTGAGGCACTTGCCAAAGGATTAGCCATACTAATTTAAATATTAACAATAATTGTTGTTTTTTTTTTGGTGATGTACTTTTTATTTAGCTTTCTTTTATGCAGTTGTCCTAAAGTGTTTTGACCTTTAATTGCGTGTAGTTTTGCAATTATTTATATTTTTATTTATACATATATATATGTGTATATATATATATCAGCGGTTTACCATATAATGTGGACGTGTATGTGTGTGTGTGGGTGGGTGTGTGTGTGTGTGTGTGTGTTTGTGTTGCAATGAAGCAGCCACCTGCATGCACTCCTTGTGGACTGTGGACCGCTTCCGCTTCAGACTGCAGATTGCAGGCTTTAAACAGAACTTATCCATTAACTAAGTTAAATACAATATTTTTTTCGTTAAATTAAAATTTACAACAAGCACTAAGCACTAAGAGTCCTACCCGCCCAACCAGCCCGGGACCAGGACCAGGACCCTTCCCGGCCCGCCTACTTCTGTTCGGTGAACTTGGTGATCTGCGGATATTTGCCGCGCTTGTAATCCTCATCATGCTTAATGCGATCGCGTATACTCGCACGGACTGCGTCCGTATACGAAGCCTGGACGACGGCATCATGGGCAATGGCATTGATCACTACATCCGGATTGACAGCTGGATTGGTAGCGGTACCGCCGCTGCCGCCGCTTAGCCCAGTTTTATGAATTGCTCGCTGCACACCGCTCGCAATCAGACACTCCACGTTTGTGGGCGGCTTCTCCGACTGGATGATCTTGCGCCGCTTGGCGGACATCCCAGATATGTACGCATCCGAGTACGGTGGCTGTGCTTGGTTTTGCTGCACTCCACAAAGAAAAGAAAGGGTATCATTAGCTGTTTGATTTATAAATACTAGCACAATTCGAATGTACCTCCGCTTGGGTCTGCAGATCTCGCGTTATCACAGGCAGCCAGTCGTTGGGGAAGTTGTTGTGCCACGTCTCGGAGCCGGGCGTAACTGCTGGTAATGGTGGCTCCATTTCGGTGGCACTGCTGCTGCTGGCCACCTCGGCCATTTCGATATCGCTATCGAGTGACTGCTGATCCGGCGCCGCCTGCTCCTGCTGTTGCTGATCCTCTGGTTGCTGTTGTTCTAGCTGCTGTGGATTAAAGGCAAGCGGCGGTGGCGCAACAAATGGTTGCTATTAGTTGCGCTTTATTTGAGCTCTCCATTTCAACACTCTCTTGACTTACATCGTCATCTGTCGGCAGCGTTGGCTGCGCCGCACTACGCAGCACAAGGAACTGTTGGGCATCGGCGGTGTCCGTCTGCAACGGTATTCTTGGATCAACGTAGAGGCACAAGAACTGCAGGGCCTCATTGCGAAAGTCTGAAAATGCGTTTATTAATTAATGAGATATAGGTTTTTTCTTTTTTCTACTCACTTGAGCGCAGGGGCACGACCAGGACTTGCATCAGTTGGCGCCAGAAGAGCTCCGCATTGTCGCTGCCGAGGCAGAGGAAGAGCACACTGTAGAGACGCATGCGAAACTGTTCGCAGATCTGTTTGAGCCGATGCTCGAAGTGAATGTGACAGTGATTGGGACCGTTGCACAGCGAGATGACGAGACGCAGACTGCGGCGCAGCATGTTGCACACAGAGTCGTGTGAATTGTATTCGGGTCGCTCGTATTGCCGCAAATACAGCAGACTATCGGCGAACCAGTCCAGCGCCCGATCAATGGCCGTGGGTATTGTCTGATCGTTGATCGGTCCACCCTCGAAGACCGTCTGATGCAGAAAACTGCGCACCTGGGCGCGCAGATTGCGAGCGGCGCGTGCTCCTGCGCATTCACCTGCTGCCGATGAGGTGGTTGCCAAACATGTGTTGCTGCCGGATGCAGATGCTGCAGCTGCAGCGCCTGCGCCTTGACCATCAGCAGCGTTTGCTGTGGCGGCTGCTGCATTGCTGGCGACTCCGATGCCACGTGGTGCGGTATTGTTGGTGGTTGTGGTGTCCACGTTGGCCGTGTCAGTGTTAGCCAAGCCTGTTTGCGCATTATTTCTCAAAGCAGTTAATAAATAATCTTCAAACGATGCGGATATAAATCTGGACAGTCTGCGCATGGGCGGCGGTAGAGCAGCACGGCTAACAGCACCACTGCTGCTGCGGTTGCTGTTGTTGCTGTTGCTGCTGCTGCTGCCAGCGGCACCAACGCTCGCCGTTCCCACTGGCAAGCCGCCATTTCGATTCTCACGTCGAGCCGACATTGGACGCGACAGATTCGCGGAGCTGTGGCTATGCGGCAAGCGACTTGCGGTGACTATGATGACACAGGACACATATAGAATGCAAATTAGATGTCAGAGATGCAAACCGGCGCGAGACATCAACATCAATATACCCTACATATACCCTATCTGTCCTGTGTGTGTGTGTATTGTGTATTGTGTACTGTTTGTTGGTTATCAAATTGCTTATTGATTGTTGTGGAGAAATTGAGTTTAAATTCCCCAATCGATATTAAATTTCAAGAATACATTTTCACAGTTGCAAAGTTAATTGAATCGAGGATGTGATTAAAAACTTATTTGAATCTGGGATTCGATTGAAAACTTATTTGAATCTGGGATTCAATTGAAAAGTTATTTGAAATCTCGATTGCTTCGTGCAATCGAATGAAAAGTTTTTTAAATCGAGCAATCGATTGAACAATTATTTTAATCGATTCTAATTCTAATGAAAAATTAATTCTCGCTTAGGTTTCTTTCTGGTTGTTGGTTTACATCTCTGGTGAATGTTATATGGAGGATGATGATAAAAAGCATGCAAAGCGAGCCGGAGACGGAGTCGACATATTTGGATGGTGTTTACTTAAACTAGTGGACACTAGTGGACAATTGGTGTTTGTAAAACTACGCTAGAAAACTCACCATTTGTTGCACGACTGTTGGCTGCATTATTGGAGGCGCCACGACGATTGCTGTTCCCACTGCCAGCGGCACTGCCGATGCTGCTGATGTTGTTGTTGTTGTTGTTGATCTGCTGGATAAGCGGCTCCTGTTCGCGAATGTGATGACTGTTGCACGGCAAGAAGCGATCGAAGGCGGTGTGCGTCGGCGCAATGCGACCAGCCCAATTGTTGTTGCCACCAATCTGAATCTGTGGCCGCGATGTGGAACGCGTCTGCGTTGCCGTTGTGGGCAACGTGCTTGCTCGCTGCTCCCCGCTGCGCGTGCCACTCGATGTTGAGGCGGCACCAGAAGCGCCCAAAGCTGCAGTGGCTCCAGTGGCAGCAGTTGCTGTTGCAGCATTTGGTTCGCTAACTGCTGTGGCCGTTGCAGCTGTTCCAGCTGCTGTTTCCGTTGCCGTTGCCGTTGCAGCGCCCTCGTTGGCAGCGGTTGCACCTGCTGCTCTCGGATGCAGTGCGGTAGTAATCACATGCACCGGAACATTGATCACATTGGGCATATTGAATTCCAGCCGTAAATCGGCATCGTTCGTCGCGCTGTTGACCACGGCCTGAATGAGACGAGCCATGCGCATATGCGAATCTGTGAACAGCCAAGAAAATGTATCATTAGCTAAAAATATAAATAATGGCAACAAGATCGACATGTCAACAAGTTTAAAGTTAAAAGATAACGGTCAAGCTGAGAAAACCATATGCTGACATGGTTTAAATATGCTGGGAACTGTTCAAATCTGTCCCCATTAAGTAGGATTCGATTATAAATACAAATTGTTACAGCAAGAAAGGGATGCTCAAACTTTTAAGCCTTAACACAACTTGTTTTAAGCCTCAAGCCAGTCAAATTGTTAGCTATAACTAAATATATTTATGCTGTATTATTGCAACAAAGCTTAAATAAACAGTTGCTTCAGTTACGGATTTTAAGTCACTGCTTCAAATGAAATGCAACAACAAACAGGAAACAAAAGCGGAACCTGTCACATTATTTGCTACTGGCCAAGATTACGCTGCGATTTGAAAAATGTTTAAGGCCAGGTCATAAAAGAGTGTTAAATTTTGACAAGAATTGTCGCTTCAGAGACAAAATAGTTTAATAAACTGATCGACTCAACTGTTAAGCAATGAATCGGGGACAAGGATCAGCGAGCAGCGGCGAGCGAGGAATAAATTCTTGCACAATTCCAGACAGAGGCACAAGCGAAGCTTAAAGCCGGTGAAGAAGACCTACTGGGTGGCGGTAGTGGCACTGGCATATAGAGGCGAAACCTGGGCCGTGCTGGTGCCTCAACAGCCGACTCCACTGATTGCTCCACGTGCTCATCTAGAAAACGGTCAAACAGGGAATAGGAATAAAAGGTTTGCGCTTTGTGCAACAAATGAAACACACACACACAAATTGCCATTCGATTGCTACTCACTCAGATCGGGTCGCGGCGTTTGCTGCTGCTGTGCCAGCGTGCCAGTTGCGTTGGTAGCACTTGGTGGCGCCACCATGGGCTCATCGACGGGATCCTCAACGTTATCGGTGCGCTGACCAAGACCAGCAACGAGTGCAGCTGCCGCATCGGCCAGCAGCAGTTGTCCTTCCTCATCCTCCTCCATTGAGTCAGACGACGACGCCTCTTGTCCAGGCCGCGTTCCAACTGGAGCTGGAGCTGCACCAGTTGTAGTTGCACCTGGAATAGCTGTGCCCGGGCCATAGCGGAGTGAAGTTGGCTGATATGGCAGCTGTCTACGCTGAAACGCTGGCTGTCTACGCGGTTGTGCTCCTTCAGCAGCACCCGTCATCCATCTGTCCGACTCAAAGGATTCCAGCAGCTGATGAAAAGTCAGCTGGTCTGGCTGTGCTCCAGCTGCAGCTGGAGCTGAAGCGCGCTGAGGGTTGCTGCCTGTGGCGGGTACAGGTGCGGGGGCGTTGCCAGGGGCTGCAGCAGCAGCAGCCGCTTCTGTGGTAGGTAAAAGCAGATCGCTAAACGGCGCCGCAACTAAATTGGGCGTAAATATATTGTTGGAGCGAATATAGCCGCTCTGCTCGACGAGAATTGGTCGGCAGGTGAGGACGCGTGGACCTGGCTGCGACAGATCCAGCATCAGATCGGAAATGGCATGCTGTGCATGCGACAAATAATGAAGAGCCTCCGACACCCGGTCAAAGGTGCGCTGTGCAATGTCGCGTTCCACGTTCTCCTGCTCTCCAAATTCCGGATCCTGCGACAGGATCTCTTGATAGCGATCGACGAAGGGGGAGAGACGCGACTCGACGGTGCGATATCGCTGAATGACAGACGCCAGCACCTGGGGTCGTGTGCGGCGACGCGAATCGACGCCGCTCACATTGGCGCCATTGGGATCTTCACCTGCTGCAGCAGCAGCACCTGCTCCAGCTTCAGCATCAGCTTCAACTCCAGCTGCAACTCCAGCTGCTGCTGTTGCATCCTCTGGCGATTGTGGCGACGCAGAACGTTCGTCTTCATCGGTCACGATCACATCCTCGATGATGACAGCAGCGGCGGCTGTTGTCTCCTCGCTCGACTCACTGTTACCAGCCGAGTCCGAGGCAGCCTCGCCACTGACTCCCTCCTCATCCCGTGATTGCTGCTGCTGTTGCGACTGCTGCTGCTGGCTGTTCTCACCACCACCACCGCCGGTGCCTCCCTCATTCGTGTAGACCGTGGGCAGCTGGACGACTGTATAGTTGCGACCGGGCGTATTGCGGGAGAGAGCAGCGGTGACTGCATCCTGAACCATATCGATGATGTTATTGTTGCGTGGCATATCCGTCGAGGAGACACCCACCTCGACCACCGTTGATTCCATGGTCCAGTGACCGCGTTGCAATATATCCAACGGTTGATTGTTCAAACCGATCTCCGGATTCTCCAGATAAGCGGCAATATTGTTGGCACAGTCGATCATGTGCTGGGCAACGGTTATCCGATTGATGCAAAAGGACGACGAGTTCGGGAAGCGATTGGGCGGCGTGCGGGTCTGCAAAACGGATAAGCAAATCAATTAAAATTCCCATCGATTTTGAGTGAAGGAGCTGATATAATAAATTAATTTAAATAAAAGCGTCACAACCTTTTTTTTATTAAAATGTTGATTTTTATATAAATATTTTATATATATATATATATATATATACATATATATACTTGGTTAATTATTTATAATTTTTAATAAGTTGAAAACGGTGAATAAAATTAAGATTTTTTCGATATTTTTTACGCTTTTAAAAACATCTTCACAAGTTCCTTAAATGTGCAAATATAAAAATAGAAACATCTTTGAAAACATTTCTTGCGATTTTATTTCGGTCAAGCTTAACTTGAACAGATATTGTTAAGCAATAGATCCATATAGTGTAAGCCGATCTTGCTGTATGTTTAAGACTCACCCCTGCGGCAGATAGGTTGCCATTATTCACAGGTATGGCCATGGTGCCCACGAGCATGCCATCGAGTGCCCGGAAATAGGGCGAGTTGCGCATATTGCGGGGCGTTGGGCGACCGCCCATGGTGCGAAATCCTCGCATCGGTTCATCGTTGTTTGTTGCGTTGGCGCCGCGTTGTGAGAAAGGCGGTCGTTCGGCGACATGCAGCACTTTGCCATCGACATCTGTGGAAATACATAAATATATACATATATTTTTGCATATGCATGTGTGTGCGTGTTTGGGTTTGACTCACCGTATTCCTTCACTTGCTTATCATCGGCCAAGACACGTCCCTGATAAATAATGCGCTGATTTTCGGCAGCAATGTTCGTTTTGACGGCAATCTGGTCCTTGAACTGACGAATGGTTAGCTGCAAAAAAGGTTGAGTAAAATAAAAAAGAAAATTAAAAGAAAAGCGATTTCAGAAGCTTCTCGTCGCACAACACAACCTCAAAAATAAAAATCAAGTGGGGGCTCGATTAGCAGATACCCTTCCAATCAAAGCTCTAGGCTTGGATATAAAAAAGCTCCGTTATTAAAAAGATCTCTAAATGTGTACGTACATATATATATATATACACATATGTATGTATATATATACAGAATACAAAAAATGTTTGCCGCTGAACGGAATTAAACAGCATTTTTAACAGCTGATCAATTTTGTGCCAAGGTTATCGATACATTTTAATTGACAACGTGAAATTATATTATTATTAAATTGGCTATATCAGCTAGTCTATTGATGCAGTTCAGGAAGATATGTATTGTTACATACTATTTCTGCAAATTCAATATTCTCTTTTTCAGGGTATATAAAAATACATATGCCCACACACTCACACACATTCGCATATGTATATATGCAGTCACACACAAACTCACACACACACACACACACACTTGCACTTACCTCATTGTCGATACTAAAATCGTGTGTGCGCGCATCTAAAGTTTTCACCTTTAGATTTATTAACATTTTGTCGGCCGTCTGTATCGGTTTTCAGCCGTCTTTGGTCAATTTGCGACGCAAAACTGTGAAATTAGTTTCTTTCTCAGCGATACAAGAAAAAATTCAAAGAAAAATAAAAGAAGAATCCAAACAGACGGCAACTGCGGCTTGCTGGGGAGAGGGATAAGATTCGGTGTCGGTGTCGATGTCGTCGGTCTATCGTTGAGTCGCTTTTTTTTGCCAATCGAATTGCAATTCGCCCTTCTTCTTGCTCGCTCTCTCTTTACGCCGTCTGTGTTTTTTTTTTTCTATTCCGATGAAAAGATTTTTTTTGTTCGTTTTAATTTGTCGAATCGTTTAAGCCACTTTGCTAGCTAAACTGCGAGTGCCAGTGATTTCCCAGCAGTCAACTTGTTAACTCGTTCCAGGTTAATTTTGACAAACAATTTCACAAGAGCCGTCTGCCGTGACAGAGAATACCTGACTTGATTGCTTTTTGCACACAAAAATTAAATACTGTCTACAATTTTGTGTTGGATTTGTTGTATGTTTGGTTTAAAAATGCGGCCACATTATGCGAATGTGCTTGCTCCCCAAGCAACATATCGATATGTGTGACCTACGATGTATCTGGCTGGCAATGCTATATGTGTTATGCAGCCCTGGCAGAGCACACTTTGGCGCCAAGTTTAAATTGTAAGTAGCTCTTTGTTTTGCATAATTTATTGTTGCATACAAAAAAAAAGGAAGAAAACTAAAGCAATTGAGGCACATGCCACGACGTACATTAACCCCAACCTTTGAGCCTGCATCCTCTGGGAATTTTCGGGCGGTGCACACAAAAAAAAAATAGCCGTATGAATAATAAGAAATAAAGCAGGAAAAGCCGCCAAAGCCGCAGCAAAGGTGTAGAGAAACTTTACGCTTTGAATATTTAAGTGGCATGGCAGCAGGGCAGGGAAAAGGGGTTGCATGTGTCGGGAGGAAAAACAGCAAAGGGAAGCGCAGCTAACACAATTTTTCTTATACCCCAAGAAATGTGCGGAAATGTGATTTAATGTCGGCGATTGAGAGTCCTTTGGGTTCCCCCAAAATCCTTGCCAGCCTTTCTGTTTGGGGCTCTGCAAATAAATATAAGGATGTGCTTATGAAATGAATATACATTTAATAATATTTGTAGCATACAAAAGGATATGCTTATGAAATAAATATACATTTAATAATATTTGTAGCATATACAAAGTTAGAAATGCTTTCATTTCAATTTTACCTCTAAAACATAATTAAAGACTTTTTTTTGTCTTTATTTAAAATTGCACATTTATTATTATTATTTTTAGCTAAGCAAAAATATAAATAATAATTATTTCACTTTCCTTGACAGGCTTTCCAATTGCCAAGTGTTGGGCTCGCAATTTACAAATTGCTTTTAAATGGGCTGTAAAAAGTTTTAATGAGTTTTCGACACACTCCACCCGCACCCCACTAAGAGGCACCACTCCCCACCCCCTTGCCACACCCAGCAGCAACTGCTTATGCATTTTCATTTTCATTATCTTTTTTTCGATTTTGTTATTATGAGCTGTTTTTTTTTTTTCGTTGCCCTTTCCCTAAAAAAACTTTGTCCTGCCCCGTGTTGCAAGTGGCGTCAAAGTAGGCGTTAAAGAGCGGGCGTGTCGCTTTCGCTGACATTTCAATTCGAAAAACAACAATAATAATAATTGCCGGGCAGTTGGATTTTGGGGGTTGACTTAACGAAATTATATCAATCGGACAGCTCTACCAACTCACCCCCCACCCCCCCAAATGAATTTTTATTATTATTATTGTTGTTTCAGTCGTGCATCTGGCAGCTGGCAAATGACTTTTACTTTTGGTATTGTTAATAATTTCGATTATGGAAATTTTACTTGAGAAATTTAACTTGTAACAATTTGTTCAGCTTGGCAACATTTTCTTCTTTCTCCCCCTCTCGGTCTCTTTACGATTTCCTCTCATTTTACATAGTGGTCAAGAAGAAGTAGTAGAAAAAGAAGAAGCAGAAGTGGCTGGAGCCAAAGTCTCACGTCAAATTAAATCAGGCTATAATATAAAGAAAATTGAAGCCAACTCCCTTTTGCACCATAAACCAACAGCAACACAGACACACACACACACACAAAAAGGGGCATGTGGGAATAAGACCGACGCTGGGGTTGCTTAAAGGTTAAAGTTGGCAGCTAGCTGATTGGCAATTTAACACCCAGAAACCGGAAGCGATCAAATGTAGCTTTAACCCTTACGCAACAAGCTATATTAATAAAAATTATAAATATATAAATATATGCCCTTTTTGCACAAAACAAATATATTAATCAATAAAATGTGGCTAAAATTGCACATAAAGCAAGAATAAAGGTTAATTTAAAAAGCTTGTGTGTGAGCATATGTATGTATGGGTGAGTGAGTTGACTACGTAAAGGTCGTATTTGTAATTGCTGGTAAATAATTTTCACAGTGCCGAAAAGTCTCATAAATATCGCGAACTTGAACAAGAGCTAAAAGCCAAAACCACAAAAATTTATGGTCAACACTTAATCTAAGCTGTCAATGTGAACGCAACAGCAACAGCAATAGAAAAATAAAACTGCAACAAAAGCAGGAACTAACGTAATTTGCTGCACACAATACGACAAAACGTAAAATTGGAAAGCGTTACGTGTATTGCTCGTTTTACGTTTGACCAGCCCTGACACTGACACCCACACACACAGGGAAGTCGTAAAGTTTTAGTTGCATTTAGTCTCAGCAGAATTTCGTCTTCGTCTTCGTCTTCGTCTGCTTTCGACTTTGACTTTTAATTTATGTTTCAATTCCAATTAGCAGACGAGGCGCGTGGAGAGCTTTTATGCGAGTGCCGTTAATTGACTTTCGGCCTGCTGCTGCTGCTGGCGCGTCATTTGTAACTGTATCCGACGAGTGTGCAAGAGAGTGGGTGGGAGTGACCGAAGATAGAGTGGGCGAGCGAGAGGTTAAGTAAGTGGAACGCTTATTGGCCAGGCGAATGCAGCTAATTGAAGTTCAAATTGTGCTCGGCGCTTGAGTAAGGCGCTTAGCAGCCAGAAAGGAAACCGTTCAAATGTAACGACTCATGTGTGAGTGTGGCCAGGCGGAAAAAAAAGAAAGACAAAGTCAAGTTAAAAGCGCAGACGAAGACGAATTCACCGTAAATTCACTTAAGTGACGTAAAGCCAATTTAACAGTCAATACAAAAGGACACACACACACATAAACACCCACACAATCACATGACGATTGTAAGGCAAACGGAAATAAAATCAAGCATAAATGCAATAATACAATTTGTGTGCCAAATTTCATAAGAGCCATAATGGACTCACACACACACACTCGACAACACACACACACACACACAAATCAAGCAAAAGTCATCAACAAACAAAGGTGACTTCCACATTGTCGACTCCTTGCCCGTAGTTGGATCCGTAATCGTAATCACATTTGTGTTGCCGAAATCCTGAATGTTGATGCCATTTATGTGTCATTTTCATTGCGCAAAACTTTCGCAGACCGGTCAACGTGGCAACAATGTGAAACATTCTCCCTAACTCCCCCCCCCCCCAACCACCCACTCCCCTCCTCACTTCTATTCAGCTGTTCTGTTCCGTTTCTGTACGGCTTGTTGCAAGTTAACAACATTTGCTTTACGTTTGCCAATTGCATTATAACTCAATTGTAGCTGAGCGATTTTTATGGAATGAATAAAAGTATCGAAAGGACTCCTTCACACACACAGGACGAGTGCTGGCTGAACTATTGAGCAAGGTAACAAGAGCAACAAAACAACTTTACTTCAAGTGTGGCAAACCAAAACACACACACAGATTGGATACTCTGTAGATTGTGTACAAAAATGTCAAAAGTTGTTAAATCAAAAAAAGTTTTATTTTTTATTATTATTTATTTATAATTATTTCTTTGCAATCATTTTTATTCAAAGTAATTAAACATAAAACAAACATTTGATAATTATTATAATTTTTACTTTATCTGACAGCTGAACTTCAGAAAAGTATTATAAGAAAAATCGCAATTAGTTAAATTTAAAATTTGTATGAATAAATATTAAATAATATTTGTTTCTGAATGGTAATCCCCGAATTTGAGTATTGTAAACAAATCTTGATCGCTTTACAAGTGCCTTAGATGACTCTGCATATTGCTTGTCACTATTCTTTATTTTGTTATTATTATTTATGTATTTTTTTTTTTGTGCACTACTTATGTTTATTGTTATCATTGTTGCCCCACATTTCAAAGGCATTTCAAAGCACTCGAACTCGAAGCTGTCAAGATGCATTAACAATTTGCCATCCTTAATGCATCTCCAATGGCCCATAAATTGTGTTGGCCTGGTTATAAGCTGGGCCATAGCCAAAGTTGAAACTGTAGCTGACTTGAGCGCTTGAGGGCACTTTAGCGGCAGGCATCCAGCCAGCGAAATGTGGCATGTAGCAGGTGCGCCCACCTCACAATAATAATCACAATTGTTTTTGGTTATGTAATGGACTCGTATATTTATACATGTGATCGCAAAAGTGACACGCCCTCAAATTTGCTGTCACTTTATGTCTGCCAGCTGTAAATTGATTTGCCACGATCTCGAGATAGAAATGGATTAATGAAAGTCACGCAACAGCCGCAACAGCTAAGAAACTGGGCCAAATTGTATGAGTAATTGGCCAGGCCAATGCTTAATGTTTATAAGACCACAGTGCAGTGGCAAAGAGCAAACAGTTTATCGACTTGCTCCACAGCTACAACATGGCATACAAATTTGTAACTTTGATTGCAACACTTTTGCTGTCGCTCCTGGCACCCGCTTGGGCTGGCCTTAGTTACCTGGGCAATGATGGGCATGCCGTAGCGCATACTCAACAGAATGTGGTCAGGAGCTACGATGGCACCGTCTCGCACTATGCCAAGTCTGTGTCCACGCCCTACTCCCAGGTCAATAAGCTGGACACACGCATCAGCAATAATGTCTATCAGCCGGCTATTGCCAAGACGGTGTCCTATGCCGCTCCAGCTCCAGTGTCCACTGTCTACACACCACACCAGCAAGTGTATACACCACACCAGCAGGTGTACACACCACACCAGCAGGTGTACACACCACACCAGCAGGTGTACACAACACACCAGCAACCCACACTCTTCACCCAGGCAGCTCCAGTGGCCCAAGTTGCTCCAGTCTATCAGCAGCAGCAGCAGCACATTCCAGCTACTCATGCAACATATGCCAGTCATCAACCCACTGTGGTTCACTATTCGCCTGCGGAGACCGTTTCCCACATGAGTTTCGATGGCTTCGGCACTCACTATGGCTTCTAAGTTTAATATTTTCCAATTATTTTTAAGAGTTTTGAAATAAATAAAATCCTCTTCATTAAATGATTTTTTTTTTATATTATAAATTAAAATTGAAAAAAGCTGCTAAGCAACTTTTGAGTTTGGAAAGTGAAATTCTATATATATTACAATATGATTAACCAGTTTTTAAATACACACAAATACATATATAACATATAATGATTTATTCTATTTTTTGGTGAGTAACGAAACTTAATAACATGTCTGCAATCAATAAAATCATCTTTAATCAATAATTTGATAAGCTGTCAGTTTAAATTGAGCAAATCATCTAAGCAACCTGCAATACTTGAAATGGAATCGATTCCCAAAAATAACAATAATAATATTGAAAACTCGATTACTAAATAATAACATATATTTCAATAAATTTATTATCACAAGATAATACTTTTATTATTATCAAATGTAGTATTTAATTTCTGTAATATTTTCTTCAAGGAAGCTGGCAGTTGACTCAGATTTTACTCACGTCTTCTGTTGGTGGGTAAACAAATCATAAAAGTCCACACAAAGTGCACTACAAATAGCCTCAAGTAGGACATTTGCTTGTTGTTGTGTTAATGTTTAAGGGGCACTCCCCCCACTTACATTCCCTCCACTCATACCGTTCTTACAGCTCGTAGTGGGTTACGTGATTTGTGCAGCACAAACTTAAAAATCGGACATGAAAACTACGTGACTCGAATTGGAAAACGCCCAAAGGACTTGCGGAGCGCAGCAGGAGGAAGGACACAGCATCAAGTGAACTAATCGGATTTTTTTAACATTTCTTTTTGCTGCTCGGCGAGTCCCAGGTACTCTCGTTATAAATAATGCACATTGACAATTGCAATTGGAACCTAGGACCTGGCTGGAGGGTCATAATCTATAAATTGAAATCACATTTTTGCTACCTCATTAATTTTCCCAGTAAGCAGAAGAAGAACTTGAAAAAAAAATAAATATAATTGAGTTTAAAAAGAGATTTGGGTTCAAACTGTGAGCTCATCAGTGGGTAGCTCATAAATGAAAGATGGCTCAATTTAGATGCCAATCAGTTGAATGGTTGCACTTTTAAATTGGCAGCAAAAGGGGCTTTAAAAAAAAAAAAATGTTTGCGGGCCGAATAAATTTTCGTCAAAAAATTTGCGTGCCAAATTGAAAAAGTAGCTTGCAACAATTTGCAGCAAGCGCTAAAGAAACAAAATGCGGCCATAAACAGCTCTTAAATTGCGGCAGTCAGCTGCTGCTGCTGCTGCTGGGGTTGGTCCTTGCTGAGGTCCTGTTGCCGCCACTTGACTGCAAAAAGGCGCAATGATAAAATATTTGCCTCGCCAAGTAAATTGTTGGCAAAAAAGTTGCCTGGAATAAATGAAGAAAGGCCAAAGTGTTGTTGTTGTTGTTGTTGTTATTCTCGCTGTTGCTGTGGCTGTTTTAGCCATGTTGTTTTGCTGTTGCGGCCAAAGTTGAGTGGCAATGGCAACAGCCCAGCCACATGCCCCAGCGGTGCCCCTTTCCCCTTCGAAGGTAGCTGTCAAAAGGAACTTGCAAAAATAAAATAAAAAATAATGCAAAATGCCCAGTAAGACGTATTTATCAACATAATTACAATTTTTAATGGCTTTTTAAGCCGCAAAATGGCAAAGCTGCAAAATGAGATAAAAATAGAGCATAAAACTAGAAGATCTCCTGGTTTTGTTGTTGTCCTTTATGATACGGTTTCTTTTAACTTCTCTGCGCCCTGACCAGCCAATGAACTGCACAAGTTCAGAGGAATGTTTGAAAATGAGCTAAATTTAGCTAAAGCAGTGGAAACGAATTGAACTTAATACTATAATAAGCATATATTAATTTAATATTTATTGGGATAAGGGTAATTAATTTACCAGGACGGGAATAAATTTACCAGGATGGGAATAAAATTCGTAGATTATTAAAAATTAGATATTAGATATTAGTCAGCAATGCTGATAATATAACTATCTACTATTTAAATACCAAACAATAATAAATTACCATTAAGGCCAGCTGAAGAGAGGGGCTGACTTATGATGTGTCATCAAAGAGTGAATAAAGAGAGCAGGAGAAATAAAAGAGAGAGAGAGAGAGAGAGAGGGATCCAAAAGTTTGATCGTGTATATTGTAATCAGAACACAAAAACTAAACAATTCAGTCGATGATTGTCTTTAAGGGAGACCAGTTCAAGTGAATTCGCGAAACGGGTTTTTACATATTAATATATTTATATATACACATATATATGTATATAAATATATAATTAATTATTCTGCAAGCGTTCAGTGAGTGTTCCGTATGTTCCGATGGGAATTAATGCTTTGTCGCCGGAAAAACACTACTTGGCTCTAACCGATATAATTGTTTAGAATGCTATTTAGCGATAACACGCTGTGTGCTCTGTGCATGGTTATCTTGTTGATAACACTTATCGATAAATCGTTCTCCCTTCGCCTGGCGAGAGTTGGGAGAGTTGAGTTGCAACCTAAACTGAACACTGATGACTACTACAGCTATGAAGGCATGTTGGATTACTTGGCGCAGTTGGCCACTGATTACAGTCAGCGTGTGGTGCTGCGTACAGTGGGCACCACGTATGAGAATCGCACGCTGGAGAGCATAACAATCACGAATGGTGATGGACGCACTGGAAAGCCGGCAATCTTTGTGGTTGCCGGCGCACATGCTCGCGAATGGTTGACGCCAGTGGCTGCCTTATATTCCATGGAGCAATTGGTTGTTGGGCTGGAGGACAATTCACATTTGCTAAAAGATTACGATTGGATTTTCATGCCACAGGTTAATCCGGATGGATATACGTACTCCCGCACCGTCGATAAGTGGTGGCGCAGCACTCGCTCCCCAAATGGTGGCAACTGCTTTGGCACCAACATCAATCGGAATTTTGATATTGGCTGGCAAACGGGCTATCCGGAACTGAGTGATCCGTGTCAGGAACACTATGCGGGCAGAGAACCCTTTTCGGAGCCCGAGACACGAGCGGTTAGGGATATAATGCAAGAATTGGTTGACACAGGACGTGCTCTCATGTACATATCCTTGCACTCCCATCACACAACTGTCTTCTACCCCTGGACTTATAAGAAGTAGCTAAAGCAATAAACCCAACTGATTAGCAAAGTTATAACTATCTTTTATCGCTTAGTGATCAGACTGATAATGCCAAAATACTGCGTGAGGTGGCCAAATCGGGAGCAGAGGCTATCCACGAGGCGACTGGCACAAGGTTCAGCTATGAGCAAGCTGGCCAATCTGATGCTTTTGGTGGCACCAGCGTGGACTACGCCTACTCCATTGGCTTTCCGCTCTCCTATGTGTTGGAACTGTCTGGCCAGCGAAATGGCAACACTTTCGACTTTTGGCCACCAACTGCTCTGCTCAAGGAACTGGCCCAGGAATCGTGGGTGGGCATCAGGGCCATGGCCGAGAAGGCCATTGAATACTATCCGCCGCTGAGTAAGGAAACAAAGTCTGCTCCTAGTCAAACTAGATCATCATCAACGTATAGTTTAGCAAATATTTTTAAAATTGTACTATTACTTACGGCTATAACTGTATTCTCCCAATAACTACCCCAAGTAGTGGGCTTAAATGAAGTCTGTCAGCAATTTAACAAAAATCTACCTTTATAAAATTAAAATATATTTTTAGATTGGCTTGTAAGGTATTTAAACAAATTGTTAGAGTAAAGTATATATATAAATGTATATATATAAATTATTATGAGCTGTGTGTGCACTTTAATTAAAAGTGTTAAAACTGAACTTAAAGTGCGAATCGACTTTAATTGCTGATAGCTGATAAATGGCATTCGCTGCATGTGAATCCTTTCATTTATATCAATTTCTGACAGTTGGGCGCCTTAACCGAAATATCAGTTGTCTCCCATTTAAAAATATACGTATATTTAAATCCCCGCCACACGCACTCAGTGGGGAGATGGGCGGTGTGGGGTTGATTCAGATAAAGAGTGGACCATTTGGTTGCACTGCAACTGGAGTCACGTGGCTGGGGAAACACCCACAATTGGATGCACTGGCACTGGCTGCCTCGGTGGTTGGCTGGTTTGCCGTGGCTATCAACGTGACTTGACGGCATCTTCTCACTCTATAGAGGAGAACCCTGGGCGGTCTGGGATCTGTCTGTGCTATCTCGTTGCGATTGTCTGATCCATTTCGCATGCTGCAATTAACGCAACAAATTGCATTTTTAATATGCAGAAATTAATGTGGAAAATCTTTTTTCAACGCAACCGGACAAAAGCAAGAACAATAAAAACCAAAGAAAACACGTCTAACTATGGCAAGACGAAGATGACATACTCTTCTAGACTGGATTCACTCAGCCATCATCTAAATTTTACAGTTCGATGTTGGGGCATAATGACACGCATAACTGAATAGTTTGAGTATGATAACAATAAGTTCGCTATAGAATAGATAAGTTTAATCTCATCGCTTTTTGATTAAGGTGATTATAATAATGCTTATCAATAATATATACACTTCTTAGTTTTCTACAATACGTTACAAGCTTTGCGGACTTAATAAAATACCCTCTAGAAGTGTAGATCCAATAAAAAAAGATCCATAGTATTTAATTTATAACAGTCATTGTGCAAATTGAAAACGCACATTTGCATGGCACAATTAAATACAGATATACAGAAATATATTTGTGTATATATATATATATCTATATGTATATATACATATATACATATGTATGCACTACATTTATGTATACGTATTTAACTGAAGTTGTTATTTTTCTTGGGCCTGACCCTTTTGACATTTAAAATAATATCAGAAAATGCCATTACAAAGTCAAAGTTGACTCGACCCCGTTCAGGAAGCAACTGTTAATTAGTTTTTATTTTTTCGAGAGCAGCCCTCGAAGTTGACCTGCCTTGGCATCTATCCATCCAGGCCCAGAACTCAGTTATCTGACGAACACTGCAAATGTTTTAATTTCCGCCCGAGTGTTTCTAACGGAAATTACTTTAAAAAAAAACACACAAAAAACAAACAGAGAAACAAGTTCAGCCAAATGACTCAATTCTGGTCATTCCCGTCAACGTTCCGAGTTTTTAAAACAATTAACATACTTGAAATAATTCATTCAGAACATTTGTGATTAAATTCACAAGTGTTCGAAGTGTTTTTCACGGAGAGTGCAGCTGAGCGGCGGAGATAAGATTATTGGAGGCATTGGATTTAGCTTTACCGATTTAGCTGTTCCCGATTCACAGTGCAAAATGCTCTCGATCGCAATAGTCGTGCTTCTTCTGACGGCAGCCGTCCTCATCCATCGCGGCCAGCGAAGGAGTCGGGAGGCGGTCGCCAATCTGCCAGGTCCGCTATGTCCGCCCTTAGTTGGAGCCCTGCATCGGGTGTTCAAACTGAATCCAAAGAGTACGTATTATGCATGATCTCATCTCGGAAATTATATTACTATAGGGCAAAGTGCTAAGGCCATGTATACGTGCTGAATTGCTTTGATGCAATACGAAGTAACCGTAATTATATAAACTAATTGCAAATAAATAGATTATTTTTAAATATATAATAACTGCAATAATCTTTGCTGATTAAATTAAATTTACATAGCAAATTCATACTTATCTACTAACTACTACTGATATAATCAAAAATGTTTAACTAATTGAATATTTAAGTTATTAGGTCAATTATCAATTTAATTTCCGTTAGATAAGTTGATGGCTTTAAAGAAACTCTAATCTAAACTTGTTTGATTGTGAGTGCTATAATTAGCTGTAATCTGTTTTCTATTTTTACTGTTTGCATTCCAACGAAGACCTGTTTGTGAACAATTTAAGCACTCGTTTATTGAACTTTAGATTAAACTGGCAATCGTAAAAAATGTATTTTTGCTATGGTTATCAAGCTACAGTAATTCAATAATCTCGATTGACCGACCCCCCACCAGGTTTTTTAAAAGAGGCCAGAAAGAATGTTGAAAAATTGGGAACCTTGCAGCGGGTGTGGATCTTTAATCGCCTGCAAATTATAAGTAGCGATTTGGAGTTCACCGAACAGATACTTGCCAACCAAGAGCATCTGGTTAAGCATACGGTGTACAGGCTCCTTGGCCAGTGGCTGGGCAATGGCCTGCTCCTCAGCGATGGCAAAGTGTGGCATCAGCGTCGCAAGATCATCACTCCAGCCTTTCACTTCTCGATACTCGATCAGTTTGTGGAGGTCTTCGATCAGCAGTCGAGTGTCTGCATTAATCGTCTAGAGCAAAAGGCCGATGGCAAAACTACCTTCGATGTGTATCCCTTCATCTGCCTGGCAGCGCTGGACATCATTGCCGAAACGGCAATGGGCACCAAGGTGAATGCCCAATTAGACGAGAGTACGGCCTATGCAAATGCCGTTAATGAGTAAGTGGCAATCTTTCTTAACTGAATTGTTTCAATTTGTATGCTAATTTCTCTGCTTGGCAGATGCACTGCGCTGATGGCCTGGCGCTTCATGTCCGCCTATCTGAAGTTCGAGCTGCTCTTCACGTTGACGCATCCGCATCTCAAATGGCGTCAAATTAAGCTCATTCGAACCATGCACGGGTTCACCACCAAGGTAATCGAGCAGCGTCGTCAAGCTCTGCAGGAGGAGCTGGAGCAGAAGCAGCAGCCGGCGCAGGACCAGATGGACAATGAAGTGGGCAGCAAGCGTCGCATGGCTCTGCTGGATGTGCTGCTGCAGGCGAGGGTGGATGGGCGACCGTTGAGCAACGACGAGATCCGCGAGGAAGTGGACACGTTTATGTTCGAGGGTCACGATACGACAACCAGTGCGATTTCGTTCTGCCTGTGGTCGATCTCGAGGCATGCAGATGTCCAGAACAAAATGTTGGAGGAGATCCTAGAGGTGCTTGGCACCGATCGCAGTCGTCCAATCACCACACGCGATCTCAGCGAATTGAAGTATACCGAGTGCGTCATGAAGGAGTCACTGCGTCGGTTTCCGCCAGTGCCCGTTTTGGGACGCAAATTGAATTCGGACTTTAAGTACAGTAAGTAAGAAGACTGCTTTACTTTCTACTTTCATTAGAACAACTTTCCCTCTACAGCCCACTCCAAGGTGGGTGATGGTATCATTCCCGCCGGCGCAGAGATCTTAGTCGCTATCATTGGCATGCAGAATGACGCCGTCAATTTCCCAGAGCCGGACCTGTTCAAGCCCGAGCGGCACGAGAATGGCGAACGTGCCACAAACTTTGCCTATGTGCCTTTTAGTGCCGGACCCCGGAACTGTATTGGCCAGAAGTTTGCCCAGCTGGAAATGAAGATGATGCTGTCGAAGATTGTGCGCGAATTCGAACTGCTGCCAATGGGTGATCCGGTTCAGCCAGTGGTCAACATTGTCTTGCGATCGGATAATGGCTTTCAGCTGGGCATGCGAAAACGCAATGCCACCGGAGAGATGTAAAGAGAAAGTATTCCACATATATTTGGTATGCTTATCTACTTTATTATATATATCTTCTCTCTTATTATTATATTTAAAATGGGACCTGAAGCTTTATCAGGCCATGTTTGAACTGAATTATTAATGTATATTAATCTGATAAATCTTTATAAATTTAATATAATTACAAAATTGTCTAACTTAGGTTTTATTCAGTTTAATATTATTAATTTCGATTTGGTTACTCAGCGTTGCCTCAGCGCCAGAGGAAAGCCATTGCGTGAGCCGAGAATCAGTCGCAGATTCGGACGCACTGCATCGCCATGTGGCAGCAGCTCGAACTGGAGCAGCAGAGGCGCCAGCAGCGTCTTCAGCAGTGACATGCTGAACTGTTGGGCGGGACAGCTGCGAGGACCCAGACTAAAGCTGAGGAGCTCTGGTGGATGATCCATAAAGCGTTCTGGCTGAAAATGTTTGGAACTGTTGCCGTACTGCTGCTCACAGCGTTGCAGCTCGTAGAGATTAATATAAATCTCAGCGCCGGTAGGCAAAACACCATCTCCAACCAAAGAGTGAGCTAAAAAAGATACAAGGGCCATTGAGAGCAATATTCTTTTACAATTGGGAAGTGACCATACTGTATGTAAAGTCCTGACTTAGTTGACGACCCACAATCAACTGAGGTGGATGCAATCGCAAAACCTCCTTGAGTACCGCGTCCAGGAAAGGCAGACTTGGAAGATTTGCATCTTCATCACTGCACGAAATACGCAACTCCTCCAGACATCGTTGCTGCACAGCCGGATGACGAGCTATGAGGATCAAGGCAAAGCAGAGCGTTGTGCTGCACAACATGTACCCCAAATAGTTGCAAGTATTCAACTCCGAACACAGCTGCTCATCGGTGAGTTTCCCATTTGCCAGGAGCACATCCAGCAGCGATTGATGGTCTCGGCTTGGTGTTGTCGGCACAAAGTGATCTATTATGAAAACTTCACTCTTCGCCGGCATTTTGGTCTGCTGTTGTTGACGACACTGTTCCACGATCTGTTTATTCTCAGCGTTGATCACTTTAATCAGTCGCCTTTGACGACAACGCATCAGCGGAGATGTCAGCCAAAAAATAAAGCGATTTGCCGACTTAATGCTCAGAAAACGATTTCTATACAGCTCCGTAAGTCTGGGAAAATAAAAATTAAATTTAGTACAATTTAATATTACTCATTGGAAAGTATTGAAATTGTTTGACACATTTTCTTGCACAATTTTTCATGTCAATCTCATGTCAATCTTAGAGCTGCATCAATAGTGAAGCATCCAAATCCGTTTAGACTCAACACTTACTCAATAAATGCCTTTTTATATGCGACACTCGGTTGCACTCCACAAGTGGTTGTTAACATCAAGTCGAGCACATTGGCTGACACTGTTTGCCACACATCGAATATCTCGCGAGTCTCTGCTTGTTGCACGAGTTGTGGACAGAGTTGTTTCGCCTGCTGCTGACACAGTTTCGTCAACTGCAACATATTTTCCGGATTAAAGAGTGCTGCTAGTTGCTGGTGACGCTGCGACCAGTGCTCCTGCTGGCACATGAGCACACTATCTCCCAGCCAGTCACTCATCAGTTGCTGTCCCGTTTCCAGATGCGACGCACTCTGGAGCAGTTGTTTTGCCAGTTCCAAGTCAGCGACGGGTATGAAAAGTCGATCAAAGATCCAGCAACGGGTTAGTGCTCCATATTTAGAGAGATAATCGGAGCTACGCTTGAAAAAATCTATTGAACAATTAACGATTGATGCTTTACTAATTTGCATATTTGAGAAGTGAACTGAACTTACTTTTCGGTGTGAGAAGGATAATCTTGTGAATGGCACCAATCAGGGGCCAGCTGAAGGGTCCTTTGAGATTTTTAACCAATTTTCGCTGTCGTCGCGTCCGCCAATAGTTGAAGGCCGATGCCAGACACAAACACACAAAGATGCCTCCCAAGATCATTTTGGCAACTGACGCGGCATGAGCTGGTGAAAATTGTATTTGCCACTGCAGATTAGAACCAGTTTATTGCTGACCATTGTTTGGCAATCTTGGCAATCTCGAGTGTTTTCGTTTGTATCGCTATCAATTAAGTTTTAAATATTTGTTGCAATCTTTTTTTAGAAACCGATCGACCACCAACTGTTCAGCAAGTGTCGACCTATTCAATATGCCCAATTCTTAACTTTGGCAGCAATTTGTTTATTGCAACAGAATCTGGTTTTTGTTCTTTCAGATACGTTCCACAAAATGTTGCCAGCAACATCAGCCTGGCAACATTTGTTTTTGCCGGCAACATTTAAATTTTAAATTAATTCAAAGATGTAAATTGAAGAACTATGAAAATTAAATGTATTTTAAATTAAAGACACTCATAATTAAAATAGCAAACATTTTCCTGACTGGATTTCAGTCACTTTTTGTTTAAGTAATGAGCTAGTTTCCAGTTTGTATACCTAAGCAATTAACGTGATTGGCCAAGTCGTGCTTCTGTTGGCAACGAATGCAAATAAATTCCCAGATACCATGTGTAATCTGCTAACAATGTACACATTGATAAAATATTTAAACACTCCACAAACATTTATTGCTGCTGCTAGCAAAATCATTTCCAAAACTATTACGAGCAAGCCCAGCAATTTAGGAGCTGTCTCAAAGATTGGGGGGTGGCCTTAGACTCATCCACAATTTCCCCAGCGGCATTTCCATATGGCAGCTGTTGCCGTTCAGAGCTAGAAAATTTAAATCTTTTGCATCTGCGGAAAGTTTTGTGTGTATTTGTGTGTGTTTGTGTGTGTTTGTGTGTGTTGTGTGTTGTTTGGGCTGTCGGTCAACCCTTTCAAGAGTCCAACTGTCAAAAGTACATTTGCCTCGGTTACGCCACAGAAATATCCTTGAAGCATGTAATGACAATATCAGCAACAGCGCTACAAACCCCTCAACTCCCCGGTCCTGCCCGCGGGGGCTTTGGGGATTTGAGAGGTTTGCGGCTCTTAGCTGTTGCTTCTCTCAACGCTCATTTTGCCGCACTGATGAAACTTTAATGGCACAAACACGCACTTTGGCCTGGAGCCGGGCCAGGGACAGGGCCATGTGTCCAGCAGCATTTTAAGGTAGCTTCTATTGCAACAGTTCCCTTCTGCACAATTTAATATCGTGTGAAATGGGTAGACAATTTTAAGCATTCTTGCGGCTAATGTTGGGCTAATGAAGCCAGTTTTATTGTGGCACTCTGGGTTTGTTGAACCCCAGGTTGAACATTTATGTACATACATGTACATGTAAATGTAAATTCATACGTCAATGTCAGGAGCAAGCTGAAACGGCGCTGCTCTCCTTACGTCTCCTGAAAGTCGCACGTATGCAAATTAACAAAAAAAAAAATGTTAAAAAATGCGACAACGGCAGCGACAATGAAAACCAAGAGAACAACACAGTCAAAAGTTTGACCATTTTTATTGTATTCTGCTGCTGTTGTTGTTGCATGCGGCTTTTCGAGTGGCGAACGCAAAAAATCAAATGGCAAACAGAATGCAAATCCCTTTCACCGGCCTGCCGAATGTTGCAGGGAACAAATTAAAAACAAAGACATAAAAACAATACACATTCCCATTGTTTCCCTTTGCAAGCAACACATCAGCAATAACAACACAACACTCAGTTGTGCTTTAAAAAACAAAAAGGCAACAAACACTGTACACAAAAAACCCGCAGATAGTAGATACATCCACACTAGTTACTCGTACATACATATACGCTTATAAATTGCAAATGCAGTCGGTCACCCGGCAAGTTAGAGACAGCAAAAGACACACGACAACCGACCAGCGACGACAAAAGCAAAAAACCAAATATATGCGAAGCTCCCAAAAAAGAGCTATTAGTAGTGACACCGAACTCAGCAATACGCTGCTTTTCATTTGAAAAATAAAATAACCAGTGCTGAAAGGGGTTATTTAAACAACAGTTGACCCAAAGACTCGAAAAGCACATTAAAGCTTTAGCAAGCTTTCAGATAAGTGCCTTGAAAGCACATTAATGCTTAGTTAAGATTCTTATGTACACTTAAAGCTTATGGATTTTATTATTATTCTATCAATCCTATATATTCTACATATTCTATATATTCTATATAATCTATATATTCTATACATTCTATATATTCTATATATTCTATATATTCCATGTAATCTATATATTCTATATATTCTATATAATCTATACATTCTATATATTCTATACATTCTATATTTTCTATATATTCTATATTTTCTATATATTCTATATTTTCTATATTTTCTATATATTCTATATATTCTACATATTCTATATATAATCCCGCGACATTTGTGTATTCTTTTCCATAATAATCTAGTATTTAATATTAGCTTATTAAGGTTTGCTCTGCTATTTAAGATTGTAACAAAAGTGGAAGTGTTTAAATAAAATATTAATTATTCTTCTAAAATGTTAAACTTAATCTCAACCAAGCTGACGTATTTTGATAAAAATATTAAATAAACTTAGAGCAAAAATAAAATGAATTCCATACGTAGACAATTTACGTAGGGCATTTGCTAGTCGTTATGGCAGTTGCTCAGTTTGTTCCTCATCCCTTTCAAAGTTGCTATTGTTGTTGATGTTGTTGTTGCTGGCGTCGTTGGTGACAGGAAGCATTTTGCATGAAATGCCCATAAAAATGATATGCACATCAACACTGTCTGATACCAATGGAGCGATAAGCGATAAGCGCGAGAATTTGCTAACTTCGAGCAAACTGGTTCTTTGGTTTTTTTTGTTAGTGTCAGTCGCCTTGCACTAATTGAGCCAAGTTTAGATTAAGGACATACTCAGTTTGCTTGCAGTGGCTGTCAGTTAATCAAGACGTACTGTAAGTCGACTCTTGACTGTGTTGGATGTCTGTCTGTCTGTCTGTTGACTAACTACATTTGGCTAGACATTTAATTTGGTTGTGCAGCTAAAAGGTTGCCATCACTCGCAGGCAGGCATGCCACAAACACACGCACACTTTGACGCCCATGCGCCATTATGCCATTGACTTTTGTCTCATTTTGGTATTACTTTTAGCCCAGTTACTTATCACCACCGCATATTAATTCCCCGTTGTCATATGTCAGTCAGCCCCTAATAATACAAGCTGATGCCAGCGTTATGATTACTGTCAGCAGCAGGCACTCAACAAGATAGAGATAAATAAAGAGAGAGCGAGAGAGAGAGAGTGAATATACTATGAATAAGCACTCATGGCACTCATATCCTTATGGGCTTATGCCACACACAGAGCTCCACTGCGACTTAAGGTGCCCCGCAGCGCAACTGTGGCAATAACTTTGACTGCGCGACAATTTATCACAGCCAATTTAACCACTTAAGTGTGAAATACGCTGCCAGAGCAAATGTACACTATGCATATGCATGCGATACAGTAATATACACACTCACACACTCTCACACTCACACACTCTCACACACACACACACATATGAATGCATTTATGTAAGTCAAATAAAATATGGAAAGTCAAGCGCATTTCACAATTTACAGGCACTGTTCCAATGGCCCCCAGGCGATGTCCTGAATCCAACTGCAAATTGTCAGAACGCTGACCACTCAATGCATCACTTGTGTGTGTGTGTGTGTGTGTGTGTGTGTGTGTGTATCTGTATCTGTGCATCTGTCTTTGTATATCTGCTAGCGGCATTTATTTGTTTACAATCTGTTTGCGAAAGCTGCCGCAAAAATTTGCATCTGCATTTTAAGCGAAACGCTGAATATATTTCTGCATGTGTGTGCGTGAGTGTGTGTGTGTGTGCGAGTGTGTGTGTATATACATATATGGCATTTGTATTAATTGAAAAAGACAGTTGCAATATACGAGTATACTCGGAATATTGCATATCGTTGCGGATTTGCTGGCCAAAAACAATTTATAACCAATTGAATTCAATGCGAATTGACACTTTAAGCGATTCGCTTTTTAATTTTTTTTTTTTTTGGAAATGAGCTTAATAAACTCAGCTGAACCGTTATTATTGAATAAATTTCTTGCCAATTTGAGAAACCAATTAGCATAGATTTTTTTTAAATATTAGGTTAAAGCTTAAAAAGTAATGCATCCAATCGAGTTTTATACATTAATTGGATTTGTGATAAACAATTGACTACTTCTAATAAAAAAGCAAACTAACTTAGTTATTTTAGGTGATGTGTGAACTGTTTAATAAAAAACGTATTCCCTTAAAGCATATGGAGAGTTTAATAGGCTAACTGGCAATGCGTGCTACGCTTTTATCAAATCGGCTTTCAGCCATTCGCCATTTGGCATATTCGAAAGTGCAGATTCATGTTTTGTTATACAAAATCCGTATAAATCTAAAGAGCAAATGACGTTACAAGCAGCAGTCAGTTAACTGGCTGGCACATGAGCCGGATTTGCAAAGAGTATAGAAGGAGTGGCAGCAGCAGGAGCAGGAGTGAAAGTGCTTACCAAAGCTGCTGAAGGGAATTAGCCGCAGTCAATGATGGCTCTGTCAGGTGGCCCAGTCAGTCGGCAGCAGGAGACGCACTTTAAGCAAACTGGCCGAGAGGCACGTGTTGCGCTCAAAATATAATTTTCACACTCATTAAAAATTTGCATAATTACAGAGGAGGGTGCGGCGCCCATCCTCCTCATCCCATCAACAAAAAAAAAAAAAACTCGCCTCATTAGCGCATTGCGCATACGCCACAATGTACCGTTCTAGCTTTTTGAAGTAGACAACACTCCGACACTCCGACACTTGGCCACTCGACACTCATAACCTGCAGGCGAAACGGGCGGCCGGTTGTTAATTTATGTGGCACAAAGTAAATGAGCTTTTCATGACACTCAAGAGTCGCGACAGCTAAACGCGAGCCGCGAATGTTGAATGAATTATAAATGCATGGAAATTAAAAACAATTACATGAAATTACATTTTACACCACCAACATAAATATAGTGCTACCAGCATTGCTATCCACCATGTCAACAAATAAACTGTGCATAATGATGCTAATCCCTTAAGCCAGCCCCCCTTCCCCACACCCACCCCTCCCCTTTTCGCCCACACACAGAAAGTGCTATCAATTTGCATTGCGTTTGGCTCATTAGCAGCGGCAAATTCGATGGACACTTTTGTCTGCGCCCATGTGGCAATATAGTAAAATTTATTGTTATGAATATAACGGTTTCATTTGCGAGATGTGCTTTAAAAGTAAACAATTCTTCACTTTGTGTATAGTTTAAGCAGCTATCTTATTTTTAAAGTTGATTAAAATTATCAACGTTTTCAATAGCCAATTAAATTCTTATCATATTTATTTTTAAACATTCATATAGATATATATATAATATATATATATATATATTTTCTATAATAAGCGGATTGCTTATTTTGTTATTGTATCTTGAAGATAGCTGAATTCTTTTCGCCATCTTTCAACAGCAGCCGTGGCCGAGCGGTTAAGGCGTCTGACTAGAAATCAGATTCCCTCTGGGAGCGTAGGTTCGAATCCTACCGGCTGCGAAAGTGTTAATCTTATTTTCTTTTAATTTTATTTTTATATTTATTTATAACTTAAATGTATACTAATCAGTTTTAGTACTTTTAAGAGCTCCTCCCATGTAATTTTGTTATTCTTGTCACTGGTACAATTTGGTATGTGTCAAAACATTGCGGTTTGCTTTCTGGTCCGCAGCAGCGCGTTAAATTTAAGCTTGAATTATTGCTTATTGCGGTGGGAAAAACATTTATTTAAAATATTTTCGTGTATTTAACAATAATAATTAAATGTCAACAGTATTAAATGGGACAAGAAAAATAGCGCCAAGCAAACAACAGAATGCAATTCACAGTCGATTGTATGACAAAAAAGAATTGAGTTTCAAAATAAAAGAAATAAATCAATTGTATTTAAATGTTTGTTTATGAAATTTGAGAACCGTTTAATGAAATATTATATTTTTTATTAAGAGCTTTACAAGTAAATTGAATGAATTTAAAACCACATTCTTTCGAAATTTAACCAAGGCGATTAGTAAACTAAATTCACGAAAATCACCTCTATTTAAAATCATTTCATGCACAATTACAAACATTGAATGGTAACAATTTCGGATTGCTTTATTTGTGCATTCGATCAATCGACTGGATTTCCGTGCCCCACCAACTTTGTCAACTTATTATCCAAAATCGCAGACGTTGCTGCGTCGCTAAGCCGAAAGTCCAACAAGAAAAATCACTTTTCAACATTGGCCCAGACGGCTGGAGGGGGATTTGGAGTGAAATGAAGCTTAGACGAAGATTTGCTTTCGATTTTCGAATGATTTTCGTTTAAAATGCCAAACACAATTTTACTTTTTATTCAATATGCACAAAATACAAACGAACCCATCAATTTGCCGTTTGTTGCCCTAACTTTTTAATCTCGTCTTAAAGCCAACTGAGAATTGCCAGAAATCTGCGGAGTATCCTTGGTTGAGGATGCGTCGGCTCACGTGCTGGGCCGAGCCAAATGGCATTAACATTAACTTTTTGGCTAGTGCAAACATAAAAGATGTTGTGGCCAGATTTATGTTGGCAGTTTTACAGTTATTTTAAGCACTGCCCGCGCAGAACAAACACCAACCAAGAAGCAAACAAACAAAACCAAACCAAACGAAACAGTTCAACAAGCAAAGTAACAGCTACTTAAGCGAACGCTGGACAAACTTTTGCAACTATTAAAGTATTAAGTAGATGTGCATCAAGAAGCTGCACATAACTGTAAATGCACTCTTTGGCAACAAAAACAAAAACAACAAAAACAGCAACAACAATGGCAACAAAACTGGTGTTGCAATGGAAACTTTTGCCCGTTGGCAGCATTCGGCCTGGTCTATTCCTACTTATGCGGAATGCTTAACACTTTCTGTTGTCCTGGCTGAAACGAAAGCTGCAAAAGCTGGCTTAAGTGTATAATAAGTGGCATTTTTATGTGAATAATTGTGAGAGTAACAGAGCTGCCATGGCTTACAGATACATAAATACATAAAAATATATATACATAATTTGTGAGTGTATTCATTTTTGTATTCAAGCAGTTTAACTGTTTTATAGAAATGATATTCCAGAATTTGATTATATAATCTCATAAATCACATTACAAATCTATTGATTTTGGAAAATCGTACTATTGTGACAGTCTGCTAAATCCACATATTTAAAACAAGTTAAGAACAAACAGAAAGCGGCAAGTGGGCCAACTGCCTCCTTGGTTTTTGTTTGATATATGTATGTATGCGTCCGACTCAGCTTTAAATCAATGTTGACAAACTTTTATTGGATAAGTTTGTTTAACGACAGGCAAAAGAAAAGAAACGCAGAACGCAGGTAAAAAGTTAAAAGTTGATCTTCGTATTTTCTTCTTTTTTTTTTTGCATGCTTTGTGAAAAATCAAATTGAGCAAAAGTTGAACTTACAGAGAACTTTTGTGCAGACGCGAAAAAAAGAAGGTGTGGCAAGTTTGTAATTTGATTTGTGCACAAAATGCGAGCAATTGATTAACCATTCTGCCAGTTCATGAGTGCACCCCGCACTCTGGTGGCACCCACTTACTATCGCATTCACACTCAGTGTGGCACTCACTTATGATTGGCTTTTCACCTTGTGGCGGCCACCAGATGCCGCCAGATGCTGCCGGTTTGTTTGCCACTTTCCACTTGGTATCTTACACTGACAAAGTGTTCTTGAAATTTGTTTGCGATTTGCGGTGGCAAACAGCACCAGCAACTGTTGCACGACCTAAGCTCACAGACTCCAGCTGTTTAATATGCTGTGAAATTGCATTACATTTTGAAAAGAGTTGCCTTGCGGCCTGCTCGCCTCCTGCCTCCTGCCTGCTTCCTGCTTCCTGCTGCCTGCTGCCTGTTATGCAGATAAGCGCATTAGCATCACAATTTCGAGGAAGTGTGTGTTTTACCCACCTTTGCATAGTCGAACTAATTTGGTGCAACTAATATCTGGCCAGCTTTAAATTCCAATTTCAAAAATGCTCGTTAAACAATTGAAAGAGCTTACGAGGATACAAATTAAATATAAACAAGTGACGTAACCGAAAGCGACGCATTATCAAACGCATGGGTCGGAACATAAGTCAAAATTATGGTCTGAAAATCGGCATATGGGTCCGAAAATCGGAATATGGGTATCGGTCGAACCTTCAAAATGCCATAACTTCGTCAAAAATTCACGGATTTTCAAAAGCAAGGGCGTTTTAGTCATATTTTGGCCTCTAGATCAATCGTACATTTAAAGTTGGAAATGTGATTTTGGGTCGGAACATAAGTCAAAATTATGGTCCGAAAATATGCATATGGGTCCGAAAATCGGAATATGGGCATCGGTCGAACCTTCAAAAAGCCATAACTTCGTCAAAAATCCACGGATTTTCAAAAGCAAGGGCGTTTTAGTCATATTTTGGCCTCTAGATCAATCGTACATTTAAAGTTGGAAATGTGATTTTGGGTCGGAACATAAGTCAAAATTATGGTCCGAAAATATGCATATGGGTCCGAAAATCGGAATATGGGCATCGGTCGAACCTTCAAAAAGCCATAACTTCGTCAAAAATCCACGGATTTTCAAAAGCAAGGGCGTTTTAGTCATATTTTGGCCTCTAGATCAATCGTACATTTAAAGTTGGAAATGTGATTTTGGGTCGGAACATAAGTCAAAATTATGGTCCGAAAATGTGCATATGGGTCCGAAAATCGGAACATGGGTATCGGTCGAACCTTCAAAATGCCATAACTTCGTCAAAAATTCACGGATTTTCAAAAGCAAGGGCGTTTTAATCATAGTTTGGCCTCTAGATCAATCGTACATTTAAAGTTGAAAATGTGATTTTGGGTCGGAACATAAGTCAAAATTATGGTCCGAAAGTCGGCATATGGGTCCGAAAATTGGAATATGGGTATCGGTCGAACCTTCAAAATGCCATAACTTCGTCAAAAATTCACGGATTTTCAAAAGCAAGGGCGTTTTAATCATAGTTTGGCCTCTAGATCAATCGTACATTTAAAGTTGAAAATGTAATTTTGGGGCGGAACATAAGTCAAAATTATAGTCCGAAAATCGGCATATCGGCATTTCGGCATAGGTCGAACCTTCAAAATGCCATAACTTCGTCAAAAATTCACGGATTTTCAAAAGCAAGGGCGTTTTAATCATAGTTTGGCCTCTAGATCAATCGTACATTTAAAGTTGAAAATGTGATTTTGGGTCGGAACATAAGTCAAAATTATGGTCCGAAAATATGCATATGGGTCCGAAAATCGGCATATTGGCATAGGTCGAACCTTCAAAATGCCATAACTTCGTCAAAACTCAGCGCATTTTCAAAAGCAAGGGCGTTTTAGTCATATTTTGGCCTCTAGATCAATCGTACATTTAAAGTTGAAAATGTGATTTTGGGTCGGAACATAAGTCAAAATTATGGTCCGAAAATATGCATATGGGTCCGAAAATCGGAACATGGGTATCGGTCGAACCTTCAAAATGCCATAACTTCGTCAAAAATTCACGGATTTTCAAAAGCAAGGGCGTTTTAATCATAGTTTGGCCTCTAGATCAATCGTACATTTAAAGTTGAAAATGTGATTTTGGGTCGGAACATAAGTCAAAATTATGGTCCGAAAATATGCATATGGGTCCGAAAATCGGAACATGGGTATCGGTCGAACCTTCAAAATGCCATAATTTTGTCAAAAATTCACGGATTTTCAAAAGCAAGGGCGTTTTAATCATAGTTTGGCCTCTAGATCAATCGTACATTTAAAGTTGAAAATGTGATTTTGGGTCGGAACATAAGTCAAAATTATGGTCCGAAAAAATGCATATGGGTCCGAAAATCGGACTATGAGCATCGGTCGAACCTTCAAAAAGCCATAACTTCATCAAAAATCCACGGATTTTCAAAAGCAAGGGCGTTTTAGTCATATTTTGGCCTCTAGATCAATCGTACATTTAAAATTTAAAATGTGATTTTGGGTCGGAACGTAAGTCAAAATTATGGTCCGAAAATCGGCATATGGGTCCGAAAATTGGAATATGGGTATCGGTCGAACCTTCAAAATGCCATAACTTCGTCAAAAATTCACGGATTTTCAAAAGCAAGGGCGTTTTAATCATAGTTTGGCCTCTAGATCAATCGTACATTTAAAGTTGAAAATGTGATTTTGGGTCGGAACATAAGTCAAAATTATAGTCCGAAAATCGGCATATCGGCATTTCGGCATAGGTTGAACCTTCAAAATGCCATAACTTCGTCAAAAATTCACGGATTTTCAAAAGCAAGGGCGTTTTAATCATAGTTTGGCCTCTAGATCAATCGTACATTTAAAATTTAAAATGTGATTTTGGGTCGGAACGTAAGTCAAAATTATGGTCCGAAAATCGGCATATGGGTCCGAAAATTGGAATATGGGTATCGGTCGAACCTTCAAAATGCCATAACTTCGTCAAAAATTCACGGATTTTCAAAAGCAAGGGCGTTTTAATCATAGTTTGGCCTCTAGATCAATCGTACATTTAAAGTTGAAAATGTTATTTTGGGTCGGAACATAAGTCAAAATTATAGTCCGAAAATCGGCATATCGGCATTTCGGCATAGGTTGAACCTTCAAAATGCCATAACTTCGTCAAAAATTCACGGATTTTCAAAAGCAAGGGCGTTTTAGTCATATTTTGGCCTCTAGATCAATCGTACATTTAAAGTTAAAAATGTGATTTTGGGTCGGAACATAAGTCAAAATTATGGTCCGAAAAAATGCATATGGGTCCGAAAATCGGAATATGGGCATCGGTCGAACCTTCAAAAAGCCATAACTTCGTCAAAAATCCACGGATTTTCAAAAGCAAGGGCGTTTTAGTCATATTTTGGCCTCTAGATCAATCGTACATTTAAAATTTAAAATGTGATTTTGGGTCGGAACGTAAGTCAAAATTATGGTCCGAAAATCGGCATATGGGTCCGAAAATTGGAATATGGGTATCGGTCGAACCTTCAAAATGCCATAACTTCGTCAAAAATTCACGGATTTTCAAAAGCAAGGGCGTTTTAATCATAGTTTGGCCTCTAGATCAATCGTACATTTAAAGTTGAAAATGTGATTTTGGGTCGGAACATAAGTCAAAATTATGGTCCGAAAAAATGCATATGGGTCTGAAAATCGGAATATGGGCATCGGTCTAACCTTCAAAAAGCCATAACTTCGTCAAAAATTCACGGATTTTCAAAAGCAAGGGCGTTTTAGTCATATTTTGGCCTCTAGATCAATCGTACATTTAAAGTTGAAAATGTGATTTTAGGTCGGAACATAAGTCAAAATTATGGTCCGAAAATATGCATATGGGTCCGAAAATCGGAACATGGGTATCGGTCGAACCTTCAAAATGCCATAACTTTGTCAAAAATTCACGGATTTTCAAAAGCAAGGGCGTTTTAATCATAGTTTGGCCTCTAGATCAATCGTACATTTAAAATTTAAAATGTGATTTTGGGTCGGAACGTAAGTCAAAATTATGGTCCGAAAATCGGCATATGGGTCCGAAAATTGGAATATGGGTATCGGTCGAACCTTCAAAATGCCATAACTTCGTCAAAAATTCACGGATTTTCAAAAGCAAGGGCGTTTTAATCATAGTTTGGCCTCTAGATCAATCGTACATTTAAAGTTGAAAATGTGATTTTGGGTCGGAACATAAGTCAAAATTATAGTCCGAAAATCGGCATTTCGGATTTGGATTATTTTCGATTCTTGCGTTTTTTTGGATTTCTGTATTTTTTCTTGATTTCTCAAAATTTTTCCGAATTTTTGCAGTTTTTATTGATTTTGTCGAATCGTCGCACGTTTTTTCGTTTTTGTTTTTATTTTTCGGTTTTTTATTATTTTTCCGTTTTTTTCTTGTATTTTTTCGATTTTTGCGTTTTTTTGGATTTCTGTATTTTTTCTTGATTTCTCAAAATTTTTCCGAATTTTTGCAGTTTTTATTGATTTTGTCGAATCGTCGCACGTTTTTTCGTTTTTGTTTTTATTTTTCGGTTTTTTATTATTTTTCCGTTTTTTTCTTGTATTTTTTCGATTTTTGCGTTTTTTTGGATTTCTGTATTTTTTCTTGATTTCTCAAAATTTTTCCGAATTTTTGCAGTTTTTATTGATTTTGTCGAATCGTCGCACGTTTTTTCGTTTTTGTTTTTATTTTTCGGTTTTTTATTATTTTTCCGTTTTTTTCTTGTATTTTTTCGATTTTTGCGTTTTTTTGGATTTCTGTATTTTTTCTTGATTTCTCAAAATTTTTCCGAATTTTTGCAGTTTTTATTGATTTTGTCGAATCGTCGCACGTTTTTTCGTTTTTGTTTTTATTTTTCGGTTTTTTATTATTTTTCCGTTTTTTTCTTGTATTTTTTCGATTTTTGCGTTTTTTTGGATTTCTGTATTTTTTCTTGATTTCTCAAAATTTTTCCGAATTTTTGCAGTTTTTATTGATTTTGTCGAATCGTCGCACGTTTTTTCGTTTTTGTTTTTATTTTTCGGTTTTTTATTATTTTTCCGTTTTTTTCTTGTATTTTTTCGATTTTTGCGTTTTTTTGGATTTCTGTATTTTTTCTTGATTTCTCAAAATTTTTCCGAATTTTTGCAGTTTTTATTGATTTTGTCGAATCGTCGCACGTTTTTTCGTTTTTGTTTTTATTTTTCGGTTTTTTATTATTTTTCCGTTTTTTTCTTGTATTTTTTCGATTTTTGCGTTTTTTTGGATTTCTGTATTTTTTCTTGATTTCTCAAAATTTTTCCGAATTTTTGCAGTTTTTATTGATTTTGTCGAATCGTCGCACGTTTTTTCGTTTTTGTTTTTATTTTTCGGTTTTTTATTATTTTTCCGTTTTTTTCTTGTATTTTTTCGATTTTTGCGTTTTTTTGGATTTCTGTATTTTTTCTTGATTTCTCAAAATTTTTCCGAATTTTTGCAGTTTTTATTGATTTTGTCGAATCGTCGCACGTTTTTTCGTTTTTGTTTTTATTTTTCGGTTTTTTATTATTTTTCCGTTTTTTTCTTGTATTTTTTCGATTTTTGCGTTTTTTTGGATTTCTGTATTTTTTCTTGATTTCTCAAAATTTTTCCGAATTTTTGCAGTTTTTATTGATTTTGTCGAATCGTCGCACGTTTTTTCGTTTTTGTTTTTATTTTTCGGTTTTTTATTATTTTTCCGTTTTTTTCTTGTATTTTTTCGATTTTTGCGTTTTTTTGGATTTCTGTATTTTTTCTTGATTTCTCAAAATTTTTCCGAATTTTTGCAGTTTTTATTGATTTTGTCGAATCGTCGCACGTTTTTTCGTTTTTGTTTTTATTTTTCGGTTTTTTATTATTTTTCCGTTTTTTTCTTGTATTTTTTCGATTTTTGCGTTTTTTTGGATTTCTGTATTTTTTCTTGATTTCTCAAAATTTTTCCGAATTTTTGCAGTTTTTATTGATTTTGTCGAATCGTCGCACGTTTTTTCGTTTTTGTTTTTATTTTTCGGTTTTTTATTATTTTTCCGTTTTTTTCTTGTATTTTTTCGATTTTTGCGTTTTTTTGGATTTCTGTATTTTTTCTTGATTTCTCAAAATTTTTCCGAATTTTTGCAGTTTTTATTGATTTTGTCGAATCGTCGCACGTTTTTTCGTTTTTGTTTTTATTTTTCGGTTTTTTATTATTTTTCCGTTTTTTTCTTGTATTTTTTCGATTTTTGCGTTTTTTTGGATTTCTGTATTTTTTCTTGATTTCTCAAAATTTTTCCGAATTTTTGCAGTTTTTATTGATTTTGTCGAATCGTCGCACGTTTTTTCGTTTTTGTTTTTATTTTTCGGTTTTTTATTATTTTTCCGTTTTTTTCTTGTATTTTTTCGATTTTTGCGTTTTTTTGGATTTCTGTATTTTTTCTTGATTTCTCAAAATTTTTCCGAATTTTTGCAGTTTTTATTGATTTTGTCGAATCGTCGCACGTTTTTTCGTTTTTGTTTTTATTTTTCGGTTTTTTATTATTTTTCCGTTTTTTTCTTGTATTTTTTCGATTTTTGCGTTTTTTTGGATTTCTGTATTTTTTCTTGATTTCTCAAAATTTTTCCGAATTTTTGCAGTTTTTATTGATTTTGTCGAATCGTCGCACGTTTTTTCGTTTTTGTTTTTATTTTTCGGTTTTTTATTATTTTTCCGTTTTTTTCTTGTATTTTTTCGATTTTTGCGTTTTTTTGGATTTCTGTATTTTTTCTTGATTTCTCAAAATTTTTCCGAATTTTTGCAGTTTTTATTGATTTTGTCGAATCGTCGCACGTTTTTTCGTTTTTGTTTTTATTTTTCGGTTTTTTATTATTTTTCCGTTTTTTTCTTGTATTTTTTCGATTTTTGCGTTTTTTTGGATTTCTGTATTTTTTCTTGATTTCTCAAAATTTTTCCGAATTTTTGCAGTTTTTATTGATTTTGTCGAATCGTCGCACGTTTTTTCGTTTTTGTTTTTATTTTTCGGTTTTTTATTATTTTTCCGTTTTTTTCTTGTATTTTTTCGATTTTTGCGTTTTTTTGGATTTCTGTATTTTTTCTTGATTTCTCAAAATTTTTCCGAATTTTTGCAGTTTTTATTGATTTTGTCGAATCGTCGCACGTTTTTTCGTTTTTGTTTTTATTTTTCGGTTTTTTATTATTTTTCCGTTTTTTTCTTGTATTTTTTCGATTTTTGCGTTTTTTTGGATTTCTGTATTTTTTCTCGATTTCTCAAAATTTTTCCGAATTTTTGCAGTTTTTATTGATTTTGTCGAATCGTCGCACGTTTTTTCGTTTTTGTTTTTATTTTTCGGTTTTTTATTATTTTTCCGTTTTTTTCTTGTATTTTTTCGATTTTTGCGTTTTTTTGGATTTCTGTATTTTTTCTTGATTTCTCAAAATTTTTCCGAATTTTTGCAGTTTTTATTGATTTTGTCGAATCGTCGCACGTTTTTTCGTTTTTGTTTTTATTTTTCGGTTTTTTATTATTTTTCCGTTTTTTTCTTGTATTTTTTCGATTTTTGCGTTTTTTTGGATTTCTGTATTTTTTCTTGATTTCTCAAAATTTTTCCGAATTTTTGCAGTTTTTATTGATTTTGTCGAATCGTCGCACGTTTTTTCGTTTTTGTTTTTATTTTTCGGTTTTTTATTATTTTTCCGTTTTTTTCTTGTATTTTTTCGATTTTTGCGTTTTTTTGGATTTCTGTATTTTTTCTTGATTTCTCAAAATTTTTCCGAATTTTTGCAGTTTTTATTGATTTTGTCGAATCGTCGCACGTTTTTTCGTTTTTGTTTTTATTTTTCGGTTTTTTATTATTTTTCCGTTTTTTTCTTGTATTTTTTCGATTTTTGCGTTTTTTTGGATTTCTGTATTTTTTCTTGATTTCTCAAAATTTTTCCGAATTTTTGCAGTTTTTATTGATTTTGTCGAATCGTCGCACGTTTTTTCGTTTTTGTTTTTATTTTTCGGTTTTTTATTATTTTTCCGTTTTTTTCTTGTATTTTTTCGATTTTTGCGTTTTTTTGGATTTCTGTATTTTTTCTTGATTTCTCAAAATTTTTCCGAATTTTTGCAGTTTTTATTGATTTTGTCGAATCGTCGCACGTTTTTTCGTTTTTGTTTTTATTTTTCGGTTTTTTATTATTTTTCCGTTTTTTTCTTGTATTTTTTCGATTTTTGCGTTTTTTTGGATTTCTGTATTTTTTCTTGATTTCTCAAAATTTTTCCGAATTTTTGCAGTTTTTATTGATTTTGTCGAATCGTCGCACGTTTTTTCGTTTTTGTTTTTATTTTTCGGTTTTTTATTATTTTTCCGTTTTTTTCTTGTATTTTTTCGATTTTTGCGTTTTTTTGGATTTCTGTATTTTTTCTTGATTTCTCAAAATTTTTCCGAATTTTTGCAGTTTTTATTGATTTTGTCGAATCGTCGCACGTTTTTTCGTTTTTGTTTTTATTTTTCGGTTTTTTATTATTTTTCCGTTTTTTTCTTGTATTTTTTCGATTTTTGCGTTTTTTTGGATTTCTGTATTTTTTCTTGATTTCTCAAAATTTTTCCGAATTTTTGCAGTTTTTATTGATTTTGTCGAATCGTCGCACGTTTTTTCGTTTTTGTTTTTATTTTTCGGTTTTTTATTATTTTTCCGTTTTTTTCTTGTATTTTTTCGATTTTTGCGTTTTTTTGGATTTCTGTATTTTTTCTTGATTTCTCAAAATTTTTCCGAATTTTTGCAGTTTTTATTGATTTTGTCGAATCGTCGCACGTTTTTTCGTTTTTGTTTTTATTTTTCGGTTTTTTATTATTTTTCCGTTTTTTTCTTGTATTTTTTCGATTTTTGCGTTTTTTTGGATTTCTGTATTTTTTCTTGATTTCTCAAAATTTTTCCGAATTTTTGCAGTTTTTATTGATTTTGTCGAATCGTCGCACGTTTTTTCGTTTTTGTTTTTATTTTTCGGTTTTTTATTATTTTTCCGTTTTTTTCTTGTATTTTTTCGATTTTTGCGTTTTTTTGGATTTCTGTATTTTTTCTTGATTTCTCAAAATTTTTCCGAATTTTTGCAGTTTTTATTGATTTTGTCGAATCGTCGCACGTTTTTTCGTTTTTGTTTTTATTTTTCGGTTTTTTATTATTTTTCCGTTTTTTTCTTGTATTTTTTCGATTTTTGCGTTTTTTTGGATTTCTGTATTTTTTCTTGATTTCTCAAAATTTTTCCGAATTTTTGCAGTTTTTATTGATTTTGTCGAATCGTCGCACGTTTTTTCGTTTTTGTTTTTATTTTTCGGTTTTTTATTATTTTTCCGTTTTTTTCTTGTATTTTTTCGATTTTTGCGTTTTTTTGGATTTCTGTATTTTTTCTTGATTTCTCAAAATTTTTCCGAATTTTTGCAGTTTTTATTGATTTTGTCGAATCGTCGCACGTTTTTTCGTTTTTGTTTTTATTTTTCGGTTTTTTATTATTTTTCCGTTTTTTTCTTGTATTTTTTCGATTTTTGCGTTTTTTTGGATTTCTGTATTTTTTCTTGATTTCTCAAAATTTTTCCGAATTTTTGCAGTTTTTATTGATTTTGTCGAATCGTCGCACGTTTTTTCGTTTTTGTTTTTATTTTTCGGTTTTTTATTATTTTTCCGTTTTTTTCTTGTATTTTTTCGATTTTTGCGTTTTTTTGGATTTCTGTATTTTTTCTTGATTTCTCAAAATTTTTCCGAATTTTTGCAGTTTTTATTGATTTTGTCGAATCGTCGCACGTTTTTTCGTTTTTGTTTTTATTTTTCGGTTTTTTATTATTTTTCCGTTTTTTTCTTGTATTTTTTCGATTTTTGCGTTTTTTTGGATTTCTGTATTTTTTCTTGATTTCTCAAAATTTTTCCGAATTTTTGCAGTTTTTATTGATTTTGTCGAATCGTCGCACGTTTTTTCGTTTTTGTTTTTATTTTTCGGTTTTTTATTATTTTTCCGTTTTTTTCTTGTATTTTTTCGATTTTTGCGTTTTTTTGGATTTCTGTATTTTTTCTTGATTTCTCAAAATTTTTCCGAATTTTTGCAGTTTTTATTGATTTTGTCGAATCGTCGCACGTTTTTTCGTTTTTGTTTTTATTTTTCGGTTTTTTATTATTTTTCCGTTTTTTTCTTGTATTTTTTCGATTTTTGCGTTTTTTTGGATTTCTGTATTTTTTCTTGATTTCTCAAAATTTTTCCGAATTTTTGCAGTTTTTATTGATTTTGTCGAATCGTCGCACGTTTTTTCGTTTTTGTTTTTATTTTTCGGTTTTTTATTATTTTTCCGTTTTTTTCTTGTATTTTTTCGATTTTTGCGTTTTTTTGGATTTCTGTATTTTTTCTTGATTTCTCAAAATTTTTCCGAATTTTTGCAGTTTTTATTGATTTTGTCGAATCGTCGCACGTTTTTTCGTTTTTGTTTTTATTTTTCGGTTTTTTATTATTTTTCCGTTTTTTTCTTGTATTTTTTCGATTTTTGCGTTTTTTTGGATTTCTGTATTTTTTCTTGATTTCTCAAAATTTTTCCGAATTTTTGCAGTTTTTATTGATTTTGTCGAATCGTCGCACGTTTTTTCGTTTTTGTTTTTATTTTTCGGTTTTTTATTATTTTTCCGTTTTTTTCTTGTATTTTTTCGATTTTTGCGTTTTTTTGGATTTCTGTATTTTTTCTTGATTTCTCAAAATTTTTCCGAATTTTTGCAGTTTTTATTGATTTTGTCGAATCGTCGCACGTTTTTTCGTTTTTGTTTTTATTTTTCGGTTTTTTATTATTTTTCCGTTTTTTTCTTGTATTTTTTCGATTTTTGCGTTTTTTTGGATTTCTGTATTTTTTCTTGATTTCTCAAAATTTTTCCGAATTTTTGCAGTTTTTATTGATTTTGTCGAATCGTCGCACGTTTTTTCGTTTTTGTTTTTATTTTTCGGTTTTTTATTATTTTTCCGTTTTTTTCTTGTATTTTTTCGATTTTTGCGTTTTTTTGGATTTCTGTATTTTTTCTTGATTTCTCAAAATTTTTCCGAATTTTTGCAGTTTTTATTGATTTTGTCGAATCGTCGCACGTTTTTTCGTTTTTGTTTTTATTTTTCGGTTTTTTATTATTTTTCCGTTTTTTTCTTGTATTTTTTCGATTTTTGCGTTTTTTTGGATTTCTGTATTTTTTCTTGATTTCTCAAAATTTTTCCGAATTTTTGCAGTTTTTATTGATTTTGTCGAATCGTCGCACGTTTTTTCGTTTTTGTTTTTATTTTTCGGTTTTTTATTATTTTTCCGTTTTTTTCTTGTATTTTTTCGATTTTTGCGTTTTTTTGGATTTCTGTATTTTTTCTTGATTTCTCAAAATTTTTCCGAATTTTTGCAGTTTTTATTGTTTTTTTTATTGATTTTTCCAAATTTAATTTTTATTTCTCCAAATTTGGAAAAATCAATAAAAACAAGTAAGATGCTGTAGTCGAGTTGGCTCGACTACGATATACCCTTAACCCAGTTGTTAAATATATTCCAGTTTTATTGGATAATTTCCCTTTAAAATGATTTGCACTCAAATGTTCAGTTCTGCAAGTGCATTTCTTACAGTCTTTTACTCACAAGCATATACATACATACATACAGACATACATGCGTACACGAAACAGTACTTATCGGGGCTCTGCAGAATACACACAAATATATTGACACTAGCGTCGATTATCATGCCATCTCTTTCTCACACATGCGCTCGCCTATTTATGCATACAGAAAATGCTTCCGGCTGCTGACAACAAGAAGATCAATATGAAAATATATTTTCGACTATAACTTTGGTGTTTCTTATCCGAACTTAATGAAATTTTGGCAACTGATCAATAATATGTATAAGCATATTATGTATAAATTTTAGAACCCTCTGCCTCTTAAATTGTGGAATTTATTGCTATCGGAAATCTAAATGTATCGATAATTCCGAAACTGAAGCAGTTATCGATAAAATAAAGCAAACTTGTTCTGCGCCTGGTATACGAGAACCTATATTTCAAATTTGAAGTCTCTAGCTCTTATAGTCTCTGAGATCCGCGTGTTCATACAGACGGACGGACGGACGGACGGACTATGACGACGACAGACGGACGGACAGATCGGACAGGGCTATATCGACTCGGCTGTTGATCCTGATCAAGAATATATATACTTTATGGGGTCGGAGATGCTTCCTTCTGCCTGTTACATACATTTGCACAAAACCATTATACCCTTTTTACCCAATTTTTAATGGGTTAAGGGTATAAAAAACTGCAAAAATGCGCAAAAATTCTGAAAAAATCAATAAAAAACTGCAAAAATGCGAAAAAAAATTCAGAAAAATCAATAAAAACTGCAAAAATGAGCAAAAATTCAGAAAAATTCGAAAAAATGCAAAAATGCGCGAAAATTCTGAAAAATTATTAAAAAACTAAATAAAATGCGAAACAATTCGAAAAAATCAATAACAACTGCGAACATGAGCACAAAATTCAGAGAAATTCAGTAAAAAATGCAAAAATGACGCGAAAATTCGGAAAAATTATTAAAAAACTGCATAAATGCGAAAACAAAAATTTGAAAAAATCAATAAAAACTGCAAAAATGCGCAAAAATTTGGAAAAATCAATAAAAAAAAAAATGCAAAAATGCGCGAAAATTCGAAAAAATCAAAATGCCATAACTTCGTCAAAACTCAACGGATTTTCAAAAGCAAAAATAGCAATATCATCTGAAATCTTTGGTATCATAGTATACAAAATCAGAACTGTATTTGGGAAACAAAAGAGCTGACATTATGAATAAAAGGCAGTCAAATATCCAACTTAATTACAAATATTAATTCAAGGTAGAGTTACAACTTTCTGCCTGTGTCATAGAGTACATATGTCCCAAAAAGAGGAAACAATGGCTACCTTAAATCATTGCCTAACGACAGGCGTTTGTTGTCGACGCCGTGGAGCTAACCAAATGAAAGCTTGTTCCGCATTTAAAATGCAATAACCGGATTAGATTGTGTTGTTGCAATATCAGCATGTCCTTGCTGATGTTGCTGTTGCTGTTATTGCTGTTGTTGCATGTTACTTTGGTATTTATAGAGTTTTAATGCAATCGCAATTTCAGTTGACATTGTTCGCTTTTGGCCATTGTCAGCGACGTTCCTGCCGCCCCCGTCGATAGCCGTCGCCTGCAGGTATTCAAACTGGCCAAAAGCCTACACTCCAACTCACTCCACCAACTTTACTTGTGTTTGTGTGTGTGTGTGTGTGTGTGTGTGTGCAATCTATCGTTGTCTACCTTATGAAAAATGCATTTGTCTGCTGTTACATGATGTGAACTGCAACCAGTTGCCCAAATAACTTCATTTGGAATTGCCGTGTTAATGTGGCTATTTCATTTTGACCAACAGAGTGAATATATAAGCTGGTCGTATGTATATGAGTATGAAATCGCACAATGAATCATCGGTTTTCCGATTGAAAAGTTTTAATCTATTGTTTAACGAGAAAATTTCACTAGTAAAAATCTTATTTTTACTCAAGCTCTGCAAACTCATCTTTCTATGAATTCATAATGTTATCTCAAATTCTTCAAAATTTCACAGATTTGCCTAAAATCAATCAATTTGAAAGTACTGTCTTTATTTTATTTATAAAGAAGCCCAGAGCAAATCTCATAATTTTTGTACAGCTTTTCCATCAATCACAATTTTGACACTTGTAGCACCTGTGGCTATTGTGCAACCCCAACCAGCTGATGGGAAAAAAACGGCAGCCTTTTTTCTTAACCCCCATTTGATGGCCATAAGAATTAAAGAGAATGCAAATAAGTCAATTCCCATTTCAAACATGAGGCGAAATTAATGCGCTACAAAATAAATACGACAAGATAAATGTTTTTTGGCACTGAGCGCACGCCAAAGTAACAAGATAAACTGACGTGCCGAAGTGGGTGGAAATGTGGGCCGGGAAATGTGGTAGGGAAGGTGGCTAATAAAAATAAATACACGAGTCCCGGCATAGTGTGAAGAGTGCCTCCGGGCCGGAGTGACACTGTGTGCGTGTGTGTCACGTTTAGCATTTCAAAAGGCGTATTGTTTATTTTTTTTATTCGTTTTTGTTTCGTTCTCTTCGTTTTTCTCTGTATGTTCGCATTCAATGTTATTTATCTGCTTGCCACGCCCCCCTCTCCTCTCTCCTGTCTCCCACACAAATGGAAGCCTTTGTAACCCAAGTTCACTTTCACAGTGCGCTTTTGTAGTTAACTTCTTTGTAGTTTTCGCTTACTTATTCATTTCATTCTGACACATGGAAAACTTGTTTTCTTCTTTTTTTCCAACAATGGATATGAAACGCACTTTGTGTGTGTGTGTGGGTGAGTGTGTGTGTGTGTGTGATAAACTCGGCTAGCAGGGGAATGTCACGTACGGCAACAACCTTTGCCACTTAAAGTTTTAAGTTCTGGCAGCAGCAAAAATATGTTTTAATTCCATAATCAGCTCGGGCACTTGGCCCAAAAGGCATAATCAATTCGCCATTCTTCGAGTGAGTCCAAAAAATCATAGCATACTTTGCTGCGCGACAAATGCTGGTCACGTACTACAAGCCCGAGTGGATGAGGAATAGGGGATCTAGGGGATGGCTAGGGGACATTGGGGCAGCTGTCGCTGTTTGGGTGCACTTAGCATTGCTACATAATTTCTGATGGCGTCATTTTAAGAATTATGAATGCCACGTGACTTTTGCTGGGCAAATAAAAGCAAACCCGAAATGGGGATGGAAATTGCAGCTGAACCGAAACATTCATTTCATGTGCTCAGCCGAAAAGAAAGATTAATCAAAATATGCTTTTCGAATCACAAGTATAATTCTTAAAATTAAGCTGTTCATTTTATTAAGACTTATTAATTAAATTACATTTAAATTGTAACATTCGAAACTGCACAATTTCTTTTAATACTTATATCAAGATACATCGATTCTGAAGTAAAATACTCAATTTAAGCCAACTTGTTAAGGGAATCTTGAAACCACTTTCAGCCCAAAAATTCGAGCACTTTTTATCTCAGTGAAGCGATTCTGAACTTAAATACTCATTTAAAGCCAACTTGTTAAGGGAATCATGAAACCACTTTCCTCTCAAAGATTCGAGCACTTTTTATCTCAGTGAAGCGATTTTGGGATACGGCTTAAAGTTGTTCAGCTTCCAGCTGCAGGTTTAATTTATATTGCAGGCAACTCGACCCGACCGGTCAAAGGTGTCACACATAAACCATTCAATCTGACAGTCACTACTGCGGTAGACACAAGGACGACGGGAATGGCGGACGGACACGTAGACAAATAGTCGGCTATGACAATACCCACGCTGACCGCAGCCAAAACTTTCGATTTCAGTTCGTTAACGTGCAAAGTGAACACGTTTCTCGACGTTACACGGAGATTTTTCCTGGTTTTACCACGTGTGGGTTACTCTACGTTTGCCGGCTGCAATTTACTATTTTTTTTTAATTTTTTTTTTTTTTTTGTTATTTTTGTGTTGTACATTTGTCGAGTGCTGGCGATTTTTTGTCTGCGGCTTCCATATTCATTTGACTGGGGCTGCAAATTGCGCACGAAACATGCGAGCGAGTGCAGAAAACCAATTTGTAATAAAGACTACGAATGAGAAGGACATAAAAGTGGACATGCAGTCATCCAGGCAGCCGGGCAGCCAGGAGTCGGCATGTTGAGGATTATGTGGCATTCGAAAGATGTTGACACATCACGCAGCAGCCAGATCCAAAAGGCAGGACGCTGTTCCCGCAGCATTTGAATGTTTTCAATTAACTTTATGTAGATAAATAGCAAATAGCAACAACTAGCGTTGATTGTCTCGGAGGCGCTTTAAAAAATTGTGCTGGGCAAAAGTCAGGGGGCAGAAATAAAATGAAACATTGCATAACAGTAAATTACGCGCTGTACGCGGAAATTGCATTATCAGCGTCAAAAGTAGCCCTCTCCAAGCCACCAGCGGAGCAACCAGCTACCATCTGCCCTGCGGTGCTTTGTCGCTTCCTGCTGCGCGTCGAGACAATGACAACAAGGATGAGCACGAGACTGGGAATGGGAATGAGAATGAGTTGTGATAGTGATAGTTAAGTTTTGCAACAGCAACGCGCATAATTACAGCCAAGAGGGGGGGTACGGGGGGAATGGTTGGCCAACTGCAGACCCAAGACTGATGAGCAGTTTATGACTTGACGCTTTTGCGCTGCATTTAATATATTTTGATATTGTATTGTCCTGGATTCCCTGACACTAGATGCACATTTGTAAATAACAGTTAATAACAAAGTGGATTACTTTACTCCGCTTGCAACTCGCAACGAGTTGATGCGACGTAATGCGTTCTGATGCGGCTATTGCTGCACCATTTATATGAAATTTTAATGAATTGTTAAAGCCAAGTCACATTAGAGCCCGGCGCACATGTGCTCCAGCATTGTGAACCCCGCCGCCAACTTTCAATTCCAATAAAGTTGAGTGCCCCACTCAGACCGTGGTGCAAATGGAAAATTTTACGCAAGCCCTCGAAAAGTGCCCTTTAAAATCACTTTATTATGCATGCGTGCCAATGGCTGTGTGGACACATTTGTTACCAACGATAATTTATAAGAAAATTCTCAATCGAACCTCAAACCTCGAACCCCCGAACCCTCGAACCGGCGACGTTCCGGAGCTGTCTTTTAGCGATAAAATTGCCAAGCGACACGCGCTTTAATCATGAAAATTCATATTGAGAGGCGGCACATGTTGGCACATGCTCGATAACGATAGGAGCATATAGGTATATATATGTATAAGTTTATATGCCATATTTGAGTACACACACACACACACACACAAACACACACACACAGTAACATTTGTAAAAGTAACGAGCGCCACTTTCAGCATTGCCATTGAATTAAAATTTCAACAAATTTCGTAAGACGCTTTTCTTTCTACTACATCTAAATATCTATAAAGTTGTAGGTTGGGTAGCCAACAAGTGCTACCCTCCCCCTCCCCCTCCCCCTGCAACTCACCCTCACCCTCATTTTACATCGTTGTCGTCGCACACAAAACAGCTGCACAATTTCCGTTAAAAACTTTGCTCTCAAAGTTTTTGTGTGCGACTTTTGGCAGGACCGCAATGCTTGCAACAACAAATAGCACTTGAATACCCTAACATGTTTACTTTTATATATTTTTTATAGATATCGAAAAGAATACACATTATTATAGAAAACGTGTAGAATATAATAGCATTTTAATATACAAATGATTATTAATGGGAACATTAAAATTAAATGCAAATTTATTGCGGAAGAATGACTAAAAAATATATGGAAACTATTGGGATTTCCTGAAATTACCAATAAATCATTTCAGCAGCGGTTTTTAGGCAATCAAATTGGGAAATTTCTCTTGGTTTTATTTACTACTTATTGTTGACTGCTTGTCGAATCTAATGAGAAACCCGTAATGCTTATTGTGTGTTTTATGTATTTAAGTTATAGCAAGTTGGAAGTTTCCGCCGCATGCATTTCAATTGCGTCGACATTTACATGCCAAGTCACTGGCCAAAGCATCCAAAGCAGCCAAACAGCCACCCAGTCTCAACCACCCACTCGGTGTCTTACATCTCTTTGACTCTAATAGATTTTAATCAGCCGCAGGATATGCGCCTGGACGACGGGCAAGGACAGCTACTACAGAGGACGACATGCTGTTTTGGGGACAGCATTTGAAGCAGCTGCGCTGCTTGGCGACAATTGGACTTTTCCTAGTCTGCCGACAATGATGAAAATCGCCCACAGCTCACAGGGCTTTAATTAAGCGATTGTGAAAGTGGAATCGCACAATTTGGGGCAAATATATTTATTTTATCTCTTTTGTTACAGAAAATGTATTTTAGTCGAATGCGCGTTAAATTTTTGAGAATGACTGTGGGCTTAGTGTGCTCGTTTTTGCCACACAATTTACCCGGCAACACCTTGGGGGCAGGCCAACACGCCTAATGAGCCACTCCTGTGGTCCATCCACACACTCGCCTGTAAAAGCTGTTGCATTTTCCAGCACTTTGACACGTTTCCACATAAGTAGCAGTCGAGAGAGCAGAAAGTGTATTTTTCTTTTATTTGCGTAATTGGCTGAGTGCTTCGGGCGTTGTTGCTGCTGATGGCTGAGTGATGTGGCAACCAGCAAGCAGTTTATGGGAAAACAGCAAAAGTGCTGCAAAAATTTAACGGCCTTATCGGTATATCCGTTACCGCATCCGCATCCGTTTCTGGCTATAAAATGACCCGCATAAATGGAGCTCACAGCATTACGCATTTAATTTGGCCAAAAGTCCCTCGGTCCCCCCTTAGCTGGAAAGTGTGAAATATCAGCAGTGGACAGCTGTGCCAATAAAAGTGTCAAATGAAAATGCGTATAATGAGCATCAGAGTTCACAGTAGCAGTACAGGGATATCATCGTCCTTCGTCCTGTCACCAATTGAATGTCAATGTCGCGTCCGTTGGCTGACTTTTAACCGTCGCCATTTGGACTCGCAGAAGTGTTTTAAAATGCAAAGTGCCATTATTTGTGGGCATCGTTAAATTTCATTTAAAACAGACGACAATTCACCCATTGACCCCTTCCAACCTACGCCCTTGCTTTTGGCCACAAACTTTCGTTTATCTTGTCATCGTCATCTTTATTGGCTGCCACCACTGCTGCTGCTGCTGCTGCTGCTGCTGCTGCTGATGTTGCTGCTGCTGATGTTGCTGCTGCTGCTGCTGTTGGTGAGTCTGTTAACTGCGGGTGTTTTGTGTCCATAATTCCGCATGTAATTCGATCTCCCACACAACTCACAGATTGCCACACATTTTGCTATCTGAAACACTACATCGAAGGTCGTTACCATTAAATGATTCTGGTGGTAAAGTGAGTTTAAGTTAAGGATATCAAATTTAAGGTATTCTCAATTTTCTGAATATCTTTTAATTTTGTTATTTACACTCAGCTTAACAATTAATATTCATTTACACTTCGATTACGGATCGGTTCTCTTTTTCCAACAGCTTCAAACACAAGGGTGTAGCGCAAACTAAACAAATGCCCTGAAATAAGAGGAAATTACCAAAATATTCCCGTCATATATCAATTTATAATACTCACAGTGAGCACCACATCAAACTGATACCAGATGGAAATAATGATTTCAATATCTTCGTCATCAAACTCAGCAATAAATTTGGCAATCGTTATTTTTCCGATAAAGAAGATAAGCAATACAAATATGAACTAGAGATGATAATCACAGGTTAGCATAACCAAAAATATTTATTACTTACCCTTTTTATCTTTGAGATATTATTATGAACAGTTCCATAAATGCCGTAGATAATTCCAAAATTTACCATAGTATCCAACACAATTGACGCAAATAGAGCCATTTTGACAGCCCGCTCTGTTTCACAAATAGTTGTAATGGACACACTGAGGCCAAGAACATTGCACAGCTGAGCAGATTTAACCTTTTCAAATATATATAACTCTATATGTTAATAAAATACAGCTTACAGCAAGAATAATTGATACTAGAAGTGTAAGTATCTTAAGTGCTTTTAGTCCAATAAAGCACATTTGTGCGCTTAAATAACTACTTATATTATTAATTTTATTTCACTCTGAATAAACGGGCACAAAAGTCAAAGCTTTGTAATATAGAAGCTGTACCATCCAATTTTTTCTTGTTTTTATTAAAAAAAAATCCAAATTCAAATCTCAAAAAATGCTTGTACCTTCCAAATGCATATCTTTGTCAAAAGCTACCCGATTGTAAAAAAAACAGGGCTTGTTAATCGTGGTTTGACCGTCTTGGCGGACATTGCATAACCTCAATAAACTCGGCTTTATTCAGTATCATGACAGCAATTTAAATTTACCGTTTATATGTATCCTTCACTAACATATTCTAATGTTTTTAAGGCTGAAATACATTTACATAAAATGCCTTATTCATTTATTTATTATTTATTTACACTTCAGTCACTTGAATCGATCGCCTTTGTTTCTTAATTGTCAAAAGAAGTGGTACAACGAATATTAAACAGAGAACCTGAAATAAAATAGAAGAAATCTTCATAATTTATTTTTCGTTCAGTTGAACTTCACTTACCGAAAATGTTACATCAAGATAATACCAATATCCTACTAATAAATCGTAATTTGTATCTTCTAAAGAGCTGACGACTTGTGCAAGAATTATTTTGCTGATTATAAAGGCCATCAGAGTGGCTAAATACTGAATACGATTTCCGATTGTTTATAAAGTTTTGATTAAATTTGAAGTGCCTTGAACATACCAGCTTTAGATATAATGTTTTCATTATCACAGCTCCATAATTTCCAAGGCAAATTCCAACATTCAGTAAAGTATTTAGCAGTATCGATACAATCAAAAAGATTATTGATATTCCCTTGCAGTCGTCAAGGTTTTTAATAGTGATGACAAGGTCAACAACACTGCAAACCTAAACAAAATCAAATTAATTATTTTGGCTTATCTAAGCTTTAACCATACCAAGAGCAACAGAGAGAGAATATGGACATTAGCCTTAAGTACGTATAATCCTAAGAAGCACATTTCAATCGCACTATGATCAAATATACAATCGAAATCAGACTTAATACCTGAAAAAGAAGGCAGTTGCATTTGCACATTAGGTGTTCTTTGTTTCTTCACTCACTGCCCATAAGTTCGTCAGGTGTAACCAAAAGGTGTTCTTAGCCTCTTCGGGTTTGTTGGCTAGGGTCAAGAAGAGTACCCACAAAGTGAATTTGATAACTATGAAGACAGCTAAGCCAATTGCCAACTGAAAATATCGGGAAAGGTTGTTCATTTCATTTTAGTGCTTCAAATTTTCTATGCCCATTAAGCTTTACCAGTTTCTGGCGAGTAACTTTATCGCCTAATACCACAAAGATGCCCAAGCAGGATAAAAAAATCATAAAAGTAGTTGTCACAATATCGGAAATCATCAACAATGTCCCATCGTAATTTTCCTCAATTGCATGGCCGATATCCACCAAGATTTCAATGGAACCAAATTGCTGCATAGAGATCAATATAATGGAACTGAAAGGGAAACATCTGTAAAAGCTTACCAAAAGGTTGGTTAAAAACACAACGGCCAGGATTTCAAGGATACGCGTTGATCGAATGCACATTACCGATACTGATAGTATATATTGAGTAATGTGTCGGAATTAATGTTGTGAGTGAGTGTAAAAAGTGGCAACGTAAATGACAAGTATTCCAAGTGAAACATAGTTATTTACAAGTGCTACTTCACAAGATGTTTTAAGTGGCCAGGCCACACACATGTGCAACACCAACACCAACAGCGAACAACAACAACAATGACAACATTGTTGACAATTTCCAGTTGAACGCACAAAGCAACACAAGACAGCAAAACAAGACTCCTTTAACCCCAACCCCTCCGGCTGAGGCCAACAGCACAGGATACCATTGCCTGTTTCCCTGTTCCTCTTTCCTTCTGCCTCTGGCTTTGCCTGTGTTTCATTGTTGTTGTCTGCCCTTTTGCTTTGTGGCCCCAAACTGTGTCTGCTAAAATAATCGCCACAATAATCTGTCAACGACAGCTGTTGATGTCATAAAAACCTTTTGAAGATGTGAAGATGTCGTTGTCAAGGCACACAACACACACAAACACACACAACACACACAAACACACACTCACACACCCATAACAAGCAGGCACAGCAACAACAAGCTAATGATAATTTGCCACAATTTACAATCAAACCAGCCACAGCAACAGGGGCACTTGTATCCCCACCCCACCCCCCTCTTCCGCCACGACCCTCTTCTAATAGCTGGCGATAAAATCATTGATGAAGCCAAAAGCTAATTGAATGTTAATCGCTTGGCATTGACATTGCACGTGGCTGCCGCAGTCACTGTGGCAGATAAAGAAGGGACACAACTTGCCGCAGATGATGCCGCAGATAAAACGCAAAAGGTGAGCATTAAATTTGCATAGAATAATGATAAATCAACAAACCGTGGCCGTAGCCATAGCCAAACCTTAAAGGTCGCTCTCTCATTTATTTATTTCACACAACAAGAGGCAAATAAAACGCAAACAGTCTTTAAATTAAAAATTAAATTTTAATCTACACAGACAGAGCGGACAATCCGAGCCCGCGGGCCAAGCAATGATCCATATCAGTTAGTCGAGGTTGCTAAGAACTCAGCATCTGCATTCCAAGACCCACCCCCACCAACCCCTAAAATAGCTGCTGGGGCTGCCCTTTGTCTGGCACTATGACATATCGCGATGGCAGTCGTCTGAGGTCTTTGGTTTATTTTTATTTTTCATTTTTCATTTTTCCTTGCTTTTCTTTTATTTTCTACTCATGCTTCAGTTCGTCTGGCATTTGCGTAAAACATGCTCAAATTTGTTTAAACTGCTGGAACAGAAGCTGAACTGCTGAACTGCTTAAGTTTCACTACACAATTTCTCCAGCGAAACACACACAATTTGTTGTGCGTATTATTGACTCGTATCTGTGCTAAACACACAACACACATTTTGCACAATATATTGCCATTTAGTCGAGAATTCGCTGCAAATGGGATATCGTGTCGTTGTCGATGGGCAAATCGAGAGAAGCATATTTTTGGCTTGCAACAGGATAAACAGGAACAGTGCAACACGCTGGACACACTCGCAAAATTTACATTTGTCGTTTGCTGAAATGTAGGAATTTTTCAATTGCACACTTCAAACAGCGTCTGGCTATGACGTGGACATAAACATAAAATGCATTCTGCAACACACACAACACACACACAACACACACATATGACACACAAACACACACAGTAAACACAGTTGACCGGATCGGTTGTTGGCATTTTGGGGTCGGCCCTTTTCACGTTTTGACCCGATGTACCCGATACAAATACAAAATGACATTGGCCAAATAGCCACAGATGCATCAATTGTCTAATTGTTGGCCGAGACAGAGTCGTCATAATGTCCATCAAATTACGGCCACAGAGTTGAGGCCAAACACAATATGTATGTGTCCAAGTCTGTCTGGAGTGTGTCTGGGCTCCAGTTTAGCTGTCTGGCTGCTCCTGCCTGTTTCGGTGGACAGGCCCGTGGGATAGGTAAATTTGATTTATGACTTATTATGCGTCTTATGTCCTTTCATAATTTAATTACACCAGGACATAGCTGAACAGACACCAAACACCAGAGGACTGACTGGCTGACTGAGAATGTGAATGGTATGGAGAAAATGCATTTTTTTGCTCTTTCTCTCTCTCTCTCTCTCTCTCTATCTCTGTGTCTCTGTCTCATAAGCAAAATAAAGCCATAATGCTATTGTATTTAAATCATGAAAATACGCTTACGTAAATTGGATTGCAGCAATTGTTGGTCCTCAACTGCATGCGTAAGCAGTTTTGTGCACAAAAAACCAAAGCGATACAAGCCAGGCCAAAATGCAAATGTAATTAAATTACACTTAGGCCAGTGAGTGTGTGTGTGTGCGTGTGTGTGTGTGTGTGTGTGTGTGTGTGTGTGTTTCCGTGTGTGTGTGTGTGTGCTTGGCATGCCAAATGAAATTGAAATAAATTATTGACTAATTGTCAAGGCAGACACACACAATACAGCATTTGTTGCAGCTGCAAGAGTGTGGGCCCACGAGGCACATACAACAACAACTGCAGCTAATTTGTTGCCCCGTTTCTTATCTTCGTTTAATTTGATTGTTTGTGTCTGCATTATCCGGGGAATTGTCCTATCAATGTCATATAATCTTCAAAATCGAGAGAGGGGGCTTCGGAATGTGCACACGATTTGTCAAGTGTGCAAAATCCTAAATAAAGTGTTCCACAATCACTTTTTAAGCAGCTTTCAATTAGATGATTGAACAATTTGCCAGAGTACGAGACGAGTACGAGTCACTCATGAGTGTCATCCTCAGACAGACGAGAGCATGACTAAACACTTTCACAAATTAGACACAAAATAAATATTAGTTTTGCAAAATGCTTTTCAAAAATATTTTTCTTTTATAAATGAATAAAATGCGGTGACTTTAAAATTTAATTCAATCTAATAAATACACAAAATATATACAAATTAAAAATAGAAATATAAAGATAGTATAAAATAAATATTTTTAAATATATTTATTTGCCATAATTGACTAAATTTTAAGTTAATCAGCCAATTGTCTGAGCCGCTAATCACGTTTATACTTAACTCATTTGTAGGCATAAATATTTAGTAACCTTGTGGTTTGTTTCTAAGTAACTTCAAGATCACTTGCAGATCGTTAACCCTTAATATGTGTATAACAATTGCGATTAGGGAAATTGCCTTGAATTAACCAACTTGATGTATGGCTTTAATGTTTTAGGCCATTAGTTAACAGCGCACACTTGATAAATGCATTTAAATGTCAAGTTACAAATGTGGTTCACAAAAGTGGACAACAAAAGAAATGTGTTCATTGTTATTGCTGTTATATCAGCTGAAACAGACGATAATTAACTGACAATAATTATAACAACTGCAAAATCGGGTCACAATTGTGTGTCCGGCAAAACTCATTAATTGAATGGCAATGAAGCTGATTGCGACTTCGATATCAATTTTATAGATCGACAGAGGGCAAAACATAGCCTGAGGGCAAACCAATTCATACCCAATACCAGTTCAAAGAAGGTGTGCAAAAATATTAAATCCAATTAATGCCACATAATATAATACGCAAACACACGCGACACGCCCCCACCAACAGTTATCAGACTAAGCCGCTTAACAAACCTCCGAAGGCCGTCCAAAAATGCCAACGATGACGTCGCAGAAACCGGCTTCAATTCGAGCTCCAATTTGAAAATTTGTTGGTCTCAAATAATCATTGAGAATTGAGTACTTTTGGGCAACTTGGACAATTGCGCGTTTATTGCTGGTTAGGCTTCATTTTGCTTAGCCCAAGATGATTGCTGCCCAGCCTCCAAACGGAGGCTTTGCCCAGGTTTTAAGGTTTTTTCGGCTTAACAAAACAAATGTGGTTTTTATTAAATGGAAGAGAAAATGTTAACAAGAAGCTGTAACAACAATTCGCTTAGAAACCCCAGTGGGTGCCGAAACCATCGAAGCTCATGTGCGAGACGCTCTCCGCAGGCGAGTAGTGAACGGTCTGGGAGCTGCCATAGCTGGACACGCCCAGAGCGGGTGCATTGTGGGTGTAGGTGGTGGCAGATGGTCCATGATTCACATTGGTGGTGGCCAGTGGTGCAGCGTATGAGATAGTCTTGGCAACAACGGGAGCGGGTGCAGCATAGGCAACAGCTGGAGCGGCATATGTCTTGGTGTAAACGGGAGCAGGTGCAGCATAGGCAACAGCTGGAGGCGCATATGAGATAGTCTTGGCCACAACTGGAGCGGGGGCGGCATAAGAGATAGTCTTGGCCACAACTGGAGCGTGGGCTGCATAAGCAACAGCTGGAGCGGCATATGAGACAGTCTTGGCCACAACTGGAGCAGGAGCAGCATACACAGTCTTGTGCACAACAGGAGCAGGAGCAGCATAGACAGTCTTCTGCACCACAGGAGTTGCCTGAGTGTACAGAGGGGCCGCATAGGTTGTCTTCGCAATAGCCGGAGTGTAGACATTGTTCTGGATGCGAGTGTCCGATTTGCGCACACTGGAGTAGGGTGTATCTACAGCCTTTGAGTAGCTGGACACAGTGCCGGCGAAGGAGCGCACCACATTCTGCTGGGTGGATGCAACGGCATCAACGGCAGGATTAGCGTAAGCCACATGGCTGGGGAGGAGCCCAGCATTGGCATAGGCCACCAGGGCGCACAAGGAGATGACGTAACGGAATGCCATAATGAGTTGCAAGATTAAAGCTGACGATTGCGACTGAAGCAGCAACTGAAACCGACTGTTGTTGATTTGTCCAAAATGCTGGCGTTTTTATACCCAACTGACGCGTGCCAAACTCTAATTTTTGTTGCTGCCCACAATGAGATGCGAGTTTCGCTTGTCTGTCTGTCTGTCTGTCTCAACTGTTCAACCTGTCCACATATTTGACTGTGGCAATTATTTGAAAGCCAATTTCGTGGGCATAATTTAAACGTGGTAATTAGGTTTAGAGGGCGGCTCAATGGCACACGTGTAAAATTAATAACAATTTGCCAAAAATAAAAGCAAAAACAAAAATGTAAAAAAGATGCAGAGAAAGTTAGGGATAGCGAGAGAGGGGGAGAGGTGTGAGTGGTGCAAGATATCCCAAGTTGGCAACACAATTCAATTTGAAGCAGCGGCAACTTTGGTAATTTCAATAAATATTCATCATGCGCCCCGTGGCACAAACGGGAGCAGGAGTAGAAGAAAGCATCAGCGGAGCGGATATTCATTTTGAGAAACTTGCACGAAACGTACAAAAATCATAAACAAGTCGTTTGCCAGCAAACAAAAAGAGAACAAGAAGAAGAAGAACAGAAAAAGTAAAACACACCCCCACACAAAAAGTTGACACAAACGGGAGAGTCCTTGAATTTAGTGGGGGAGTGATTGGTGGTGTTGTCCTGTGGCATATTTGCTGCCTGACTTGAACTCAATTTAATGGAAAAATACGCGAGAGCAATAAAAGTTTTTGCACTCCATGTTGTTTTCTGGAAAATTTATGAGCTGCTGATAGTATTCAAAACAATTCACTTTGGGGTAGCAACACGAACTCAAAACTCAAACTCAAATTCAAACTGAAACTGAATCTCCTCTTGCGCTCCGTCATTTGCCGACCCATTGAACCAGTTTTCAATAGGGGGCTTAGACTTAGGCCTAATTTGCGCTGTCACACCGTTGTGGCCGTGAAATATTTTTGGCCAATAGCAATATTATTTTGTTGGCTATTTAAGCCGCACAACTGGCCCAGTTAGGCATCAGTAACATTTCCAGTTGCAGTTAATCAACATATTCCAGCAATGGCTTTCAAGTACGTCCTGCTTTCCCTCTGCGCTCTGCTCGGCGCCTCCAATGCTGGCCTCTTGGCGCCAGCCACCTATGTGGCATCTCCGGTGGTGACCAAACTGGCTCAGCCGCATTACGATGCCGTCGGCACCACACAGCAGAATGTGGTGCGCTCGTTCGGTGGCACCGTCTCCACTTACTCGAAGAACGTCGTCACTCCATACTCCAGCTTCAGCAAGGTGGACTCACGCACCACCAACAACGTGTACACACCCAAGACCGTCTATGCTGCCGCTGCCCCCGCTGTCACCTACGCTGCACCAGCTCCAGTTGTGGCCAAGACTGTTGCATACGCTGCTCCTGCCGTCCACTACGCTGCACCTGCTCCAGTTGTGGCCAAGACTGTCTCGTATGCCGCTCCCGCCGTCCACTATGCTGCTCCTGCTCCAGTTGTGACCAAGACTGTCTCGTATGCGGCTCCTGCTGTCCATTATGCTGCACCTGCTCCAGTTGTAGCCGCCCCAGCTGTCCACTATGCTGCTCCTGCTCCAGTTGTGGCCAAGACCGTCTCGTATGCGGCTCCTGCTGTGACCTATGCTGCTCCCAGCGCCTATGTGAAATACTCACCCGCTGTTGGTGTTGCCCACGTTAGCTTCGATGGCTTTGGCTCCCACTGGGGATACTAAGCTCAACTTTAGCTGTAATCACTACTTGTTGAAACCACTCTTGTTGATTAATTGAACGTAATTAAAACTATAAATAAATTGCAAAAAAAAAACACATTTACTTCGTTTTCATTTAGTTTAAAGTGATCAATTAAGTTACTGGAATAAATTGATGTCTAATTCATCATTATAATGAAATTTGACAAACCTAAAAAATGTAATTAGAGCTGTTTCTTGCCAACATTCAAATTGATTCTCAATAACTACATTTGGAGAGCTCGAATAGAGTTCTTTATTTGCTGGAAATTGCTCCCTCGTGGAGAGCAGAATCTGTGAAACAATGGGAATGGAGCAGATCCAATCTGTGAAACACTGGGAATGAGGCAGACCCATTGTTCCACCGATTCAGCTCTCCACATTTGTCTCGTATTTAATGGTGCGGATGTGTGCCATAATTTTATGCCTCTCACACAAGGCTTATCCCCATGAAGCGCTACTTACTTTATTTTATATTTATTTTTTTTTTATTCGCATGGGCTGCAAATATTTAGTGCAAAACTTTTTGTTTGTCTTTGGTTGTGTGGGGGAGGCGCACAAAAAATTGTTGGCCAAAGTTTAATGAGCCAAATGACCCCTTTCTCTGGTTTTCAGCAACTCTCCCCAGTTGGCCGCCATAAACTTTGCTATGGGTCCCATCAGCAGCTCAGCAGTTCAGCAGCTTGACCAAAGTGTTGTTGTTATTGTTATGGTTATGTGAGGCTAAAGCGTTGGCGATGGCGGAAAAGTTTTGGCCAAATCGTTGGGACTGACTCAGATACTCGGTGGGGGGGAGGAGGCATAAAAAAAGTATTAACTGCAGGGGCCAGCAGCAAACTATTTAGCCATAAAGTTGGTCGTTCTGTGGAGCATTTCGTATGCATATTTTATGCATTTCAAAATGCTTGAAAATTGTTTTTCATGACGACAAATTTAATGTTGACAACAATACAATTTATGTGCAAATAAAAAACTCTGAGAATTTAGATTGTCCTTGAACGTGTGCTTGGTTGGTTGCGTTCTCCCTTAGCATATTGCTACAAGTATCCTGTAGTGTCCTTGGTCCGGTGTGTGTTGTCTGCAGTTGCGTTATTTTGGATTCGCTTTCTTGATTTCTTTATTGGCTCATGCATATGCAAAGGCGGATACTCGGACAATCGGGATTTGGCTGGTTGGCAGACACTCGAGTGTTTATCGTTATTGATTGCAGCTTGTGAAATATGAGAAGTGTAAGCTGCTGCTGCCAATGCCAATTCTCATCCAATTTTCCCAATTTCAATGCCAATCAATTTGTGTTGCATGCAAATGCAAATACAATTTGCTGTCTGGGACAAAACTATAAAAAAATGTGGTCACGCCAAAGGCCACGAAATGAACGGATTTCTGCTTTGATTCTCTTCAAATAAAAGTAATGACAAACCATTAAAAAAACCAAAATTAACTGCAACAAGTTCTCCTTAATAATGCATAAATTTAAGTACGTATCTAACTCATATCTCACCTGACATAATGAGGTAATCAGCTCCTTGCAAATAATGTCCGAGTCTATATCATCCTTAGTTAGGCAGCCAGTGGTATGAATGTGTTTGGACTCCAAGTTACTGGTATCGACCAAGCAGCTGTGAGGCACTCGACCCGTTTCGAGCATATAATCATCTGGTCCAAAACGTCCACAGCATTGGTACTAAAAATGAATACTCAGAATAAGGAAAACCGAGTGGGGTATGCTCGACTAACCTGGCTTTCATACATGGCAATGCTTTCCTGACCCATCCATTTCGAGTGCACTGTGCGGGTGAGCGGGAATCGCTGTGTCAGTGCAACAATCAGCAGCATCTGCCACCAACTAAACAGAAACAGTGTCGTAAGGTACTGCAAAGGAGGATTCATGTAGAATTCATCATAATACTTTATAAGGCACAAGCACTCACTGATCGCAATCCTTCAATGTTCTGCTTGAATACGAGTAAAATCCCAATAATAAGGATGGGTATTATTCCAATGTTTGTGATGAGCACCGATACTTCAAATTTGATGAACTCCGCGCCCGGCTGCTCCGAGTAGTAATAGATAATTTGACCGTGGTACAAAATATCGATTATATTACATGCCTATTTATGAAATATAAATAAAATACATTAAACTAATAATTATTTCAAAATCGATTACTAACCAAACAGCCGATAACATTTATTAGGATAATCCAACGGAAAAAAATCAATTTCCAATTTTTATTATCAACTTCTTCTGTTTGATACATTTTCATTCGTTTGTTACTTAATGTTGTTGTTGCTATTCTTATTCATTCACTTTTGAGCATTGAATATAAATATGATCTGAATTATAAGTCCAGGCTAAGTTGAGTCTAAGGACTATGTGAAATTGTGATTGAAATGAGCATCAAGTTAAAGCAATTTGTGGAATTTGCATAGATTTGCTGCGGTCTCGACTTGACTATCTGCCCGGGCCCGGTTCATTTCAGCTTGGTTTGGTGCCGACTATGGAATTTTTTAATCAAACAGTTGCCATTAATTACTGCAAAATTCTGCCAGCCACATAACAGACATTTTTTCGACGGACTCCAAATGAATGAAACCCAAAGATGGCAAGGACTAAAGCGCTGCTCTGAAGGCGTGGCCAATTCTCCCATGCGCTCATGTGTTTTTTGCTGCCTCGTGCGCTGCTGCGGCTGGCTGGTGGAGAGGCAGCACCAAAAAGATTGCCACGGGACAACCGCAGCGTAAGAGAGAGAGAGAGAGAGACGGGATCCAGAGCCATTCAACACAACTAAAAATCAAATTAGGTGCAAACGAGCAGCCGTCAGCAAGGCGAGGATGCGTTGGAGTTGATGGGCGTGGTCGAGGGCAATGTAATGAATAATTTATAATGCAAAGCGCTAATATTTTTGCCTCTTCGCTTTTAGTGGAAATTAAAATTTTGTGGCTTGCATTTTTATGCCAAGTTAAAGCGGCGCCAACAAATGCCATGTTTTCTGCGTTATTTTCCGCTGCGGATGGTGAATGCAACACTCCACTAACTAAGACAGCCGGCTGATAAATGTGTGCGTGTGCTGGTGTCAAGTGCACGCTCGTGAATTCAATTTGATATACAAACTGATTTATTGATGTGGAGTAGAGGAAAACAGTTCTGCCCCCAAACACACACAACTGCCACACGCCATTCATAAGTCAGTCAGTCAGTGGGGTAAGTTGCAGCTTCTTGCAGCTGGCTGAGACGTGTGGGTCTACGACTGGTATGTGTGTGTGTGTGTGTGTGTGTGCGTGTGTGTGTGTGTGTGTGTGTGTGTGTGCCTGCTATGGAGACGATAAAAAATTACATACACTTGTAACTGTTGCTGGCTGCAGCCCCTAACAAGGTTAATTTGTTGCGATCGCACAGCAACACTGTCATTTATCTTCGCTGTCAGCGGCAAACTCTATGAAAGAGCAGGGCTCTAATTTGAATTTAACAAGCTCCCAGCATCGAGAGCGTGTCCTCAGTTAGTCAGTCAGTCAGTCAGTCAGTCAGCGAGGGTGAGTGTCAGCCAGTCTATCACGGTGCTTTGAAAATTAAAAATTTATTGCCAGACGAGGTGTCAATCATCGCCAGGCATCGCCATAAAAAGTAATATGTGGGCTTGTGACAAAAAACAGTTTATGTATCGAAGATTGGTAGTCGACTCTAGAATGCTCTTTTCAAATTTAAACTTAGAGAAGGAATTAACTAATAATCCAATGAACTTAAGAAAAATGTACAACTATAACAATTATTGTGGTCTAATAAATTTCAAACTAAATTTTAAGTTTTCTCGCATTTACTAAAACTGCACATCTATAAAAGTTACCATCCTTTTGGCACAAACAGAAAACAAAGCCGCCAACAGAATCGATGTGCCTCCCGTAGAGTCATAAAAAGGCCAAACTGCCACAGGACTCCCAACACACTTCATCATCAATTTGTAGCCGTGCAATGTTTCAATTTCACTTGTTGGCTTCGATTGTCGATTGTCGATTGTCGCTTGTCGACTTGTTTTTTGGTTTTGCGTTTTTGCTTCACAATTGAAAGCGACACTTTTATGGTTTTCAGATTTGTGCAATGCATCCTCTTCTATGCCACTGCTATCCTTTCCGTACCACTTTCCATTTTGGAGCGAAACGGGAAATATTCGCTGCTTGTATTCTAATTGAGAAATTCTTGAACAAATTGCGAGTTGCATTTCAAATGTTTGCGATTTTCTTTACAGAACATTAGATAATAGTTTTTATTTTTATTTAGCCCATTGCAGATGTGCGGAGTTCTGGAAATAAAATTTTGTTGCATATTTTGTGGCGTAAAATGGCAGCCACAAAAATGAATGAAATCGTAAAATTCAGACACGCCGGACGGCCACAGCAGCGGGCTAATAACGTACACTCAAAAACCGGATATGCCACAGACCAAACGGTGCACAAAAGCTGCCCCTTCACCCCCAGCCCACCCCATCATAATCCTCCCTCAGTCATATCTAAGCTCAAACATGTGTGTGTGTGTGTGTGTGTGTGTGTGTGTGTGTGTGTGTGTGTGTGTGTGTGTGTGTGTATTGGCATTTAAGTGCCGAAACGAGTTTTTGGGGCCAGAGCATCGTCTAAAATAACCTCACTTTGTGGCTCTGTGTGTTCACTTTGTTTGTGTTTGTATTTCTGTGTCTTTTATCTGTCTGACTATCTGACTATTTGTCTGTCTGTCTGTCCGTCTGTCTGTCTGTCTGTCTGCCTCATTGTCTGTTTGTCTCTGCATCTTTCCACATTTTCAATTGCATTGCCTCTCCGTTTTTCTCGCACTGTGTAAATATTTGATTTTTGCATTAAAGTCAATTTGCTTTCATGATTCCGTAATTCATTGTTTATCCGCGCTAACTTCTATTACGCCTTCTGCCACGCCTCCCATCTTCTGCTCTTGGCGTGTTTAATTTTCTACATTTGCCAGCACTTTTATTGTTTATTTATTTTTTTGTTTTTTTGGAGTTGGGCTTCCCCCATTCATTCCGCCAGCCCGCACTCAACACACAGGCCGCCTCCTCCTCCTCCATCTCCATCGCCTGTTTGTAATCCCGCATTTCCGTTGCAGTTCCACTAACACCAGAGACGCAGTGATATCCGCATCATCTTTGTTTGTTGCTCACAGCCACGATGCCTTTTGGCTTTCTGTCTGCCTGCCTGTCCTTCCCGTCCTCCCCGTCCTGCCTGTTCTTCCTGCGGCCTTGTTTTGCCTGTTTTAATATGCGCACTCAACGTTAGAAATTAAATCTGGCGCTCAAATGTTATTTGCGCTTTTCGTTTATTTATTTATTTATTATTTGCTTACGCCCCGCACCGCACCGCCCCGTCTTCGGCCAACCCCATGGAGAGTTCCAACAACAGTGGAGCCCACTTTTCATTAGGTAATGCATAATAAGTACGAGTCTCTCCAGCCTGTATGTGAGTGTATCTAATTTATGTTTCCTGGGCCAACAGAGCGCAGTTCTCGTAAAGATATAAACAAACAATTTAGTAGGAGTAGTAGAAAGAGACACTTTTGTTTTATAATATTATTTTTTGCTCTTTGTTTAGCTTCGCTTAGATTATTCAATCAAAAAGTAATCAAATTGTGAATAGTTAATATGTATTATAGTATTACAGATATTAAATATTAATAAATATGTTTTTCAATAGTTTTGTGAGTTAAAATTAAGGGATATTAAATTATGTTTTGTTAAAATATTCATATGTAGTTGCGTGAATTTAAATTAGAGAATAATCTTTTTAAATTGTTATGTGTACCTGGAGATAACCAGTTAGCTGCAATATTCCATTATTTGATTATATAGTAGTATAGCTCCTTATGCTACCATTAGGAGTAAGAAATGGATGTGACACACGCATCTGTTTTAGCAGACAAGTTTTACAGGTCACAAATTTACCGTTAGCACTGTTAACAAGCGCTTCACACACTCATTAACATTTTATGCGCGCCCTCACCCTAAGCAGAGGGTTGGGGTTATTGATACCATATCCAGACTGGAGGCGAAATCAAACATTTCACTATGCATTACGACAAAAGTCAAATCAATATCCCAGACCACCCACTATGTGTATATATATGTATAGATGTATAGATGTATATTGCCGCCCATCAGTCGATCATTATTCGTATTATAAAAGGAGCGACGCCTGTAATTTTAACGAGCTTACGCATTTTATCGTCCGTGCTGCTGTTCCTGCTGCAAGGACAAACCCAGAAGAGAGGCAGGCAGGCAGGCAGTCGGTGGCGGCAGCCGCATCCTAGATGATGGCGTTGTCATCATCAACAGGCGATGCCAATGCAGTAAAAAAGAATCTAATTTAGTGCGCGGTTTGCATACAAATTCCATCCGCTTTATCACACCAACCACATCAAGGATATGTGTGCGTGACAGTGTATATGTATATGTATATGTACAATGTGTGTGTTTGCGCAAATGTGTGTGTGTGTGTGTGTTTGGCAATTCGCAATTGATGTCACGATAAACATTGATTTGCCATTTGGTTGGCATGCATTTTTCATTAATTGTCTTGGCGCAACAACATCTTTCTTACTTCACTTGCGGAAATGCGCCGCAAAACGGTTTAATCAAAAATTTCGAATTCACATTTCGAAGTTTCTGTGAGGAGCTCACAGAAGTTTTTAATGACTTTTCAAACTACGACTGAGAATCTAAAATCTGCAATTACTGCACTGCACATTGTTGTTGTTTGTTGCAGTTAACTGTCTTTATATATATATATATGAATATATGTATATATATCTTTGCAAACGACTTTTGGCTCAGACACAACAGCAAACAAAATGCAAACCGCTAATCGCGTTACACAAAAGTTTTGCCAGAGCCCCCCACAAAGGTAGGCGTCGAGTGCGAAATTCCACATATGCCACTTGTGTGACACGAGTGTGTCGACTCTGTGATTCTCTCTCTGTATGTGTGTGTGTGTGTGTGTGTGTGTGCGTGCAGTGCAAAAGCATTCAAGTCATTTCCGCTTAAGCAGTCAGTTCAAAAGCCAAACTAACTAGGAGCCTTGCTTGCCGACTGGCTGCCTGGCTGACTGGCTGGGCAGGTGAGCCGCTTGTGACATGACAGCCTCGTGCTGTTGAATGCCGCAAAATGTTGCTCAGAAACCGACTTAAATACAAACAAACATGGCCGCCAATGGCGACCAACAGTGGTGCACAATCCGAGGAGAGCGTTGCAGAGTGGGTGGTGGTGCGACGCCTAAAATCGGAAGCCGGAAATTTAAAGCCATGCCAAGCAAATGAAGTGAACGTTGGCCACTGCCGCGATTGTTTGTTGTTTGTTATTGTTGCTGATTTGTTGCCTGTTGCCTGGCATTTTGATTGTTGTTTTTGCTGCCAGACACTGCGGACAGCGGCAGCAACTTGCATTGCATTGTGTTGCAAAAGTTTAATTACAAATTCCCAGCAATTTCTTGCAATTGCCAAACAACTTTTTTATTGATATTGTTATGGAGTTTTGCGCCTGTCAAGATACGATTGTTGTTGTTGTTGTTGCAGCTGCTGCCAATGTGAAATGTCATGTTATTCAGGACTTATTCGCTTCTTATTGCCGTCTGCTGTCTGCTTTTTAAATGCAAATTGATTACTGACATCGACGAGAGTTGACGAGCTGCTTTCAATCCTTAATAGCCAATGTCACATTATGTCTCTCTCACAGTCTGGCTGGTAATGCGACACACACAAAACGGTTTCGAGAGTTGCCCAAAAAGTTGTCACATATATCTATATTGTTATATATTAAATTTTGTCTCCATCTTAGTATTATTAATTAATAAATAATAAAATTATTCCTTAATTAACACATTTTTTATACAAATAAATAATCAATATTAATGTTAAATATGTAGCCGGCCTTCTGCAATGCAGATAACAGGCTACTAGGGATGCAAAACTAAGGCTGTAACTTAACATCTGTAACCTAACATGTAATTAACATGGGCATCGATCATCAACATCGATTGTTTGATCACCAACTTGAAGAAGAAGAAAAGGCAATGTTGTGAATAGAGTAAACTGAACAGGCGCGTTTTTAGAAAGAAAGACTCACAAAGAGACATTAAATATAGTAGTTTATTATTATTATTATCCCGCTTAGCAGATTTTATTTCGGAAAATAATTTAATTTTCTTTGATAGCTAAAAATTATTTGAAATGCATGTGATCGATAAACCTCTGGAGACTGCCTCGCCAGACATCATCAATACAAAATTGTCATAAATTTCATTTTAACTTATATATGTACATACATACATACATATGAATGAAATTGGCGTGCACGAATGAAGCGTTGAAGTGGAAAGTGCCAACTGCACTCACACACACACACACACACACACATACACGCACATCCAGGCATGCCACTCTTGTGCCTGGTGGCAGGATAAGGCTGCGCCTAACGTGCAACCGCCTTTGTTGCACTCAGCGGCATCCAGTTTTTCACATGCATCATTTTATTAGTAGTATGCAAATGTGTCAATTTTATTTGCAATATTTCGACACATTTCGACACTTGTTGCCATAATGAACTCAACAGCGCAAAGTAAGCCATGTGTGTGTGTGTGTGTGTATTGGTGTCATGCATATTTCAGTAGTTTTTGGGCACGTAGCCGGCACACAACTGTTGCACAACAGTTGCACACAAGTTGCGTGCTGCCATTGCAAATTATATGCTAATAATGGCCGCGAGTCGTGCATGCAAATTGAATGCAACCAAATGACAACTGCAGCTCATAGCTTAAAACCACTACTGGTAATAGTGTGTGTGCGAGTGTGTGTGTGTGTGAGTGTGTACATAAATTGCAGCTATTGTTTAAATATTTGCCATCATAATTAACTTAATTCAATTGGATTTCCATTAGAGCCGCACGCACACAACTCGAGTTAAGAGCTGAGCTGAACTGAGTCGAGCTGAGTTGTTTGCACTGCCAAAGGTGGGGTTTATCCCTTTAGATATCTGTATCTCATTTCTAGTGAATGCCTGCTGGCAGGGAAATCAAAGACCTGCGCTTGCATAACATATGAGACTGGAGACGAGTTTGGCATTTCAAACGACGACTAGCCTCTATTGACTTTTGGCAATCGAATTGAATTGCAGCAGCAAATCACACAATAAAATAATTAATTCCATTTGAAATGCACACACAACAAACCACAATCGTTTGACTTTGGCAATAGCAGCAGCAGTGGCAGCAGCAATGCGGGCTCTATCCTATCAGCCATCTCAAGTGGCATCCTATGCCAAAAGTTCAACTCCAACTGCGAGCTCAATTGCTGACTGTGCTGAGAGTACAAATTTATTTCCATTGTTTGCAGTTTAAACACAACACACTCACACAGATATACACGCACACACACATAAATATATATATAGGAAGAGAAAGGGAAACCCCTGGTTTATTGATAAGCAGTTGTCTTCATTTCGGCGTTCAACGTATATCCAAACTAGGCCTCCTTGTTGGGATCCCTTGTCTGGGATAATACCTTGCGTGTCTTGCGACGCATACGCAAATTGGAAATCAAACGCACCGTGCAGAAATACACCAGTTCCACAATGCTCAGCATGGAGACACCCATAAACAGACCCAGCAGACCACCACAATTGGCAAGAAAATCGGTGGTGCCATAAAGTTCCGAGCGTCGCGATGTAAGAAATTGTGCCTCCTTGAAGAATATCGAAACACGCGACATTTTCATGCTGCCAACGAAATGATCGAAATTGAAACTAACAAGGGGTTATCTTATTCAAAGTTGCTCACCCTTCGCGCTTTGATTCCGCATCACCCTCTGCCTTATCCTTGCTGGCAACTGTCTTGTAATCGAAATCAGCTTGAGAGATTTCCGCTTCATATGCAATTGAGGTGCAGGATGGCAGACAATTGCAGTCCGTCTGGCCGCGATAGTTCTCACCCTCAGTGGCCATGCCCTGTTGGAACTCCTTGAGCAACAGTTCATCCTCGGCATCGTTATAGCACTTTAAATTGCCAGCACCACAAACGGGCACATTCACAGTGCCTGCCAAAAAATACATTAGTTTTGCATAGGTTGCAAATACCTGCTCGATACTCACGCGGCATGGAGAACTTGACGCAGCCGCATTTGGTTAGAGTAAAGTTGGCCAGGCACTCGAGTTCACAGTTTGTCTGTGAGTAGATGTTGAAGTAGCGCAGATGACGCTCCTTCTGGAAGTAGCATTGTCGCCGATGGGGCTCATAGTGCTTCAGGCCATCCGAGGTGGTAATAATTTTGGGTCGTATCGATATGAGAACCTCCTGATCGAAGGGTATGCGAAAGTATTGTCGTGTCACCTGTGCCACCTCACCTGGCGTATGCAACAGAATCTAATTGGCGAGTAACGTTATGTGCGGTATGCAACATATGCAACACATTCTTGTGGAATACACACCTTAAAGCCCTGCACTGGTCCACGACACATATCATCGAAATCTTTTTCAATGCCGCCCATAAACAGATATAAACCAGCTTTAGCTCCCGGACCCAGAACACGATGCGGATACGTTTCTGTATTGGCACTAATGCTATAACCATCCTCCACATTCCATTCCGTGGTCTGACGATTCTCCTCGCGAAAAACGATGTCTGGTATGATGCTAAATACATAATCTTAGTACCTTAACATCAAAGCAGAGCTACTTCTTACCCCTCGGCACGAAAGATCTCAGTGGGACTCAAAGAGTTAAAGCTGTAGCAGACGCCATCCTCGGTGACAAACTTGTGAAAGATCTCATTGCACTTGATGGGCGCATTGCGCCACTTGCAGTCCAGATAGGTCTCATCAAACAGAGGTATTACGTCGCTCAGTTCATCGATGATCTCAATACCCTTTCGGGTCTGCATACCGAAGTCAATGTCATGTAGCGGAGCATCGCACACTTGAGTCACAGCTCCGAATGTTGATTTTCTGAGAAAGTTGTTGAAATATAAATACATAAATTTAAACTAAATGTAGTCATCAGCAATATACTCACTGCTTTTCGGTCAGATCAGATACTCCACTGACATTTGCGCGAAAGTCGCGAATTTGCCAATAGACGTCCGTGAAGTTGAACGCTCTCTGGCGAGACTTTGTCTCGGGGCAGACAGTGACAGATGGAAAGGGTATTTGCCACACTGGCGTCGACTTCTCGGCAAAACTGACAATCACCGGATTGTTGTTCCACTTGTCCCAGATGTTGAGTGTTAGCTTGAAGCAGGTGAAAATCGAGAGCAGAAAGACGCTGACCCAAAACAAACGCTCCAACCAGGGTCGCTTCTTCTCACCCAGATAGCGTATGCCATGAATGGTGCTATAGTCACAATACTCATGAACTATCGCCTTGGCCGCCTGGAAGCCGCTGCCATATTTAATCTGCTGCTTGGTATCCACCTCCTCCTCGCTATCATCCGAATTGTCCCTGGCAGCCGATGCCGACTTGGTCATCAGGGCCGCCCTCTTCCACTGATTAGAGGTAGCGAAATTGGGTTGCCTGGGCACCTCCAGCCCAGTGATGGGCGTCTGCGGCTGGGTGCTGTTCGTCGACATAATCGTATTGGAGTCCGACTACTACGATTACGATTCCGATTCCGAGTTTACCGTACCGACGCGTACTGCGAACGTTGACTGAGTCAGGCGAGCGTATGTCGAGTGTTCGCTTTATATACTCTTTGCTGACCGGGCGTTGCTTATTATACAACTGGGTACGCTGTGTTCCCAAAGGGATAGTCTTTAGTTTCTACGCTCACACGGTTGCCGCATCACGCACTCGCCTTGTGTGTTAGGTGTGAATTCCAGTTTTTTGGTGTCATTTCAATTACTTCATTGGGCTAAGCTCGCGTAATTTGCCAGAACTCTACACAAACACAGACACACACTGTAAAGTAAAGAGAAGTGAAGGTCCCCAGCCAGCGGGAGTTGCCACTCGTAATTTCAGTTGGCTAAATGTTACCTTTGCGCCAACTGAAACTGCGAATTGCGGACTGTGGACTGCGGACTGCGAACTGTGGCGCACCTGGGCGAGGCATTCTAATTAGCCGCAGCGCACTTTAAGGTTGCCCGGCCTCAAATTAAATAGCGGCTGCTGCAGTCTCAACCATTCTGCCCTTTGCTAATGCATTTTAAATCCAGAATGTGGCTCGACCGCAGGCGCTTAACTCGACCTCCAAACAGAAACAGAAACAGAAACTAAATGGCCGCCACACGCTGCAGACCCAGACAATAAAAATGTTTGGGCGCAGGACGAGGAGCCGGCGCAAGGACAACCAACCAAACAGTGGCACAACACGGTGAGTGCGACTCGTTTTCGTTGCGCATTTTAATAAAGTTAACTGCATTTTGGCATTGTGTCCAAAAACTTTTTGTGGAGTGTGAGGCTGTCTCTGGCAACGCTGGCAACTCTGGCCACTCTTTTGTGCACCCACTTGCGCTCACCTTTTGTTGCCGCTTTTCATTATCGTGCGCTTTGCTTTCAACAATGTTTGCAATGTCCTTGTTGTCCTTGTTGTCCTGCTGCTGCTGTTGCTGCTGTTGCTGTTTACACACTCTGTCGCCCGTCGTCTGTCGCCAGTCACAAGTGTCGTCGTGTGCAGTTGATCATCATTTATTTTAATGAGAGTTTGAAAATAGAATTTCAAATGTGCACCGAAACTGAAATCTCACTGAGAACGACATCCATATGAAATGAGAAAAGCTACTTTCGCTTTTCATCAGTGGACCCTCGTTTGTTGGTGATTAAAGTGGATTTTCCAGTTAAAACACTATTTCACAAGATTTTTGTATAATATTCTTTTATTAAATACATTTTTCTGCCTGTTTACATTTTTAGCTGGAGGACACTGAATTGAATGTTGTTATTTGTTTACAATAATTCATTACATTATTTTGTTGTATGTGTAAATTATTTACATAGCTGCAAATTATTTATATACGCTTTTATGCAAGTACTTTTTATGTTAACTTTAAATATTAATACGTTTATATAATTATAACATTAAACCTTCTGGGTTTTTTTCTCAATAATTTTGATTTTTTTTTTTTAATTTGTTGGGACATTTGCAGAAGTTTTGCTGTTGTTTTTGAAACACCTGTTGCCACTATGCTAAATATATGATATACAATGGTACGTATTTTGAATAATAATATTGTTGGCATGTTACATATTAAATATTAGTTAAATTATTATACGTACTTGTATATAAAATAAAGGTTTTTTTTTGTTGTTGTGTGTAATAATTAAGTACTTGACTTTGTTAGTTGTTTTGTATTTGTGGATATATACAAAGCTCATTTGTCCTACATAATGCAGTTTAACTAATCCTTACTCATAATTCATGAACTTTTGACGATAGTTTCCGAAGCTGAGTTTTGTTCCTATCTTTTTACCTATTTGTTCTCATATGCAGTTTTGAAACCCAAAATACGTTTGCTTGAACACAAAATCGAAAACAGACTAGATAGGCTTTTATTTATATAAATTAAATAGTACATACATCGATACTATTATATATAATTAGTTGTAATTGTTACAGCTACAATAATACCTAGTTGCTAATTTAAAATGATATGTTTTTCGGTAATTTACGTTTTCATTTCTCAGTTTAAGTCTAGTACAAAAATACTGAATAAATTGCACTTGCACATCCCACTGACGATAACATACTTATTCTCAAGACAATACACAAAAGCCAAAAGCAATAGGAGCATTTTAAATACTCTCTCTTAATTTGCACACAAATCTAACACATACGATATTATCTAAACTCATTTTATAACGGGATGCGGATGCAACGCTTTTGATTCTACTTAAAGCCAGCCGGTTGAAAGTTGGCCTATTGCGGTGCCAGTGCCAAAGTGAGGCCATTGGATATCAGGCTCAAGGAATTCGCTGTTGGCGTGTTTGCAGCTCCGGCAGCCTCCTGAAATGATGAGCAAATAAATGGGAAATATGTTAATAGTTTTGAGAAACAAAATCACTCTAATCAAACTTTCTTTTATTCCACTAAGTCAACTTCTATTGAAAATATTATTTTTAAAAAATTCTTACAATTTTTATATTATAATAAACCAATACATATTATTTCTTTGTTGGGATACAGCAATCCCATATAGTAATTCTCATTCTCATAGACAGTCAGATATCCTATTTTTCACCAGATTCTCAAAGCCCGGCAGCATGTCGACGACTGTGTCGCATGTGCCCCCTAAACAGGACCTGCCACCACCCGGTGGATACAAGAAGATCCCCTTTGCCCGTGTGCCGCCCAAGAGCTATTTAACAGGCTTCACAATGATTGGCGCCTATGTGGCGGTGACCACTGTCGGACTGGGCATCTACTATTTGACGGCCAAAAAGGTGAGGCGCGACGAAATCGAGATGCGCTCCGCCCAGAATGTCATCTTCCCACTGCTGATTGCGGAACGCGATCGTGAATTCTTGCGCCAACTGCGCCGCAATCGCGACGAGGAGGCGGAGCTGATGAAGAACGTGCCCGGCTGGGAGGTGGGCACCTGGTACGGCGAGCCCGTCTACAAGACTCTGCCCGAGGACACACTAGTTACACCCATTTTCAAGGAGTTCTACGCTCACACCGACTGGAAATCATACGCTAAGCGCGCCAATCTGAAACTCTGGTCGTAAACGACGAATGGAGAGAGGGGAGGAGTCTGGGAAGGAGTCTAGTGGCCGCTAATGCATCAGCTGCTGTTGCTCCCTCTCAAACGCTCTTTTAACTAATTAGTTATTAAATTGAATAACGGCCTGCATTGGTTAAAATAACAGAAGGAAAAAAAAAAACTCACAATGCTCAGGGTTCGGACGATGCAGGCACGCGTTGCCGGCGGCTCATCGGACTCCAAGCCGGGCGAGCTGCCGCGCGAGGACACCGAACCGTTTAGTAGCTTAATATTCATATTGATATCATCCGAATGATGCGTCTGCGGGCTGCTGGAGAGTCGTCCGTCCAGCGACAAATCGTCACGCTGTTGATCCTGCAAGAAGGAACAAAAAGAGGAAAGCATTTGGCTAGAAAAAGCCAGCATTTGTTATACTTGTGCTGAGTTTAACGCACCTCCTTGGGACTGGCACAGAGGCCAAACTTGATATCCATGCTGTGCGTCTCCGTATCACTGCCATCGTTGTTGTTGTTGTTGGTGGCAGCAGCAACTGCAACTGCGACGGCAGCAACATCAATGCCATTTGCTGCAACTGCAACGACATCGTTGCTGCTGCCGTTGGCAATGGGCGACATGTGTCCATTGATGATGTTGTTGTTGTTGTTGTTGTTATTGTTGCTAATTTTGTTATTGTTATTTGGCTCCTTGTTAAGTGTTGCTGACGTTGGCATGTGCTTTGTTATGGTTGTTGCCTCATCATCAGCAACAGCAACAGCAGCAGCAACAGCAGTAGCAGCAGCAGCAACATTGCCTGCAATTGCATCGTTTGCATTGTTGCTGTTGTTGTTGTTGTTGTTGTTGTTGGGGCTGGGATTGCCGTTGCCATTGGCGGTAGTCACAACGTTGGCGGCCTCATCGCCCAGCTCGTAAATGTTAACCATGTGTGCGGCCTGTGCGTGCACCATCAAATCCCAGGGATTGGCGAATGCATCCTTGCAAACGGCGCAAAGCAATTTGGCGCCCGTTGGCGGCGTTTCTAAATACGTATTTGTGTGAGTGGGCGAAACAAGCAAGAATTAATTAGTTATTTAAGTTGGAATTTGCGGAAAATAGGACTGGGCCGGGCTTAGTCGCATAAATAACTCAATTTTAAATGAATTTGCAGCCAAGCGCAGAACGAGCAAACAGACAGACAGACAGACAAACAGACAGATGTTGCTGACTTGCAACAAGCAATCTCCATAGAATGTGGCCTTAGATAAACACACACACACACACACACACACACACACATCACACACACACATCACACACACAATGGACATAAGGCGAACAAATGCCTTGGCAAAAAGTGTTTAACAATCATAAATTAATTGCAGACAGCAAATGCCACGCCCCCTTTTGCTGACGACTTACTTGCGGCAAAGGCCACATCCTGGCACTTGCATGTGAACCTCAGCTTGCAGTAACTTTTCTTGTGGTCCAATAACTCAGACAGCTCGCTGAAGCATTCCCGGCAGTTGCCACAGATTAATGTGTCCGGATTGCCTACAATAACGAAACAGATATAAAATATGGATTTTAATGCCATTATTCTAACCAAGCTGTGTGGCATGTGTATAGCCCATGGCATATCCAAAAATACTAGAAGGTTTCTCAAATTAACTTTTGCGACTTTAAAAATACTTCTCAAAACATCATCATGTAAAATAACTGATCACAAATTATAAAATATATTTATCAGCAAAACTAAAAGTAACTTTTCAAGCAATCCTAAGATGATGTTCTAATAGGCCAAATCTTGGTCTGAGCCTGCAGCATCTGCTTCCTGCTAACGACCCCACGATTCCGGCGACTTTTCACCTTTCTCCATGCCTTAGTTACTATTCTTCTCTTGCTCTCTCGGGGCTGTTGTAGTGGTTCTCCCTGTCGAAGACGGTCCTTGAGCTCATTTTGGGATCGATCACTATGCCTATTACGATATCGCAGCAGCGTTGCAATTGCATCAATTTTAATATAGCTTTCATTGTTGGATGTTGCACCTCGATTAAGTCGTTGCAGGAACGTGTTCTGTTTATCCTTCATTCCGAAAAGTTTGCTCATATTCAAAGGATTGTCTGTGGTCTTCGATTCAGTCTCCGTTTCGCAGTTTGTATCGAGGGTGGTGTTCGCTTGAGGCTTCTTTTGGGGTTTTGCTGGAGGTTCCGTTTTGGGATCCTTTTGAACCTTGGGCTGAACAGTGGTCGTCGATTGCAATAGGCCATTTTCCACACATATTGTTATTGCTCGTATATTATCCAAGGGCGCTGAAGTTGTGATTTTTGGCATTGGTCTCTGTGTGGTTCGTTTGGTGGTGTCATCGCACTCATCTGCTTCCGTTGTTGTTTTATTATCGGGACATGCATCCCCTTCTTGGTCATCCGGATATGATGGTGACAACTGTGCAACATTCAACCGCAATTGCTGAGTTTGTTGTGGTTGTTGTTGCTGTTGTTGCTGCTGTTGTTGTTGTGGCTGTCCTAGTCCAAAGTAGTTAGAAAGCTGCTGCAGTAGTTCCATTTGAACGCTGGAATTTGGCTTGCAATCCGCTTGAATGGATGAAGGCAGCTCCAATTTCATATCTGGTTGCGCTGCTTGCTCAGGGCTGATGGACATTGGCAGTTGCTGGGGGCCCTGGTTCTGTGCCTCGAGCTTCTCAATTAGCTGGTGCAATTGCTGTTGTTGCTCCGCGGAAACTTGTACAGCGAACTGCAAGTCTCGTTGATGCAGCTGGTCATCCTGTTTTTTCAGATCCACTTCCAGTTGGCTCAGCTGCTGATGCAGTTGCTCCTTGTTCTCCGGCTGCAAGGATTTCATGTCTTGAAGATCCGAGATGTGCTCAGGAGAATTCTGCTGCTGTGATTGCTGCAGGGGCTTCAAATTGTGTGCCAACAGGCTAGCTTTGAGTCTGAGCAAACCGTTAACATATGCGGACGGAAAACGATGCTGCGTAGGATTTTCAAATGTGTAGTTGATAGTCACTTGTGGCTGTTCGGCGTGGACAACTTGCAGGATGCAGGATGCGATGAAAACGGCGAGTAGATTGTATGTATTAACTCCAGATCTCTGACTTTGACACATTTCTCATATTCAGAGTCAGGCAGGCCTTATTATTCGACAAGTTTACCAAAGCACAGTGACTATAATGGAGATAATGAATAATACTAAATCTTTTGTAAGCTGGATGTCAACTATCTCCCTGATTGAGACCCTATCTATAAAGCAAATATTTAACGATAACTTTAAATTAGAGAATATATAATTTCTATAGATGAACTGTTTGCTTATCAATGCGGAAATCTTAGATAGCAATCGATTGCTGCTATTATCAGGAAGTTAACCTAAAAGTAAACAAATCAAGTTAATACTCACTGTAGACTTTGAAAGGTCCCCAATGTTGATGTAAACTTAATTGCTCCTGTGCATGCTGCTGTTGCTGTTGCTCTTGATGTTGCTGCAGTTGATGTTGTTGTTGTTGCTGCTGATGATGCTGATGCTGTTGTTGTTGCATCAGTTGGCTCTGCAATTGTAGCGACTGCGGTTGCTGTGGGGACAATGCCAAAGTCAACGGCTGCAGCAGGCAGCTCAACTGTTGTTGCTGCTGCTGCTGTTGCTGCTGCTGCTGCTGCTGTTGTTGTTGTTGTTGTTGCTGCTGCTGTTGATGCTGCTGGTGATGCGATATCTGTTGGGAAAAGGCACCGTACGGCTCCACGAGTGCTGTTTGATTAGCAATTATTGCTGACTTTGCATTCTGTGGCGAAGTCGTTGACTGCCCTGCGATGACGCTCTTCAACTGGAAACCTGTGGCAGCGGCTACAAACTGCTGCTGCTGTTGCTGTTGCTGCTGATGTTGTTGTTGCTGTTGGTGTTGCTGCTGGTCCTGTTTGTATTGCGACCAGTGAAGTGTGCCGGGCGCCGCTGTCGTAGCCGCTGTTGTGGCCACAGCCGCCGCATTTGAAAGCAAATTCTGCTGATGCAGCAGCAGCTGCTGCTGTGGCAACAAATTGGCCATCGCTGCCATGGCAACAGCAGCAACCTGCTGCTGGTGGTGATGATGTTGCTGCTGCTGCTGATGTTGCTGGTGTTGCTGCTGTTGCTGCTGTACCGCCTGCTGTTGCTGCTGATGATGTACCGCAGCAGCAGCAGCGGCCGCTGCAACTGCAGCGGCACTATGATGATGCTGCTGCTGATGTTGCTGTTGCACAACCGCTGCCAGACTGTTGTTGCTGGCCATTAGACGCTTGCGTTTCTTGGGACGCACACCATTGGCACCACCCCCGCCTCCACCGCCGCGCAGCAGCGCCGATGAGCAGTAGCTATCATAGAAGTAGTCCCTGCAAAAATAGATTCAAGGAGTGACAGTTCATTAGTTGTGGCAAGTGATGTAATTGAAGTGTCAATGCAACCACCACCCCGAAATGAATGCCATCCAAATAAGTAAGAGTGGAAGCAGGAGAGAAAGCTCGACTTGGAGATACCCTGTACCCATTCTAGGACCAGGAATCAAGCATAATACTGAACTAAAATATAGAATACATGGATTGGAGAGGTTTATTTTGTGACCAGTTTCAATCCAGTCCTTTTTAATGGGTATCGGATATAAAAATCAACAGCCTGCCAACTGTTGCCTATCGAGCTAACTGTCTCCTCTGCTCGTCAGTCAATATTTGTTAAGGACACACCCCCGTTACTATTTTATCGTCGTTACAATTGTCATTTGCCAATTATGTGTAACTCTATCCCCCTTTTGGCACCCATCGAACATCGCTCCGACAGACGACTGCTTGTTTTGTGTGTTGCCTGTGATTGATACAAATGCCAGCGTCAGTATTCATTTTGTGGTCGAATATTGGAGGCAGTTTTCATACAGTTTGGCGACCGAGGCGCTTGTGGGTGGGGTACGGGGTACGTCGGGGCCAAACAATTGTGGCTTTACGGTCAATTTGTGTGCGGTCAAATGGACGGATAGCAGGCATTTAAATGACAAACACGAGCCTATAGACAGACCGAGCACCTGGACAGCACAGCAGCACCGATGTTTGCGTTTTAATTACAATCAAGTCGTTGGCAGTTTGTCGTTTTCGTCCTTTTTAAAGCCTTAACGCACTTCCTTTCGGTGTCATTAAGCTTAAATTAAATATTTCCACACGAGTTGCAAGTCGTCCGAAACAAATTGTGAACGGTGCCGGGGCGCTCGCTCAGTCATCATTAAGGCCGCGCTAGGGACAAGCAAGTGCACATGTCAGCGCCAGGACCAAGCGCAAGGATATTATAGCATACATTGCAACTGTCACTCACAGACAGTCATTCCTTTTTTTTTTTTTGTGTACACAGTTTCAGCTACGTACTGTGTGTGGACGCAGCACTCGACACAACACACAACTGACCCAGACACAGACACAGACACGGATGCGGACGCGGACACGGACACAGTCGGAGTCGGAGTTATATACGGAGACGGAGTTGCGGAAGTGGCAACGAAAAACTCGCATAGAGTTGACAGCCGAAATATTTTATGTGAGTCGGCGTTGAAACAAAGGAGACGAATACGAATACGTCCATGTCCATGTCCATGCCCTGATGGATTGTGCCTTATTTATTTATTTGTGTGTGCGGCTGACGCCGCCTAAACTGCAAAAAAAAAAACAACGAAAAACCAAAGAAACTTTTAGCCTGGTCCCAATCCAAGCCGTTAAATGATATGTAAATAAACTCCAAATGAGCGACAGATGGCCGCATTAAATGGCGCAAAAACTTGCTCTAAACACAGGCATTTATTTAAATTAAAATGTGAAGCATGAAATTGTATTTGAAATTGTTTTCATTTTTTTGTTTTCACTCACCAATCGTTGCCCGTTTTGCTGACATTCTGGCGTTTCCTTCCAATTTGATGGGCCTTCGGCTCCGCAACCATGTTGACATCTGAAACAGAAAAGAAGGCAACAAATCAGGATAAAATTTAACTGTATTCCCACAAATAAACTGGGCAACAATAGCATATTTGCCTTATGCCACAAGACTCCATGTCGCAACCACAAAGCATATTGCGCCTTTGAAGTGGCTGACTAAGTAACGATGGATAAAATGACATTTCCGTTTCTATTATGCGCAAAATTTAGATTTTTTTATATTTTTGTTGATTTTTCATTATGCAAATGCTGAGAACTCTAAGTGATTAAAAACAAAACACAGGCCGTGTGCATTTGTTGTCCGACTGCAACACCATAATCATTTAATCTGACTCGCAATCATTAATCTTAATATAAAAACAAAAAAAAAACAAAAAATATAAATGAAAAACGCAGTTAACAGCGACCAAAGACATTGTCAGATTTTGGAAAAGGATGAAAGGATAAATGATGATTAAACAGTTAAGAACCGAATCTTATATACACTACTAAAAAAGGTTTAAAAATAAAATTTAAATATGAAGAAATAGATTAAAATCAAAACTCAAAAAAATTACTTTAAAATTTTAAGTTAATATTGAATTAAAATGATTCAATCAACAAAAATTATTATTCATTATTAATATTACAAATTCTTTATATACTCCATACCCTACATAAAAATTTGAAGCCAGCCTAAGCTAAAGTCAAAATCGTGCCCCATTGCATTATACATTTCATTTTTCAATGAAAAGGGTGCGACGTCGTCTGTTTTTTTATATGTAGGTTTTTGTGGCAAGTTCGGCTCGTTCGCGCTCGTTCATCATAATTCATGACAAAGTTTGAAGTGCGACGGCTGCGCCGCAGGGTGGCTGAGAACCAGCCACCAACCAAAAAAAAACAAGAAAAACAAAAAAAAAACAGAAGAAGACAAGCCCCAGTCGAGGGGGAGTGGTTTTGATTGTGAGGCAGTTGCTATAACTACAAATTACTGGACTGTGGGGTGTGGCAGCTTTACATATATATTTTTTGTTACTGCCTTTTTGTTTTCAAGAATTTCTTCTGTTTGTCTGAAACGGCACTTTGCCTTGACTGAAACGGGGACTGGGCTGCTGGCAGGCTATAATTAAGATTAAGGATAAAAGCGTAAGAAGGATTTCCGCAAGTTTTAAGGCAATCGGTTTAACGCTGGCCCAGGCAACATTGCCACATTGCCACACTGCCGCTTAAAAGTCAATGGTGCGTCGCAATGAAATATTACAGCGGACACTCAACTCGAGTGCTCTCTCCGCGAGGGGGGTATTATTTTACTTGAGCTTCTCTTTTGACTTGGCTCTAATCAGTGAAATTAGCATTGCTGCATTTGCATAAGCACTGTGAAACGAATAACAACAACAACAACAACAACAGGAGCAAAAACGCTTTTTGTGTGAGAGCTGTAAAAGTTTTCATTGCACCATCGCCAACGGGTCGTATGAATATGACAGCGTGCTGCATCTCGTATCTTGCATCTCGCATCTCGCATCACATGTGGCATTCGTCATGACATAGCTCGCTAAGTGCATTAAGTTGTTCTTCACACGAGGCACATGGAAAAATGCGAAGGATTCTCTACTGGCTTCCACGGCTACTGCCTTCTGTCATCTATCTGTACATCATGTGGCACACTGTCTGTGCGCTTACCCCCTGTTGCATTTGCAGCTGCTTGTGACGTGCGAAGGGGCTTGAAATTTCATTAAGCGTTTAAATTAAATCGACAAACAGTCAGTTGTCAGCCTGCCAGGTAGTCAGACAGTCACACACACACACACACACACACACACACATACACACACACACAGATACGTATATTCCCACACAACATTGAAATTTCATTAAAAGTATCGCGCAAGGATTTATGTTGGGGCAGCAGCACTTTAAGTTGCGGCCTGCAGCGACTTCCGTTGCACAAAATACGCAGACAGTTAGTTGGCGGGGCGCGCTCTAAGATATGGCCACTACACATGCCAGGGTCGGAGCCGGAGCAGGAGCAGGAGCAGTAGCAGTAGCCAGGACTCCCCATTACTATTACTCCATTACTATTCCTCAGCACCAAAGGCAAGTCGCCAAGTTGCTTTTTTCGCGCGCTTGTTCGATTTTAGTGCTGCACTTCCGGCACTGGCGGCCATTAACCTGCTCTGACTCTGCCACATCGGACATGCAACTATGCTAGGGTTAAGGTCTGCAATGTCTATGCAAAACAACAACTCCATACACAAAAAACCAAAAGAAGTTTTCAACTTTTTACATGTATATCAGATATATGCAAGTCGAATTTATATAAATATGAGAAGTTAAGTATTTAATTTTAATATGCCAACTTTATATGTACAATTAAAATATTAATATTAAAAAATTTGTGTATTAAGTCTTTATGTTGGCTTAGCTGAACAGCTTAAGGTTTTATTATTTTAATTATTTTCAGGAATATTAAAATAAAATATTCAGTACATGAAACTTATGTACTTGTAATTTTATCTTCTTTGAGTTAATTGATTTACCAATTCGTTATTATTATTTATTTATATGAATAATTTATTTAAATTATTAAAGAATATAAATATTTGTAAATTAAACAATAAGCCTCACCTAGCGTTTGGCTGAGCACCGTTTTGCCATCCTCGCCGTGACAGGCGTTGCGGGCATCGAACGGGTTGGTGAACTGCACAAAGGCGTAGCCCTTGTGCATGGAGATGCCTGCAGGCAGAGAAAGAGAGAGAGAGAGATGGAAAGAGAGGGAAGATGACAGATGAGACAGAGAAGTAAGATGTGTGTGAGATGGTGACTTACCAGCCAGTCGGCCATAGATTTGAAACATGCGCTCCACATCCGTTTTGGAGCACTGAAATGTATTCAGATTGCCGACAAAGATGCGCGAGTTAACCGCCTGCGGATCCTGCGAGTTCGTCTGGTTGGACAGTTTTGACAGCTTCATTGTGGCCGCCGTTGCCAGAGGCGATGGCGACGCTGACGCTGACGCTGGCAAGGACGACACAGACACGGGTAACGGGCACGGCAATGGCAGCTGCAGCGGCAGCGGCAACGGCAACGGCGCAGCCGCGGCGCACGTGTGTCCAAAATACAAGAACGCAATCCTGGCGGCTGCTCCCAGACCAACAACGACTACTGGCTGTTTGCTCTTCTTCTTCGCTTTTGGCTTTGGGGGATTTAGACTTGGCTTTGTGTACGGCTTTGTATGCGTTCGCTGCAGCTTATTGCATTTGGCCTTGGGTCCTGTGGGCGGTGCGGATTTGCGAGCTGTCCTTGCCCCGTCTGTGTCCTGGGCACTGCTGATTTTTCACTTTTCAACCCAAATCTGGGAAATCTGTGTGCGGCCGCAGTTTGTTCGCTTTTGTTGTTAAATCTGTAAAATAAGAAGAACAACAGCAGCCAGCATAAATACAAATTGACAATCACTTTTGTTTGCTCTCGATTTTATTTTTTGATTTTTGGTTTTGTGTTATTTTATTTTTTATTTTATTTTTTTGTATGTATTGTTGTTGTTATTGTTGTTGCTGCCGCAGCTTAAATATCAATGGTTATTCATTTGGAGGCATATCGTTTCTCGTTTATATTTCATTTATTCAAGTACGGTTTGTTTGTTTGTATTTTCGCGAATTTAATCTTATCGGCATGCAATTAAAATGCAAAAATGCCATTTTAATTGAAAGTCAGATATACATATATATATTTTTAAGCCATTCAAAGGTTTCAAAAGTTGACAGTTATGACCAGCAAAAAATTAACTGAACTGGCATTAACTTAATACATTGAACCATTAAGTGAAAAATTGTACTGAATTATTATTCGTGATGATATTATTATGAATTTAATTAAAATCATTTATGCAGATTGAGCTTGAAACTAACTTTAACCTAAACTAAATTAATATTTGCTGGTTGTGTCTTAAAATCTATCTTTGTTTAAGCTTAACACTTTTAAGTTAACCACTTGCATGAAATATGTATTCCAGCAACCACATATGAGTAAGATACTCACATATGCTATAAGGATTTAAATGGAACAACACCACACACACTTACAAGCACATACACATACAGCACTTGCCCCTCTTCAGCTGTCTGTCGGACAGTTGTTGTTGTTGCCTCGTTTTAGTCGCCGATGCAGCGCACAAAGTGTGTGTCTCTTATTTATGTTCGTTTGCTTTTACTTGGAGCATGTTTTGTGCGTGTTATTAAATTAAATAACTTTTAAATGGCTTACACAAAAGCGACAGCACACTCAGCAACAGTACGCAGCAGCAACAACAGCAGCAACAACAGCAACAACAACAGCAACAACAGCAACAACAACAGCAACAATGGAGGCGTTCTTCACGTTTGTGTAAAAGTGAAAAATTAAGCGTTTTTATTGCGCTTTTCGATGGCAACACTGCAGAACAGAGCTCTGATCCTGGTTAGCAACTGCTGCCTCCTGATGTTGGTGGCAACATGTGTTTGCAATGTGTGTGTGTGTGTGTGTGTGTGCTTTGCATAGTATTACAAAAGGCGATGCATGATATAAAAATAAAACAGGCAGCAATAAAAATAAAATACTCTTGTAGTAGCAAATTGTTAATGTGATTTTTATGCAATAGCCTCGGAGCACATAAGTGGGTGCAAATATGTATGTGTGAGTCTGTCTACATATTTATTGCATATTTATGTGCGGCAGCAGTTGGCTTTAATTGCAGAAGAAGTCGCACCTTAAGATAAACTTTAGCAGGCGGCTGATTAAAGCCATCGATGGTGGATGGTGTTTGCCATCAGCTATATTAAAAGTGTTTGCATTGTTAGCTGCGCTGCTTAAATGAAACTCAGATACAGATACAGATACAGATACAGATACAGACATATATACAGATACAGATACAGAGACAAGAGTTATTCAGTGCTTTGGTTTGTTCATTGTGCGGCAGTTATGAGTGAAAGGCGTTTTATTTATTATAATAGCATTCCTGTCTCTACTGTACCATCATCCAGCGTGTCCTGGCTGCACTCAGTCAGCCGTTTCATTCATTCGACGCTTTCTATGTGTATTTTTTTTGTATTTCTTTTTTTTTGTGTTATTTTGTCAGACATCCTCGTTTGCCTCGTTGTGTCGCATTGTCCTTGCAAATGAAGGCACGTCGCCGATGGCGGCTTTGCATAACAGCTCGCAGCTTCCTTGACGGCTAACATGCCCCATTGTTGCATTGATACAACAGCAGCCAGGACAAATCCAAAGCCGTATTGAATAACTGTCGAGCATTGTTGTTGTGGTTGTGGCTGTTCGTTGTTGGTTGTTGTTCCCTCCTTCCCCAATTGAATATGCAACACTTTTTGTGGCCTACATTTGGGGCACAGCCAACAATCGTTTTAATGAACGCAGCTTTAATTAAAGCCAACAAATAACAACGACAACATTTAAATTGCACCACACAAAATTCTGCTGCTGTTAGTCCACAAATCTCCCCCGCAGATCCCCTCTAGCGCTTTTCAAGTGTCTGGCAAGTGGTTAGTTAACTCGTCTTAATTATAATTAACTGCACTGCTGAGCGCCAGCTAAAAAAAGACCAAGTTCATATGTATGTGTGGGCGTCTGGCCCGTTAACATACGACGACGACGAAGCCAGGCAAGTTCAGCCACAAGAAATTGCGCAGGAAATTGCCGTAATTCTTTGCACCCCTGCACTGCCTCCCCCCCTCTCCCAGCACTGCAGTTGTTTTAGGCCAGAGCCTGCACTTCTTTTTCCAGCTGCCTGAGTGCAAAAGTAAATTAAGATGCCGGCGTAAAGTAAAAGTCGTCACGACTGAAACTTGAAAAGCGCCAATTCAACAGCTCAGCAACTGCACATGTGCCAGCTTTTCTAATTGAGTGCAAACCAACATCGAATTCTAAATACTCTTCCATTGGAAATTATCTTGACCTTTTCTCAACAGCCACGCAGTTTTTGATCTGTGGTAAGCATTCAACTAAATGCAAAGAGGAAGGAGAAAGAACTTAATTTTAAATTCAAATAATAATTGTAGGTCTAGTATTAATATTTGAAATTTTTAAAAAAAAAAGTTAAAAAGTAAAAAATATTTTATTTTGATCTTCAAAGAGCTCAAAATGAAAATAAATAAATAGGTCTAGGAATTAATGCTTATGTGAATGTTCTGCTGCAGAGATTGTGTTAATTTAAGTTAAGTTTTATTTTATTTTATTTATTTCATAATAAAACTTTATTAAAGTCCATAAAATATGTATAAATAAATATTGCTTTATATTTATTAGCATATTTAACTGCTTAAGCGCCACCATAGTCCACTCTAAGTCCTCAGAGTAATCCACATAAGGGCCTTAATAAATACTTCTTTTAAGAAAGTGTAATTACTTGTTTGCATCCTTGGCCATAGTTGGGTATCGGGATGCTTAATGCGCCACGGCTGAAAGTCAACAACTTAACGAGACCGTATTTTAAAGCCATTTTATTGGCTTTCGACGTGCTAAATAATGCATCAAGCCATTAAGCAGGCCGAAAAGCTGTTGAAAAGCCGGTTGAACCCCTCCAACTCTGAGTGGGACTGTGACGCTGACACCGACTCTGGCTCTGGCCAGGATTATCAGTTGTAGCTGGCGTGCGATCAAATGTCAAAGGACACATTTCGTCACCGAGCCCTGTTGCTATTTACTGCCTACAAATATGGCCAGCACATATCATTTTTGTTTCCTTTTCTTATATTTTATTTTTTTTATTTTTTTTACCACGTATGTCTGTTAATATGGGAGCTAACTTTTCATTTCAAATCGCTCGAGGGGTGACTGGGTTGGGGTCCGAGCTGAGGAGGTTGGGATGAGTGTTTGGCTCTAATAGGGACATACAAAAAATTGAATAGACGTTCTGGCCATTGAAAGCCAAAAAGTCAACAAAGCGAAGCACAAGACCGTGCCAGATAGAGCGACAAATAACCCCAATTGAATGGGGCTGGCGGATACAAAGATGATGATGATGTTGATGTTGATGTTGATGTTGATGTCGATGGGTGGAAAGCACATATATATATAAGTACATGTGTGTATTAACAGGCATGCCAGCCAAACAACTTTATTCATAAGCAGTCAAACAGACAGATGGACAGCCAGACAGACGTGACCCCCAGCAAACCAAACAGATGCTAAAACTATGGAAGCACTCTTTGGCTGCCTTTGGCAAGGAATTTATATGGTCAGCATTCAGAGATGACTTCACGTCTGCCAGCGATAACTCAACACAGTTTATGGAAGCGAAAGAGTCAGAGTGCCGAGACGCCTCACGGTATGCAACAACGGGTTTTTTTTTTTTAAATTCCAGAGATGCGCTCGATAAGAGCTGCTACGTTGTCGATAAGCATGGAACGTGTTGGTTGCTTCATTGTTGTTGCATGTGTGTGTTGCGATTGCTGTTAATTTATTGTAATGCGCAAAGCAATTTACAGGCAAAAAAGTAAAAATGTGTACAAGCGAATTAAGTGCCAACTATTTGCATAAATAACAAGAAATTAATAACAAACACACGGCGTCATGGCAGCAGCCGCATAAAAGTTAATAATTGCTGCATGTCAACAGGCAGCAGCCGAAAAGGGGGCTGGGAGAGAAGGGCTCTCATCGCTGGCGACATGTGGCACATATATATACATATATATAAATATATAAATGAAATATACATATGTAACATATAAATGAAAATAATAAAACTGCAGGCAGCCAAAGTGAAATGACATTTTATCACTTGACAGTAAATGCGTTTTATTGCGCTACTCATTAAACAAATTTAATTTTCAAAAGTGTTAAACAAATGAAACTGCAGAAATTTTATAATTATTCATTTCGAAGTTCAATTTAAAGCTTGGGCCAAATAACGGGCTAAAGCTGCATGGTTTTTATTTACTTGATGAAGATTAACAGTTTTTATCGTGTATCCTAGAGATATATATGTGTTCCTAGAGCTATATTCAATGTATCTCCTATGTTTCCATTGCAAAATTGTATTAAGAAGGAAGTTAGAAAATCTTCAATCTTCATCTTTCAATCGTTATCTGATCTTAAAGTAAAATATCTACTTTATTCTTTATTTGGGCAACTTTGAGCGATTTCAAGGATTGGAATTTAAGGCGATTATGCCGTTAGGAACTCATGTAATATATAGTCGCATTACCGTTCGAAGCTGCGATTTATTCAGTTGTTTACACAGCAGTTAAAGTGTTAAATTTATTATTGGTCAGCAGTCATGCGGCTTATATTTGTTTTTGGGGTCGACATCGGCAGCAGCAGGCTGCGGCTCTTTAGCTGCGCATTCATTCATTATAGTCCCACAATATCATTGTGTGTGTGTGTGAGTGTGTGTTGGCCGTCTGGTGTGGCAATAAAAATGGCGTGCATATTTTTCAGTTTGTTATGCATTTCTCTGCCACTTTTGTTACAGCAACAACAATTATGAATAACTCTGAACTCCTTCTCCCTTAACACACATTTCGTAATGGCTCCTGATGTGGCAGCGGCATGTGTGGGGGCGAGTGTGTGTGTGTGTGTGTTGCATTCTCATATTTTCGTATATATTTCACTTTACCAATTAGGAGGCAACGACTGCGACAGTAATCAAATAATTGTTGCATTTGCTGTCAGATATTTCACTCCTTTACTTTAATTATTTTCATAATGAAACCCCGATTGAATAAAGGAAAATGTTTGCATTACGTAGGATAGCAAAGTTCCGCAATTAAAAATAAAAAGGAAAAGTTAAAAATTATCAAAAATATATATTTCAATCAACTAAGAGGCTTGAATTTAAAAAACATTTTTGAAACAACAAAAAAATCAGATAGATAATATTTTATAAGCAATACATTCATGACTCAATCGTATTAAATGGCATATCTAAAAAATTAAAAAAAAAAAAGAAAAAAAAGTACCACACATTGATAAAATGTATGCTTTATCAGTGTTTTATGTGACACTTGAACAATTGCATTGCTGATTTAATTGTTGTATTACCAATTCCATTATCCACTTAAAATATTTATGCCAATTTATTATAAACTACCCATTTACAGCGCCTATTTAATTATCCAATTACAAGCGGCGCCAGAAGAAATTAACTTGAAATATGCAAAAATATTTATATTTTAAGTTGCTGATGCTGTTGAATTGTGCGCAATTTTTGAATTTTGCGCGCCACTTTAACAATTTTCATGTTCGAGGTTGGGGCGGGGGGCGTGGTTGGAGATGCGGAAACAGCGCATGGAAACAGGGCGTTTGCATTTGTGTTGACATTTTTTGGGCATATCGCTTTGGGCCGACGCGGATGCGGATTTTGGTTAGTCGCTTTTTGGGCCTTTCGGTTTTGGTTTGGGATTTTGGTTTTTGGTTTTCGTTTTGGTAATCATGCTAGCAGCCACAACAAGAGCGTCGCTGTCGATTGTCGGATATGTTTTGTGGTCCATTAAAACAGCCAGCCAACAACAACAAAGCCATGGAAAGCAGCGCACAAATTTCGAAGAAAAACCTCATCAAATAAGACCAAAGCAAGGTCAGCTGAACGTGCTCAGCGCTAAATAAAGAGCATGGCAATCTCTCTCTCTCTCTCTCTCTCTCTCACTCACAATCTCACTCTCTTTGTTTCTGCATGACTCACGCAGCGCTTGGGCACTGTACACACTGCGCGAGACGCGACTGTTGTTTGTTGCTGTTGCTGCTGTTTTGTGTGGGAGCGTGCGCGGCATACTTTGCGCACTCGGTTAATTCATGCAGGCGCAAGCGAGACGACTAGCACTTAGTGCAGCTGTTAAGCAGAAAAGCAACAAACACAATTTTATTCTCTCTGCTTTGCTCAGTGACAGCGTCGATTTCACAGCGTTTGGGTGTGTTTTCATTTCGGCTCGCTCGTGCAAAAATTTCTCTTACAAACTTAATTACAAAAAAAAAAATAAATAAAATTAAAAACAAGTGACACGAAAAAGGGCAAGAAATTGAAAGATTAAGTGCATATAAAAGATCACACAATTATTGAGAGTGTGTGTGAGTGTGTGTATTTGAGTGCGTACAAAAATATTAAGTTGTATAATCGCCAAAAAAAACTTGTTGAATTCGCTGGCTCTCTCACACTGCTGCGTGTAAATTTATTAAACAACCCACAAAGAAACTAAAGCAACAACAACAAGAGACGACGTCATGCAGGCAATCAAATGTGTTGTTGTTGGCGACGGAGCCGTGGGTAAAACTTGCCTGCTGATCAGTTATACGACAAATGCCTTTCCCGGCGAATATATTCCCACTGTATTCGATAATTATTCGGCGAATGTGATGGTCGATGCCAAACCGATTAATTTGGGATTATGGGATACGGCCGGACAGGAGGATTACGATCGTTTACGTCCATTATCGTACCCACAAACGGATGTGTTCCTCATCTGCTTCTCGCTGGTCAATCCCGCCTCGTTTGAGAATGTGCGCGCCAAATGGTTTCCCGAGGTGCGTCATCATTGCAACAATGTGCCCATCATACTAGTCGGCACCAAGCTCGATTTGCGCGATGATAAGCCAACAATTGAGAAACTCAAGGATAAGAAACTGACGCCCATCACCTATCCGCAAGGACTGGCAATGGCCAAGGAAATTGCCGCAGTTAAATATCTGGAATGCTCGGCTCTCACCCAGAAGGGACTGAAGACTGTCTTCGATGAGGCAATACGCTCGGTGCTTTGTCCGCCCAGTCGTCGGCCTCACAAGCGCGGCTGTGTCTTGCTCTAAAATGTTGCACAATTCAAATTTGTTTTTCTCCGAGAGAGAAACAGCAAGAGTGAGCGATAGAGAGAGGGAGAGGGAGCGGTAGCAAAGCGCACAAAGTTTGCAAAAAATATTCAATCGCTTTAGTTACAGTTACAGTTTTTTGTGTGCGTGCAACAGAAAGAGAGATGGAGAGGGGAAGGAAGAAAGAGCGAGTAATGAGTCGTCACGCACAAAAGCAAAGTATTCTTTTTGTTTTTCTTGTTGTTGTTGTTGGTGTAATGTGTGTGTACGTGCGAGTGTGTGTGTATGTTTGTGTGGGGGGCAACGCATTAAATTTGTAAGCGTCATAAGAGGGGGCCACACTTGACAACTTGATATAATATACATAAATAAACACACACACACTTGCACACACATGCACACATACACACCTACATATACAGTGGCCGTGGGTGAATTATAACGCTCTAGTTTCAGAAGTGATTTCAATTTTGAGAACTAAAAGCTACACATTTCTATATGCAAAATAATTAATAATGACAAATATATAGGAGTGTTATGCACTTGAAATTCAAAATTCAATGACTTAAGTTAAGCAATTTAATAGGTTTTTCAAATCACAACTTTAGACTTCATTTCTAATTTCCTGACAAGGGGCGAGCACAGCTATATAAACCATAGACAAGATTGTTGTATGACAAATGCGTTTAGAATTTCTATGGAAATTGAAGTAGAAATAAAAAATAAAAAGCTATAATTAATTGTAAATAAATCTAGAATGATTTGAAACTTGGCGAAAAGCAATACACAGATAACAGTAACAGAAACCGCTTATCGGTCTGAGCAATAATTATTTGGCACATACCTATAAATATACCACACTCTACCCCCCCATAATACTGCAAAAAATGGCACTATAAAATTGCTTTTAATTTGTACTAAATAAATATGAGTGCAGAGTGCAATAAGAAAGGCAAATAGTTGTAGACAAGAATCAATTTATGTATTTTGAATGCATTTTGTGCCTCAAGTGCGCATAGTGTTTTTTTAATATTATTTATTTAATGATTTTAATGTATACTAAATACATAATAAGCAAACTACACACACAAAGTGACAAACATTAATTAAATGCGTCAACTTTTGCCAAACTGTGCTTTTGTCTTTGTGCTACCCCATTTTGATATCGATTTACAAAAAAAAAAAAACGAAAGAAACGCGCAATTTATTTATATTAACACATAATTTACTGTTACAAATATAATAAAACATAAATAAAAATTGTACATACAAAAAATAAACAAAAAAACCCAACTGCTGTATCAATTTTTTATGCTTTATGTCAGAATAATCGCAGCATATACACTATATAATATATACAGTTTTTTCTATAGATCAGCAAATTTGGTTGCATATTTTTGGGCTGCTATATGGAATTATAGGCGTTCGTTCAGCTTTAATCTTATCTTGGTTGTTTTGGTCATCATTAGTTCTATTTGTCATCAGATATATTTATAAAGACTTCCGTTCCGTTGAGCGGATGTCGAGATACACCTGCCCAATCAGCAACAATATGCAGATATATATATATATATATTCTATATATATTTCTATACATGGGACATTATGAGTGAAACGTCATTACAGTTGATTGATTGCCAATTGGGTGTTTGTGGGTGTGGGTGTGGGTTTGGGTGTGGGTGTGGGAGGTTGTGATGGCTGGCCTGTTCCACTGTCTGTTTATCTGCCTGTTGCTCGTTAGTGGCCATTTTCACTGTGTGTGAATTTGACAAATAATTACGCCAAACGCAACCTGCTGTGCATCTGGCAAAGACAGGAGGAGAGCCTAAGTTCTCACTCCTCCTACACCCCGGCCAAAAGCAATTCAATGCCAGTGACATATGTATGTATGTGCGTAAGGCGGTCTGATGGATGTGCGTCGTCTGTGGCGCGACAAATCGCATAATTGACCCAAATTTCGAAGCGTCAACAGCTAAAATGCAGCGGCCAATTGCTGGCAAAGGTGTGGGCCAGAAATTGGGCTCAACTTGCTATATAGAAATTGTAGGTAGCATTATTTCATTTTGTCTTTTCCTCTCATTTTTTGTTCAGGTTTTAGTTGATTTAATTAGCCAAACAAACATATGTATACATATATAGAACAAGTACGACATGTTGCTTTGGCACACACACAAAATAACATCCGTAATAAAAATGCCGCTAAATTGTGTTGTCGTCGCTGACAGGCTTGGAATTTACAGCAATTATTTGTTGTAATTTTTGTGTTTGGCATGCAACATTGCCGGCTCATCAATATATTACATTTGCAACAACCCATCAGATTTTGAATACAACATAACATCGCCAACATCCATTCAAAAGTTTTAACACTTACTTAATTAGGGGAAATGTACGACGCCAAAAACGTTTTCATCAAATGAGTAAATTGGCAAAAAACAAAAAAAAATAAAAATATATTGGCATTAAAATATTAAGCAAAGTAAATAGAGCCAAGAAAATACTTGACGGAAAAATAATTATTTATTGTTTAATATTTCAAGTTGAAATATCTGCAGAAATACTTTATTTAAATATGTGATCAAGTGACTTGTAGAAATTCATGTTCAATTTGTTCAAAACATTGTTTTTGGGTACATGCATTGTTTTAATTAGTAATTGAATTTTGGTTAATTTGTTGCAGTTTTGGGAAATCTCCATCAATTGAAATCAGTGGTGCAAACTTGGCCCAAAATCGAAACTGCAAATGGATGCAAATTCATTGACAACTGTCGCATAATTATGCAAAATACTAGCCAACAAATTTATGCAACGTGTGCGGCAACAAAATTAAAAGGATTCCTCATCCACCCCTCTGTAGCCTGTGACAGTTTCTGGCCAGTGTCCTTTTTTTCTTCTGCAGTACAGTGCAGGACAACTGTTTTGGCTACAATGGGGTGAATACTGGCCACACGCACAATTTGCCAGCTTTGATTCGTTTAACAATTTGGCTAAATCAATTATACGCAGTGCGCACACCACAAAATGCACCAGCAATTTTTAGCGAAAATGTACGAAAAGTCAACTGGCTAAAATGAGAAATTTAATACGAAAATTGTTGGGCCGCAAGTGTAGAACGCAATTTGTGGCATTTTCATAGTCCGTCCACAAAATTTGCCGGCGAAAATGCCAATAAAATACGCTTCAACGAAAGAAATTCCATTTGAAGCAGGTAAAAAGAGTGCTCTAAAAATATTTCACACTTCCGCCGTGCCACTGCCACAGGCAACAGCCAACGCAGAGACAAAGACAATGCGGCCCACCTGAGCGTCTGTCAGCGACCGTCAACAGGATATGACAAGGTTGCCTCCCCACCCACCCAACCCCCCTGCCTGCCCAACATCTCCTACTGCCAGCTCTGGCTACCTGTATCTACATATTTTTCAGCGGCAACTTCCTGCCACAGCGCCTTTGGCAAATTATGACGCTGCGGCCTGTGGCTGCTGCAAACAGCCAAAATGCCAAACATCCCAGCCACACACAGAATATGTTTATGTCCTCCAAATTCCAACATAAAACAGACGCCTGCTTTCGCCAACAAATGCTACTCTTACAAAGTGAAAAGTCAGCGCAAAATTATTGTTTGGTTTGCATTTAAATAATTTAAAATTAAATAAATTAAATTAAATTAAATTATATTTGATATATGAGCCCATTTTTGAAATTCAATCCATATTACAAATCTGATTCTAGTAATATCAATATCATTAAATTAAATAAATTAATAACTTTAAGTTGTTTTTTTTAAGGTAAATAAACTAAAAAATAATCAGCAAATAAAATACACAACTAAACAAATACACAAGGCATTATTTCCTGTCTCTCCGAAAGAGCATTAATATCTGCTTCCTTTTTGTTTCAATTCAATTAACATTTTGGGGGAATTTTGCGACCGACTGGTGGAGCCAAAGGGTTGTCTGGGGACTCTGTGAATGCCCCAGCTAAATATGGTAATAACAATTTAAGGTTTACCCGAGGAGCAGCGATGGGGCGATGAGGAAAAACATAAACCAAATGTGACTAGGCGATTGCAATGGCGATTGATATTGATGTGGATGGCGAATATTGGATTAAGGCTGACGACAACAAAGTTGCAAGCGTGGCCAATATCCGTTGCAGTCACAATGAAGAGCTTGTGCGTCCCTTTTGCCTTATGCCTGGTTATTGATAATCTTTGTCATGGCTTCAAGTGAGCCAATGGATGACGCGGTGTGTGTTGCGTGGCGTGTGTGCAAAATATGAGCATGAAAAGTCAGTACGGGCTAGCCACAGGACATGCTGGCTGGAGGAGTAATGAACTGCGGCACTCGTGGCAGACAGGCGCCTTGTTTGTCCGGGCGATCGATGCAACGGCCACTGGAGTGTATTAAAAACAAAGTCACACTGCGCTTCACTCCGGTTGTGTGTGCGGAGTGGTGGAGTGTGGAGTGTGTGTGCTTTCTGTGCAACGTTGTCCTGTCTGTTGTTCCTGCTGCCAAAGTCAATGAACAGCGACAGGGGCAACGACAGCGATGCGGCAGGAGGCTCACCAAACACAGACAGCCTTCCAGCTGCCACACACTATCAGAGTCGACTTCAGGATATGACGCGTGTGCAAAACTTTGCCACAATTAGGATGCAACTAGCATCAGCAGGAGTTGCAGCAGCAGTTGCTCCAACTCTCAGAGCAATAAAAAAGTTTTCAAGTTGCGTTTAAAAATTCATTTCATAAATTTAGAGGCGGCCCTCGATGATAGTAAAAAAAAAAGAAAAACTTTAATTCAAGTGTCTGGCAGACGTTAGCAGAGACGCCGACGACGACAGCGATACGTTTCCGCCATTTTGTTGCCAACTACGGCCAACTTGTTGCGCCATTTGACAACTTCCCAACACTGCACTGAAATTTCCGCTCACACTCCGGTGGCCAGACAAAAGGCGCCCGTTGGTGAAAAACTTGCCAGCCTGGCATTCAAATCACTGCCTCATTGCATATTCTGATTTTCATCTCTTTTTTGTTTTTTGCAGGTGTGCAGGCAGTTTTCTATGCGTGTGTGTGTGTGTGTGTGTGTGTGTTTAACTGACAGTTTTTAGTTAATAATGAAAATTGCGCTAAAAATACATATAAATTATATTGAAATGGACAGCCACAAAAATAATGATGATGGTTTTGATGATGATGATGATGAACCACTTGGACGCGCCGCAGGTGGATAACGAGTCCACGTAAAGTACACATAGAAAAACTATTTTCTTTATTTTCGTTGTTGCTGTTTGCTATTTTCGTGCCACCCCCGCCAACATGGTTGTCATTGTTGCTGTTGCAACACAGTTCAAGTATTTTTTCTCTTATTTATATTTCAGCTTAGATGTTCGTAAATATTTAATTTAGCCACACATTTTGCAACCACCACAGTTTTATTTATATTTAATTGTAAATAAATAAATAGGAACGGGAAAAGCCAATGAGATGAAATTCAATAAATTTGATTAGCTAAAATTGTTCAAATGAGCACTCCTGGATACCTAATTATTTAACGAGTCCGCCGACTGAAATTAATTGTTTGAATTGCGTCAAAAGATAAACAAACTAAATGCGTATAAAATTAGAACAATAATAATTGGTCAACATATCTATCTTAAACGGCAATAAGAGCCAAAGAAGAGCCAAGTAAAGTAACATTTGTGTTAACTATTTGAATCATTTCAATTTATTATTATTTTAATACATATTTGACTTAATATGTTAATTCAAAGAGCCTCTTCAATTTCCAAGAGACACCAATGAAAATATCTTGCATATGACACAATTTTCACAAAACCCTCTTCACCCTTCGCGGGAAATCCTCTAAGGACACTTTATCACGCTATGTTGAGGCTCTAGCAATTGTCGAAAAATGAAGCTGCCGCTAAGTGGTTTTATTTTAAATCTTTCACGTACACAACAGCACAAGCCCCCAGAAAATAAAAATAAAAATAAATCTACAGTATACAAAAAAATGTAAACTGTCGCGGCCTTATGACAACAAGTTGCTTTTAAAAACTCAACTGTCGTGACAAGTTGCACGAGAATGATTTGGTTTTGTTTTTCAGCTGTTTTGTAAATGTCAGTCTTCATTTGTCAGTCGCACCCGCCCAGGACAACCAGATCCTGCGTCTGCTGGGTGCTCAGTGCGATGCCTGCCTCCAAGTTGGCTTAAGTGGCTTCGTTGTCAGACGGAGTTCATTTCTTGGCTTTGCTTGTTGTAGTAGAATATATACAAAGCATGAAATATGGCCCTCAACAAATCCGCGTTGGTAGTTTAATCTGTGCTTTAACGTTTTGTTGGCGATTTGCCCGTTTTGGAATCGCCGATTGCCGTCTGCCTTCTGCCTTCTGCCTTCAGCTGGTTATTGATGGACGTTTAAATTGCAGTTGAAATTGAAAATTTTCCACTGAGACACGCCAGTCTACGGCAGGACAAGGAGCTAAGGATATTTGTTGTTGCTATAAGTATTTATTATGCACTCTCAAGGCCTAATTTTGATTAATTTATCAATCGATTCGCCGTTGAGCCTTGACATGAAATGTCAGCGTTGAATTTATGACCAAACATTGGCAGTTAGTTGCTAATTATTTCGATACGATTTGCACCACTCCCACTTAAGTGGCTCACACTCAGATCAATAAAGAAAACAAAAATCCACGGCACATGGAACCAAACACGTAATCCCCCAACAATGTACGCCGTGAATTACGGAATGAATAACTACAAAAGTAGTGAGAGTACATTTCACGCCATTGGCAAATCATTTCCTGACGTTGCAACATCAATCAGATAATAATTTATTTATAGGCGATATATTTCTGTATTGGGGCATTTAATACGCGATTGCTTTACGTAAAAGTGAAATTCAGTTTTTGCAAATTTATGCGGATTATTTGAATTTTTGTTAAGGTTGTATCTTTCTGAATGCTTGCATTATTTGTAAATATTGCACACAGCGATTTTAAAGATCAAAGTCTCATTTATGAGTTTCACCGGGAATCTAGTTGAATCAAACAAATCAATTCGATTGATATCTTTGAGTTGAATTTTAAGCATTCATTAACATAATTACCTGCAACAATTTTCACCTTTCTTTTTCCAGCTATTTTAAATACTTTCAATCGTTTGAAAGCCGTACAAATGACAAAACCAGTAATTGGCACAGAATTAACTGTGTTTTAACTCGGTTTCAATGAGCCGTTTTTAAACGCTTGGATTAATTTCCCATTGATGCCAATTGGAGCATGTCTATTGGCACCCTTTGTGTCTCTGTCTTCCTTTAACGACCTTGCTACTGGGGTGGTGGGGGTAGTGGGTGGCGAAGTTGAAGAGGCCATAATCTGTGGTGTTGGTGTGGGCATATTGTTTTATTCAAAGTGGCAATTTACCGTTACATCTAGCCACAATGCACACAGCTCATAAATTAGCGAGCATCTCGGCACCTGCGTTGAAACGCAATTGCGATTCCGATGCAATTGTGGCCCAAATGGTTTTGATATGCTTGGAATTTTCCATCCGACACCCTCTTGCTTCGCACCCCATAAACACAATTTTTGATTTTAATAGCTACAATTTTTGGCCTGTTTAAATGAAAAGTTAATACGACGTGTGCTTTGATGATGCTGCTGCTGCTGCTGCCTCTCGTGCTACTGCTGCAATCGAATTCTTTGGGTCACTGGGAGGTGGAGGAGGAGGCGGAGGGCATGGCTGATGCTGTAACTACACAAAAATGTGCAGGTAATTTCGCAAAGATTTTTCATATATTTTTTTAATTTTTCTAAATTTCCGATTCAGTGTTCCGCTTGGTGTGTACAAATTTTAGGTAATTATAGCCGTTGAAATATTTATTTTATCGTTACAAAGTTGGACTATCAAGTGTGCAAAAGCTGCTAACCAGACTAGAAATATATAAATTAAGTCCACATAAATAAACAGCAAAGCGGAAAAGAGTGAAGAAAACTTGATTGGCTAAGAGACAGACTCAAAGGCCAACATGGGCCGCCTTATTTCCCTAACTTTGTAGCATTTCCACGAACACAATTAAAAAGCTATAAAGTTTTTTACGCCCTACTCGACGTCATAAACTATTGCGAAAATATATAAACTGTGTATCCCACTATTTATTTGTTCAATCTTCGAAACAGATGCTCCCAAGGACAACACAAAAGTGGCAAGAACAACCACTATTTCGTTAATAGAAACTAGAACAGATGTAAACATGTAAAGTTGTTTCAAGATTGTAATCACTACACAATTTTAAAAAATTTCAATTTCAATTGTTATATTAAAAAACATTTAAAAATCAATTGATGTATCTTAATATTTTATCATAAGCCATAAGTAATCGGATAGATTGCTGACATCTTCAAAAGATTCCCATTGCTTATAATTTGTAATGACAATTTGCACTAATATGTTTATATGGGCATTATTATTATTTTTATTATATTACAGAAATGGAACTGCCATAAAAACTATTGCCTGCTGTTAGGCGCCCCTGGCGTGTACCCAATAAGTAGCAATTCGACTTTAATAAACAAACCTCGTCTAGCGGCGGGGGGCGGTACTTGAGCCGACATTTGTCAGGCCCATGCCCAGACCCATTGGGTGGTCCTAATGCCACCAGAGGTATGAGGAATCGGAGGGTCACTTCGTCTGGGTTCCCATGCCATATCGCTGCAATTCATCGGCACTAACAACGTGGCGCGGCCAATAACCGAAAACTAATAGCAATAAATGTTGGGATTTTCATACAAAATAGGCTGTAAAAATTGTGTGTGTTTAACAACTTGTTAACGTGTTAACATGTCGACTACTGGGTGTGTATGTGTGTGTGTGTGTGTGTGTAAATCAGGCAATCGACTGTGAGCCGCAAACCAAATAAACACCCTTGACATTCCCAGCCACAGGCGGCAAATTTGCGGTGTTTTTCCATAATATAATTTAAACTGCGGTTAAATTTCGACTGCTGTATTTTCTATTGAATTGGCACAATACTTCTGGGTTCTACATCTCTAGAGTAACATAAATATTATAAATTTAGCCAATTATCTAATGTTATTATTACTGTATATAATCCATTTAGCACTTGATGCGTATAAGGCGTCAGACAAACAGATTTATAGCCAAAAAAACTGGAGCACACTTCTCAACACATGTTTCACAGTCAACCTATTCACTAGAAATCAAAGTCATCACATCACTTTAACCGGAAAATAACATAAGACTAAACATATATCGGACAATTAAATTTATTAACCATTCAAATACATTATGTGTAATACATATATGTATTGCTCAATGATTGTATATAAAATGTACATATGTATAAGCATTTAGTTCTAGCACAAAATTCAAATGAAATACAAATCCTGAGAAGTCTTTGTATTTATTGTGCTCAAATCGGTTGCTATTCTTGAGAAGAAGAATTGCACATTTGCGAAATTTCAAAGAATTGATTTATTTATAATTATTATTTATTATTATTTATTTAGGAAGCGAGAAAATAAATATTATTATAATTTGGACGAATGAGAGCTGTGTTCTACATGTGTTCGCATAAATGGAAAAACAGCGATCTGATTTACGGATCTGAATGGGAATGTTGAGATACATTCCATCAGTTTGATAAATGAATTTACAAACTGTAGGCAGCTTCAAAATGTGAGTACTCTAATTCGTTGCAAATTTCGTTCATGCCACAAATTAGACACAAAATGTCATTGCATTCATGCCAAACCCTGCCCCGTTTGCTCAGACCTCCCCCCCAAAGACTGCAACATTGGAATTCATATTGTTGTCTCTCATTATTATGCTGTTATTTATACATATTTCAGCACAGTTTTTGTCTCTGTGCCCCCAACCAGATATTTGTTTGTGTGTGTTTGTGTGTGTGTGTGTGAGTGTTTGGCTGCTTTTGTTTTTGTGTTGGATGTCGTCAAATACTCTACTCGTCGTGCACCGCGTTGCGTGTTTTGCCGCCGTGTGCAGTTAAACTCGGTGCGGTATTGGGACTGAAACTTTTGCCACGTAAATGATTTGTTTTGTCAATTATTTTGTTAGCCCACATGCAAGAAAAACAGGCCGCAGGAAAACCAACTAACCAACAACAACAACAATCTGAATAACCATGGGAAGAGGAGGCTCAGCTGATAACATCAAAACAATGAGGGATAATTTCACATTCACCTGCCAACCGGCTAAAGTAGTAAGTTTTAATTGGAGAGGCGTGGCCAAGTAAATTGCATAAGGCATAAACAAATTTCGTTTATCATATGCTAAACCAATTGAACCATGACCGATCGAATGAGATTGGAGCAGACATAAATCTGACTCCTTATGAAGTGTTCTGCTGGCTGTTTAAACAAGTGCGTCCAGTTGCATAAATATTTATGGCACCAGACGCAAATCAAAGCGGCTGCTGATTATTTATCGCTAACAGCCAGACGAATGGGTCTGGAATTGGGTATTGGCTATTGAGAGACTGACGCAATGAAGCACAATACAAAAACAATAACAATAACAATAACAAAAAAAATTTAAAACACATGTGTGTTGTGTTGTGTGCTCTCAATTTAAATTTCGAAATTAAATTTAATGCACAGTTGTTAAGGGGCGTCAGCCAAAAAGGAAAAAATCAGCCAGAAACAAATAGAGAATTATTCATGTCGCCATCTGAAAAAATATTTTATATATATATATGTGTACAGAAAGTCCAAAATACTGAACAGGCAATTGAGTGATGGATCGGGCCATGGCATCCTCAATAACATTGCTCATACTAAAAAAAAAACTTTTAATTTTTTTTGTTTTTGAATTTGTGTACGCCTGTTTTTAATTAACATGCGGGGTATATGTTTCTGTCACTGGCAGGGCGACAAATCTTCATTTTTCTTTTCTGGCCACATTGCAATGTGGCCTAATGAAACTAGTCTAGATGTTTACCTTTTGGTTTATGTCAGCTGATTGCTGTTGCTGGCGTTGTTGCTGCTGTTCTTGAATTCACTTGAAAAACATAAACTCACAGAAGAATTTTGAAAATGTTAAAAACACTTTTCATATATTATATATATGTATGTATGTATGTGTGTATGCAATTCATTTGCCTGCTAGCCGAGGTAATTTCTTAATTCATTGCATAAATTTCTCAATTTTGCGACACTAATTGCACTTTTAGGCGCAAATCGCGATAACTTAAAATATAAAACACACACCAACTCAAAAAGTGTCTGTGCAAAAATACGAGTAGAGAAACACGTCCGTGTCAGCGCGAGGGCCGTTGCCAACTAATGTGTTATTCGAATGGATTCGTACCCGGGCACTTGGCAGACTAACGGCACAATGCGAACACGAAACGATTGCACATCCGAAGCGCTGTCGGCACTGTTCGTATGCGCATCGTGTTGTTCATCGGGCGAAGCAGAAAAGCCGGCAAAACAAAATGTAAATAACAGTTCTGTACTGTGCTAACAGGGAGGGTTGTGGATGACGGGACGGGGCGAAGTCCGAGCCAGTTGCCGGCTTTTGGTTTTAGCTCGAGCTTTACAGATCTTATGCCCATACCGATACTGTACGAAAGGGCAACAACAACAACATCGACAACAGAGCGTCAGGTGACGACGACGACGACTAACCTAACTCAACCCAATCGCAGCCCACACAACCATGCTGCCCTCCCCCTTGTTTGCTTTGCGGCTTTTCGGGGTTGCTACAGCGTAAGTACGTATGTGCGTACTTGTGTGTGTTTGTGTGTGTGTGTGTGCGTTTGTTTGTATACACTTCGGCTTGGCCTGCAATTGGCGGGAAACTTTGTGGATGCTATTTCAATTTGACTCTCTACAGCTTAGCAACATTTTGTGTATTTTATGATAGCTCTGTTCAAAATTAACCAAAACTGAGTTACACTTGTTTTGGTCATAAATATGAATTGGTTAAAGATGCTCAACTTTTGTGTAATCGTATTTTAATTAATTTTAAGATAATATCAAGAGAATTCTGCTTGCAACATTATTTGTGCCATGTTGCGAGCAACAAAGACATTGCTCATGCGCCCTGTTGCCACCGCCTCGTTGATGGAAATTCTTCGTTGTTTTTCTTATTATGTGTCTCCCTCACTGCTCAACACCACAAAACGAGCGACCGCCTAACGCCTCCAAAGTGACAACCTTTCAGTTTTATCGCTCCCCCCTATTTGTGTGTGTGTGTGTGTGTGTGTTTGTCTGTGACTGTGTATGTAAATAATGTAACAGTAAATTAGCGTGTTTAACACACTGTGGGCGTGGCCAAAACGATGCGTATGTTGGGCAATCTGTTTAACGTTGACTTTTGAACTTTTAAAGGCCATAACACAATAATTGCCCCATGATTGTGTGGACCACTTACAAACCACATTTAAATGCAATGAGGCAAGGCCATCCTTGAGAAACTGAATCGAAAAATGCAAAAAGTTGAAACTTTAATATTTATAATGATTATGTACATTTAAATTAGTTCCATACGAAGTTCTAACTGTAAGATTTAACTTAAGTAGATCCCTTAAGCAAGTTAAATGAAATATTTAAATTTTGTTTAATATTTACGATTTACTTATTCCAAATAACTCAGCTACGAAAAGGCCAACAAATCTGCGGGAGTAATTGACACTAAAAATTCACTCAATGAAATTACGAAAAAAAAACACTAAAAAATAACATATGCCAAGAAAAACATAGGCAGCTAAGAAAATGAACAATAGAATTTTATTTATCGCGAAAACTGTAGGATTACAAGAATAAATAAGGCCCAGAAGGCTTACTGTACAGGCGCCATTGAGGGCACGATCAACCTGTACAGGTAGCAGAGTCTCAAATGTGGCCGGGGCTTTCCGTCGTTTTCGTGATCACAGACTTTTCGCACCTGTACAAATCAGTTGTTTTTGTTGCTGTTGCTGTGGCTGCTTTTATTTTGGTTCATTGCCAAAATTTTCAACTAACAAAAAAAAAAAATGTGTCTAGATAAAAAAATATATATGCGTCTTCATCGCTAAGCGCTGATGCGTGCGAGCAAATAATTTTTTATGTGCCTTCTTCCATGAGAATTAATTCAGTTGGGTCTGTTTTTAGTACGCTCTGGACCATAAAAGGGGGAAATTATACATGGGATGGGTAATAATTAAAGAATATAGTCAAAAAGGTAAATATTTACAAATAAATAAAATTTGGACAATATGGTTGACACTCAACAACTAGAATACACATGTTAGTACAGGGTGTCTTCAAGTCCAACACAATTGATTGTTGTTGCTCCAACGTGTTGTGCTTACTTGTTGTAGTTTTGGGTTGTTGCATCTAATTACATTGTGCTTAGTTCTCAAAATGTGACAGCAAACACAACTGGCATGCGTCCAAAGACCAATCAGGGAATTAGATGTGGCTCAGTTGCAGTCTTTCTGTTACTTTAGTTAAAAATTGACTGACACTTGATTGTTAGTGTCTTAAATTAAATTAATATTATCTGGCAATTTCACTTGCGAATGAAACATGCTAACGCAGAAATATATTCAAGGCGCTTTTACAAATTAATTGTGCCTCTAAAATATGTGTTCATGTGCTTCTCAAAATAATTTTAATTTATATACATACTTGTGGACAATTTATTTCGTGAACGCATTCGACAACTCACACTAATACTTTTATTTTAGGCAAGTGCTCAAGAGCATTAAATAATTTATTTAATAATATAGTTTCGGTTATTAAATCATATATAATTTATATATGCAACGAATTCCAAATTGATCAATGTTTTTATATGATTGCAAAATAAGATTTGTAGTGAATTAAGATTTTAACCAATCGATGCTTTTGAATTTGTTTTAAACATTGATCAAAGAATTTCTTTATTATTATTATTATTGGGTTTGGAGTTCTGACCCTTCTGGTCTTATAGCTCCTCCATTGACCACAGCTCCTGCACGAATGCTAGAATCTTCATTGGGTTGAGGGCTTCTATGTCATCTTGTCAGCATAAAGTAGGAACTTTTTACATTATTTATTGACTATTTTAGCTCGAAAGTCGCCAAGGCATTGGGCGCAGATAATCGGAGTGATTAACTACAGTACAGTAGGCATTATCAACAAGTTTCTAGAGTATAGAAAAAAAGAATATTAGTATTAATAATGAATAATAATAATAAAAGTTGCCGTTATGCTTACCTCTTCTTCGCTGCACAAATGCATGAGTCCTGTTGAATACAATTGCAGAGGCTTTTGCTTTTCGGTATTGCGCACCTTTTTCAATACTTCCACTGCCTTATCCAGAAACTCCGTTGATAAGTTAGAGTTTATATGCAGACGTTGAAGTTTTCTGCAAGATTTAAGTACATTCAGGCATTCCTTGGAGCCGGCGCCTGATCGCCCCAGCATTATGTAAAGACCCTCAAGTTCAGTAAGGTCCGTTAAGAGATCAATGCAACTGGCATCCTCGAATCCACAGCGCAATTCTTGTAAAGATTTTAATTGAATTAGTTTACTGGTCTCCTCAAAGTCCAAGCTGGATAACACCATTAAGTTCTGTAATTGGGTTCCTTGTTTCTTATCAATAAATGCATTGAAAAGTTCTAAGAGCCTTTCGCAGGGCGAAGTCGAGTTTGTGCTTGTGATAACGACTTTTTTAATACTTGGTAGCTCCGCCAGCCCAACATATGATTTGTGGCTGCTAAGCATAGGGAAAGAAATTTCCTCCAAGTTCGGACAGTAAGGAACAATGTCGGTCAGTTCCCCGACGACCACTCGTAACCATAAAACACGCAAGTTTTTATTCGATTTGCAAATGTCAACCAAATCATCTGATGTGATTTCAGCATTTAACGAAATCTTTTGCAGGCCTTTTAGTTGCAACATGTGGCACGCTTTGAATCTAAATATAGTGGAGAGGTATTTATAAATGTCAGGTGGAAAATACATTTATTCATATGTATTTAAACTCACCTGCTTATGCATCTCACACTAACACTTTTCAGTTTGGGCAAATGCTCGAGGGCACTTAATGTTTCATTTACCATTAGATTTTTCTCATTATTGGCTTGTTTTAATCGTTTCAAAGTGGGAAATTCTTCATTCTTATATGCAAAGAATTCCAAATTGTCCATGGTTTTAATGTGATTGTAATATAAGTCTGGTACAGGAAATTCCATTTTATTTGGGTCAATAGTTAGATACAACTTTTTAATGACGTCAGAAATTATAAGAAACAATTTTAATTTCCATTCGAAATCTGTATCATCTTCAATCTTAAACTCTGGATAGAGCACATAAGACCAGTCTCTCAAGACCTCGCGAAATCGCATGCAGGTTTCTCCAAAATTGACATGATCTTCGATTTCAAGATATTTTAATATGCGACCAAGACAATAGTCATTTAAGTCCAAAATATTCACTTGATTCGTGCCCATATTAGGCAATATGTTGTTACACCTTTAACACTTTTTTTACTACTAACTACTCGTGAGTCAGACAACAAAAATAATAGATTAGATTCCATTTGCCAGCTGATTTTGAGCTGCCCTGTACAACACTGAAAATGACTTAGCTCACGTCAACACTGGATCTATGCGATAGATCGATAGGCGAATCGCGATAAGACAACGCGATAACAGTGTGAGTTAAAAATAAAAAGTCAGTAAAAATTTAAAAATAGAAAAGTTTGGAATTATCTTTAACTTAATCAGTTTTTACAAGCAAGGTCACACTGAGTATTGCTTGATCTCCTAAAAATACAAGAATTCCAGATTTGGAAAGACGATACAGTGAAGATGGAATCTTTTTTTTTAAATACTAGTACACAAATTATGTGGAATTATTTACAAACATTGAGTTACCCCGCTCAAACCACAAATTTTCATTAACCCCATTCGGCATTGAGACAAATATCCAGAAATTTGCCACAGAATGAAATGCATTCCATATAACAAAAAGTTCGTTTGAAATTTCCTCGGAAATATCACTTAGGAGAGTCATTCAAAATAATTGCATAATGAATGAGCAAGCCGGATGCGACTGTGGGTGGGAGATTTGTGTCGTTTTGTGATGGAGAGAGGGGAAGGGGGATATGCGTGTGGCTAATCAGGCCGATTAATCTACGCAAGTTTAGTTAGAAAGCCCGGCACTCATTCTTATTGCGGTTTCTTGTTGATGGTAATGTTAATTTGCACATCAGCTGCACGAGGCGAAGCCAAATGAAAATGGGAACAGGTCCCCGGCAATGGCAAAGGGTCTGCAATTAATTTACTTTTGGCAGGACATGCGAGCACACGCTGAGCAGGCAGCTCCTGCGTCTGACGGAGTGACTTGTCTTGTTGCCTTGTGGGTCTGCTATATTTTGCCTTATTACCATTGCGCCATTGTCATATGAATGTCTTTGCCTTTGGCCAGCCGCATGACAATCCAAAAGCGACATTTAATTGGCACAGGGAATTCGCCCCAGAGCCAAAGTAAAAAAAAGAATGACAAACAAGCAAACACTGTGACGATCCCCATAAACTGAATCCTGTGGTGCGCGCGTCACAGTTGGATATTTTTGATTGACATGCGGTAAGTGCAGGCGTAAATAGATTTCTATATATACATTCATATATATATATATATGTATATAGTATAGTATTGTAAATGATAACTATTCTATATTTATGCTTTAGCTATGGTATATTTTTGTTGAGTCAACCGAACGGAAGTGGCTGAAATAGCGAAGTGCTAGCTTTGCCATTATTAAATTAAATTAAATTTTGATCATTACGTGAATAATGAGATTGCACCGTTTTATAAATAGAGTGCATAATTGGCCAGCTGCACCCAACCATAATCTAGAAGAAAAAACATAAATGACTTGAGTACACCAAGTCAAGAATTTACATTTCATTTGGAATTTTTAAGTAAATTTTGCGGCTGAGAGGCTGGCGTTTAGAGGGCCATAAAAGGCAACTGCGGCATACGTGAAGCTAAACAACCGTAAAATATATGCAACCACCTCAACCCCCAACCACCGAACACCCCAAAAATACACACACACACACACCTCTACAGCGCGCACGCACGCACAACAAAGACAATTAGTGGAAGCCAAGCGCACGTTTGCCTCAGTTAGCCAAGCACTCTACAGTCGGAGAGGGGGAGGTGTAGGGGGAGGGAGTGAAAGGGAACGGGGGTAGATGGGACTACCTCTACTGGTTGTGTCCTACTTCGTGACTTTTGGCGTTTGACGTGGATATGTTTGGCTTCCTTTATTTTTGGCTTTTTACAATTCCAGCTTCAGCTTCAAATGCCTTTTCACACATGAGCATTTTCCCCATTTATTTTTTTATTTGCACGCTCTTTGTTTGTTCAAAATGAAATAAGGTGCGTCAGCGCCCATAAAGGCAAATTAAATAAAAAAAGAAAAAGAAAAAGGAAAAATGAGAAAAGGAAGAAGAACCAAACGTACTCATTGCACACAGGAAGCGAGACACTAAAATATGAAGAGTGCCACGTCTTTTATCTGGGATTTAATTTGCGTAAGCATGTTTTTAAAATGAAAACGCAAATGTTTCACAAATGTTTTGTGTAATTCTGCTTTTAAGAGGAGGTTTTATTCCCGAGACCTAATTAAATTCACAGCCATGGGGCAAGACAAGATGAGAATAGCTTGAAACTGTAATTGTGGAACTTGGAAAATGTGAATGCAAGAAAACAAGGAATACGGTGAATAAATAAATAATATATTTTTAATATATTTAAACATATAAGAAATTTAAAATAGTTTTAAAGTAAAATTGTGTTTATTTTTTGTATATCAATCAAGTCAATTGACATTTGAGCAACTGTTATAGAATTTAACAAATCTAATTTTTTGATCTGAACTCTTTACTTAACTTAAGCAGAAAAACTTGTATAAAAACAACTTCAAAGGCAATTTGCTTTGGTCGAAACGAGCTTACCAACTATCAATGGGCTAATGGACATATATTATTGGCAATAGAACTGAACACACACGCAATTGCCAGGTCGTAGTGAATGTATGCTTTGGACCAGGACAAGTTGGGAGCTGACTTAAATTAATGAATTCAGAGCTCGGTCGGAAGGTGACTGCTGGCCACGCATCACGCACCACGCACCACGCCAGTGGTGCAGCTTTAACATACCACATAGAGAAATGCTTCTAATCGAATTAGTGAAATTAATTTTTGATGATATTGAAATTAGTTGCAGACACCACAAAAGTCAGGCCACAAATTGTATGTAGGTTTAGGGTGTGGTAAAGTTGTTCCATTGAGCGCCCAGTAACTACAAAATACTTTTAGTTGCCTGGCATTCCTTACCAAAGACCAAGCAACAGCGGGGTTGGTTCCGGGTGCATAAATTTACTTTGACAGTGGCAAGCGGCACGTTTGACATTCCACTTGAGCTCGACTTTGCTTCCCTTCGATACACGACGATTCGATTTCGGGGTGGGGACTGTCGATTTTCATTGTGATGTGGTTGCAATGCCACTTGAATGCGGCATCCACCTACATTATTAATGACTGCTCGACGTGTGTGTCAGGTTCGCTAAGTTTCGTTGAAAAGCAATTTTATTTACTTTTTCGATTTGTGCTTATAAATTACGGGCTGATATGTGTCATGTTATTATTTATTGTGTGCCGTGAATTAAATGCCAAAATATCTTAAATATTTAATAGGTGGAGCTCTTAAAGCCACACACCCACACACACACACATACGCGAACTAAAGTCAGGGCCTGAAATGTTTTTGCCGTTTACATTTGCAACATTGTCCTTGTCCTTGGCATCAGCACAGACAGCACCGACAGCAGCTGTTAAAGTGAGATGGCCCAAAGTGGCTAGAAAGAGAGCGCAAGTGTTTGCATGTCAGCAAGTAATAAGCACAAGGGCTATAATAGTTTTGCCAGTTATTCCTCTCTTATTTTTATTTTTATTTTATTTTTTTTCCTATTTACAAGCAAGTATTTCGCCTAAAATGCAGCCGCGATTACTTCGACCGGCGGACCAAGGAAAAGTTGGAGCCCAGACAGGAGGTGGCTTCCTCGGCGGCGTCTTCCAGCCAGGCCATAAATGTTGGACATTAACGGGTAATTTTCTTGCAATTTTGTAGTCGTTAGCGTTTTGTGGCAAGGACGACGACGACGACGATGATGACGACGACGACGACACCACTGAGGACAACAAGAAAAGCCAAAATTAAATTTTCGCCACATTTCTGAGGACGCATAAATTGTGCAGCTAATCATCGCAGACGCGCCTTTCGGCAATTTGCAACACTTTAAAATGTGTGAACTCAAAAAAAGATATATAAATAAATGAAAAAAGATATAGAAATAAAAGAAATAAAGAAAAACTGACGTGGCGAAAGCAGTGCAAATTGAAATGGAAATCCATTAGCGCTGGACAAATTTGTAATTTCCGCTCTTTAATAAAACTTTGCACACTTTCACACGCAACACGACGTCAAAAATAAACGGAAATAAAACCAACACACGCACAACTGGACACACGCACACAGAGCATGTGTGTGTGTGTGTGTGTGTGTGTGTGTGTATGTGCGAGTTTGTCCACTTTTGAGGTGTGTTCGGTCAGGTAATTTCATTTACCTTACTCATTTAGCACTTTTTTGTCCAACTGGGTTGGGGGTCATTTTCCGCCTGTTTGCATGATAAAAATCACAAACACACTCCTTGAATTTCAACAGCACGCGATGTGTAGCATGATAATCCTTGAACCAAAAAAAAAAGAGAAAAAGCGGCATGCCACCCCACACTCTTGTGGAATTTGTCTGTTCGTGTTAATCCTTCAGGCTTGGCCGGAACACCCATAATATGGGGACTGGGGCTGGGGGCTGTCCTTTGACTTTTGCTCCTCGCCAAAAAGATTGGACTCATAAATTTTTATACCATTGTCTGTTCGGACTGCTTTTAATTTGGCTTACACATGCAAGCATCCTCGAGTAAGTAACTTTAAACCGAACCCAGGACCGACTGCCTGTCCCCAGCGTGGTCGCATATGTAAGTTTTTAATGAAATTCCATAAGTGAACAGACAACTGGCAATCAAAATCAACGCCCTAAAATATGCTCACATTTGTCAGCGGACCAACAAAATTCGAACGGGTGTTGGGGTGCCATAAATTATTAAAGTTGCCACTACAAAATGCACACAGCCGAGGGTTGCCACAAGCTTTTGAAATAGTTAAACCAAATAATGGTCAGATGTAGTTTAAACTAGAATCAAAAACAAATTTGCAACGTTTTAAATTGTATTTATAAATACATTAAATTTAAAAATACATATTTAAGATTAAAAATATTGTAGAAGAAAACAAAAATTTGGAAAGATTATTTAAAGTTTTACATTTGCTTAAAAAAAAATTTTAACTTTTTAATTTTTTTTTATATCACTTGCAAACTTTCAATCAGTTTAAGAGTATCGATAATCAGTGGATGTTAAAAACTTCAAGTTGAGTTTAAGTACCGTTGCATTATATTAAAATCCGACCTCCGTATTTGTCGTTATCACAAAGAGAGCACATTCTTTCTGGTCACTTGAGTGTGTCAAAAATCAACGCCAGTTAAAACTGGTGCCGACCTGCCTGCAACTTGTGGCAGTCCTTGTGCACCTTCAACATTGTTTAATTTACATTTATCCGCACGCTTAGCCTACCGGGCAAGTTCATTTGCAGTTGTGTTAAAGTCCCTCAGGTGCCCACACGTAGACACACTCACACTCACACACACACACACTCACACACTCACACTCACACACACTCACACACACACCCACAATCAGACGCATACAGAGGCAGGAAGCAACTGACACCGTACAAAATGTTAAACACTTGGCAACATTTTGCTTAAAACTTTTGCCTCTCTTTCTCTCGCTCTCTCTCTCTCTATGGCTGCAGCAGTAGCAGCTTTGCTTTTTATTTGCGGCAACAGCAGCACACAAAAAGTCACAAGGCACAATGCAGTTAAACCAACAACAGCAGCAGCAGCAGCAACAACAACAGGAGAAACAATGCAAAAGGTAAACGAGCAAACAAAAGGCACGCCCGGAAATGGCAAAGCTGCTTGACTATAACAACCCAGTAGACAATCAGACAGACAGACAGTCAAGGAGCAAACCAAACAGCAGCCGGAGGAGCAGCCGCCAGTTGGCCACTCATTGTTGGTCGCCTGGTCGCCATGGTGAATCCTCAGGTGTTTTGCGCACAGTTTACTACGTTTTTCATTTAACCAGCAGCAACTGGTCCAGGTCCAGGTCCGGGTTCAGGTCGTTTGTTCTGGTTGTCCTCGTTGTTCTGTTTGGTCGGTTTGGTGCTGTGTTTTGTTCTTGTTTGGTTTGCGGTCCCAACCCAACCCAGATCAGCTCAGCCCAAATGGCCAGCAAGGATGCCGTCTTCCTGCTCCAGCATAATTAAAAATGCACATAAATTTAGCTTAGCGTTGACACACACACATTCTAATTGGGTTAATTATGTGTCGCCTGGACTTTAAAAATGTCATCTACCGTCCCTGTGTATGTGTGTGTGTGTGTGTGTGTGTGTGTGTGTGTGTGTGTGTCAGTCAGTAGCTGGACGAGTGCCAGTTGCGACTCCCGAGTACATTAACAACAAATTATGTTGTCGCACATGTGACAACAGCCCGTGAGTCTCTGAGGCATCCACAGCTGAATCAGACGTAAACAAAATACACAAAATTACCTAATTTTCTCGTGAACATTTTTCTCAATTTCGCATTTCTCTAAATCTAAAGTAAAAGCTAATTATGATTATAATTAGTGATATAGGAAAATATCTAAAAATAAAAGTAATTTTGATTAGCTTTATCAAGTAAATATGATAAATGACCTTTTGTTAATTATAGTTTTGACCAAGTTATTAGTCTTTTGGCTATGTGCCAGTTGAGCTGTCTTCCAACTAGAGCACTCCTCCTTGTTTTAAAATAATAAATAAGCAACCCAAGCAAAATATAACTTTAAAGTAGAAACACTTCCCACATCCTTAGCTTAGCTTGGGCTTTCCTTAAGAAACTTTCCGAGGTTAAATTATGAGCTTAATTACACATACGCCAGGTCGCCATTTGACATGCCATCGCCTCTATTTTATGGCCAGCATGATGCATAATTTATACGACAATTTTTGGGTCTACCTGGCAAATGGTAAACGACTTAAGTAGCCAGCAAAAGCTTTTTATGGGTCCGGCTCTACGTGAGTGTGTGTGTGTGTTTCCCACGGGGGCAGCTGGGGGCAGTAAAACAGATTTGGCTTATGAGAAAGTCAACCCAGCTGCTGCTGCTGCTGCTCTCTTAAAGTGCTCATCAAATAATAAAACATAATAATAATAATAATAATAATGCGGGTGCCTGCAACTAATCCGAATGTGAAGCAACCGCTTTGTGACATTTAACGACAGCAAAAAGCGCAGAAGAGTATGCAACACATAATGGCAAATGTCAACAGCAAAACGTTGAAAAGCAAAGACCAACAAAAACGTGGGGCACGTGGGGCACGTGGGGCAAAAACCAAAGCGAGACAAAATTAATTACTCTACGTGGAAATGTAATTACGAAAATATTTAGCCCAAGCTCAGCGGCACGTCGGAACACCACAAAATGCCATTTGTCAAGCCTTGTGGAGACTTTTTGGGGTTGAGGACACTTTCTCTGTGAGATTTTCCTTGGCTTAGGCTATGGGTTAATGTATGTCCCCTTGAGCATCGGCTCAATGCCACCAATAATATGCTGCATGTAATTAATGATTTATGAGCGCCGGCCAATTAATCAAATTAATCATAATTTCATTTAACTTTGCCGCACTGCAGCAACGCCTTTTCAGTAACAGCCCCCCAACCAATTCTCAGTTAAAGTTTCAGTGCCACCCCATTGAGACACATACTCCTCGTGTTTGCTATCCGGGGTTATCCTTTCTCACATTCGGTGCGTGCCGTATGCACATTAATTCTCCGGGCCAACAAAACTTTTGTGTGTAAAAAAGTTTGTTTTATGGCCCACTTACAAGAACCACTATGCGGTTTCTCTTTATAACGGTAATTATGCACTGCCGGCTGCGCAGTTACCTTTCTATGTAAATAGCCGGAAATGCAAATGCAAATCTACTTGCAAATATAAATTCAAATACGGTAACCTCTTTTCATTTAGCTGCATCCATCTACTCTTTTTTTCAAAATTTTTAAATAGTAAATTTTTTATGCTCAAAGATTTATTTTTAGAGTGGTGTTAATTTAATATCCAGTAATCTATGACATGGCTGTGTTTTAGTGCTCAAATTTGTATGATTGCTCACATTTTGAAAACGTATTTAAAAAAAATTGTATTTAAATTGATTAAAATATGATTTCAGCATTTGAACTATCGGGTCCACAATGCCACTCGACACCGATTAAAAAAAAGCCAGCCGCACGCGAGGTTCCTCTTGGCATCAGTAAATACGGATGGTATCGTGTGCTGGTCTACAGCTCCACAAGCGATCTGCACGGATGCTATCGGCAGTTGAAGGATTACTTGCAGGACACTTTGAATGAATCGCTAGGCGAGTGCACCCATTACTATTTCCATGTGGGGGGCGAGCAGGATGTGGCAAGTGATGCCGAAGCCAGTTTCACATTCTATGTGAAGAAATTTAGGCACGCTGTGGAGCTGCAACGTTTGCGTCTACCAAAAACAATGAAGATGCGGCTACGGGTCAACAACAGACTGCCACAAGTTGAAATTGATGATTGCTTTTTGCGGAGTTTGCGTTTAAAGCTGCTGAAGCGCTACGACAAGAAAAATCAAAAATTAGACCTGTCCAGTTTCCATCGAGATCGTCAGATGCCGTTGGAGTTCTGCATTTTGGCGCAACACAATTGCCTCTCAGCAGCCATTGGGGTTATGGAGGAATATTTACCGAACATACGAACTCTGGTGCTAAACAATAATTTTCTCACAAGTTTGGCAGCCTTTGAAGGCGTTGAGAATCGCTTGCGACATCTGCAAAGCATTTCATTGTTGGACAACGAGCTCAAGGATCTCGATGCACTGCGCGTTTTTGGGCAACTGCAGCTGCGTGAAATCTATCTCAAACGTAATCCGGTCAAGATTAAGGAGAAGCACCTAAATCAACTGCTACTCATCCTGCCACATCTACAGTTCCTTAATGATAAGCCAGTGCAGCAGCTAAATAAGAATATTCAAGAAGTGCAAAAGTCACCTCTCGAAGCAGAAGACATGGGTTTTTACAGCCAGAAATTCGATGACATAACTAATCAAGTAATCCTCTCAGTTTCTGGCATTTTGGAGGACCACAAAGTGCTCTCAACTCAATCACCAATGTTGTCCGACTATTTGCGTAAAACTCTAATGGATCCTGTAGTCAACCATCTAAAATCGTTAATTTCCAACGAAAGAACATTATTATTATCCAGCCTGCCGCCAAATCCATATCAAGATAGTTTACTACTCAGAGCTTTAAAGTGACTTACTCCAATCTGTAAGCAAAATGGATAGTTCTATTTTGACGATGTTTAATGTTATGTATATTGGAATAACTAGTGGGTTACCTATTTTCACGTTCCAATATACTTTTATACAGTTATTCATTTGAATTTATTAGCTTCCGTTTATTCTCTAATCTATGTATACGGCTCTTTATCAGATTTGATTATTAGGTTAAGAAGCTGTCCGACTGCTTTCTAGCGTCGCAGAATGTGGCAAGACTACGTCTCTTTTGTTTTCATCTGAAAACAGCGCAAATTCAATAAGCGACAATAATGAAGGGTATGCTGTTGACAGTCTCGACATCTCAGTTTGGCTTACAGCGTTGACAGCGTGCGGCATAAGCATGGCCAGCATTCCGGGAGCAAATGCAGCATTTGGGGGCACGTAGTGTGGTTGTTTTTGTGTGGAGCCTTGTGTGCCGCCAGCGTTAAACCACAAAATTTAATTCCCTTATCAAAAAGTGACAAGCGTGCGTATTTAATGCAATTTTGCAGCGCATTTAACATGATGTGTCTGGCTGGGAGTGGCAAGTTGGGGGGAGGACAGTGTAGAAAGCTGGTTCTAGCTGGCCGTCTGGCATTTGCTATTATCTAGCGGAAGTTGTTTACTTGCAGGCAGGCTGCTTTTTGTGCGCGGGGCAAACAGCAAAAATGGAAAAAAAAAATATAAAAAAAATAAAACCTCAATTTGAGCTAGCTCAACTTCCTTTTACGCTAAATTACAATTCCGCTGATTGCATTCCCGGGCACCACAGAGCTACGTAAGACCGAGAGACTGGTCTTCAGTTAGGGGTTTTGGTTGGCGCCTCAAAGCGCCGTCAGCTCATTCACATTGCTACGCGTTATTCACACTTTACGCCTAGATTTGAGCGCCATGAATCCTTTAACTGTTTTGCATATTTGTGTGCCAGCTTGCCATACACTCCCCCCTACTCCCTCGATGTTCCTTCTTGTTGTTTTTGTAGGATTCGTTTCGTTTCGTTCCATAGTTTCGCATTCATTGCGAAAGATAAAAATAATGAACATACCAAAGCAAAAGTCAGCGGAAAAAACAACAAGGAGCAACTCAACAGCAGCAGCAGCAGCAGTAGCAGTAGCAGCAGCTCCAGTCAAAGTCCTGACTCCCTTCCACAGCGTGTCCGTCCACCACCACCACCTTCTCTATGCGTGCAACGGCGTTCAGGATTCGGATTCAGTGCAGAAACTGCGCCACGTTTTTGTCGGAATAGGATTTATAGTATGTTTGCTGATATTTGTGTGTGTGTGTGTGTATGTGTGTGTGTGTGTGTGTGCGAGTGTGAGTGAGAAATGGGCGTGTCTCCTTGGCATGGGTATGGTAGTTCGCCTGGGTAATGCATAAGGCAAATTGCTTGTAAGTTCAACTCGTATTTTGCATTGTGTTTCACTTCCGACAGTTAAATTAAAGCCATTGTCTGTTGCCCCTTTGCTTTGGTGTTAGTTTGTGCGCCTAACGTAACAATTGCCAGTCGGACGCGTTTTTTATCTGCAACTAACCGCAGCAACATCAACAACACCAACAACCCAAACAACAACTGCAAACTGAACACTAAAACAGTTGAAATACGACTGCAAAAATAATTTGTTAGCCCAAAAGTGTGTTACAAATCCTTGGCTGGCCATATTTCCGGCTACCATCTAATTGCATCAACAACAAGCCAGCGAAGTTAATCCTTGCATTTTTTTTGTGGCTACTTGGCGGCTATTGCGGTTTTAATTAGTCAAACACTCGTCGACACAACGTAATCGCAATCTCAACCAAGTCTGCAATTATTTTTAGGTAAAAATGCAGAAAAGAAAAATGTAAGCCACATTGTGAAGACAGCTATTCGGATTCGATTTGAGGGGAAAAGAGAAGAAGTCGAGATTTGGCTTTTGATCTTAGTTATTTGTAAATCAAATTGACACGAATTGTCTTTGCAAATATTTCGCTTTTAGCCAATTAATAAATGTTCGAGAAAGATTTAATGTTCTTTGGTCTAAATACGAACAAAATTACCATAGTTTGATTGTCGTGTGGTTTTACTAAAACACGAATGAATATGCATTTGTATCCATCCATATATGCATTTATGTATCTTGTAATCTAAACCTCGTTCCAAATGTACTCGAAGGCGACCCACTCAATGCAATGACAAAGTGAGAGAGAGAGAGAGAGAGCTGAAAGAAATTGCATTCATTATGTGGCAGTGGCACAAAAGCTTGGTAAACGGAAAACAGAAAACGGAAAACGAGGCTAGAGCCTGCGGCGGTTTGCTGCCACAACGCAGACACCACAAAGTGCAGGGCATGCGTGGAAAAACAAGCACAGAACAAATGCAAAACGGATGTGTAAATAATTTAGACGAGTTGCCAACTGCCTCACACCCATACAAACACACACACACACACAAACACATCCTTGTGCATATATAGTTGTTGTGTATCTTTTTAGTTTATGTATCATTAAAAAATACTTACAGCAAGTAGAAGAAGAAGAAGAAATATAATGAAAGCAATGGCAAAGCGAGGGAAATGTGCCATTTGCCAACTTGCAAAACAAACACTCGAGTGTCGAGTTTCATGTTCTCTGTTTCGTTTCGTTTTCAGTCTCCGAACGTGCCAGAAATGCAATAATTATATGCATACAAAGACACAGACAAACACACACACACACGCACACACACACACACACATGTGGCCGTGTTTTTTGACATGCTGCAAATTAAACAGAACCTCACTCACACACACACACACACACTTCTATCGCTTTACTCGAACTAAATTACTTTTTTGTGCCAGCTGCATACAATCAAATGCAACGGGATTAAAAAACAAACCGTGTAACGGTAACCGGCAAACGGGTTGCCTCTGCGGCTTTGTCAGTAGTCTGTAGATTGCAGAGCTGTTCCGCACCTGGTAAGCCTGGTAAACCTCTAACGGCATTTGCATTTGTTGCTGCTTGGTGCTTGGTGCTTGCTGCTGCTGCTGCTGCTGCTGCAACTGCTTCAAAAAACTATGTTAATGTGTGAGCTGCACTGAATTTAAGCGAATTTAAAACCGAGTAACAAGTAACACTCGTTGCCTTTGGGGACAAACACTAACCGCAGACATTGGAGAGTGTCAACCCTGTCTCTATAAATCTCTACGGATGTGTCGTTAACTGCCGCCGGCTAACGGTTTTTATGCCAGTCCCACGACAAGGACAAGGCACAGACACCCACGACCAGACAGCAGATGAGCAACAGAGAGCGAGAGTGGAGAGACAGAAACAGAGACAGATGAAGCGAAAGAGAGACAGAGAGAGAATGATGGAACATTGAAACAGACATCGGCTCAATTTGCACGCTTCGTTATTCAATTAGACACTTTGCACACCCACACATAGCCACACACTCTCTCTCACACACACACACACACCCAGAGAGAGAGAGAGCGACAAGCAGACGGCATAATTTTGATTGATGGCCCAATAATGACGGTGATTTATCATATTTGCATGCAAACATTTTACTCGCAACGCGTTTTACACTTCACAATTTTGCATTTGTAATTGCTGCAAATATGGCAACATTTATAATTATATCTACAATTATTATTCACAATTTTTTCAACATGGATATCAGTTATTTTAGAAATTTTCTGTTTGCTCAAACGATCGTAGTAAATAATAACAATCATAATCGTTACATTTTAAATCTATTTTTATTTAAAAACACTAACTTTTCATATTACTTAAGTTGAAATTTGACTTATTCTAAGCATCACTGTTACTGTAAATGAAAAACCATATGAATAGACTAAAGAAACACAAAAAGATGGTATGCCTTGTCTGTCCATATGGAGTAGTTGGCATTTGAGTTGGCATTTAGTTATGACGCTAATTGGTCTCTTTCAAAGCGTTGCGCTGGCAACGAGACACTGGCTGACCGACCACGTGCTTTGGCTTACGGCATTTGGCTGCTTTGGCGTATACGCAATATTTGCTTTGTTTCAACACTTTTTACTGTTTGCTCGTCCACCCTCCCCAAGGGCTGGTTGTGAGTCTATAAAATCCGGCTTAAGCTGCATGCTACCTGTGATATGTATGATATTTTTTCTGCCACTCAACAACTACACACACACACACACACATATATTACACGAAAAAGAGAAAAAAGTAGGTCGAGCCAGAGCGTGTACGCACTGGTTGTGGAGACTAAAAGAAAACTGGGAAAGCTTCAGCTGGTGTACATGCGGCTTTGCCGACGGCTTGTGCCGCTGGTAAACACTCAAATCCAATTAAATTTAATACGACTTACTTGGCTCTGTTCTGTATGTGTGTGTGTGTGTCTGTGTTTGTGTGTGTTTGTGTGTGTTTGCAGTTCGTTTGTCATTTGCTGTTGGTCGTTCTCTGATTCCCTGGTTTTTATATTGTTTGTTTTAATTTTTCAGCATTTTTGTAATGTTGTTACTGCTGCAGTGGCAGCCGCTTTTGTGTCGGTTTACCTGCAATCCTCGGGCTTGGCTTAATTAAAGCTTAATTTCTCAAATAACATTTGCCGCTACAAATGAGCTCAAACAAGCTAATTGAGTTTTGTGAATACACACAGTGAGTGTGTGCACAAACTAAGCTCTCATTCATTGTTTGCTGATCAATAAATTCGAATGGGTACGTTCTGCAATTAAAATGTATCTGTATCTGTATCTCACGACTCTCAGTGCTCTCAGTTGACTTAATTTGCAACGAGGTTATGGGTTTTTTTTATAGTTTCTTCAAAGTATTAATAAGTAGTATATGAATGAACTCATATATATTCCCTTGGTCAGATTCACCAAAAATATACGAAAGTTAATTCTTTCAGCTGCCAATTAAGAAAATTGGCTACAAGCAGCGCTGGTTTTAATTAGCCAATTGTTGGCCTCTAACACCTAGCAACAAATGAACAAGTACAAATAATAGATTGTAAATATTTGACACCAGGTTGGCTTTAATCGTTACCCACTTCGCGTTTTACTCAACCCCACCCCACCAGCAAAGTGTGCGCTATTGTTGTGGCCTTAATCCAACAACAACAGCAATAACAACAAATACAACAGACTCAATTTACAACTTTGGCTGGCGGTGAGTCGTCAAGTTCAAGCCATGGCAAACAGTCAGTTGGTGGGTGTGCTCCGAAACACCCCTTTTGGCTGGCATTCGAGGAAGAGGGTAGAGTTCCTCAATTACTTTTTGCACGATTTGATTTTACATTTAACGATTTTTCGCACTTAATTAGAAGCGAGTGTCGATGTCAGTGGCAGCTCTCTGCTCTCTGCTCTCTGCAATGATTTGATTAAATGTGAAGATGAATTTTAATTAAAATCTTTGCGCTACGCCAACTTTTGAGTAGTAACCCCCTTCAAGACTCAGCCCAACCCCTTCGGGCACAGACCACTGCTGTTGTGGTACATTTTTGACACTCAACTTTCTGGCCAAGGAGGTTGGGTGTTAATAGAGCAATAAAGCCGCAAGTTCATGCCAAGGATGGCAGGTCCTTTTGTGGGCTTAGTCATTGTCGGCATTCGGCTTTTAATTTATGCAAAATTGAAATTAAAGAGTGCCTGCCGCAAAAACTTTTCGAAATGTTGCTGTGAATATTTATGCAAATGACCGTGTAAATGAATTTTCGAAACTACTTACGAGTAATTTACCAGACTCAGCTATCAATATCAATTAAAGCCAAAAACTCTACGACTTTAAGGCCACAACTCACAACACACCAAATGTTTAGCATATAATTCTGCATAATTTACAGCAAATACAGCAAACAATGCCGCTTTATCTATTGTCAATGCAGAGTGCGGCACAACTTTTACCAAACTTCTGCAAAAGCAACAGAAAATCAAAAAAGAAAATGCCAAAATATAAACACAACCACACTCCAAAGTACGCACACACATTTCCTGGCACTTACATGCAGTTCCAAATACTTGAATCTACCGATTGATCGACTAAATTATATCCTATATAAATTTTTTTAATTTTTATTCTAATTACCAATGCATATTGTGCCAAATTAATGAATAATTATCAATCTTATGTTATCTTTAATATAAGTTATACATAAATTCCAATCCGTTTACCGACGAAATTATACTCTAAATCACAAATATATTTTGTAAATTCAATTAATCAAAATAAAGTTCTTTTCCAGCATTATTCACTCGGTACAGGGTATATCAAACTTTCCGATGGAGAGGGGCAGGAGGGGTGGTGGTGGCTGCCACACAGCCTGTCGCGTCCAATGGGCCATTCAAAATTACGAGCCAACAGTTTCCGCAGTGTTTTTTGTCATTTCCATGCGCTCATTGTCAGTTTTAAGTAAGCAACTTTTTCCTCTTTTCTAGTTTTTGTTGTTTTATTTTTTGTTTTTTGTTTTTTTTACTTTTTCTGTTTCTGTTAGTCCTGTTTTGTTGCTGTTAGTCCAGCAGCCGGCAAAAGTTGTCGACCAAAACTGCCTACAAATGCAGACAAATATGGAAAACGCATGAAATGCAATAAATTTTCAAATTTATATTGTGTGCGCGGCAGAAAAACTACGTTTTTCCCCCCACCTTATTTCATCTACTCTTTTAAAGGATGAATAAACAGGCTTTTGTCATGATATTTGTTCCTCAAGGCATTTTATATATCATTTAAGTTTTTTAGACATAAGTATTTGTATTATTTTTATGATTTTAATATTTTAAGACAATACGTGCATTCTCAATATGATGTAGAAAGATATTTTTAAGCTATATAAATATTATTTGAAGGGTATAATCTGTCCGACGATGATATTTGTTATTGCAATTGTTTTAGTTTTTGCTCGTTTAGAGGCTTTTTTGTGACTGACTGAGTTTTTGGCTTTGTTGCAGTGGCACACAGTAAGTCAAAACCGACAAACTGATAAGGCGCCGTTCTGCCTACATTTAAAAAATGTCCAAATACCAAATAAATCAATTGTTTATTGCGCAAGTCTAAAATGACAAATTTACAACAGACTTAAATTAGACGAGACGAGTCGCAAAATAAAAAGAAGAGAATCGCATTTAAGACTCGTGACACACCAATCAGCAAATCAGTAAATGCTATTCTTATAAATAGAAAACAAAATAAATTCTTATGTTAATCTTATATTTTTTTTATTTGCAATTTGTAAACATATATAATTTGAACGGTAAATGGCTGTTTGCAACTCATTCATTAATGTTTAATCAGTTCGCTGCGTATTAGTTGTAAGAATTCAATAACATATCGTCTCAAAAGTGTTTGTTTAACAATTTTATAAATACTTGACTGTCATCTATCGAAGTATTGTAAATTGTATGGGATTTCTATTGAATTCAAGTCAAACACACACACACACACCTTAAACGTAAGTGTGGGCAACTGATAAGGCTGATAAGATTTTTCTGATCAAATTTTATCAAATCAACATCGAAAAAGTTGCTGCTGGCGTTGTGCATACGACAAGTGGTGCGGAGTCCAGAACACACCACTATATAAAGAGAACAGCTGAGGCATTACAATTTAATAGGCGTTTGGAGTCGCCACCCAACGGAACGGAAAACAACATGTTTATTAAAACCTGCCTGCTGCTGCTGCTTTGCGGCGTTGTGGCGCTGTCCGCCCACAGTTACGAGGGGTGAGTCGACTGAGAACTGGCCACGTTTTCCAAGTTCTAACTGTGTTATTTCAAATTTACAGCTACAAGATTTACGACATCAATGCGCGCAACTCCTTTGAGAAGCAGCTGCTGTTGCGCCTCGCCAATAATGAGGATTACGATTTCTTTGATATGCCACGGTCTCTGGAGGCTGCCACACGCGTTATGGTGCAGCCCAAGGATCAGGAGGCGTTTGAGCAAACTCTCCAAAGATTCTCTGTGGATTTCATGGTGCTGGATGAGAATATGGGCCTCACACTGCAGCAGGAACAGCTGGAGAATATGAGCCAACGTTTGATGTCGCAACGTGATGCTGCTCGTAGCATCAGCTTCACTGCCTTCCATCGTCATGCGGAGATCAACGCCTATCTGGATGAGCTGGCCAAGGCCTATCCCAGCCGCGTCAAAGTCGAAACCGTTGGCAAATCGTATGAGGGTCGCGATATGAAGACCATTACCATCTCAAATGGTGATGGCAAGAAAGGCAAAAATGTCATCTTTATGGATGCTGGCATTCATGCCCGTGAGTGGATAGCACCAGCGGGTGCACTCTATGCCATCTATCAGCTGGTGGAGAACTTTGTGGTCAACGCCAATCTGCTAAAGAACTACGACTGGGTCATTTTGCCCGTACTCAATCCCGATGGCTATGAGTACACGCACACCACCTCACGCATGTGGCGCAAGACCCGCAAGCCAGCGGGCACCTGCTCCGGCACCGATGGCAATCGTAACTTTGACTACCACTGGGGTGAGGTTGGCGCCAGCAGCTCCTCCTGCGCCGACACCTTCAAGGGAAAAACTGCCTTCTCGGAACCCGAAACGCAGATTGCTCGCGATCTGCTGCTCGGTCTGACGGGACGTGGCAAATTCTACTTGACACTGCACTCGTATGGCAACTATCTGTTGTATCCATGGGGCTGGACATCGTAAGTGTTTTCCTTTACCACACATTTTTTATTCTTTGGCCACACTTTAACGTTAAACTAATTATCTGCTTGCAGGGATTTGCCCAGCGACTGGCGTGCTCTGGATGAGGTTGCCCAGGCGGGTGCTGCTGCCATTAAAAGCTCGACCGGCACCAGATACACCGTGGGCAGTTCCACCAATGTACTGTATGCCGCTGCTGGTGGCAGTGATGATTATGCCTTTGCCGTTGCCAAGTTCCCCATATCCATAACCATGGAGCTGCCTGCTGGCGGTACTGGTTTCAATCCAACCACTGCACAAATTCTGCCATTCGTCAGTGAGACCTGGACTGGCATTAAGGCCATGGCAAATGTTGTTGTTAACAAATACTAAAACACTGCAAAAATAAATTAACAATATTTTTTACATTTTAATTACAACCCCTTCATTCGTTGCATTTACGATCACAGTCTGCTCCCGATAAGTGCCCCCCATGAAGCACCCTCGAATCGTTCCATTATTCAGACTGAACAGCGGCAATGACACACTTTGGCTAAAAGCGGCTAAAAGAAGTGCCGTTTTGCGTGCCACCACTTGAAATTATCGCTTAATGGCAGTGGAATTAAGTGACTTCTGTTTTTTTATTTATTTTACAGGTATTTATAAATTATATAATTAATTTATTTTATTGACTTGTGCGCTTAAATTTTGTTTACTCACTGATTAACATTGAATGCTTCTAGCGGCTATTTACGATAGAGGTCTATCGGCAAATAAATAATCTTTAATCTCTGATTTCTGGGGATTGGAAATTTTCGCAAATAATCTGATGATTTGATATGATTAGAATATATTTCAAGTTTAAAATGCATTTCTAATCTAAAACTCATTCAAGTATTCTCGCTTGATTTTCATTATAAAATTATATTTTTAACATCGTCAAAAGTGCTAAGGATTTGAAAATTTGATTTTTGAAATTTATTGTAAACATATTTTGATTATAAACAGGATTAGCTGACCTTATTTAAGCGGATACTTTGCTGTAACCTTGCGACCCATTGCCACAATGCCCACCCATGTTTCCTTCACCAGTCTGTCAATATCCGACGCAGGTGGGTCGAAACCGTTATCGCCACCACTTGGCAATTCCATCGTGAATGATATGGGAAAACCAGCATTAAAAGCATAATCATCACTAGCACCGGCAGCTGCATACAAAAGAGTGGTGGAGCAGCCCACCTTGTAGGTGGTACCTGTGGCCGTTTCTATGGCATCTCCGCCAGCGCGTCCAACCTCATCCAGATCCTCCCAAGTGTCCGGCAGTTCGCTGCAATGCAATTTACATTGGCAGGAATAAGATATTAGAAGTCCCTAGATACTTACTCGATATAGCCCCAAGGGTAGAGTATATAGGTGCCGTAGGAGTGCACCGTCAGATACATCTGGCCTCGACCCGCCAGACTATGGATGACATCACGCAGCACAACAGCCTCCGGTTCCGAGAAGGCCTTTGGTCCAGCATACGTTTCCGCACATGGATTCGATGAAGCGCCCGCTTCGTTCCAATGGAAACCGAAGTTGCGATTGGGATCGGTTCCAATGCAATCAGGGCTGCTTGGCTGGCGAGTCTTGCGCCACAATCTTGTGTCCGCCGACAGCTGGGTGTACTCATAGCCATCGGGATTCACCACTGGTAAAATGACCCAATCGTAATCCAAGAGCAGATCCGCATGCGCCTCATAGTTGTCCACCAGCTCACCGATGGCATAAACTACCGCAGCAGGTGAGATCCATTCACGGGCATGAATGCCACCATCCATCAGGATCACATTCTTATTGGCACGTCCATCTCCATTAGTTATTCGGATTGTCTTCATCCAACGTCCCTCGAAGCTTTTGCCCACGGTTTTGAGGAACACACGACTTGGATGCTGTTGAGCAAGCTGCTCAATATACTGATTGATCTCGTCGTGCGAATAATAACGCTCTGTACCCAAACGTCCTTGAAAAGGATATCGATTGCGCAACATGCGATTCGTGTCGAACTCTCGCCGCAGCGTTGAACCAACATCCTGATTAACGATCTTATAGTTCAACGTATGTCCATCCAGTAACCTTATAAACTCCGGCTGTGCCTCTGGATGCACCATGATGTGCGCAGATGTTCCATCATCATTGTATAGCTCATAGTATGACTCATTCTTAACCAGCTCCGAAAAGATAAGATCAGCGTCAGCGGAGCGACTTCTTTTGGCCAACTCATAGATCTTAAAGCTGTTAACCAATTAGTTAAGAACTCATATTCTCTCCAGCAAACTCACCCATCATAAACGCTTCCCTTTCCATGGGATGGTGTTAGGCACAGGCAACATAGGGCTAACCACAATAGTTTCATCATCACACTTTGCCAACTCGAAAAAAACTAACTTCAGTCTATCAAACTTTTCAATCAAAAAGATTTCTTATCAAAATCGTTATCAAAAAAACAATTTCTAGACCACTCCACGTAATCAGCAAATTGGGTTATAAAACCCCATAACTCAGAATTTTAATCTCAACCGCAAACTATAGTGGGTCAACATGATCGGTTCATAATATGCCTTAAAATGGGTACTTAACCGATAACATTTTAACTCTTTTCCACACTCAGAAAAATGAAATAATAATTAAATATTTTTTAATATATAGAAAAAATATTACATCTAAAAGAAAACAAAAGAGAACGTTTCACTCGGGCATAACCGACTGCGAAATACTCTGATACCATAAGAAATATCAGCTGATAACAGGCGATTTTTAATAATCTGGGCTTTTGTGAAGATTTACAATGAAATATATATCATTTTACTTATATTTCAGAAATCTCCACTCAAACTGATTGTTGGAAATTTTATTCTTCTACAATCGGATGATTTCGCTTAAGTATACTTTTCGATAACCTTTTCGGCCATGGCACGAATACCAATCCAAGTCTCCGTTACGAACTCATCAATTTTGCTGGCGGGTGGATTAAATCCTATTGAACCACCACCACTTAGTTCCATTGTGATGGATATATTAAAGCCGGCATAGAAGGCGTAGTCATCGCTGGCGCCAGCGGCTATATACAAGACATTGGTGGAGCTACCCACCTCGTAAACGGTGCCAGTGGCAGCTTCAATAGCATCACCGCCAGCCCTTGCCACATCATCGAGATCCGTCCAACTTTCTGGTAAATCGCTGTAATATTAAAGAAAATATTAAATCGTGTTTAGTCAGGTGGTAATATCCGTAACCCACCTCGTCCAGCCCCAAGGATAGAGCAAGTAATTTCCATATGAGTGTATGGTTAGATACATATATCCACGATCCGCCAGCGAGTGCATCAGATCACGCACCACAATTGTCTCCGGTTCGGAGAAGGGTGTCGGCCCGGCAAATGTATCACTGCAGGGATTCGATGAGGCACCCTCCTCATTCCAATGGAAATCGAAATTGCGATTAGGATCAGCGCCATAGCAGGTCTGGCCGAGATATGTGTAGGGTTGCCGAGTCTTGCGGAACATACGCGCTAGTGTGCCCGTCTGGGTATGCTCATACCCATCCGGATTAACCACTGGCAAAATCACCCAGTCAAAGTCCTTGAGCAGATCGGCATTCTTGTCGAATTGCTCCACCAACTGATCAATCACATACAGCACAGCTGCCGGCGAGATCCATTCCCGAGCATGGAAGGTACCGTCCACAAAGATCACCTTCTTGTTAGGACGTCTGTCCCCATTTGTAATTGTAATGGTTTTAATAACACGCTTCTCATATGACCAGCCGACGGTCTTGACGAACACACGTGCCGGATACCGAGCAGCCAAGTCATCAATATAGTTGATGATCTCCTCGTGCGAATAAAAGCGGTCCGTGCTCAAGCGACCCTTTCCCGTAATTGGTGAGAGGCGTCGTTGCAGTTGCCGCTGAGTAAACTCCTTAGCAATGGTAGCACCCAGATTGTCATTGAGCAGGCGATAGCTAATCAACTGCTCCTTGAGCAACTCTTCAAAGCTACTCAGTTGCGCGGGACTTACGATGACCTGTGCAGGATGTCCTACTATCCGGCTCAGGCTAAGAAAGTCGTAGCCCTGCTGGCTAAGACCATACAGTAACTTTCCCTGTGCCGCATTCGTAGGCGTCACCTCATAGATGCGATGGCTGCAAATGAGAGTAGCTCCAGTAAATCCATCCTTAGTAATCCCTGTGCGACTTACCCCTCATATCCTTGCTCGGCGGCAACCAGAGCCAAGCCGAACAGCAGCGCAAACAAGCCCAATCGTGACATTGTTACGTGATCTCCGGACAATAGACACGCGTGGCCCAAAGTCTGTTACTTAAATAGCCAAATCCAATCTAATCTTAACTCCCCACTAATCTTTAAATGTATATTATTTATGTTGTGTTATATATATGGTATTTATTTACGATTCTGGTTGATAGCGTCTTATCACCTCCATGGCCATCGCCCGTACACCTATCCAACTTTCGGTAACAATGCCCTCGATATGCGAAACCCACGGATCGAAACCAAGAAAACCGCCAGCGGGTAATTCCATTGTGATAGCAACTGTCGCATTCGCAACGGCCACAGCGTAATCTGTGGAATCCCCAGAGGTGGGATACATTAAATGGTATCCGCTGCCATAGCTATAAATTTCATTTGTTGCTAGAACGATGGCCATAGCACCTGCATCAGCCACTTCCATCATATCTTTGTAATTGTTGGGGAAATCACTAAAGGATCAAAAATGATTAACTATTGAAAGAATATTGCATATATTCCTGAGTGGCTTACCTTGAGTGACCCCACGGCAGCAAAAAGAAGTTTCCGTAGGAGTGAAGCGAAAGATAAAAGGTCAAGCGATCGCTGTAGTGGAGCAGTATATCGCGCACCACCTGCGATTCGGGCTGATCGAAAGCATGTTCGCCGCGATAGATCTCCTCAGCGGGATCTGGCGAGGAGCCCTCATCGTCGCCCCATCCATAGCCAAAATTCCGATTAAGATCGGTGCCAATATTTTCGGGATCCCAGGTGGGTTTGCGAGTTTTGCGCCAGTAGCGTGAGTCCGTGTGACTAAATTCATAGCCATCCGCATTAACCACCGGCATTATAACCCAGTCATAGTCCTGGAGCAGTTGCTCATTTTCAGCATAATTGTCCAAGAGTTGCTGGATGATGTATAACGCAAATGAGGGCGCTATCCACTCCCGAGCATGCATTGCAGCATCTATAAAGATCACCGGCTTATTTGATCGTCCATCCCCATTATGAATGGTCAGCAGTTTCAATGGACGCCTCTCGTAGCTCCAACCGAAATGTTTGACATACGCATGCTGAGGATAACGCTCTGGTAGACTATCCAAATACTCATTGATCTCGGCGTGCGTATAAAATGCGCCAAGGACATCGATCCTGGGCGACGGATGAAGCAATTTACTGCGATGATTCTCAGCACGTTGTGCCTTCACTAGCGGGGATAAATCATCTAACAGCAGTTGGTGTTCTATAGAATGTGTTTTCAGTAGTTCCAGCAATCTGTCCACTTGGCTGGGCGGCACCAGAACTCGCAATCCGCTCTCATTGTAATTGCGACGTGGTGCGATGAAATCCCAGTGCGCCTTCTCCCTTGCCAACTGTTGCAGCAGACGCAGCTTAGTGTCATCGTGTGACTTCACCTCAAACACCTTATAATCCTTGTAGTCCTGCCAGCCCAGCAGTCCTTTGAACTGCAGCAAGAGCAGCACCAGAAACACTCCCAACCGAGTAAACGATGTCATTTGTTCTAACAAAGTTCCAACAAAACTGTGACAATATTTTCGATACAAATTCAAAGGCAGTTTATTTATCACTTAATTGGAGCCGTTGCCGATTTATAGGTTTATATATCGGTTGACTGGACGCTTCTGTTTATGGCATGCAACATCAATAACAACATTAAGTTCAGGGCGGGACAGCTACAGAAAATTGAACCAGTTCTTTCAAGATATAAAAAGTAAATCAAAAACAAATTTAGACAAGAAAAACTCATCTTAAAAATTAAGTTAGTTACAATAACGTATTTGCAAAGTTAACCACTTAAAAGAAAAATAAAATTGAAAAGAAATAAATTCGAAAAAACAAACTTCTTTAGATAACAACTTAATGGGACAATTAAAGTTTCTACAAGTTGCAAGTTGTGACACACGCTGCAACAATAAAACCACAATTTTCAACTCACATTCTATAATTTAATGCCTAACAACGACGACACTAATTAGTTAAATTAACAATTATAAATTCAATTGTTTAAATGCTAAGAGAAGCCAAACGCAAGTACACCACTGGGAGTACATCTAATACAGACTAACATGCCGGATGAACTCAACGAATCCGGCGAATGTCTCCTTGCAGACGTGTATGATGTCAAAGGAGGCCACGTGGAATTCGTCACCGGGCAGCTCGAGCGTGTAGGACAAGGGAATGCCCAAGTTGCCATAGGCAAAGTCATCCAGACTGCCAGAAGCCTCGTACAGTATGGAGGCGGAGGTGCCGATGGTGTACCGAGTTCCGCGATATTTGGTGATTTGGTTGGCGGCCCGCTGCGCCACCGAGCGCAATGTGTTCACAGTGGGTGGCACTGTGTTTCTGTATGGAGAAGGGGGGGAAATGGGTGGGAAATTTAAAAAAGCACAGATACAATGCCAGGCGAAAAATATTCACTTTTTAATTGCTTTTAGCAATTAATTGAAAAGTAAATTGAATTTCTTTTTCGAAGCAGAGCCCAAAAATACAAAAATAAAAAAACAGAAAAACAAGAAAAACAAGCAAAAATAAAAACAGGAAAAAAGAAAAGCCGTGAACACCTACTTCGCATAGCCGTAGGGATAAAAAATGAATTTGCCGAATGAGTGCACATCCAGGCTGAGCTTCACACGATTACGATTGAATTGCAGATAGCGAATCACCGCCGATGTTTCCGGCTCCGAATTTGGCGACGTGCCCGAATAGACCTCCGAGCAGAGCTGCAGTTTTCATGAAAATCGTATTCACACAATGAAGGTCAATGTCAAGTTGGACAACAGTTTGCTTACATTCTGACTGGCGCCCTGATAGTTCCAGTGATTGCCAAAATTACGATTGATATCCACACCGGAGCAGGAATGTCCAGCGAAGCGACGACGATTCTTGCGCCAGAAGCGATCCTAAAAAACGGTTCCATTCAATATTAGCGAAAGTGATTCACTTATCTATACATATATATATAGACGATCTAGAGATTAAGATTTCGCTAAGCAATCTATTGACTTCCTATTGAATAAGATTACTTGCGCTCTTATCATGGTATTTTTCTAGTAATCATATTTATAGTATATAGCTCTATAATCTTTTCCTTACCGTTGTGTGCGTGTACTCATAGCCATCTGGATTGACGAGCGGCACTAGGAATACCTCCACATCGTTGAGAACCCGCTGGAAGGCGCGCAAATTGCTAAGTAGCTCATAGGCCAGGTAGAGAACCGTCTGAGTCGTAATCCACTCCCGTCCGTGGGCAGCCGCCTGAATGTAGGCCACTCGGCGAGGACGCACTCGCTGATTCAGCGAAATCGAGAGTCCGGCAATGTGGCGACCCTCGTTGGAGCGTCCCAGCGATTCGTACCGACAGAATTGTGGATAGCGTGCAGCGAGTCCACTCATGAAGTTGAGTATCTCACTATAGCGTGGATAGCGCGAGAAGAAGCCTCGTGCCTGGCGACGCTGACGGTTGTGGGGACGCTGCGATTCGCAATCACCCGATTGACACTCATCCACATCATCATCGAAGTATGTGCCGTTGCCTTCCAGTGATGTCATCAGATCCATCAGTGGCTGTGTCTGATATTGAACACCCAACTGCGACAGACGCGACTCGAACTGTGCCTTCCGCTGTGGACCCACTGTCAGAACGGACATGTTGCGGGTGAGCAACCAAAAGTCCACCTCGGTATCGTTTGTCTGCAGATCGACCATATAGTGAAAGGCGCTATCATCGCCATGTTGCACGGTGTACTTCGTATAGCTGCAAGAATTGAATATAATTGAAAATTCGTCTTATTCAAATCCAAATCGAAGCTAATTTAATTCTTCTATTTTCACCATTCACCATTTCGCGTTGAACTCTAACATTTTCTTTGTTAAAAGTTCAACACACCCATTAAAAAAATAAAAATAAAAATAAAAAAAAAAGTATCGAAATGCTCTCATCAGGTTTAAAAGTGGTTGCTTACTAAAACGTGGTTGCTGACCAAGCTCATTTATTAAGACTGTATTTATGTGTTAGCCAAATCTTTCCGGTTTATATACATTCCCAAATGAGTTTGGATATTAGATAGGATTTGATGTATTTCTAACAAACCATATGAGTTTGTGATTGATTAATCGTTGAATGGGTAAAACCATTTACATGCAATTAATGCTAATGCAATTTGTAAATATAGTAAATATCTAATTAAAAATGCAAAAAAAACCCAAAATCAATTGCAGCACAAATAAGCTGTGGATGTCTTGAGGCTAATTGGACAACAAAATTTATTTGTGGCGCCCACAAAAATATGAGTTGTTGATACACAAATTTATGCAGACAGTCTCGTACTCGTTGTCGTCGCCTGCCCAATTGGCGTTTTGCCACCTCGCATGAATTTTGTGGCCAATTTGTCATTTCACAGAATTCCACAACAAGATGAAGATGAAGCAACCGAGCAACAGGCCACAAACTATTGAAAACCCATGCATATTCATCAGATGCAACGGAACTGGATGCGGCGGGGGTGCAGAGTGTGAAGCATGAGGAAATAGTAACTAAAACAAAACAGAAGACAATGACGAGGCTAATCACGTGTGGCATCAGTCGACAGCGGCACATACAATGAATGAAACATATATAATTTAATTCAACGCCCGTCAACAATATTTATGTTTATACCTCTCACACAGCAAAACACAAACAGCCGAAAAACAAAAATAATAATGAAAAAAACAACAACAAAAAAAAAACACATTTTTCATTTTTACACAAAGATGTCCATACAAGATTAGTATTTTGTTGTTTTTAATTTTAATTAGTTTTGGTTGTAATTTACGTAAAAATTATTAACAAATGAGCAGCTATTGTTGTGCGCTGACTTTAATCAGCTGCAGTAGACGACCTTGTCTAAATCTATATATTTATATATATTTATGTATATTTGCATATTAAACGTCTTAACTGAAAAGAAACAGCAATAAAATTAACAAAAACGGAAGGAAGCAAACGTTTTGCGTGCTAATTAAATATCGAGTTGATGTTTTTTGATCGTTTCCATTTCCATTATGTTTTATGTATGTATGTATACTGTTTGCATCCATCAGCCAATATGTAAATATGTATGTGCCCCTCAAACAGCAGCTGAGACAAACAGCATTCAATTTGAGCTGACATCTTTGGCAAACACTTGTACAGCGATCTTGTGGCATTTACATATTATTATTATTATTGTTGCGGTATCATTGTTAATGGAATCTCAGTCATGGTTGGGTTTTGTTTTTCTAAGTACACCCGAACTGGGCAAACGCTTAGTCCAAGTGCAAATCCCAATGGCAACGATCAATTATCTGGCAATGACAATCTTTTCTACACGCTCATCTTTGTGTATGTCAACAAATCATTGGCTGTCAAAAGAGTGGCTCAAACATGTTGCTTAACACAAAATCTTTAGATTCATCGCTAGCTGCAATGCAAATAAGACATAATGGGACAAAATGTAGCTACTGCACTTTTTGCTAAGCTTCAATAGCCAGTTGGTATTAAAAATAATTTAAAAAAAACTTTTTATAAAATTAAAAAGCGTGATCTCTACTATTTGAAAGTCCAACAATAAGTTACGTATATTTTTAACAATCACAATTACCTCCTAATCGTAGTAGCTCTTTCAAACAATTAACAATTATTCAACAAAAAATATACATAAATTAAATCATCATCAATCATGTTGGAGAAACTAAAAGAATTCATTACTAACTGGGGTCCCACATTGTATCGAAATGCCTCACTAGCTTCGATTTTGGCAATACCGTATTTAACATTTAAATGCCAGCTAAATAAATTGTCCACATTCGATATTTGTCTGATGTATCTTTGTGTAGCACTTGGATCTGTCCACTGTCTGAAGCGCGAAATCCGTCGATTGTAACTGATTCAGCAAGTGAGCTTTCAAAGTGATGGCCAAATAATAAGAAGCGTAAACCCGTTTACCAACTAGCCGGCAATCGTTAAATTAAAACTTAATTTTGAAAATCACAAAAAAAAAACAAAAAATGAAAAAAAAATTGAAATAAAATCGGTGCTTTAAAGCTCTAAGTGAGCTGTCTGATTGATGTGCTTATTACTTAATAAATTTATATAAATATATATATATATATATATATATATATATATATATATGTATGTATTTTGTGTTAATTACCCTTCATAGCCAGCCAGGTTGTTGGAGCTGATGGAGTGCGCCAAGCCGATGAGGCAGAGCAGTAAACTGCACACGATTTTATAACACATTTTGTGCACTTAACAATTGGCCGCAGCTGCTCCTCGTATTTGTTTAATCTTTTTGTTTGTTTGTTTATTTATTTTATTTTTTTTGTGGAATTAACACGTTATGTATTAAAATATGCAGCTGAGCTATGTGGCTGCAGCACAGATTCACTGGATTTCTTTATGGCTTGTAATTTTATGTTGTATCTTTCTTTCTTCTTTTTTTGTTTTTTTGTTTTTTTTCTTTTTTTATTTGCACGTTGCACTTGAAAAGCGTTATGTAATAAATTCACAAAAACCCAACTGCATGGAATTAAGTTCAGTTGAGTTAAGTTAAGTTATGCTAAACTGAACGCAGACCGACTCGTGTGTTTCATCTCCGTTTCGGCCAAAGACTGTCGAGCAGCTTAAAGCGCGGCTGAGAAAGAAGACGCGTTGCCAAAGCCAAAAACCCGAAAAAAAAATATATTTTCGTATCGTTTATTTGTTTGGTCTTATATATATATATATAGATATATTTTTTTTTTAGAAAAGTGAGTGTCAAGGTCAGCGCGGTGTTGCGGTCCAGTCCCTCCACTGAATGTTATGTGGCCAGTTTCGACGCGAAGTCTTCAAAATCTTTGTAAACGCGTCACGAGACAAAATGCGGAAAGCGTTATTTTTTCAAAAAAGTTCGCGGCACGCGTCGATTTTTTATGCCTATATCTTGCGATAAGAACTTGTTATGTTCTTTCTAATTAATTATTTTTGCATAATTTATGCAAAGCTCAAATTAATGCTTTATTTTTTAATGATTTTTAGTTTATTTTCTCTGAGATTTGGTTGTGCTTTACTTCTTTTTTTCTTTTTTTTTTGATTTTTAAAAAACTAGTTTTGGATAATTTGATCACTTTTTGTTGAGTTCTTTTGGGTCTAGTTCAATAATGTTTACTCTTTCGTGCCGTTTGCATCCGCGTGTCGTTGGTCTTAAAGCGATTCTGAAGCCGTTACTTGTTTATTTACTGGTTTTTATAGAGGAACTTGAATTATACGTGTGTGTGATCGTGATGTATGTGTATGTGTGTTATGCTTTGGGCCAACTTTGCACATTGTCTTTCTAATGTCACGGTCTGACACGGAGATAAAGAGCTGCCGGCAATATTATTAGGGGCAAATAACAGATTTCTGTTCTAGACAAATCGATTTGAAACATTTTACAATATCAAGATGCGCTCAAAGAGCTAATTCTGCAGCTGTTAGCCAGGCTTAATTCGTAGTAGTGAACTATTGATTTCGTTATGGCGCGTGCAAGGTCAATTTGTTAAATTTGGCCGGAAGCGATATTATAGTTTATGTTGCCACTCTAAAAACTACTTGTGGTCCATTACAGTTACCACAACGAGCCGAAAAAGCAACGGCTGATGAGACTATTAAAGATATCCGAAGATAATCGTAAAAAAAACTCATGTCTTGTCTGAGTTCATTAAAACATTAAGTGTTTTGGCCACATGCATAAATAGATTGACTAATTTGTAAATAGCTCATCGTCATGGCTAACAGAAGCCATTCACAAATTCATCATCGAAGTATTCGTTTTCCACTCTTCGGATGACATGTCTCTCATTTAATTTTTGCTTTTTTTTATTATCTTAAATGTTTCGGTTATTATAACACTTGACTGTTGCTTTGGGGCACTTCCGCTTGACCAGCGACTATTTTATCGACTGCTTCAGATCAATAAGTGTATATAATCGTAGGAGTCATCGAGGCATCTATTAAGACAGTTAAATTTGACCACTTCCGGTGCTCCAAAACAACATATCTGCTCTAATTTGCAATTTAAATTAATGCCAGCTGCAATATTTAATAGCTCTGCCGCTTTTCTATGTGTTTTAACTTTGAAGACTCGTTTTAAGTTCTAAATCACCTGAACTAACTAACTAACTTAAATCTCAGGGCATTCAACTTTTTTCTTGACCGCACAACATTATAACTTAATAATCCCATTATCTTACAAATCATACTTATTGCCGATTGCTCACAGGCATGTTGAAGACTGCTTTTACACCCTGTGCCACTAACTATTTATAAAAATAAAATTAAATAAATAAATAATAATATAAATATTAAATCTAAATACAAATACTATATTTCTGAAACTGCTTTAGAAATCAGTTTCTAATGTTTTTCAATTTTAATATACAGAAATACTTAGCATACAGGGTATGTTCTATTCAGACAATTTTTACAAAATTAAGCTTACTTCATTTTTTTATTATATTTATTTTTTTTCATTGTCAACTCCCCAATCAACAAAAAAAAAGCCCTCCAAGCCGCAAGCTACTGTTTGTCTTGCGACCTTAGCCATGAAAATAATCTTCAGGCACTCGATCTAATATTAAATTATTGTTTAGGAAGAATATGTGAAAGAGACTAAGATGAGTTTCAAACAGGGTTATTATTATTATTATAGACATGCTAAGACTGCAACGGCGAAATCAAAAATCCATATCAAGACATGATATGATTTGCAGTCAACAACTATTGTTAAAGACATTTTGGCAGTAGGTTAATTAAGACGGCAGAACATGTTAACTGTCTGTCATATCTACGTGTACAGAATCAGCATTACTTTATACTTCATCCGATTATGGCAAATTGCATAGCAAAGTTAAATTGCCATGTCACATAAAATGCATAAATATTCATTGTTCCATATATCCCCTACTGTTGTTGTTGTTGTCCTTTGTTGAGGCAGGTTTGTTGCACAGCAACCTGACAAGTTGTGCTTTGCATTTTGTTTGGCATAATTGCTGGAATTTCGTTAATTTGTAGCCAGTTTTATGCTGCCAAACATTTTGTCATCAGGTCCACAAAGAACAAAAAAAAATAAAAATAAAAATAAAATGAAAGTTGAAAAAGAACAACGACAACTGGGAACATTTAGCCAGACTATTTATATTTGGCGTTCCCAAAACACAAAGTTTTTTAGCCAGCATGCTAATGACATAATGTGCATACTTCAGAAACGCCCCCCCGACGGGACCCAACTGACTGGCAACCTGTCGGGCCCTTTGCGTGTCTCTGCAATGTAGTAAAAAAAAACTAAAGAATAATTTTAATGTACAACAGGAAGTTCCTGCCAAACTAACAACAGGGAATGATCGGAAAGTTGCCCAGAAAAGATATTTGCAGCCGAACAAAAATCTTAAAAGCTAATCAAAAATCCTAAAAATACAATTCTGGCTGAAAAGTTAAGCATAGCAAACATTTGTTAAGTGTCATCAAAATTTCTACAACACCAATATGCGCACACAAGTGAGAATTTACAGGGTATATATTATGCAGTTACGAGCATAGCCAGACGTAAATATATGGCAGTCACTGTGTCAGAAAGTTGACTAAAGGACCGTTAAATGAAAATCAACACGAACCTTGTTTTTGTATAAATCAACTGGTTGCGTCGCGAACGATATTCCTATAAATGCATTTATATGTATGTAACACTATGTATAAATATATAGTATATATACATATATATATATACATATATATATATACATATATATATATATATACATATGTACATCTGTCTGCTCCGACTGACTTTTGCGTTGACATGACGTTTGTCGGGCACAAATTTACACTGCGCAACCAAATTAGAAGTTGAGTAAAAATTACAGATTTTCCAATTTATCACTTTTATGATTTCAGAATTTCTAGATTCTAAATACAATTTTAACATATTTTTTCAAACAGCCTAAGCAAATTCTAAGCATATGCTGATAACTTTTGTGGTCTTTAAGACAAGATAACATGTATAGCATTAGAATAGATTAGATTCTAACGGAAAATTTATTTGAAAAAAATTATGAAATTTCGTATTTTATTGTTGAAATTAAAATTAAGTTTTTGTCTAACAGATCCACAATCCTTTTTGGGCTGTCGCTGTAGCGTAGTGTTTTTTAGAGGCAATCTCCGAAATGGATTTTTGTGCTTAAAGGCCTGTCCTGTAGACCAGGTACAACTGCTCCGTTTCCGGGACGGCACGCCAATATTGGAGCGTCTGTTTGGAGTCGTACGCTTCCTTGTTTATTTGCATAGCACGTGCCAGCGCCTCTGGCTACATACCTCCTGCAGACCTGTCCACCAACCAGCTTACAAGCCATTCCCTCCATTCCATAGGCCAAGTCTGACATTTAGCATATTTGCGTTTTGTGGCAGCCAGTTGCAGGCCAGCCAGAAGGACAGCGGGAATACAAATCCAATTCCGCATTACAAGCCTGCCGTGCCCAACTTATTAAACGTTGTCGCTGTCCCAATTTACCCTAAATGCGACTTCCCTCTTTTTGCCAGTGGAAGAACGCCCACGCTATGTGGGATGTGGCATTCTGGCAATTGGGCACTGTGGCACTGTGGCAGTGTGCCACTTTTCGCTGCTCCATCGTCGGCTGTTGTTGTTTTTTTTTTTGTTTTATAATGCATTGTTGATAAAAACTCCAACTGGCAATCCGTTTGCATCGCACAATGGCAGACAGGCCCAAGGGGCACGCACGTATCGTCCTCGCCGAGCAGATGCTCCAAGTCGAGCACCAGGTGAGAATTTTTCCCTAGCAGGCTTTCGAAAAATCAAATAGCTCCCAGCTGAAGTGGATACATAAAAAAAATATATTAAATACACAATTTTATTTGTTTACTGTGTGAAAAAAAAAACATTAAAATTTATAGTTTCATTTTTTCGAGTTATTTTTCTCTTTTTCCGCTTAAAAACCTCCCGTGGTATTTATTAAAATTAAAAATGCAATCGACAAACAAATCGAAACGCAACAAGAAGACAAAACCGCGTGCTGGTTACCAAAAGGTGACCACCATTGCAGTGCCACAAAATCCCGTAAGGCGCCTGGTCATACCACGTCCGGACGTGCTGCATACGTATCTGGAGTATGGACAAATTAATCAGTATTTGGAATATATAGTGCATCGCTATTCGAACTTCGTTAAGCTCTATACGCTGGGCATAACGCACGAGAAGCGTGAAGTGCGCGCCGTGGAAATCAATTGGATGAATCCCAACAATACCGAGCTCCCACTCACGATGCGTATGCAGGCGGGCAAACAGTGCGAGCTGCAGAAGCTGAACGGCGTCAAGGGTCCCAGGGTGCTGATGGGCGAAAAGAATCGCAATGTCATCTTCATTGAGGCGGGAACACATGCCCGCGAGTGGATCACAGTGAGCACCAGTCTCAATTGCATCTACCAACTGACGGAGCGATACACTCGCAACATCGAGATGCTGCGCAATCTACGTTTCATTATTGTGCCACTAGTGAATCCCGATGGCTACGAGTACTCACGCACCAAGGTAAATCAGAATCAAGTAAAGATGAGCTTAGCTATTTTATTCCTACTCTAATCCTTTGTAGAATCGCAACTGGCGCAAGAATCGACGACCGAACAAGGCGTCCAAAATTGTGGGCACCGATTGCAATCGCAACTATGACATTTTCTGGGAATGCGGACCGACGCGAACCAATCGCAACACGTACAAGGGTGAGCGTCCCTTCTCCGAGCCGGAGACGCGTGCCATGCGCACCATTCTGGACAGCCTGGCGCCGAATTTGTTGTTCTTTTTGTCGCTGCACTCGTACGGCCAGAGCATCATGTATCCCTGGGGCTATTCACGAGAGTCGCCATACTATAGGCGCGAGCTGCACACGCTGGCAACCGCCGGAAGCACTGCGATCAAGACGTACAACGGACGCGAATATCGCACGGGTAGCATTAGTGACCTGACCAAACGTACCATTGCCGGGTCCGTTGTGGATTACGTTTACGGTGTGCTGAAGACGCCCATGGCTTTGGTAATGGAGCTGCCATCGCGTGAACTTGGCTTTCAGCCGCCCGTCGAGATGATCAGTCAGATTGGCCACGAGAGTTGGTTCGGCATACGCGAGATGTGCAAAAATGCATTCGATTTGCGGCAGATCATCAGGCGAGATGAGGAGCCAAATGCGCCCAAACCACCGGGCCACAAAGAGGCGGGCGCCGGCGATAATCAGTCCACAGTCGCCCCAATTAATGCTAGCGAGGATAAAAAGAAGTCACCGATCCGAAAGAAACTCAAGAAACGCGCCAAGCGAACGCTGCTCACACAACACGCTGAAATTCTTGAGCTGCAGAAGAGGCACATGCAAAACGCTTTAATGCCGAGGAGGGCGATGACAGCGCCACTGGGTGTAACTCGTTCCGGAAGGGGCGATGTAGCATTATAGACCATGATTCCAAGTGTGCGTGTGCGTGTGTGTTTTTGTGTATCTGAATTATTATATTATTATTATTATATATAAAGTATTTGGCAATTGAGCTGGGCTTGGTCCCAAATTTTATTTCGCTTGGGCATTTTTATTTTGTGTGCACGTTTTTTGCTTCCATCATGATGGAGTCTTAAACTGGGTATTTGTACATGTTTATTAATTCAAATGAGGACCATATGGAATATGCCTGTGTGTTTTGATCCGTGTTTGTGTGTGTGTGGGGGTGATTTCTTAAATACTATTACAACAGTGCAACTCCGAGATTTGATTCACTTCGTTTCGAAGGGCGGTATACGCGGTGCAGCATATTTCTGACGCAGCTTCTCATACACCTTGCGATCCTGTCAAGAAAATATGTGACTTTAGCTGGAGTTACGGAAAGATGGGTAGAAATAGATAAGATTACCTGCTCGCTAACCGAGGGACGCAATTGCTTGAGAGCCTCCTCGAAATGCTGTTTCCGTACGCACAAATCGTCCACACTGGTATCACCATTGTTGAGCGATTGACGCAGCGATAACATCGAAGCCTGCTTAACCAAACCGGCCAAATCGGCGCCTGTATAGCCATCGGTCATAGCGGCCAACTCATTTAGATCCACATCCTCAGACAGCACGGGACGCTTACCATTCTAAATTGGTAAGAAAATGTGTCTTACAAAGTGAATCTTAAATAATCCTTAACTTTTTACCTTGGTGGTGGCTTTGAGTATGTCAGCACGCTCGTGCTCCTGCGGCAGTCCCACATACAGTATGGTGTCCAAGCGGCCCGGTCGCAAAATGGCCGGATCAATAATGTCCGGTCGATTGGTGGCCGCCAGAATGTAAACACCTTTGCGCTCCTCAACGCCATCCATTTCGGTCAGCAGCTGGTTGACGATGCGCGTCCCCGAACTGTTGCCATCGCCACCATCTGATCGTTTGGGGCACAGCGAATCGAACTCATCGAAGAAGATGACACATGGCGATGAGTTGCGAGCACGTTGGAAACAAGCGCGCACCGCACGCTCACTCTCGCCCACATACTGCGAAAGAAATCAGAAACACATTTAAAGAGGGCCTCAAATGAGGATTAAGTTCAAGTTGGAGCACTCACCATGTTCATCAGTTCTGGTCCTTTGACGGAAATGAAATTAATACCAGCCTCGTTGGCAATGGCCTTGGCCAGAAGTGTTTTGCCACAGCCAGGCGGTCCACAGAGGAGCACACCCGATGGCGCCTCCAGGCCGAGACGTGCCAACATCTCGGGATACTTGACTGGTGCTAGCACAGCTAGCTTCAGCTCCTCGCGTATATCGTTCAACGAGCCAATGTCATCCCAGGTGGTGTCCGGCACCGTAATGAAGCCTTCACGCTTTGCCGATGGCTGCATCACTTTAATGGCGGCAGTAAAATCTTCCAATGTTAGACAGAAATTGGGATCCGCAAATTCCTCAGGCGGATTGTCCAGGAAATTTGTCAATTCGGCCAATGTGGGCTCGTAGAAATCATCGGCGAGTATCGGCGATTTGGCACTTGAAATTGGTTGCTTCACGGATTCGACGTTAGCCGCGTGCAAAACCTCATTTACAACATCAGCTTCTTTATCTTTTTCACCATCAACTTCCATGGGTGCCTCGCTGCTCACCTCCCCACTGGCCTTTTCACCATTTGTGGCTTCTACGGGCTTATCGGTTTCCGTGTTTGGCTGCTGCTGCTGCTGCTCATCGGTAACTGGTGGCTTCTCCGGCGCCAATGACTGATCCTTCTGCGGCAAAGTCTGCTCCTCCTGTTTGTCCTCATTCGGTTCATCGTCATCCAGGGTCACAGTGGTCATGTTCATCTCACTGGCTGCGTGCAGCTCCCGAAACTTTTTCATCGATCTGCGCTTCACGGCAATGGTTGCGGCACGCGAGACCAAAGCCAACAGATCGGCACCCACATAGCCCGGCGTCAGTTCAGCAATTTTATCATAATTCAGTTTTGGGTCAATGGACAAAATATCGCACTGAATTCGCAATATTTCGCGACGCTCCTTGCGTGATGGTATGTGTATGGCAATTTCATGATCAAAGCGTCCAATGCGACGCAGACCCGGATCCAAAGTGTCCGGACGTGTGGTGGCGCCAATAACAACAACCGATTGCCCAAATTCGGTGGCCTTTAACTGATCCAGGCTGGTAATCAGCTGTGAGACAATGCGACGCTCCATATCCTTGGCAGCCCACTGGCGATTACCGGCAATCGCATCGATTTCATCAATGAAAAGCACACAAGGCGAATGATCAATTGCCTGCTCGAAGACATCGCGTATGCGCTCCTCAGATTCCCCGGAGATGCCGGCAATCAACTCCGTAGCTGGCACCTCCAACAGCGGCATTTTCAATTGCTACAAACCAAACATATTAATAAATATATTTAAATAGGATATATACATTATTAGCTACTCACACCGGCAATGGCGCGTGCCAAATAGGTTTTGCCACATCCTGGCGGGCCGTGCAACAGAATGCCACGTGATGGCAGTAGACCCAGTTGAAAATAAAACTCTGGCGATTTGATATGTATAAGCATTTCGCACAGCTCCTTTAAGGTGCCATCCATGCCACCAATATCGCGGAAACTCTCCGAGGAGCGAGACACCTCCAATTCCTTTTTGTATTTGCGCACACGCTGGTGTTGCTCCTGCTGCTTGTGATGATGATGACGCAGCTGCTGCTGCAAAAACTGTTGCTGCTGATAAGAGAGCGATGGTCCATGATGCGATTGCGACTCTTTGCCTGCATCGCTATTGCCCTTGATGAGGCCAGCAGAGCCGGCAATGACTGCAAGACAAGAAAGAGAGTACAATTATTACTAACTGATCAACTTCCGATAATCCAAGCTGGGTTATTCACATTTATTGGGCTCAGTTGCTGGATTGTGGCAGTTCTTTGAAGAGCTTGACTTGCCTTTCTTCGGCTGTCCGCCAGTTATCGATACAGATGAAGACAATTCAAATGGACGCTTCAGCCCTTTTGATGGCCTCGTATCGTCAATATTAGCGGCGGCTGAAGCTGCGGCGGCTGAAGCTGCGGCTGCCAAACTGCCACCGTTTGGTGGACTAACCGAAGGCTCATCCTCGTTATCATCGCCACTGGAAATGTCAATTGGTTCGTTGCTGGGTTTTGTGGCTGGTGGTTTTCGAACTGGCTGATTGGTGTACAGGCCATGCATCAAATTATTCATGGCGCTGTTGTTGGTTGTTGTGTCCGCTTCTTCAGATAAATCGTCTTCGTCTTCGTCTGAACTAGTCGCCTTATCTAAGTTATAACTGTCGGAAACAATCGAGAACGCTGACAGACAATAATTGTAAATATTTTATAACTCTTTTGCATAACTAAACATATAACACATATCATTATTATTGCCTAGAATTCATGAAAATCAAACACAAATTTTACGACCTGTCAACTATATTATCAATATTATTAAGTCTGCTCGATTCACGTGAAATGTTCACGCGTCTTCCCAGAATTGATAACAATAAATGCTGGCATAACAATTCCTATATGCATGCATATAAATTTAATGTTGTTCGCCATGTGTGTCAAATATAATTCGACTTATGGACAAATTAAAAAAATGCATTGTTACATTGCATTGCAGAAGTCTGCTTTTATTTTTTTTGTTGGCGTCATGCGCAGAAACGTTTGTAATATTTACTTTTCACTTTACCTTGATGCACCAGTTGTTTGAAGGGTCCAAATTTCCGACGAGAATATTCCGGATATTTGCGCATCAACTCTTTGGTCATCTGCTTCACATCCAAATACGTCTCGTCAATGTGCTCCTCCAAATACTTTGCAAATAAAACAAAATTACGATTATAATTGCAGTCAGTCAAAAACTAACCTTGCTTTTGAGTTTTTTTTTTTTTGCTTTATTCTTTGGTTACATTTTGTTCGCCGGCCGCCGCCAGAAATAAAATTTGCTTAAATTAACTGCAATTGTGGTTATAATTTACCTGCTTCACACGATTGGTTATCAAGTGGTCGTGTAACTGTGGTTTGATTTTCTTCATATTCTGTGTGGGCAAATTTAGAACTGCCAAGATCCACACACGAGAATAAATTCGCGTTAACCGCTACAAAATACGACGCCGCCAATAAAAAAAATAAAAAGAGGCAACAATTGCCAGTCACACAAAACACATCAACCAACTATCGCTAAAAAGAATCGCAATACTTTAACCGGTATGCTCTTAAAGATTTTTTTGGAAAAAAGGAAACCAATTTTTCATTTATTTATTTTTTGGTTGCTTTTAAAAATATTAAACTTAGAGCACAAGTATTTGCGCTTTCAGTGAAAATTGTCTTAAAGAATAAAGAAACTCTTATTGATATAACTATTTGGCAGATGTGATTGTCACCGTATAGCTCATTTCTAGCGCACAGCCAACTAATTGACAAACAGTATTAAAATACTAATATCGATAAAAATGCGTATATCGATCACACCAATGCGGGCTATTTGAATTAAATAATGTCGATGACTTTCCACAATTGAAACTTGAATTTATTGGAATTTTTGTGCGTTCAACAAAACTGTAACTTATGACTAAATAACTTAATAAAGTTGTTGTACATGCTTAGAATTATATAATAATGCATTAGTCTTTAATAATAATAATAAAACTAAACTGAGCGGAATGAGAATTATCTTCATTATTGATGATAATAAACAATTATAGTACAATTTCAAAGTACAACTTCATGTAATTGCATTATATATTAATTCAATGTTTTTAAATCAAGTATGTTATTTACCTAAAGAGAAGGGAGGGCTTGCTGTGCAGAGTTGAGACTACCCGGAAGGCACTACGAGTGTGTTATTATATAGATAATACAGACATACAGCCGCTGCTGCTGCATGTGAGAAAAGTATTCAAATATCAATTCATGTAAAAATTATCAGTCGGTGTGTGTTTGTTTGTTTTGTGTGTTGTTTGTTTTTGTGTGTTTTCCGCAATCTCTTTTTGAAGAACGACGATAAAGAAATAAGAATATGGAATCCGGTATTGGAAGACTCGAAAATTAGAAAAATCAATCACAGCACCTTCTTCTCCGTCAACGGCGTTCTCAAATCATTATTTATCAGCGTTTCGGCCGCAACGCCAACACCGGCAAAAGGATTGACGCCGGCATCAATCGATGTCGCCTTCTGCTGCTGCTGCGGCACTGGAGGAGACGGTATTGTGCTGAGCAGCGACTGCGTTGGTGACATATAATTGGAAACACTTGCATGCATATGACTTCGTGAGTCCAACTCCGAACTGCCAAAAATGAACCACGATGATTTGCCCGACGCAAAAGGTATGTTCGACCACCAAAAGTTTTGAAAGATTGAGCGGATTTCGTCCTTGAAACGGATTAACTGTTGCAGCACCGAATCAATGAGTGAGCCAGGTGTATCAAACTCATTGGGTATGATGCCATCCACCGAATTCTCAAAATAACTGAACATGGGAAACCAGATGCGGGTGCGTGTTGAATCGCTTTGCATGAGAGCCTGCAAGAGGGTTAAGGATTAGGACTAGGATTAAGATTAACAAGTGAATCCTAGCTGGAACTTGCCCGATTGTTGGCCAGTGTGTGATAGTACAGAAACAGACGCGATGTTATATAGAACGCAACAAAGACATCGATCGAATAATGCTCATGGGCAGCCAGTATAAAGAAGATGCCAAACATATTCAACAGCCAGGTCAACGTGTGCAGAAAGTAAAGATTCCGTGGCGTATCTGCAAGAATTGAAATGGAATTAATATATATGAATATTAATATAAATCTACGCACATTCCGTGATGAAAAAGTTGAGCAGCGTTAGGGCGACGGTATGACCGCTAAACATATAATCGCCGCACGTGCGCACACCCTGTATGGACATGCCTAATCCGCTCCAGATGCGATAGGCGCGCGTCATCCGTATAACCAGTGCGCCAAATACATCCACATTCGGATCATCGATGGCAAAATCCTTTTGATTGCACTGCAGGTGGGTGCCGGGCACACTGAGCGATGTGATTAGCATGGTCACACAGCGCAGCAGGAAAACGGTGCCGGCCAGTGCAAAGAAGCGACGCAACAACACCATTCGATACTTGTGAAAGATGAGCACAAAGAACCATACGGAGAAGAGCAGCGATCCCGTTATTTCGCACATATTAAATGCCCACGGGATGTGCGGCACATTATCGAGGAAGATATCGGGCAACGGTGGATATCGTTTCATATCCGGCACACGTTCATGCACAATCACCATCACAAACGATGTTATCCATGTCACCACAAATGAATACCCTGCAATCGACAAAAAATCAAATTGGAAATGTAAAACCAAATAAGAATTAAAAATATATTGAGTATATATTATATATTTACGACTATAACTGGGGTGTTTCTTGTCCGATCTTGTCTGTTATTGCCGATCAAGAATATTTTTACTTTATGAGGTCGGAAATGCCCCCTTTTGTTGCAATCATTTTCACAAAACCATTATACACTTTTTACACATGTTCAATGGGTAAAAAAATACTTTTTGATAAACATTCAACGAAAATATAAACAAACAAACAAACTACTCACATCGCACTTTGCTTACACTTACTAAGAGGGTGTGTGTATATACATACATACATATATATACGTATTGGTTTCAAGTTTACATGTCTAATGACCATAATTTCGCGCTTCTATTTCCAATTTCTGGAAGCACATTAGTTGCACATAATTATTGATAATAAATTAAAATCAATTTGAATTTTGTGTATAATTTGAATGCATGACAAACATGATGACAAAGTCCAAATTCGCTCTTCTATATTTGAAAATTTATACACGCAAAATTACCACACACAAAAAAAACAAAAAAATTCAATAAAATGCAGAAAAACCAGACGGAGCAAACAGAGTGCGAGCGGAAAGGCAACAAGACACTTGCATTTAAATATGTACACAAACACATACAAACATACAGATAACCTCCAAATAAAAAACAGTGAAGCAATAAAACTGTAACTAAATTCATAATGTATTTGACAACGCACATTCAAATGAATGGTATATAAATAAAATTCCAACTGAATAAACAATGGAATATCTGATAACGGGTAAAATGCAAGCATATGCCAAATGATAACCGATAAGAGACCCCATTGAAGAGTGTGCAGTTTGAAATACTCACCTAAACTAATTGCTGTCTTAAAATATTCGGGGGCAACGCAACGTTTGCCCTTCTGCCGAAATGAGTCGCTTTCGTTGACAATACTCGTATAATCGACGGCGGCTGATGGACAGGGACATGGATCGACAGCAGCCTTCAACAGTGGCAGACAACAGTTTCCACCAACTGTGGCAAATGAGTGCAAAGCATGTGGCTCCGAATTATGAATAGTCGGATATCCATGGGTCGACTTCTGATAATGCTCTTGTTGCTGATTCTGTTGTTGTTGTTGCTGTTCTCGTTTGTCCTGCTTCCACTGCAGCTGCAGCTCGAATACCGTTAGCCAGAACTTTTTCATCTCGCCAACGGTGAGTTTGTAGTTGAGCTTATAGCGCATGTCGCAAACATCGCGTTCGGTTAGCGCTAGCAACACTTGGCCATCGATTGCCTCTTGATGCAAACAATTGCGCAGCTCCGTGGAAAAATGTTCCATGTTGCTGCAGACCCAAAGCTCCACTTCTTCCAGATGCCATTGATCGATTTCAAGCATATCTGGAACGTTGGCGTTGGAATGCATGCAATGCGTTTGCTGTGTTCCATTTCTCGTGTGTTGTTGTTTCAGATCCTGGAATTGGGCATCGGTTTGGGTGGCGGCGATTGTCAGTTGTGCCTTTGCCGGCGATGCCTGAACGGCTGACTCACAAATTTCACCGTCGTTGTCGCACATTTTTAAAGCTTTCTATTCTCTCGCTCGCTCGCTCTCTCACTCTTACTCTTACTCTGCCTCTCTCCCCTTAGCACTCACTCTCTCTCCTCAGTGCTTTATGTATCTAATTTGTACTGATTCCGCGGATTATCAATGGATATTGATACGTTTTTGTTATATTTCACGAATGCAGCATTTTAAGCGTCTATCAGCTATTGCTCTTTGCGTATCAGCGAACACATAATTTTGCGCTTCAGCGTTTGTCTTTCACAAAAAAAAAACCACACAAACACACGTTCAATTTTAGTTGCTCTCGGAAATCAAACGACTGCTTGTTGTTATTTTATTTTTTTTTTCTTTCTTTTCAGCTTACATTGTTAACAGCTGTGGAGAAATTCTGTTAGGTGTGGAGCAGGACCAACTTCAAGTGCGCTGCGTATTGCGCGCAGCCAACTTCATGTTGTGTTAACTTAACATTTTGTGGAGAGCCTTTAATGATCTTTTTGCGCGCCTTCTGTAAGTATTTAAACGTCAGATTCGAAAAATCGTATAAAATGAAAAGGCAACTTTTAGTTTCCTCAATTCATCGCTTTTTTTTATTTTAATATAAAAATGGCATTTCTTTACTAATATTAAGTTTTAAATTACTAATGTAAAGTATGTATGAACGCGGTAATTGAAAAATATATAGATGTGTGTGTTTATATATCAAGTGAAAAATATTTATAATGAACATGAAACGTCTTCTGCCAAGCGTGTATAGATGAAAGCGTTCAAGTTGACTTAAATTATACATCATATTTTTTTTCTTTTTGTTTTTAATTTTTTTTAAAGCAAATTAAAAATTGCAAAAGAAAATGATTCCTATGGTTATTATTTCATTAATTTGCAAAAACGTACATTGAATGGAAGAAACAATTAAACGCTCAAGAAAAACAAAAAAAAAACTTATTTCTCTTTTATACAGTTGCTATTATTCTTCACTCGCTTCAATTGTTTGTTTGTTTTGTTTTTAGGAAAATGATTATTATGCAAAAATAAACTATGAAAACGTTATTTCATGAGTAGTTGTTCTTTTGTTTTAACTTAGTTTTGCATTGTTGTTGTTCTTTCTTATTATTCATCTTCTTTTTCTTTTGCTTAGTTCTCCGTCATCATTGCTATTTTGAAGTACAATATAGTTTTGATACCTTTTACAAATATACCTTATATGCTACGTATATGTACTTAACATATATGTTTACCAAATCTGTTTTTTCTTGTTTTTTTTTTCTTTTTTGTTTGCTTTATTTTTAATATACGAAGCTAATGTTGAGGTTTCATTGAATTGTGTGTTTTTAATAGTACTTTATAGATGTGTGTGTGTGTTTGTTGTTGCACCTTGTTGCAGCGTGTTTTTTTTTTATTTTTTATATTAGCATTTTGCATAGTGTTGTTGTTTCCATATGTACTATATAGATATTTGTCATTTTTATTTAGAATTTTCGTTATGTGAAAACGTAAATGTAACAAGTTGTTTTTTTTTATGTTTTTTGTTTTGTTTTGTGTTGTTTTTGCTGTTTGCTTTACTTAAGCAGCGTAAGCCGTTAAAGTATGTTTCTTCCTTTGATGATCTCAATACAGGTTTTCAATTTTATATATGTTATTCTATAGTTTTAAACTACAACTCTCTTTCATATTTCAAAATATATATAAACAAATTGTAGTTTTGTTTATTAAATGAGGGCTTCTATGTTGTTCTTGTTGTTGCTACTGCTGATGTTGTTTTGCTTTTTGCATATCCTGCTTTTCTTGATGTTGTTTTTTGTTGTTGTTTGCCAGTTGGAAACAAATTTCCAACTGTCCACATAAGATCGTAGTGCATTTGTTATTGAGAATATATATATATATATATGTATATATATATATAGGCGAACCTTACGACAAATCTGCAATAGGAAAAGTGATCAATTATAAATATATATAAATAAATATATGGTCGGTATATTATGTCTTACAGCTTGGCGCTGCCTCGTAGCGACGCTGGATTTGATCGTATGTGAATTTGACAAAGGCATCATATTGTTCGGCCAGTTTGGTTGTCAGGACGCATTCGTAGCGTTCACGCAGTTGATCCTCGCGCTCCTTGATCATGTCCGCACAGATGAGTTGCACCTGTTTAAACGTGAACAGAGTCTTATCGCCATGTTGGCGCATCATCAGATGATTGGGTGGACTGTCCGGACGATGCGGACTCTCCGGTCCCATTTCGGAACCACTCGACTCCGAGTCCTGCATGCGCTCCAATGCAGCAGATGTTATTGGCAATTGTTTGCGCTTGTGCAGTCTCTTGATCTCATTGCACAGATTCTCAGCCATTTTATCTACGCGAAAGAAACAGAACAACATTTGTGTATATCAAATTCCATCAGGAGACGACAAATTGGACTCACCTGGCGACATTTTGGCCAGTGCTGACTCGGAGAAGGGACTCGGTTCGGTGCTGCCTTTGGCATAACGATTGCTTGGCGTTGTTGTTGATGTTGTGCTGCTGTTGTTGCCATCGCTGTGGTTGTTTCCATTGTTGCTGTTGCGTGATGGCGAATTGTTGCGCGATTGGCCAAAAGGATTGCAGCGTCGACGTTTATTGGGACGCTGATTGAGGGACTCCCAGTCGGAGGCACGCTTAAGTGTTGCACAGGCCATCGTTGTTATCTTAAATGTGGTCCAATAGTTATCTTTCTCTCTCTCTATCTATTTATTTAAAATATATTTATATATTTTGTATATTGTAATTTTCTCAATTTCTATTTTGTTAATAAATTGGTTTATTTTTATATATATTCTTTGTTATTATTGCCACACTGTTGCTGCTTGGAAGCGTTCGCTGTGAATGAGAATAAAAATGGAGAAATGTTCAGTACTAGAAACTAGCAGAAGGCAGTAGCAAAGCCAGCAGAGACCAAAAATTAAATTTGACAACAAAAACGAAACAAAAAAAAAAGAAGAAAAAACTGGTTTCAAGGAAAACAGGATTCACCTGATGAGCACACACACACAAAAGGAGCATCAAAAAAGAAAATGGTGCATCGATTTATGGCAGCTGCTTTTTAAAGAAGAATTTGACTCCAGCTGCGTAAAATTAGGGTTGGAGTTTCTAGTTCAATTCTGAGTCAAGGAGTTCAGTAGTTCATTTTTGACTTTGAACGTTTTTTAGAGGGTCATTATCCTTAATTCACTATTTTTAATTTTTCCATATTAGTTTAATTTAAAAACGTTATATTGTTATAAGTAATTTTTGTCTAATTTAATTGATTTTATGTCAAAAATGAACTACAATTAGAGACGCAGTTAAAAAATAGTTCAATATATAATACGTCTGAACGATTTGGTACAACTCTAACTACGTAAGAGGGCATTTACAAAGAAAAACGAACGACGCAGCGATGCGCAATTAAAGGGAGTGTTACCTACAACAACAATGAGAACTTTACAGCACTACTACAACAACAAGACATGCATAGCAATGCACACGCAAGGAAGGCATACAAGAAACAAAAAAAATCGTACTGTAAATGATGCTAGTCAACCACCAGCACCACCAATATAAACACACATACACACACACATACGCATGCACACACACTAGCAAACACGACGCACTACAAAACTAAGAACGCGTATGCGTATCCTTTAAGCTGTACCAGCTGTTTTCACACAGCAAACACAACTACAAACAAACAAGCGCACAAACACACTCAGTCGTGCAAAAGCTGTTAATGAACACAAATTACTTTTACGATTGTATGCGTGTGTGTTGGTTGCTTATTCATTCTACCTTTACTTGCAGAATATTCAAGATTTTTTAATAAATGATTAGTGCTTTTTTACGTGACCAAAAAAAACGAAAAAAGAAAATAAAAGAATCGTTTCAAAGAAAACAAAATGACAGCAGCTTATGGTGCTAAGTGGTTGTCTCGCTCGCACACACACATACACTTGCAGCTGAGTTGGAATTTTGATTTCGTGAAATTTTAAAAATGGTCGCAGCGCATATCATTATCGTTTAGCTCTTTATAGATTATGCTTATTAAAGAAAATAAGTAACTAGCACAGTAATTACACTCTTGCACTTACGTTATTTAATTGTATTGTAATGCCTCGATTTTCTGCACCACTTCACACGCGCTTTATTTACTTTTGATTTATTTGTAAGACTAATTGTAGATTGATATTGCTTATGTTGAATTGAGCAGTATTTCGAAGGCCACTGAAATGCACTGTGCTTGGAGCGAGAGAGAGTGAGTTGTTGAAAAGCGTTGATTGATTTATGCAAATTTATATATAATTTTTTTTGTCTTTTTGCGATGTAATTTTTCAGTTTTCTGTCGGATTCTTACGGAAAATGGACGACCGATGCATGCGTGACGACGATTCGTGAACAGAGAGGCGAGCCTAGCGATGGCCAAACGACAATTTCCACGCCGTTTTGACAGATGTCGCGGTTGTCATCACGCCATCGAACTATCGATATTTACAGTTGCTTCAATTAGGTATGTAGCTCATAAATACTTCATGATAATTTTTACTGTTATAGTTATTAAGGTTTGCACATTAATATATATTCTTTAAATTCGTATACCTTTTTGTCTGACCATAAAGATATACCAAAAAAGTTGGCTGTTATAACTGTAATATAATATATTCATAACGTTGATAGCACAGACTATTTAGTATTTTCCTGCAAAGATGTAGTATTTTTTATCTGACTAGATTAGGTCACACAGATTCGAACGAACAAAGTAGGAATAAAAAGGCAGAGCTCGAGAGCAAATTTGTGCAATTAATATTATTAAATATTTTTACACTTTTATAGTACAGAACTTTGTATACGCTTTTTTGCAACGAATTTACATCGTTACTCAGCAAATAGACCAGTGCGTGCATCTAAATATATATAAAACAACATTACGTATCGCGTTAGGGGCCCAATAGCAAGCAGCAAGCAGTAGGAAAAAAGGCAGCCAAAGCGCAGAGCAAAGAAAGAAAGTTCTAAAAATATTTTGTATCGTCGTGTGAAAGTCGCATATTTTATTTCGTACAAAAACGACAACAACATATAAATAAAGCTTTAAATTAAAAACGCAACGACAGTGCATCATTAATTTCAAAAATGGGATTGAAAGTCTACGTCAGCGGCATGTCCGGCAACAAGGAGGTGAGTATTAAGTGTGGGCGTTGACACACACATATACAGTGTATATGTTAAATTGTTGTAGGAGCCATTGTCATGTTAATGGAATGTTAACTTAGCGGAACAAATAGAAAAGAGAAATACCAAATTGCATATTCAATTTTATGCACTCACACATTTTCTTGTTTGTGTGATGGTGTGTGTAAATGATGATGTAGTACGTACAGTCAAAACGACATCTCTCTTTCTCTTTCTCCGAACAAAACAGAACAGCAAGTGGGTATTTTGATTGGCGTGTGCATGTGTATTTGTGTGCGTGTTGGTGGTGGTGGTGGCAAGAAGCAGCTCAACGACCGCATACATATCCATATAAGCTTATTTAATTATCTGTTGCGAACTATGAAGCGTAAAAGAATTCATTGATCACAGTTTTTTTTCTTTTCTTTTTTTTCTCATATGCGTGGGTGCTTGTGTGTGTGTGTGAGGATGATTCACTTGAAGTGACTCTCATTGTCCCAACCCTCATCTTTGTTTGATTCGCCAACTTCAACAGCGGTCATTGTGCAAAAAGCATATTGACAATGTCCGAGCAGGGCGTGTGATGGAGTGAGAGCGAAAGGAAGAGAATGTTGCTTGTTAGCTTGACTGCGCTTTATATGCTGTTGTTTATTGTTACTGCAGACGCGTCAGCTTTTAAAATAGAGTAACCTCATGCATTTCTATAAGTATTTGTGTGTGTGCGATTGAGAGCAATAAATAACAACAATACGTTATCAACGGGTAATTACAAGCCAGCAGTGATAGCTCTGCTTGTACTGCGATATGAAACATGTACTTGTGTGTGTGTATGTGTGTGTGTGTGCATGTGCATGCGTATGCTTGTTTTGGGCTTGCCGGCAATTGACAAACCAGGGCTGGGCAACAAAACAAAATTAACAGCTTATATATCAATTTTGTATATTATTTCGTTTTAAGGTGAAGAAACGCCAACAGCGCGTTTTAATGATTTTGGACAGCAAGCATATTCAGTATGATGTGATTGACATCACAGAGCCCGGCAAGGAGAGCGACAAGGAGATGATGCAAAACAAAGCGACTAGCAATGGCGGCACAGTCAGTGATCCAGAGCCAAGGCATCCGTTGCCGCCGCAACTTTTTAACGATGATGATTATTGTGGCGATTATGATGCCTTCGATATGGCCAATGAGATTGAAGTTCTGGAAGTCTTCCTCAAGTTGGCAGTCGACGAAGGAACATCCGTGAGCAGTGCTGAAATCAAACTGAAGCAGAACGGTGAGAAAGATGAGGTGAAAGCTCCAGCGGACGCTGGTGAAGGTGAAGCTGAGACGGTTGACGCGGATAAGGAGGAGAAGGAGAAGGCAGAGGTTTGAGAGCTTTTGAGCAATTTATACTCTTTTTCTGTTTACTGTTACGAAGCGACAACAACAAGCCTGCACAGAAGCAACCACAAATGACAACAATAATAATTAGAATAACATCAACAATAACATTTTAACAACAGTAATAACTGCAAAAGCAACTTTATTCTACTACGTAACACTAACGATACGCAATCAGCAATCAGACAGAATTAGCATCCATGTTAATAGCAGTAGCAAACAATAACATAACAAAAAAAAAAGCAAATGTATTCTGCTAACAGCATTTTGGCAAATTGGATTGTGTTCACGCTGAAAGAAGTTACAACTTTTAACAATTTAATTAATCACACACATACATACATACATATTTATTTATGATAGATATATGCAACTCACACACACTCATTCACATATTTGTTTGTATGGATGTGTGTGTATTTAACATCATTCAATTGAGACATTTTATGTTTACCGACTCGAAACGAAACAAAAATTAATTTTAAGTTTCCGATTTATTATTTGCTCTACATTTAAATGTAGAAAAAAGTAAAAACTGTACGATTTGTGCGGCGAGTTATGTTAATGCGAAAACATAAAAATCCGCTGAATATATAAGTACATATGTAATAAAATAAAAATAAAAATCAAAATATATTTGTATTTACTAAAAATCAATGCATCTGCTAATAACACCAACTAAACGCATAAATTCAGAGACAAAAAAATCCGCGTCTCAAAGCTGTAGCGCCTAACTGTGGTTTAACAGCGCATGTTAAGTAACAGCGAGAGTTGATTGAGTTAATGTTCAAAATCATTTTTCAAAGAATAAGGACGAGGATGGCGAGACAACGAGTAAAGATAAAGAGAAAACAGAGAACGACGAAGAAGGCACGAAGAACGCGAATAGTGAAGAAAAGGTAAAACGACAATATTAAATATTGAGAAATATATTTCTGCATGAAACGAGAGAAAATTTAACAATTGTCAAATAGTTGCGGCCAAGAAGCTAATCCGGCATGTTATTGCAACGTAGGATGCTGACTTCAAATTTTATATAGTAGATATCCATACTGATTTTGTTACATACATTTTTCCCACATTTCCCATTGAACATATAATGCACCACATTCACATTTTCAACACCCAATCCTGCACATTAGACCGAAACTGAAGCCGCAGAAGAAGGCGGCGAAGAATCTGAAACAAAGGGGGAGAAAGTGAACTCAACAGGTAATGTTAAGGATGTCAACCCTGGGAGACATTAATTTTAACGTTTCTTTATGCCAAACAACAGACGACAAAGCAGCTGATGATGAGAAAGAGGAAAAGGCGGAGGAAACCGCTGAAAAGGAAGGGGCGGGTGAAAATGAGGAGGTGGGTGAAAAGGAGGATGAAGGTAAGGAAACAGAAGAGAAATCAAAAGACGAAGAAGAGTCGAACGATGAAAAAGAGTCGAAAGAAGCTGATGGAGAAACGGAAGAGAAATCTGATGAAACTGTGAAGAAACCTGAAGAGGAAAAGGAAGAAGAAACAAAGGAGAAACCGGCAGATGAAGATAAATCAAAGTCAGAAGAAGTTGACGAGGATACGAAAGAAAAAGAGGATGATGATAAAACCGAATCCAAAATCGAAGGTAAAGAAATTGAAGACAAAGAGGAAGAGGACGAAAAGCCAGAAGCAGCTAAAGAAGATGAACAAGAAGCCGGCAAAGAGGAAGAAAAGGAACAGGCCACTACGGAAGAAGAAACGAAAGAAAGCACCGATGAGGAAACAGAGCCTAAGGAGGAAATCAAAGAAAAAACTGAAGATGAAGAAAAAACCAAACCAGAAGACTCCACAACAGATGAGAAGCCTAAAGAGGGCGATGAGGAGACTAAAGATAAAGTAGATAGTGAATCGAAAGAAAGCACAGAAGAAGCTGCAAAGAAAGAAGAAACATCATCTGAGGAAGAAGAGAGCGGAGAAGAGTAAACAGAAACTGCTAGAACAAACTAAATTAAAACAACAAATGAATTGACTCCGAAACAATACAAACACCCCTCGCACTCATCACTCTCATCAAATGAACCGCACCTGTAGTCACACCACACACCCAAACGCACACACACATACACATTAGCAACTAATAAAACATTTATTGTAAATAAGAAAACAAAGAATTCACTGATAAGAATAAAAAAAAAACTGCGGTGGAGGGTAATGCAATTAGCGCAATGCAAGCAACTGTAAATGTTTAAAAATAACTCTTTCTTCCCCACAGCAACTGAACGCAACAACAATAGCAACGACAACAACAAAAGATTTCGTTCCAGTTCCGCTTCCAGAACCGAATTCGAATTCGTCTTCGGCTCAGCTTTTGGATCTGGAACGCGCCGCAGCTGCGCAGTAAAAAAAAAACACATTTAAAATTTTTAACTCCTTTTTCTTGCTTTTATTTTGAAAATGTTTCTTTTTGTATTCTCCACTTATTGACAAGAAATGCCAATAAAAATAGACGCGTTTCACACATATCTTTTTGTTTTGTTTTTGTTATTTCTTGTATCCAAATAATTAAATATACAGTACATTTATAATTATATTTAGTACAGTGACATTAAAAATGAAGTTCTTTATTTTTACTTACTTAGTTACGTACGCTCTAGTTTCGGGCTCTTTATCCATTACAAAAACTAGTAAAAAATGTATGCGAACAAAATTCGCAACGCAAAATCATTTTCTAATAAAATAAAAAACGGGGGCGTAAACAAAATCAAAAAATTCCAAAAGGATGGATTAATGGGGGACTCTGATGTGATGAGTGTCGTGCAGAGCAGGAGCTGGTGGAGGGGGAATCTAGTGATTGTTGTCTCTCACTCTCTCTTTCTCTTTTTCGATCTCTTTTCTCTTTCTCTCTAGTCGCTATCCTCCGCGTCGGATGTGTCCGTTGTGTAATCACTCAGATTCTCCTGCTGATCAGTGTGCTCCGGTTCAGATTCACTGAGATCCCATTGGGGATGATCTGTCGGTGGTGCTGGCGCCTTTTGCACATCCAGCTTCAGCTCCTGCTGCTGATCCATGCCCAGATACGAGTCTGCAAAGAGCGCAAGTTATCGATTATTATAGTATTTCATAGATAGAGAAAAAATTGAATGAGGGTCAAGTACACTCGGAAACAACATCTAAGAAAGTATATCTTATCTCATTTAGGCAATAATTCCTAAATATTAGCACAACGATTTAAGAAAAATAAATTTAATTAATAATAATAAGTAACGAAAAAAAGCTAATACAAAAATTGTTTAGAAAACAAAGACACATTTTTTGTTGCCAAAAATATTATAAATCTCCAAAACAGAAATTTCGAAATTCAAACGCTAGTTTTTTAAAAGTCACTAATATTAATAAGATTAGGAACTATAGCGATTTACTACGTGATTTTTTCCGAGCGTATTTCACCGCTAAACTCACCCGATCTCAGGCAGACCGTGAAGGGATAAACACCGGGCCAACGCGGCGCGGTGAACTTGAGCTGGATCTCCTCCTTCTCGACGAGATTTGTGACGTGATAGGGGGCGGTGAGCAGGGTGCGCGATTTGCGATCGCAAATGTAGGTCCACCAGTACTCCTGCTTCTCCTCCGGAAAGAAGGGACAATGCACCGTGTGCGATGTGCGCGATTTGCCCTCGAGCCGTTCACGCTTATTCAGTTTCGCCTGCAGACGCTCCCACTCCTCATCATCGTCGTCATCCAGCGAGGAATTGTTTTTGTTCTGCTTGTCGTCATCATCGCTGCCAGAACAGCCGGCAACGGAATCCGCATCGCTGTGCTGCTCACCCGCATCCGATTCTGCCTCCGAATTGGCAGCCGTTTGATCGTCGGTTGTTGTTGCCGCTGTTGCAGCAGTGGTTGCAGCAACTGTCTGTTTGGGCTGCGTCTTCTTCTTCTGATTGTTGGCTGGCTTCTTGCCACCCTTGCCCTTGCCCCCCTTGCGTTTCGCCCAGGCGGATGCTTTCTTAACGGGCACAGCAGCAGCAGCGGCAGCCTCATCCTCCTCGGCAGCTGCCTCCTCATTGGCATCGTCCTTAATGCCCTGTTTCTCGGGCACTTTGGTATCCCCAAACAACGTCCTCATATCCTTCCGCTCGAGGCTAACGGTAACGGTGACAATTGCCCCAGCGGTGACCACATTTGTGTTCTCATCATCGATCACCTCACAGCGTATGGAGAAGTCAATGAGAGGCATCTTGCCCAGCACACGCATAATATTCTCATATTCAAAATCCGTCAGATTCTTGAGCAGTTGACGACTCTCCTCCGGTTTAAGCTGTGCAAATTGCTGTAGATTCTTCACGTGGCGCTTCTTGTTCATAAAATACAAATGATCCTCGGTGAGGTGGGGCAGCTGCAGCAACGGTGATTTGAATTCCCAGAGGGCCTGAATGATGATCGGTGACATTTTCATGCAGTTCTCGATCGTCTCAATGCTGGGCAGGCGAGGCACTCGTCTCGCATAGGCCATCATGATTAGCTGATGGACACAGCTGACCATCTCTTGCACCAGATATGGACACTTCTTCACAATATACTGACGATCCCGCTCCAGTGTCTCGGGATTAAGGGGTATCCGCGAAAGATGAGCGTGGAGGATGGCACGGGCCTTTATCGAGTACATGCGACAGAGTGGATGCTCCTTGCACTTCTCATTCAAATTGGGTAGCTGCCGAATGAGCTGTGTATAAATAATAAAATAAGAAAATACAGTTAATAAATATTTGCAAAATCGGTTCATCTGTGTGATAAAAGTAAAGAGTTTCGTTCACTGTTATTAACACAGGTCTGTTTGCATGATGTTAACAACAGTTATTATTAGTTCCACATTAGTAGCAATTAAGTGTAGAGAATGTCAGCTACAAATTTTAAATACGTCGCACTAATTTACTAAAAGTAAGTTGCCGTTAATTGTTTCTTAACAGTGCTTAGCGTTGTCGTTTATGTAAACAAGAACATTATTAGGATCTGGCAAGTGGCCGTTGACTGAGAGTTATTTAACAGAGATATTAGCGCTTTACATAGGAACTGGCAATAGGTATATTCTAGAGTCTGTTACTTAAAAGCTATTCTGTAGCCAAACACTAACAGTTACTTAACAGACCTTATATTAATAATATATTTGGATCGAGGATTAGGACATACCGCTGGCACCTCATCGTTGTCTGCCTGCCGTTCGATGACCTGTGAATTGTGTCGCTTATCGAACTCCAAACTTGCCGCCAGCACCATCAAAGCGCGCTTAAGCAGCATGTGGGGTGTCTTGTGGATGAAATAGAAATACATTTGTGTGGTGTCCAGAAGAACTTTGTCGCCGCTGAAACGTATGGAGCGATACCACCAGATGCCCACCGCCGAAGGCATGGCAACCATGAAGACCAATCCATACAAGCCCAATACCCAAACACTGTTCTCCTTCTCAACAATCCACGAGGGCAGCGCAATGCCAAACGACATCGCACCAGGCCCGTCAGGATTGCCATATTTCTCATAGTTCTCCTTGGCCACATCGTCGGTTAGAGCCTGATACGCTTTACTCAGCATCATAAATGATTTCTCATCGCCCGTCTCCTTATCAGGATGCAGAACCTTCGATAGTTTGTAGTAGGCTTTCTTAATTTCCGCCTGGGTCGCCGTTGGTGGCACACTCAATATCTCGAAGGGATCAAAACTGGCCATTTCGTAATCGAACTGCGACACTCGATACGTGAGCAGCAGGAGCAGAGACCAACCAAGCACAATGGACAGCTTGATCGCAACTGATTTGAGGATGCGATAAGGTTCCGCATTTGCCAAAATTATCTTCTTCTTTAAGCAATTTGGACATTGACATTCCACCTTCGTTTTGCTGAGATCTGTGTAAAGGGGGTGCGAAAGAGCCAATTAGATTAGAAACGCATTTGGAGAGAGCGAGAAAAAACGAAAAACTTGAGAGATCGTGAGAGCTTAATTCTCTCACTCTCTCTCTTACAAGTGTGCACGTGTATGCGTGTGTGCGTGTGTGTCCCATTTGTGAAGTGAGCTGAGCTGGCTCAAGTTGTTAGTGCTGCAGTCGCAGCTTTCACCAACACGAAGACACCGTTGAGTCGAGCTCGTCAGCAGAATAACTTATTGGAACGTGTCCATTTGCGTAGCGCACATGTTTGTGTGTATGGGGGAAAAGCACAAAACACACACACACACACGGGGAAGGGAGGAGTGCAGTGTGTGATTATAATCAGCAGCCAACGAACCTTCTTTCTTTTTACGTGGCCAATAGTAAATGGTTGTCGGTATCAATACTAATGCCAAGAATGATAACACAAAATAATAAAATGTTCCGCCACTTTCATCATATTGAAATTTTTGACCCGCCATAATTGTGGTTGTTGTTGCCGGTCTCTCGTAATTTATTTACAAATGCAGCGTTTTGTTTCTTCTTTGGGTTTGGTCTCCAGACTTTACTTTTTTCTTTCCTCGGTCGGCTGGAAGCCAGCTGATGTTTGGAACACAGCTTCTAACTGCGTGCGTTTTGCAGTATGTTGTCGAATTTATTTTATCTGTTTTTTGGGATATCTTTCCTAAGTCCCTAAGATTTAATTCACTGCGGCCAATTGCAATTAAACGCCGCGAATTTAAAACAAAAAACTTATGTATTTACAGCCGTCATCAAATGACACGTCTGTACGGTGTGACCGTGTCTGGCTTAATTTGAAATGTCGCAAGTAATGTGACCATGTGCAGCAGTGAGCGGAAATTGTAGTGCAGAATGAAAACTCAAATATTTGTATTCAACTAACTAAGGCCGTTTTTTAGCTTAGATTACACAAATGTTCTGTAACATAATTTAAAAATTTAAATTTAGTTTTCGCAATGCGGCCACATATTTTTAGTATTTTAATAAATCGAATATAACATCGATATTGGAATAAAATATATCGTGTATGCACCTTGGGGATATCGATTCGCATGAATTTCTTTGCTCACCCCAAGAATTCCATGATCGCATCGCTAACAGAATAGTAAGCGCGTTGAACGCGCAATGGGAAAATTTATGCGCTGTGGAGAGCAAATTTGATTTTAATATACAAACAGTTTTAACAGTTTTATTAACCAAAAACGGTGCATGAATAACAACACATTGTAACAGATGTGAAAACGTTACAAAACAGGATAGACATCAGTAAAAGAAAAAAATAAAATCGAAAAGCAAGGTGCCAAAAAATGAAAACCAGTTATGTATGCGAAGTTGGAGTATTTCCTTTTTGTTAAGCGAAATGAAAAAAGCGAAACATTTTTATGGCAAACAAAATGAAATGTTAAATGAAAGTGTTGTTCAAAGTGTGTGCTTTAGCGCTTATTTTTTAAATGGCCAAAACACAACAAGCAGACAAGGTTACATTTTCCATGACAACACTTAAAACCAGATTCTGCCCGCTCCACGTCCAAAAGCCGATTTCAAGCGAATTTCTTGCAAAATACAAAAGTAAGTACAAGCCAAGTATACATAAAAATGCTGCATGTGCACCGTAAGAGCCTTACAATAAAAAAATGGGAAAAAAATAGCTTCAACTGTGTGTGGGTTTTTGGCGTCTTTGCAGTCAAAGAGGCGGCGGCCGATTCTGCTTATGTGTGTGTGCGTATGAGTGTGTGCAAAAAGCAGGCAGGTAGAAGAGCGAGCCACATAAAGAAGATAAATAAGACTCAAGGGCAGCGGCTAGAAATTATACGTTTGATTTGTTTTGGTGCAAAAAAAAAAAATAAATAAAGACAAGGCGTCTCGGTCTCTCTTTCTGTCTCTCTTTATCTATCTGCTGGGGCAGGTGGTTTAGTTATTTGTTGTTCTAATTGTTCTTAATTTCAGCTAATAAATATGTTTTTGTGTTTACTCCGTCCATGTTTTAGTTTCATTTTATTTTATGTAATTGCCCAAAATTCAAGTCAGTTATGGGTGAAAAATCGATAAATCAGCGCCGCTGCAGCTGTTAGAGATGCGTGTGTGCGGAGCCCCACAAAGGAATTGGGGTAGGAATACACACTTACACATTTCTATGTATATGTGTGTGTGTGTGAGAGTATGCTATACATAAAACAAATAAGCCGCTTAATGTAAAAACGCCAACGATGCTCAGCGTATTTTTGGCGGCTGCCCTCAGAAAAACCTCTCTTTTACCCACACACACAAGCACATAGGTATGTACATTTTCATGCATTTTCCCTTTATGTGTATTTTTCTTTTTTGTTTGTTATTGCTGCAAATAAGAAAAATCAATACAGCTGCTGACGCTAGGATGGCTAGCTGTAAATAAGAAAAAGCAAAAGTGCGCCTTACAAACATTTTAAGTGTGTACACATGTTACTAACCCAATTTCAATATGGCTGGCAGACAGATGTAGTCAAATTAGTGAGAAAGAGTGCGAGAGAGAGGGAAAGCAATATGACTGCATGCTTACCGAATAAATAAAAGGCAGAAAACAAATCAACATCACCGCAAAAGTTTTCATGACTCATGCAAATGCTCAAATTTAATCTTAACTTTTTTTTCACACGCTGCTTTGGCTAATTTCGTATTTTGTGCGTGGGGGGAGGGTCATTCCTACTGGCCAAAAGTCAAGTGGCTTTTCTACGTATGCGTCAGCAGATAAAGCCCGTTATAAGTGCATGCTTACTTCTTATCGCTGCAGCAAAACGCAAAAAAAAAAACAAATAATAAAAAAGGCTATACGAGAATTTTCCACACTGCTAAAACGACTAACATATTTTTCAAGAATTTTTCGCTTATGATATCATTTTCGTTGATTGTTTCAATTAAAGTGCTCCACAAAAGCAGAAATTCTGCGAAAAGCATGCGTGAAAAATTGTTCTATTTATATACATATACGAGTACATTGGACTTATCTTCTGTGTTGCCATTTTCTGTTGAATTTCCGGCAATCGATCAACAAACAAAATACATTTATATCTTGTATAGCATGCAATACTTATTCTCTCATAAAATATAGGTTGGCCCTTATCAAAAACACAAAAAAAAAAACAAAGCTTAAACTGTCAGACGCATTTAGATTTACTTATCGTATATCGAAGAAAGACGGCGAAGGAGTTGCACGTTATCAGCAAATCAGAGATGAGCAATGTTATCGATAAGCAGACTATAAATTATTGCGCCCCCAATTGAACTCTAATGAGTAAGAAAATTATCTTTTCTTTATAAAATAATATAAATGTAGTTGTTTTTTTCTACACTCACGAACTTTTCACGCGCGCAACTCAAATGCTGACCTAGAACAGTTGTTGTTGTCAACTATCTCATTCTTTGTGTGCCTCTCGCTCGCACAATGTCGTTCATTTAGTGCTTATATTTAATTGTCACGTCTCATTGTAGACAGCTCTTCCGTGGCTACCAAAGAAATGACGCCATATTGCGCTGCGTGTGCCCAACACTTTCAATAAACTTTCTATGCATTTGTGTGTGTGTGTGTGTTTGTAACAGTTGCCAAAGGGCAAGTGCGGTAACAGCTGACATTTGACAAGAGAAAATTGCAGCTACAATAAAGTTGGACATGTGTTATTACCGTTGGGTTGCCACCCAATTTTATTTACATATGCTTGAATGTGTTTTTCATTTTTGTAGATAACTGGAACAGTAACAAGTGCTAAACACATTTTTCAATATGTTTAATCATTAATAAAAAATAAAGAATTTTAAGCTTATGGTTTGGACGGCTTTTGTAAATATTATTGTAAGCTGTGTAATTTCAATACGTAAGTGTGTGTGTGGTTTTATATGTCTGCATATTTGTATGTTTTTATCAAATCAGATAAAATGAAAGCTTCTTCTATCTTTTTATCTACCAAGAGCTTCTTGCTTATGAATTATAACTTGAATCACAATAAGTACAAATGTAAGGAGTGAACAAATTGGGTCGTTATGCGTAAAAAGTAAGTAAGTATCGTGGCTACTTACAATTGGGTACCTAGTAGGTACTGTAGTTGGTAGTTATTAATGGACACCAAACTGGGTACTTATCAGTTGGTACTTAATATATTCAATTCTTCTGCCTTTTCACATACGTTTAATTATCATATTTTTAATCTTCATTTTATGCAGGGCATAAAACTTGTGCATGGCAACAACAACCAATTTGGCTTCAAGGAATGCTTTGATCTCGAAATAAATTTGGGACAGGCAATCAAAAGTGAGAGATAGAGCGAGAAAGAGAGAGAAAGATAGGTTAATTCATTTATTTGTGTTTGTGTTGTATTTGTTTGAATTGGACTCGTTTGTTTGTCTGTTGGTGTTGTTTGCCTTTCGTTTGTTTGTGTGAAAGTAAGTCAAATGCGTTTGGACATACACACACACACACACACACACACAGCTACACCAACACACAAGACACGCACGCAGCGTTGCACACGCTTTTGTTGTGTTGTTGATTTAATCAGTTTGTTGTTGTTTTTTCTTATCAGCACTCTCTTCACTCTCTTTTATTTATTTACTTATGTTTGTTTTTGTCCAAGTTTGGTTTTGGGTCTTTTCTAACGTGTACTTTTCCATAAAAAAAAAAAACGATAAATTGAATTATGTATTTCAAATAATATTGGCTGTGCATGCGTGTAACTAAATTGCTAATTAATGATATTTAAACTGTTTTATCGTTGTGCTATGACCCCATTTAAAACTTAATTATTTTAATGGCACACGTCGCAAATTAAATTGAAATGTCTATCGTACTAAATTACTGCCACAAATGAGATACTCGCATCATCTTATATACATATATCTATATGTATATTCACGACTTAATTGTTTACAGATTAGTTTCAGCTAATGGTTAAAAAGCTTTGGGTGTGGCTCTTGAGGCAGGCAGACAGGCAGCGGGTGCGAACAATTAGCCCGGTAAAGTGTGGCCGGCTGCTGCTTGTGTAAAAGTGTCACGCAACCTGGGCACACCTGAACTGGACTCCAACAGCTCATCACTCGTTCCATTCCCGTTGATGCGTTGATGCTAATCGGCTAAACGTGCGCCAATTTTGGGCACGATTTGTGGAATTTCTGCGTAGGCAAATTCTACGCTCTTTTTATGGCTATGATTTATATAAATTTGTCACATATGTGTGTGCCAGCTTAATTTTTGTGGAAGTTGTAAATAAAAGTCGCTAATATTGCGTGGGCTCTCCTTTCCTCTGCCCTTGACTATGGTCAGTTCAACGCCGTTATAAAAATATATAAATATATGTATATATATGGGCTTTGCCTGTTCCCATTCCCAATCCCAATTGAAGTCAATTGAGTGCTTCATTATGCAAGCACCGTAAAAGTGGCAATAACCACAACTCATCAATCATTCAAATCGCCGGAGCACATAAATCATGTGAGAAAAATCAATCAGGCCAATCAAAACATAAAAAAAATGTCTATATTATTTATTGAACAGCCGAATATGTATGCAATATGGTTACTATCAATTTTATCTTTTCGAATACAAATTTGGTGTAATAAAATTTATGAAATTTAAACATATACAAAAATGGTATTTTTTAATTTAAGTGCAGAGTCTACACCACCAAAAGCAAAGTCAAATAACCTTCAACACCTCTAAACTTTTGAGCAACGTCGGAAATCCGCAAAGTAAAAAAAAAAAACTATGACGAAAATCAATTTTCAATTTGCATGCGATTTCTTTTGAAGTGTTTTTCGCGTGCAAAATTATGCAAATTTTGGCAAATACGTTAAAAGTTTCGATGGTTTTGTGATGCGGGCGGAAAACAAACAGTGAAGAACCCAAAAATTGCACTTTATTATGTAGAGGTTGTCTTTTTGTTTGCACGATTTTTTTGAAAGCCAGTTGAAAGCCCTTTGCGCAGAACTAAAATTACTAAAGATGAGCTGCATGACGCATCAACTTTGCAAAAGGAGGGAAAGAGATGTAAAAGAAAGAAACTGTCAAAAAATGTTGTCATTCGCCTTAGTGTTGCACAACATTTTAAATGCAAATGCGATGTGTGTTGTAAATTTTTTTTTTTTTTTTTCATGACTTGACGACATTATTTCAAATAACTAATGTTGACTTGAATTTGAAAATAAATATTAGCTGTCAATTAATATTTTACATACAGCAAGTTTAAGATGGGCAATCTCCTATAAAAAACAAAACAAAACCACAAAAACAATAAAGTGTGTTTCGTAAGACAATAAAAAGCAGCTCAATTCAAGGAAATACATTCGCTGACGATGACGATATGAGTTTGTGGTCATTTACCTACGCCTATCGACAGCAAGCTGCGTAAGCTCCTAATGACCTCCTCCGCCCCAGCCCAGAACGAATCAAGATTAATTGTTAATGGCCAAGTTTTCGCCGTTTGTCTTCTTGTTCTTATTGTTTTTGTCTCAGTGGGGCGTGTGCCTGGCCCCGGCCATAAACGTGTTTTCTTTTCTTTTTTTTTTGCTGTGTGCCACTTTTTGCATATGATTCACGCGACTTTTCTTTCTATTCACCACACACACATTTCCTTTTGTTCTTTGGCGCCTAACTGTTAATCATTTATATCTGACCCCCTTTCATTCTTCAGCAGATTCAGTTATGGTAAATTTGTCAACCTGTGTGTGTGTTTGTATATGTCGCCGCTTCACACATCATTTTGATTGTACAATTCTGGTGCGAGTTACAACATAATTTGCCAAATGTGATTAGCAAATTATACCATATGGACGTGGAGTCTGTTTTTTTTTTTGTTATTTATTTAATTTGTTAACTACCGCCGTTCGCTTTCAATGCAACGCTTCGCTTAACTGTGGCAAATTGAAAGCTTTGCCGGCGCAATTACAGCGAATTGAAAAGTACGACTACGACTGACTTGTTGTAGGCAATAAAAATTGGCCAGTGAGACGAAAACGACGCTCGTTCGCTCAGAAGTTCATTAACCTCCTCTCCTCTTTTGATTGTTATTTCTTTCAGTACCATGTGCGCATGTGTGCGTGTGTTCGGTGTGCCTTATGCTCTGCTGGTGCGACTGATGGTTGCCTTTTGGGCGGCGTTAGAACTTTGGGACCTGACGTCATTGCGTGGGCGTCTGCGCATTGCTTTGTACTGCCTTATGTGTCGCTGCTCAAGCGCATTTGTTTAGTTGTAATTATTCATTTTTTCTTTTTTTTTGTAGTTGCGCGCCTGGGTGTGGGCGGATCTTTGTGACTGTCAATACTTACTGTCCAGAGAGGAGAGCCGCAGCCAACTTCAATGCACAATTGCGTATCGAATTAATATTAATCATAATAATAGATATCGATACTTATCACTGCAAGTGCCGCCCATCGACACGACTTTCGATTAATAAAAAAAAAAATTGGCGCCGCTTAGTGAAAAGTATGCAAATTTGTTTTTGCAAAGCATATCAAACAACTTGCGCAATTGTAATAAATGTAGTCGCATTTTTTTGCGCAATAAAAGTTTATTAACATTTTGCTGCTTAACAACAACATAAAAAAAAACAACAAACGGTAGAAACTCAGACAGACAACCGCAAGAGTTGGTTGGTTAGCATTAGTTGCTGGATTTGTGTACGTAACGGTACCTGAGCATTCAGTGTTGAATAATAGTGGGGCATAAAAAAGAGCCAAAGATTAACAAATGAGCAAACGTTTGCTTTATTTTTATTTTTTCATATGCAAATGCGGCAACCACGCCCACTGTCAGTTGGAATTTTTACAAATAATGCGCATTTCCTTGTCAGCATTTAGGTTGGCCAACAAAGTGCAAAGAAACAAGAAACTAGAATGCTGAACTAGCATATGCCCTATACAACACAAATGAAAAGAGGGATGCGCAAGGAGAATTCATCTTTCCTTTTGAAACTCACCATGTTGAGAAAGGAAGAGAGAAAGTGCGAGAGAGAGAGAGATGCAAAGAGCGAGCGGCGCTTAATGAGCTTTGCTTATCTGCCCACTTTGCATCTGCTGCTGAGGTGCTGCATGCATACTCATACACAGACTAGCGCAAGTACAAATAAAACGGAACAAAAACAAACGCCACAACTTTAATCATAAACAATGGAAAATTTACAATATGGAAAGTTAGAGCTGCTAGTTGAGTATGTGTGAGTGAGCGAGACCGAACGTGCGAAGCGCGTCGGTCTGTTTGCCGGCCTATCTATCGAATGTGCTTAAAGCGCTCAGCCAAGCAATGCTCTATGTTCAGCAGCAAGAGTAATATTTAGAAAAGTTTTTTGTTTTGTTTTTATTGTACATATAACAATAGCTTATTCATGGTATGTGTGTGTACGTGCATATATAACTGCCACTGCGCTCTAATAACTATTTATAATAATTACTCATTTTTGTGGTCTGTTATTAAAACATTATTATTATTATTTTGCATACTCTAAAGGCCGTAAAGCATATCGATTTGTCTGTTATAACTATAAAATTTTGTTATTTTAATTGGTTTTATAAATTTTGTGTTAGGAATTCTACGTCTAGGATTATATAATCACATCCTATTAATTTGAATATACTATTTACACATAATTTATAGGGTATTTGAATAGTCAGGCATTGACATTCTCATATGGAGCTTCTTTACCAGTTTTGTGTCCGTTTTCGATTCATACACACTGCTCAATATTTTGGTTACCTCTGTCTGGCTACCGCTTGTCATGTGCACCCGCTCTCTCTCCCTCTCACTTTGTATGTATTGCTTATAATTAATCTTTTGCTTTGTCTTCTTTTTTTTCGCGTTTTTTCAAAAGCTCTCCAAAGCGATCGCAATCGTGCGCTGACCTTGAACGTAGTCCAATAAACACACAAACACAGAAATAGTAGAGAGCAGACAAATTATTTTGAAAGACAGCTTCTACGTTTTTAATCGAACAATTTTTGAACTGTATTCGCAATTCGTAAGCACAACGCACATTTCATGCTTCAATGTGAAGCAAATATTTTCATTGGCACGCACTTTAAACACAAACAGCAGACGAAAACACAGCAGCCTCCTACCGCTCTCCCTCTTCGCGTTGTCATCATTATTTTTCTTTTCGCTTCATCTCCATTCTTCGTCGTCGAACCTGACATTAAAAATTTTTAAATGCAGCCGACTGCATTTTATGCTGTCTTTCTGTCTTTTCTCTCTGTTTCATTTGCTTTTGACTTTGTCGCCTCGAGGCCATAAATATTTCGATTTCATTTCAAAAAAGAAGACGAATAAAATAAAATATATGCAAATTTTGCATAGTCTTTCTCAAGCAGCAAGCTAAATTTGCATATCAAAACTGAATTTCGTACTTTTGTATTTAATGCCAAGCGAATTTCTTTTGCATCCTCTTCGCCTGCTGTTGCTGCTGCTGTCAAACTTGACACTATGCCAAAAATCGTCGGCATACTATGTATGTGTATGTTGTGCACTCTTTCCGCTGCAGTCGCTCTTAGGCGGATGACATCAGCAACAGCAGCAGAAATGGAATAGTGCTGCAGAACAAATATGGATGGGTGGGGGAAGCTTTAACTTTGAGCCACCCAAAAGTTTTGCGCAACTAAATTGCTCATTGGCCATTTTTTGATGATTAATAGCAGTGTTGAATAGCACGTACCAAAAGCATCAAGCAAATGCTTACAAGTGTTTCTATGTGTGTGTGCTTTAATGTTTGTAATAAAAGCGCAGAATTATTCGTATTGTGCTTCTTTTTGTATTTTTTTTTATTATTGTTGGCCAGCTATTTTGTGTAATCAACGTGCAATGAACTTTTTCACACACACATATACATACATATATACATATGTAGTAAACATATCAGCGGAGGAACAAATTGAGGCAGGTTCTCGTTCGTTGCTGCGGCTGCTGCTGCTAATGTTTATTAGGCCTTTTTTTTAATTTTACTTGGCCGCGTATCACACACTCATTGTACCGTATCAGCAACAGTGTTTTTCGCTATTTTTTTCGTTTGTTTTTATTGTCAAACACAGAGTGGCATAAACTTTTATTTTCCGCATACAGACAAATACAGGCTAATTTGCATAAAGTTTCACACGCCGGCAAACACAGACAGACAAGCACACACAACACACACCCAGACTTCATACTCTCCGCACTCCACAGTGACCCGCTCCCAATAGTAGTAAGTCCACTCTCCCACACTCACTCACTCAGCATTGTGCTCTCCGTTTTCTCTCCCACTGGCGCTCCTCGGTCTCTCACACACAGCTGCTGCTGCTGTCGACGTCTCTGCGAGAGCTTAGTGTGTTTTTAGCTTTACGCTCGCGCGTTACTTTGGCACGTCAACGCGGATCGTCGCCTGTTGATTGTTTAAAAAACTTCGCGTTTAATAAATAATCTTGTTGCTGATTTGTGCCACGCTTTGTGTTGGATTCCTCACTTTGATTGTTAGTTTCTAATTTACTATAAACTTTGTAGTCGCGAAATTTTCTCCGAAATCGAAACACGACCCACAACATATTTAATTAATACAGACTATCATATTTTACTTTTATTTGTTTCGCTATTTTAGCTTGACATCTAATCAGCTTTGTTCTCAATAGTAATAATTCAACCAAAATTCGATGAAACTCAATAGCCCTTGACAAAAAAAAAAAAAACACTCAATAAGCTTCCGTAACAAACTTGATATGGTTAAACAATTGAAATAAATAACAAAAGTCGGCGACTTATGCAAAAATGTAAAAAAAAAAAAGATACGCTGTGTAATTATCATTGAAGCGTTTGCCCCACACGTATTTTAAATATGCATTGAAATGTGTGTGAACAAAATTCCAATTCAAGATGGAAACTGAAGCAAAACAAATAATACACATGTGAACACAATCCACATGCGATCCACAAACACAAAAGCAGCTGTGCTCTAAGCTGTGTTTTAACAGTTGCTTGGCTAAGATACGAATTCGTATTCGTTGAGGGCCTTCACATTTTGACGCCTGATTGAGTTACATATTTTTACAACAACAACAAATATCTATGCAGTGTTTACAGCGAGGGTTAACTGAGAACTTTGTTATGTGTGTGGCTTGTGCATATTAATTGTACATTAGCATTAAACAACTCAATTAATATGTATGACGAACATAACATTTATAACTTATAAAATAATCGAATGTCGAAGGTGTAATAAAATTGTTAATTTCTCAGTATATCGACACCATATTTCATGCAAACTAATTTGCAAGAGTTGAGTTCAGTTCAATTTGCATGTTCATTTGGAATTTAATGCTTAAAAATCATTAGCAAGTTGACAAGTGTGCTAACCAAACAAAGACAACAACTTTAAAGTTGAGGTAATTTCAATATTTATACAATTCTGAGAAGTTTAAGTCTGTGCTAAATCATTTAATGCTAGAATGCAAATATTTATAATGGGAACAAATTGCTTTTGCAGCACATTTGAGCTTTAAGCAGCAGTTAAAATAAATGCTTAACAAATTAGGCAATTAAACTGAAGTTGCCTAACTTTACTGCCATACCTCGCATTACACAGCTAAAAATAATAAAAAGACGCTCACTTGATTTTAATTGTTTGAACTATTGTTTGAAATTGTTAAAAAAAAATGTTTTCCCATCACAATTGTAATTGTTGTTCGAGTTTTTGACTTGGGGGCGTCTTTGCCTCTGCTTGTCAAAGGTCATGCCACAATCAATGTCAAAGGTCAAGTAGCGTTAATTTGCAGCAATGCACACATATTTTCAGTAATATTCGTACTCTTCTTATTTCTAGTTTTTTTTACTTCCATAAATTTACTTGGTTAATTATCTGGCGTTGTTGAAGCTGCTGTCAAGTTTGCAGTTAATGTTGAAAAATATATTTTTGATTTATTAACAAGCACGTTTTTTAAGCTCATTGTTATTGAGGAGCTGCTTAGCAGCAGCCTCCGTTCAGGGTCAGTTTAGTTTAGTTGTTGTGTTTGCCTGTCGATTAGCAATTTGATTTTCTACTGTTCTAAACTTAAAACTAAACTCACATGCGAGATTTTAATCGTGCCCCAAGGTCCTTAAGCCCACAAACCAACCCAACCAACTAACTTAACCACCCAACTAACCGGTTGTAAAAATCAGGGCCCATTGACTGACCTCGTCGTAAGCGCTGCTGCTGCTGCTGTTGCAATTTCAAATTCCAAATGGCGCAAATGGCAAATGAAGACCCACATTATCCACTTGCCACTCAATTGGTGGCCAGTCGTCAGCGCCATGCCTCAATTGGTTTCTTGGTTTCTCGGTTTCTAGGCCACCAGCGGCTCCGACGAAAGTGAATTTCTAGTTTGGCACGAAAGCCATCAAATTTATTGAGATTGTGTTTTTTTCTTTTTTGGCAAGGTGTTCGCTGCTGGTGGCTCATAAAAATGTCTGCACTTTCCAGAACATTGCATGTACTTACAAGGATTGTCAGTAATACAGATTATATCTATAAAATCCAACCTCTGCTATATTTAGTAATTGGAGCTGTCATTCTGAGGACTATGACCTTTAAATTAAACAGTCTTCTTGGGTTGAAACCATTAAAAATGAAGTGAAGTGAAGAAAACTTCTCTAAACCCATAAAGTATATAAATTCTTGATCAGTCGAGTTGATTTAGTCATGTTCGTCATATTCTAAGCAAATTGATCTCAGACTCTATTTGAGCTAGATTTAAAATGTACTCCAATTGTTCATTTTATTAATAACTGCACTCGGTTCGCGAATATCGCGTCGATTTACGACACCAATAAAATACACAATTCTAAAGATATAGTCTTATTTTTTCTATATAATATAGCCTGACATATTTTTGATTAACTTTATCAATTTCATTAGGATCAGTTAAGAAACGTTGACTTCGATAACCAAAACATGTTTTCATATCGAATAAATTACTATCAGCTGGCTGCAGGGTGTCTTCGAGTCGGGCGGTTTTAGATTAGAGTTTGCCAATTTCTAAAATGTTAAAGTTAATTAGCACATTAAAAAAACTGTTTAACTTTAGGTGTGTTTCACACAAAATAAAATTGTGGGCTGTCAATAATTGCAAACATTTCATCTTTTTAATCTTCAACTCAACTGAACTTTGACATAAAAAAGAACAAGTTTAGACTTTCTTTTCGTTGAATATGTTAGACAAATTTATTATATATTTTATATATATATATATTGAGAATGAATCATAAAGCGTTATTGAAGAAACACTTTAGTCTCGCTTCAAAGAGATCGTATTCGTATTTATATAAAACTCATTTGGTTACGTGAATACTATAAATGTATACAAATTGTGCGCATAGGTATATAAATAATTATATATATTTGTATATATATGTTTATATATGTGCGTTATTAAACAAAGGTCGTGTGGGGAATGAGTAATGCGTTTTCGCGCTTAGAACGGAGAATATTGACAGAGGCAGCTGCTAATAAATAGAACCAAGATTCAATAAATTCGATTAAGAGACGTAAGATTTGAATTTGCTGCCAAATATGGGTGTAACAAGTTGACGCGACTACAAAATCGATGACAAAGACGACTATCAACAACAACAAAAACAAGAATAATAATAACAATAACAATAACAATATTACAATATAAACATGTAAATTCAGATTGTATAAGATATGGAAATTGTTTACAACAATATCTCCGTCACATAATAATGAGGAAGTGTGGGCAGACAGAATTTACAGACATTTGCAGCATTGCTTGAGGGGCATACAACAAAAATCAGAATTAATCGCAAGCGAAAGTTGAGTTGGGCATTAAAGTTAATCATATGAAAAAAAAAAAAGAAATAAATAAATAAATGTATAGTTTATTGATGGCAACAACGTGCGCTGAATGTCGAATGGTGTCGTTTGAAGACCAACCAGAGAAGAAGAAAGAAAACAAGTAATAATGCTGTCGTGGATTGAGCTTAGCTACAATATACCCTGTAATCAGCCATTAAATATACTATAGTTTTATTGTCAAATTTACCTTTACCTTTACACACTCAAATGTAAGAATGCCTTGAAATGCTCTCATTTCTTGTGAAAATACATATTGGAGTTGAACTTGATGAAATTATATGCATTTGAGAAATAAAATGTCCATGTATATTATATAATAGCTTTTATCGGAAATCGATAAATATCGATAATTGCACCATGGGTGCAGTTTTTAATTATATTAAATATACTAAACAATAATGTATATACACTTTATGTGTTCGTATACGCTTCCTTGTGAAACCAATATACCCCTTTTACACATTTGTAATGGGTACGTGTTAGAGCAAAAAAATATGTCGAAAGCATTGGCGAATGGAAGGGGCAACGGGGAATATATTTATATATATTTTTTTATAGAGACAGATAAAGAAATACCTGTAGATATGCCTATAAATGCGTTCACATTGTTGCCAGCTGTTTCAAGGGGGCACAAATGTTACCTTTGTGTGGTGTGTACATTGTAATAGTAATGATCATATAATGCTACATTTTTATTGCAAAAAAAAAGGAAAAGAAAAATGAACGCATCGTCGTGTGGCGTCTGGCGATGATTTGCGAATTGTCAAAAGTAGCAACGAGTTTGTTGAGCTCGCTCCTCCGGCTTCATCTAGCCAGGTTCCGCCTTCGGTTTCTACACCGACAACGGCGACAACTTGAAACGACGCCTAAACACCACACCACACCACACAACACAGACAACAAAAAATACACACAACAAAAAAAAAAAAAAAACACACACACACAACAAAAACACACACAAATTGCTGTACAAATTGTGTAGCAAATGCGCCTCGAGGCGGCATCGATGTAGAGATGTGCGTGTTTTAATGAACGTGAGGCGTGCAAATTACCATACAGCTATATAAATACATATCTACACATATACATTATATATATATATATATATATATTTTTAACACAAAAACACATAAAAAATATTTGTTATATTTGTTAGGCATAACATGGCAGGAGTCGATATTAAAGTTACAACAGAAATTTGAACTGAAAAGAGAAAAAAGAAAGCAACTGAAAAGATAAGAAAATAAAACAAATAAACAAAAATAATAAAAATAAGGAGTTAATGATTAAAAAAACCTACACGAGCAAAAGGAAAGCAACTGAAAAGACAAGAAATTTGACCATTTCTAGAACTATAGATTTATTTTATTATTTTTATATATATTCTTGATCAGCAACATTTGTCGAGTTAACCTAACTATTTCTTCCACAGTTTAAAGCTTGCGACATTTAAAATAGACACCTTCAACTCCATAAAACATATATATTCATGATCAGCATTACTAGCCAAGTTGATCTAGGCATATCCGTCTGCAGGCAATCAATTCGTTCAGATTTAAATCTCAATAACCCCGTTTCTTAATCTTTTTAATATTAATTTTATACACTAGAAATTCTAGTTTTGCAGACTTGAACGAATGCAACTCTCGATAATTAAATATTTCCATTGAATACAACACTTGGCACCTGCTCCATTTGATACGACAAACTTTAGCAATAACTGGCAATCATTTCCAGCTAGTTTAAATCAGCACGACGCCAATGATAATTAAATTTATTATTACAATTATTTGTTAGTGTGTCATTAAGAAATTTGTGCAAATGGAAATAAATGAAATAAATAAACTTTTTTTTAGACATGCCGAAGATTAAATACTGTAGCTGAGCGCATTTAAGTTATCGACAAGAGCGATCAATTTTCTATATATGATATAGTAAGTAGTCTGTTGTGGGAGATATTTAAATATAAGCATATTTAGTGAGTTGCGGGTTCTGATAACTTTCAATCAATTGTTCCTATAGCTAGCTATGTGATATGGTGATGCGATCAGATCAGCTTTGATATATGTATTATCTATATCATAAATACGATTTAGATGCCTAGTTTCATCAGTGACTAGTGACTAGTTAAATGGCGATACAAACTTCATAGCCAAGTCAGAATACCCTCTGCAAGAATACCCTATATAAAATCAGTCATTTACCTTATATGGCAATTGGCTATTAGCTGTTGGCTGTTGTCAGTTGGTAGTTGGCAGTTGGCAGTTGGCAGTTCGTGCGGATGGCGATTCTATAAATGAGCGCAGTTGAAATATGAATTGCTAAGCATAAAACCAACTACCTACAATAAAAAATAGTGCACAAATCGACAATAATTCGAGTAATTCAGTTGCTTTTATTTGTTGCTGTTGTTGTTGTTTGTTGTTGTTGTTTGTTGTTGTTGTTTGTTGTTGTTGTTGCTGTTCAATCTGAGTGAACGTGCAATTATTGAGTTATAAATGAAATTGTTTCTCTTTTGCGCTGATTATGCTGCTTGTATCTTGTTGACTTTGCAGTTATGGTTATTGTTGTTATTATTGTTGGCTATTTGTATATGTTCGCCTCAACATGCATATCGTGCAACAAGTCATAAATTACATAATTTGCTGTACGTTTATCTGTTCAGTGATATTGCAATTGCTGCTGTTGTTGTTGTTGTTGTATCTACTGCGATCTGCGACCTTTGTTTAACTTTTCTTCTTTTTTCTGTTGGGTTTATTGAACTCTGAACCCAACTGGCTACTCTATACTATACTCTTGTAAATTGATACTGACTTTAAGTTATGCTTTACTTAATTGCTTACAATTTGTAATACTCTAATCAATCAATCTTTGGCTTTAACTAATCCGTATTTGTTGTTCTTGCCCCGATTTGCATGTTCAACTCATTTTAGGTATTAATTTTCATGTTAAACGCTTTGCTGCGATTTCCTTATACATCAAAATCGTGCCTTTGTATGCAAATTTATTATTGTGTCGTGACATATTATCATAAATTAAATACATACATAATTTTCAATAATAATAATAATATAGGAATTAGTCGTCAGATTGAAAATACTTGTAGATTGTAACAAGTTAAGAGTTCTTGAAGAGACAGCTGAACTTTGAGATACATCATCATACTTACATCAATTTGAAGGCTTTATCTTTAGGAAATCGAAAATCGATTTGTATCGATAAAATTAAATGAATTTAGGCTGCGTGGGGTAAACGAGAAATTTAATTTAAAGTAATTTTTTCTTTCTTTTGCTTTCTTTTGCTTGTTACTTGTGCATTGCATCATTATACCCTCTTGGCCATTTTTAATGACTTTAGGGTATAATAAAAAGAAAACCGATTGCAAACTGGATAAGTTTAACTTGTCATTTATATACATACCTATGTATATATATATATATATATACAGATATCTGTATGTTGCGAACGTTTTCTTATTTAAATTTCTGTGAACTGCGTAAATATTTATACAATGTCCGTATGCAACAGGTACTATATACATATATCGTATATCGTGTATATAATTTTTATGACTGTTGTCAAAACGAAAAAAAAGAAGAAAAACATAAAGCAGAGAAAACAAACTCAACTTAACTCAAGTTTCCTTGGAACCCTAAGCAAATGCTTTTAGATGACAAATTGAATGCTTACCACATTTTTCCACTTTGTTGTAATTTGTGCCGCATTTGAAATAACAAATGAGCTGCTGAAATTTCAATGCACTTGCTGCACTTCCGAGATAACAAATTGAAATTCTAGATGTTGTTTGCCCATGGGTCGGGAAGGCAACACCCATAAAGGAAGCAACGGGAAACTGTCGTCGCCACAACGAGGGTCAAGCTGCCTCTTGTTGTCGTTGTGGTTTCCCTGGGATGGTGGGTGGGTGGGGGTGGTTTTCGTAAACGGGAAACGGTGGCTAATGATGAGTTGGATTGCGGGTTTCGGGTTTTCGAGGTGCGTCGCCATTATTGACGTCAAGGCCCCCACCCCACATCCAAAGCTTTTAAAAGTCATTTGAATTGTGGCTTTTTGAAATGTAATGTGAATTGATTTGATTGAATAGTATATATTGAATTGATTTAATTGAATAATATATATATATGTATTTTCAAATGCGTACTTTCGTAATTACACTTAAATCGACTGCTATATATCAATCCGTATTATTGTCGCTTTGGTCAGGTTTTTATCAAGTCTCACTGATTTCGGGACTTGCTATTGAAAACATTTTACTTATATATATTTTTTATTATCATTACATTTTTATGTGGCATATTTCAATCCAAATCAGATTCGACACGTCTTTTTGAATTCATTGATTTAGGAGTATGCTTTTAAAAACATTTCATTTAAATATATATATTTTCTATTAATATTAAATCAGTTTTATATTTCAATCTGCATCATTTTCGTCTTTAGTCATGTGTTTTCAAGGCTTGGCTTTTTATATGCATTTTTTAAATTATATTTTTTGTACTTTTGCCTTTTTTTACTAAATCAGATTTAATGTTTTTTTTAATAACTATGTCGTAAAATGAGCCAAATAATCGGCTGTTTTAATCTTAATTTACTTCTTTTTTTTTTACTTAAATGCAATGAGATATTAAATTCAGTTGTGCATTTATTGACACTATTATTTTGTTTTTATAGCTTATTTCCTTATTTTTTTTATGAACACGTACGAAATTTGTGAGCTGCGCCTTTTAATTTAACGCAATTGGCCTCAACTTTAAGTTTTATTGAAGCGGCTTTTTTTAGATCTTGAATCGAATCTTAGTTGCATAAGTGCAGTTAACAATTGCAAAGTGCGGCTATAATTATATAAATACTCGTATATATACATATATATATATTCCCAACAACTTTTAGTGTTATTTTAACAGACAGCAATCAGCCCAAAACTTATTGTTAAACTCATTATTACGGAAAACAGATTCCACAAAAAAGTCAATGGCTTTTAATTATTTGCAGAGCGCTTTATTTATCGCTGGCATTTTCTGCTTAATATTCAAAATAATTAAACAAAATAGTCCAAGCAGCTTAAAAGCTGTCAAAATTGCAGACTTGCTAGACTCATATAATTATTTTGCTATATTTTTTATTGTACTGTTTGCTGATGTTGAGTCAACGCCTCTGAAGAGCTTAAATATATTTTGTATTTAAATAATTAGCAGACTAAACACACATGTGCATTTTATTTATAATTTCTTGTTAACACTTTCTTCATTGCAGTTTTATTGTGCAACAACAACAAGTGCAACAATTGGCACAATTGGCGATAAATCAGCAACAGCAGCAGCAGCAGACGCCGCTTGAACTTTCAACAGACACCGCAAAAAAAAAAAAAACAAAAAAGAAGAAAAACGAACAACGAAAAACAATCAACCAAAACGAAGCAGACAGAGGGACGAGAAGGAGGAGGCAGTGCATCCATTAACAGCAGCAGCGGACACAAGCGGAAGGGGCTGCGTCAGCGTCTTCTTCTTGTTCGTCTCGGTATCGATTTCGCTTTGGCTTTGGCTATTTTGGTGGTGTGGCAGAAGAGCTGAAAAGATACTTGGTAGATTGCTAGAGGCCCACGCCACGCGGGGAATGCAGCATGTGGCCATGTAAAGCCAACAACAACAACAACAGCAGACAACAGCCATAAAAACAACAAGAACAACAACAACAACAACAGCAACAACAAACTTGGCCACACTTGACAGAGTCACTTTAGCAGTCAGTTTAGCAGGCAGTCAGTCACTTCTTATTATTCAAGTCAGCGCAGCGGAAAAGCGTCGATGAGTTGAGCACCGATAGCCAAGTTCAATTCAATTCAAGCTGCTGCTCCCCTCCGCCTCCCTCCCTCTTCCAACTGCAATGGACGCAACGCAGCACCAGCAGCAGGAACAGCAGCAGCAGCAGCAGCTAGCGGAACCAACGATAGCAATTGTTGCCAGCGCCGCTAGGTCATTGGACCAACAGGTGGAGGCATCTTCCATTGGTTCGCCCAATCATTCGCACTACTCGAATCTCACCAATACCAGCAACAGTAGCTCCCACAGCAATAGCTGCCACAGCAGCAACGCCAGCAGTCCCTCTGTTGTCAGCGATAGCAGCAGTAGCACAACTTCCACTTCCACATCCTCCTCATCGGCGCCGCAATACAGCGAAGATTTGCGTGCATCGGCGGCGGCGGCGGTTGCAGTGCGTCAAAGTCAGACGCCGAGCCAGAGTCAGAGTCAGCGTGGTTCGCATTCATCGCACAAGACGTGTGAATTGGATGTGGGCGAGGAGGAACGCGACACCTTCTCACCCGTCTCCAGTCCCGATTGCAACGGTGCCGCAGCAGTAGAAATTGCAACTGTTGTTGTTGCCGGCGGCAGCAGAGATAACAAAAGTTACGACACTAAATTAAAGCCCTCATCAAAGGAGGAGAAACAACGCCAGAACGAGGAAATTGTCTGCATGGAAACCTCGACAGTGTCCACAGAGACCGGCTCCTGGGAGTCAGTTTATCCGAATGTGCCCGCACATGTGGCGCCCACATCGGAGGAGCCACCACCACCACCACCGGCGGTGTTGGAGGGCATCACTTCCAGCTGCCTGCTACGTGAATTTGAGAAGCGGGAACAGCAGCAACCGTTGACCGGATCACAGCATAGTGCTTGCTTCATCGATGCATCCTCGCTGCGCGATGAGGATGAGGTGTTATCCACCTTTCCCAGTCTGGACTGTGTCCAGCCGTTGGAGGATCCTGCAAAACCGGCAACCGAGTTGGAGTTGGAACAGTTTCACAAGGCATTCGCCAAGTGCAAAGGATCGAGTGTAACCCAGCGCAGCAGTCAATCCAATTGCAGTTCCGATGTGGAACCGGATGACACACAGCCGGATAGCACAACGAACAACTTGTCCGATGAGGAGAAACTGTGGAAGCGGGAACAACAGTTGCCCGCCAGTGGCGCCGAGACGAGCAGCGTCTCTTTGGCAGCTGCTGATGCGGACTCCTCGGATTCCTCTTTGATGAGTGGACGACGACGTCGTGTTCCAAGCTCAGCGGCACCCGTAGCGGTGCCATACAGTTTCCAGCACAATGCGCAACAGTTTAGCGTGCATCCGCTGGGTAGCAGTCCCAAGTTTGCAGCGCATCATGATCTCAGCTATACGACAGATTACTCCTCTAGTAGTCCAGGGCACAGTCTGGTCTGGTCGGAACAGAGCGGCAGGCAGCACTCAAAGCAACCAACTCAGCAGCAACAACAACAGCAGCATCAGCAATATGCTCCAACGCTGGCTCCACCCACAGACACGCCACACAACTCAATGGTCCATGTGCTGGAGCACATCTCGAGCAGCAACAATAGCTCCATACACAGAGATTATACGCTCAGCTCATCGCTATCGCATCATCGGGACTCGGGTGCTTATTGTAGTGATGCAACCGATTCGCCGTTGCCTCTGCCACGCACACCCAAACGCTCAAAGTTCGATGAGGCGAATCCCATTGTGTCGGGCGGTGCATCCATTGAGGATTTCCGCCAGAAGCATTGCGACAGTCCCAGTTTGAAGCGACGCACCGACACCTGTCCCATTGTCTCGGGTGGCTTTGTCTCACTGGACTTTGCCGCCACTCAGCCGCAAGATGATGAGGACAACGAATATGAGCGGGAAGCTGTCGAGGATGCGGAGCTGGAGGGAGTGGAGATGCGTGTGAAGAGTGTGCAGCAGCGCAAACCATTGTCGGGCATTGCATCCTGGGTGGTGGACATGAGCGATTGCCGGCCGGAGCGACGCAAGAGCAGCAGCTCCACATCCAGCTTGGAGGCGGCGGCCCGTGAACGGTTTCGCGAACGCTCCGATTCGAATAGCTCGCACAAGAGCGGCTGCGGTTTCTATGTGTCACTGGATGACATGGACAGAAAGCCAAAGACTAAAACCGAGCAGGAGCAGCCAGTCCAGCACCAACAGCAGCAGCAGCAAACTCTGAGCAAATCCTATACAGCGCCCAAGGCATCCAATTTCTTTGTGAATCTCTCGCAGAGCGACTACCACGCAAAGGAGCAACAGCAGCAGCAGCTCCAGCAGCAGATGGAGGAGGAAGAGCAGGCGGCGGCGGCCAAACAGGAGCAGGAGAAGAAAAATATTTTTAGCATGTTTATTGACTTTGGGGAGTCGGCCAAGCCGCGTGCCACAAATGGCCGCAAGGAACCGTTCAATTTGGCTCAACGCTTGAGTAGCTCGCTGAGCGTTGCCCAGCGTCGTAGCGAGGAGCTGATGAAGTCCAGTGCCAGCTCCACAGAGACTCTAATGGCCAAGAGCGGCACCACCCAGCCGCCCAAGGAGGAGAGCAAATCTCTCGATTATCGTTGCAATAATCTGGAGCAGCAGCAGCAGCAACAACCCTTGACTGTGGCAGCTTTGAGACGCATGTCCAGGCAGCAGCAGCAGCAGGAGGCGAGCAAGCGGCACAGCTGGGGCAGCAACAATAGCAGCAAGGAGCAGGTGGCGCCACTGGCTGGGGATTACAAGCGTTCGATTAGCCTAACTGCAAATGGAGGCGATCAGTCTGGCAACGGCAACGGTCTGATGAGCATCATTGACAAACTGCCCATCATTTCGAAGGCATCCTCGCTGTCTGTGGACAGCTCGCTGTCGCCATACGATGACTATAGCGTTGGCGCCTTGAGCAGCTGTTGCTCCGACGAGGAGGAGCAGCAACCGCAGCAGCACCAACAGCAGGCGACTGCTGCACGTCTGAAGAAACGTCGTCGCGATGCTCAGCTTAATGAGACCTATGACAAGAGCAGCAGTGTGGCCTCTGTGCTCACCGAGGGTGTCCTCTCCAAGGACATGTCGCCGGCATCGAATACGAATACGGACACCGATGATCTCACCTTTCAGCAGGATGAGCAGATTGCGTTGCGTGAAGTGCAGCAACAACAGGTGTCGGTGCCGGTGCAGGTGCAATTGACAGGTAGCTGCTCCAATCGCACCTCCATCATGGAGACGATCATTGAGGCCAAGGAGACGGCATCGCCCAAAAAGCAGGCAACAACAAAAAGTGCAACTGCAACAGCAGCAACAACGCTCAGCAATGGCCACACCATGGAAACGTTGCATGCCACAATTGAGAAGCAGAAACAATTGCTCGAAACGGTTAACGAGCATGCGGAGCAACTGGCTCCAACTGGCGCCGCAGCCAGCTTTGTTAAGCTCTCCGATATGGATAAACCGGTGGCCGCCAAACATGAACTGCAATCTCCGGATGCGATGAGCAAAAGTGCTGGTAATCAACGCAGCGCCAGCGCCGTCAACGGTCAACGTTTCTATCGCGATGAACAGCATCGTTCGACACGACCACATTCCTGGGCCATGACACGCTCCAGCGGCAATCAGATACAGCACTTTGCCAGCTCCGTCGATAATTTACGCAGTCTCTCGCGACTCTTTCCCAATTTCAGCAAGGAGTTCTCCAATTCGTTGCCTGGTGATATGGCGTTGGATAGTAATAATCCTGGACAGCAGCAGCAACAGCAGCAGCAGCCACAATTGGATTATATCCAGACGGATCTGAGTGGCGATTCCAGCTTGGCATCGAGTTTCAGTCGCTCCGGCATGGATGAGTCATCGATGAGTTGCCGTCAGCCGCGCCGGTTAGGCGAAGATCTGCTCAAGATGTTCCTGCAGGAGATTGCCACCGATATGCTGGTCGAAGTGCATGGGAGACGTATACGCGCCCACAAATGCATCCTGCGCAGTCGCTGTCAGTATTTTGCCGCAATGCTTGCCGGCCATGGTTCCCAGAGCGTTGTCTCCCTGCAGGGCTACTCCTATGCCGCTGTCCACTTTGCTCTCTGTCACATCTATTCGGGCGCCTCGCATCCGCCCGATGGGATTAGTTTAATGGAGTTGGCTGCGCTGGCGGATCTATTGGGTCTGGAGGGATTGAAGGAGGTGACCTCGCATGCGCTGAAGACGAACTATTGCCACAACTTCCATAAGCCGTGCTCCGGCTGCATCGATGGCATACTGCAGGTGTTGCCCGTCGCTCTCAATCATGCGCTCGATGATCTCTATCGCAAGTGCTTGCGCTGGACGTGTCGCCACTATCTCAAGGTGTGGCCCACGCGACAGTTTGCCCAACTTCCGCCAGACATACTCGGCCGGTGTCGCCAGCAGATTGTTGCCTATTTGGTAAGGATTCAATAACTTTAAAAGGGTACTTTTCTTATATTAAAACCTTTCTTCCAAACCCCCGCAGACATCCGAGACGGTGCTGGACACGGTGCTCGAATGTGATCATCTGGTGGCCCAGTTGTCCGCCTATCGGTGGGGTCATGTCTGTGAGCAGCTGGTTCGCGATATTTTGGACGCCGCCTATTGCTATGTGGGTGATCATTTTGCCAGCTTGATTGCCAGTGATTCATTTCTGTCGCTGGGCCATGATCGCAGCCGGCACATTCCACGGCTGGAGTCGCTGCTGCTGCAAACGGCCGCTGCTCTGACGCCGGAGCAGGCTTGTCGCAGTTATCAGCGTGTCACACGCTTGAATACTGTGCTGCAAGCGAAGCTCATCCAAATGCCCGAGAATCTTGGTGAACTGGCCAAGGAGTTGCAGGGTCTGCAGGAGGAGCAGCTCGACTGGCAGCCGGAATATATACGACTGGTCAGCGCTCTCGTCTATGCCGTCGAACAGTGCCTGATACGGCAGTGTTCGCGTGCAATGCGCGTTACGGCGTGGCAACGCATGGATCTGGAGCTGCGCAAGAAGATCCAGACAATGGCACGGCTAACGGAGCCACTCGATCTCAAGCGCAACGGTGGCAAGCCGGTGAGCAAGGCCTTCTCCTTTGGCGGCAGCACACGCAGTCAGGATCTCGTTCAAATCAAGCTCGCCATCCAGGCGCAGTCGAAGCGCGCCCAGGCGCACGAGACGCAACAACAGTATAAGGCCATCCACACCCAGACCACGTATGATCATCAGCCGGGCAATGTGCAGACCACTGAGCGAGGAGTTCAGGCCAATCACGATTTGCGCGAGGGCAACAGTGAGTATCCATGATGAGTACAAATTCAAACATATTCCAATTTAAATGACGCCTCTTCATTTTTGTTTCCTCCACCAGGTAAATTGCTCAAGTCAAATTCACGCGCTTACGTGCCGCAAACGCATCGTGCTAGTTCGCAGGCGGCCAGCGAGCGGAACAGTCTTAATTTGACAGCGCATCGACGCACACAGTCTGAGGCGCCGCCAGTGACACAAAAGAAACCGGGGGGCGCTGCTGTTGCAGCTGCACCAAAGCACACGGAGAGCGTAGCGGCAGCAGCACGGAGCACAGCGGCGCCTGTGCGTCTGGGTGAGGTGCGTGCTCGCTACATGGAGCCGCGAAAGCCGCGTGCAGTTAGCGCTGGCAACACGGCGACGGGTCCAATGCGGAGTGCCACAAGTGGCAGTATACCGGCGACGGGGGCGGCGTCACGCAAGGCGCAGGCCAAGAAACTGCACATCTCGTCGAGCGACAGTTCGCGCAACTCAAGTCCGGCGGCAGTGCGACGTGGCCAACAGAATGGCGGACAGCAGCAGCAGCGTCTGGGCAACAAGTCGAGCAATCTGTCCACCGATAGTCTGGCCAAAAGTGGCTCACGTGAGCGTTACTCCTCCGATCTGAATGTGGATTCGCTGGCGGAGAGCATGAAGAGCTCGGTGATTACCAATAAAACGATCTCACACGAATCGCTGACGAGCAGCTCGAAATTGGCGCGCGTGCAGCAGCTCAATGGTGGTGGCGTCACCAGCACCAAGCCACACGCAACTGGGCCGCCATTGCGTGGCACACAGCGCACCTCGACGGTGGGCAACAAGGCGACACGTCAACTGAAGCAGCAGCACAATGCTGCAATTGGTGCCAGTGGCGCCTCCAACGGTTCCAGTCCCAGTTCGGTGCACACAACCAAATCGGCAACCAGTCGCTTGTCTTCGGTGAGCAGCACTTTGTCCACGCGGGAGATGTTCAAACAGCGCTCCATATCGGTGCCGGCTGGCGGTGAAGCAGCACCAGCCAAGAGTCGTCCCAGTTTTCTCTCGGCCAAGTCGCGTGAGATACTCGCCAAGCGAGCCGAAAAGAACAAATTGCAACAACAGCAGCAGCAGCAACAACAACAACAACAGCAGCAGCAGCAGCAACACAGCTCTGGGGATGAGCGGCAGACGCAATTGCGTGCCTCTGCTGGACCGCTGCGCTCCTCATCACATTCCGCCGTTAGCAGCATGCTGCAGCAGCACAATCTACGCAACAGTCTGCCCTCCAATATTCCCACTCGTCGTCCCAATACGCTGCACTTGCGCAAGACAACAACAACAACAAATGGTTTTAGTGCTCACAAGCCGCCACCGACCACAAATGGCGTCACGATGAATGGCTCCCATCCGTACAAAACGGCCCAGGCGGTCAAACAAAAGCTGGACCTGCTCATTGATGGCCAGCAGCAGCAGCCGGTGGAAAACAGCGAGCGGCGTGTCGAATCCAAATTGGAGAGATCAAGCACCTTCTGCAAGGACAGCGCCGATCTGAACATAAATGTCAGCGAACTGCAAATTGTGGAGTAAATAAACAAAACGGTAAAGCTACAAATGACCCTTATTCGAACAGGAATCAATTATCTAAAGTGCACTTTTTTTTCCATTCACAGGTCATATCAAATATGAGCCGAGCGAGAATAAATAAATAGTAAACACCCATACACGTCCCATAAGGCAACTCTAGTCAATAATAGCATGTAGTTGCAGGCGCAGGAACCATATTAATAATAAATCCAATAATAATCAATAGAGATGAAGATGAGATAAAACATGTTACTAGCAAAGCAAACGATGTGTGCACTTCCCACTACAAATTATAGCAGTTACATATATATATATATATACATATATATTATACAACTTATTGTCCCTCCTCCCAATACAATACAATACAACAAAACATATTTAATTACTTATTATTGTAATGAAATTGTAGCCAGGCGGAAACGAAGTCGAAGCAATGTCAGAAAGTATAACAAAAATTTGGTGATATTATTTAGTGTGTGCGCTTGCTTTATGTTATTTTATTTATTATTGGAATTTTCGCTGCAATTTTGTGTGTGCTTCAAGTACAACTCTCATCATAAAAAGAACTTAATTAACTGTGTGCTTTGCCAGCTGCATTTAAGTAGTCTCTGCGCTGCAGCTTTAACATATTTTTAACAACAAAATAATGATTCAGTCTCTCTCTATATATTACCCATAGCCCTAATCTTAATTACTTTAAGCCTTGCAATTTTTTTATACTGTTCTTTATTTGAATTTTTACTCGTAGTAGTTCAGCGAGTTGGGCGCGCAACCAAGAAAATGTTTTTCTTTAATTTATATACATTTGATTTATTTGATATAAATATTAAAAAAAAAAAACAAAACAATGAAATGTATTTTGTAAGCAAACCGACATTGATATATATTGATGCAATGAAAATGAAGTGCAAGTTTAATAAATGTGTGTATTTATTAAAAGTTACATTTGCAGAACGAATGCTGTCCATTTCTTTCTTTTTTTTTATTATTGATAAATGCATTCATACTAGCATGAAGAAAACAAAACAATTTACAAATTGAATACGCGCCATGTTTCAGATTCCATATTCCAGTGTTTCAATAAATTAACTGGCAACGCTGCGCAGAAAACAGCTGATTGATAAAACTCGCGATTAACGATTGCGATTGTTTGTCTAAATATTTAAGTTAATAACTAAAAGTGTGGCTATTAAGTAAAATTACTACGTGGGCGAGTTCTGCAAGGAGCGCGCCCACTCCGTAAAAACATTGCGACAGTGGATGACAACACATTCATTGCTGCAATACTCGTCCTCCCAATCAGGATTTATTATTGCCGGCTTATTGCATTGATCTCGCGTACATTTCTGTACAGCAGCCGCTTCTGTTAACAATTGAATTTGTTCTGTTGGCGGCGGCGTCGTTGACGATGTTGTCCCCCCGCTGTTGTTAATGGGCTCTGCGGCAACAGCAACAGTGGCAATTGCTGGCGTCTCTTCCTCGGTTAGTGGCGGTTCGTATGCCGTTCCTGTTGTTGTTGTCCCGGTTTCGCCTAATTGCTGATAGCGCTGATAATCGCGCACTTGTCGCATGTATTCGCGCTTTTCCAGCTCATGTCGCTGATCGTAGACGTTTTTCTGCTTCTCATCGATTGACTCCCACATGTTGTGCGCTATCGCTGTAATTTGCTCCAGCGTAGAAGCGGGATTCTGTTGCTTAATTGCCGTCATTGTGTCGCGAAAGAAGAGCGCATAGGGAGCTAAAGGTTTAGATGGAGCCTGCGTCTGTTGTTGTTGTTGCTGCTGCTGCTGTGACTGTTGTGGTAACAGCTGCTGTTGCTGTGCTGTTGTTGACAGTAGATTGTGACTGTTAATATTGCTAAATGTGCTGTTTGTCTCATAGTGCTGCTCCATATGGCCATTCTCATCGTCACCCAGCGTGGAATGGTCGAAACTGCTGAGTCGACTGATGCGACGTGACTGAAAAAAAAACAGCCAAAGGACAATTATGAATTAGATTTTGTTTTTTTGTATTTATGGGGAAAGTGCTCACTAGTAACTTCTTCATCTTAGATGCGCGTTTGTCAATTGAAATTCGAAATCAAATCAGAAGCAAACTGAATTATTATTATTCGCACCGTCAGCTATAACATTAGACAGTGGTATGCGCATGTTTGTACATGTGCTTTTTTGTGCATAACGCACACGTATTGCTTGCTGCTTACTACGGAGGCGCATATGGCTGTGGCCAGAGCACCACTCAGCGGCAGTCCCAACCTACTGATTGCATATGTGTGTGTTTGTTTGTTTCTGTCTGGCTTGTCTGTGCGTGTGTTTGTTGATAAGCAAGCGTTTGCTTTTAGCTGATTGTTGTTGGTTTGTATCGATAACCCTCATGCGCTTACTGATGCCATCATCTGGGGCTATATACACAAACTCAAAAACACACACACAAAACCACACAGCCAAGCACACTAACACACATACACAGCAAATGACAGTGGTAAAGCTCCACTTGAGCGATTCCAAATCGACCATTATAAAACAATTATCAACTGATATCCAGTTGGCGTAGCCCGTACATTAACTGAGATGAATGTATTCATTGGTAAAGAAAACATATTCGTTTCAGTTCAAGTTTTGAAGTTGGCCGCAAACGTTTTTTTGTTGGTTATTTTTTTACCAGCTACAATTGCAATATTTAATAGTTTTATTAAAAAAAAGCAACAATAAATTATTTAAATCGAGCCGTTAAAAACGAACAAGACTTCACACAAATCGACTGGCACATTGGTATATCTGACCTGGCGCTGATCTTGACTTGGAGCAGCCTAATGCTCCTTGCTGGAGCTCTCTTCTTTCACTTACAGCATTTTGTTGTTGTTGTTCTTGTGTCGTCTGTTCCAGGGGCGTTTCATTCATCTCGAAGACTTCGTCGCCGAAGGAGGGCGTGTGGAATTGATTCATTGCTTGGATTAATTTCCTTCAGATTGTGATTTGCTTTCGATAATAAACAAAAATATATATTTGTTTCTTAGCGTGGATTTCTTTTTGTGTTGTCCATCTGTGGTGATTTGTAAGTGTTGGGCAACTGCTCCCGGTTCATTGGCACTTATTGTCTAGCAGTGTGACCAGCTTGTGGTAGCTACAAAAATACTATGAAAATGGCAACATTTTTTGTAACACTTACAATCAGTAGGCTCCTTATTTAAATATGAATTTACTTTTGAATTTATTTTTATTTTCTTTGGAATTAAATTGCTAATTTAAATGTTAAAAAACTATGTCTGCTTGTATCACATTTAAATTTGCATCATTATTCTTACAATCGTGGCCACAAATTAAGTGTTTCAGTGCAGACAACAAAATTAATGGGAGTACAAGAAATGGAAAAGAATCCACAAAATTAAATATCTTTAATTGTTCCAACCAAAAAGGCTATAACAATAGTTTTGAATGCGGTGCAGGTGCAAAATATATGGAACATCTTTTCTCAAAATGGATTCATGATCCTAATTCAGTACATACGGTATAAAAGTGGTATTAACAGTTTAAAAATCGTAATAACGTTTCTTTCCTCACAGTCATGGCAACTATTTTTTAGTGACATTTTAAGGAGCAGCGACAATGTCAAGATGAAAAATACATCTGAAGGATTTCTGGAAAGCAAGCAGCAATTTGATAATCTCAAAAAATCGTCAGCTAATTATGTAAATCAAACGCCCCCGTTGCAAGGATCGGATAATGTGCTAGGACATATAATCTTAACTTCACGAAAAGGGGAAAATTCTACAGCCACAGATGCCACAGAAGAATTGATTTTGCAAATATCTAAGCCAAAAATACATAATTTTAATCAAAAAAATATGAGCACTTTCAATAAAAATAAGGCTAAACATCTCGATGGTGAAGGTAACTCTAGAAAATGAACCCCATATTAATAAACGGCTGAAGCTTATAGAGAAAAAAAAATTGAGAAAATCCTTGGAATTTATGAAAGAGAGTGATTTTTGGAAATATCGCAAGCCAAGGGAAGAGCCACAAAAATAAAATAAATAATCCGACAGCAAACAATGAAAAGAAATTTGAAGTTCCAGCTAATTTCAGTATTTGACTGCCCACTTTTTTTATTACACTGTCATGTCATGAATAACTGGCTTGACAAATAAAATTCTGAGTCAATAAATCAAAATGCTTAACAGTAAATAGTTTCAAAATTGATCGTATTTTCAAAATTTTAAATATACTTCTTTCATTTTGCGGATAAACCATGAGTCTTAGCAATGCCAAATTTGGGCATGTCATTTTTTCTAAGAGTCTGGGATGTGAATATAGGTGCTATAATATGAGCCGTCGGAGATTGCAAGTTGCCACGATATTTGCTAGCCAAACGAGTCCCGGAGCTTATTCCGACAGCGTGGCCAATGGGAGCAACGCAGTTTACATCGACAGATTGTACTCCAAGTGGTGGAAGAATCCCAGCTCCGTTGATGAGGTAATACTGTAATCGGTACTTATAAGCCCGTTTCAATGTTGAACATTCCTTAGTCTTGGGATGCGTATTTTAAGGGCAAGTCACGAGACTTTTCCTCTCTGCCTGAGAAAAAGCAATCGAAGCCTACGGCGAACTCATCACGGAGCGTCTCAGCCACCGCTGGGCCTGCAACAGCTGCACCCAATGCTGATTGGAAATACATAGATGATCATTTGGCTGTACAGGCCATAATCCGAGCTTATCAAACGCGTGGTCATCTAGCTGCTGATCTGGATCCGTTGGGGATTGTGGGTCCAACGGGTGATTCCTTATCCATAGATGACAGGAAATTACAGGCAACTCGAGCTGTGCTGCGCCAGCATTATTCCTATTCCTTCAGTAAGATATATTTTATGCGGAATCTGTTCGTTTTACCAGTTGATCCTTTTGCAGATGACTTGAATGCTCTGTTCAAGCTTCCAATATCCACATTAATTGGTGGCAATGAACAATTCCTTCCACTTAAGTAAGTAATCCTTTACAAAACATCCAAAATATCCTAGAAACTTCACAACTACTCTAGAGAAATTCTGGAACGTTTGGAGCGTGTTTATTGTGGTCATATTGGTGTGGAATACATGATGATCACATCGTTCTTTAAAAGCAACTGGATACGTGAGCATTTTGAGAAGCCAGGCTCCATAAATTTCACAGCCGATGAGCAGAAGCTGATCCTGGAGCGACTCACACGCTCCACTGGTTTCGAGAACTTTCTGGCGAAAAAATTCAGCTCAGAGAAACGCTTTGGATTGGAAGGCTGTGATACAATGATACCAGTTTTGAAAGAAATTATTGATCAATCAGTCAAGTTAGGCGTTGAGTCTGTCTACATTGGAATGGCTCATCGTGGACGCCTAAATGTTCTGGCCAATATATGTCGCAAGCCGATCAAGGATGTACTCTCTCAGTTCCATAGCCTTAAGGCAAAGGATTGGGGTTCCGGTGATGTGAAATATCATCTGGGTGTGTTCAGTGATCGACTGAATCGGTTCAATAACAAAAACGTTCGGATCACCGTTGTGGCCAATCCATCGCATTTGGAGTTTGTCAATCCGGTTGTGTTGGGTAAGGCACGTGCCGAAATGTACCATCGTGGCGATTACCGGGGCAACAAAGTGCTGCCGATTTTAATGCACGGAGATGCTTCCTTTTGTGGCCAGGGCGTTGTCTACGAGTCCATTCATTTGTCAGATCTACCTGCCTACACCACACATGGCTCCATTCACGTGGTGATCAACAATCAGGTGGGCTTCACCACAGATCCGCGTTTCTCGCGCTCTTCGCGCTACTGTACGGATGTCGCTCGTGTCCTCAATGCACCCATTTTCCATGTCAATGCCGATGATCCTGAGGCGTGTGTTCATTGTGCTCGTGTTGCCGCCAAATGGCGGGCGAAGTTCCACAAGGATGTGGTCATTGATATTGTCGGCTATCGTCGCAATGGCCACAATGAGGCCGACGAGCCAATGTTCACCCAACCCCTAATGTATCAACGCATTCGTAAGATGAAGCCCTGTACGGTCAAGTATGCCGACCGATTGATCAAAGATGGTATCATCAAGATGGAGGACTACACTGCAATGGTCAGCAAGTATGAAAAGCTCTGTAACGAGGCCTTTGAAGAGTCCAAAAAGATCAAAACATTTAAGGTGCAGTTGTTGCACATTTTTATCTGGTCTCTAATCAATTTCTAATACTTTCTCTTCTTTTGCAGAATTCGCACTGGTTGGATTCACCGTGGTCAGCCTTCTTTCAGGGTCGGGATCGTCTCAAGATGTGTCCCACGGGTGTTAGTCTTAAGACAATCAACCATATTGGAAACGTGTACTCCTCACCGCCGCCCCCGGAGCAAAAGTTCGATGTGCACAAGTGAGTTATTTATTATCATTATTTGTGTTTTCTACTTTTATTTCGATATTTGCAGGGGAATTATGCGTATTTTGGCAATGCGTAAAAAGATGATGGAGGAGGGTGTGGCAGATTGGTCGCTGGGCGAGTCGTTAGCGTTCGGTACACTAGTTAAGGATGGCATACATGTGCGTCTGTCCGGGCAGGATGTGGAACGTGGCACCTTCTCGCATCGCCATCATGTGCTCCATAATCAGTCCAAGGATCGGCACAGCTACAATTCGCTTCAGTTTCTGTATCCCGATCAGGCGGAGTATTTCGTGTGCAACAGTTCCCTGTCGGAGTGTGCGGTCATGGGTTTCGATATGGGCTTTTCGATGGCCAATCCCCGTACGCTGGTCATTTGGGAGGCGCAATTTGGTGACTTTGTCAATACAGCTCAGCCGATTATAGACACGTTTTTGGCCAGCGGTGAAACAAAATGGGTGCGTCAATGTGGTCTTGTTCTCTTCCTGCCACATGGCATGGAGGGCATGGGTCCGGAACATTCCTCTGGTCGCATTGAACGCATTCTGCAGCTCAGCGACGATGATCAAGATTGCTTTCCAGATCTGTGCGACCCTGACTTTGTTGTCCGCCAACTGTTGGAAATTAATTGGTTTGTGACGAATGTGACGACGCCAGCGAATCTCTTCCATGTCCTGCGTCGTCAGGTGGCCCTCGGTTTTCGTAAGCCCCTCATCAATTTCACTCCCAAGTCTCTGCTGCGTCATCCGTGGGCAAGGAGTCCATTCAAGGACTTTGACGAGTGCAGCTCGTTCCAGCGCTGCATTCCCGAAATGGGTAAGGCAGCAGCGAGTCCCGATTGTGTGGAGAAGCTTATTTTCTGCTCTGGAAAGGTCTATTATGATCTCGTCAGAGAGCGCGAGGATCACGAGCAGGAAGAAACGGTAGCCATAACAAGACTGGAACAGGTAAATTTCAAGTACATTTCAAATGCCATTACTTTTTTATATTTCTCTGATTTCATCTGCAGCTCTGTCCGTTCCCCTATGATATGGTTGTCGAGGAGATTAATAAATATAAATCCGCCGAGCTGATTTGGCTGCAGGAGGAGCACAAGAACCAGGGCGGTTGGCCCTATGTTCAGCCGCGCTTCGTCACAACGCTCCTCAATATCGATAATGAAAAGTAAGCGACATTTTATCAATCTACTCGTCTCATATTTCGTGTCTCTATTTGTATTTGAAAGTTGGCTATTGACTATTTTTGCTGCACTCTGCCTCTTTGTTGATAAAGAGAAACGGTTCTCTAAATGCCAAGGTGCTTAATCAGACCTTGGGCTACTGTCGCCACACATCGATACAACTGCAGCGATAATGATTCAGGTGCGATGCGACACGACGCGCCTTCAAAGTGTCCATCGACGTCGCGCTTCTCGCGTTTTCGGTGACGATCGCTTGCAATGATTCAAAATGGCGTCAGGCGTTGGGCGTCTGGCGTCGGCCATCGGCCATCGGGCATGACGCCATATCGGGCGGGCGTCCTCATCGGTGTCTTCGTTGACACCAAAGAGCAACTAGCTGATTTTTCACTTTAATCGATGTTCGAACGCGCCAAAAACCAAAACGTGTGCCAAGCATCCGTCCGTCGCCCCCAAACTGAATACAAAGTACAGTAAATCAAGTAATACCAAGTGTATACCCTGTATTTTAACTGAGGCAGGTGTTGATCGTGAATTTCGAGAGTTCATGTGCTGACGAGTCAAACCTTTCGAAAGCCATAACTTTATGAAAAACGATTAGAAATTCAAAAACTAATGTTTTTTAATCATGATTTAATCTCTAGAATAATACAGCATTTAAAGTTTGAATCGCTACCATTTTCCACTGCAATAACTTTCTCCAAATCAAAACCCTTTTATTTGGAATGTATTTCTATTACGGATTGCGTGTTCCATTATCATGTTACAAACCTAGTTACATTTTAATATACACGTCTTGCGCATTTTGTGTTTACAGGGTATACAAAAAATAAAAAAGAAACATTTGAAGGCTGATCTCCTCCCATTAGATTTATCGAAAATACGCGCATTTTGTAAACATACGATAATATTTTACGTCAAATTGATGTCTGGTTTTTTCTAGCATTTTTCTAGCGATAGCTCTCTCGAAAGTTATTCTCTTTTTGTATTTGACTTGGCCTTGCCAAAGTTCAGAGGCATCGTGTGATTTTTAGTTATTTCCCAACATTTTTGCTGAGTAAGCTAGGCAAATATGCCCTGTCCGTCTATTTGATGACGATAAATTGCAGTACGATCGCAACTTGATGGCTCCGATAATTCTTTTCAATTTGCTCTATGGTTTTTGCGTTGTTAGTAATTAGCCTGGCCTCGCTTTCGTAGATATGCACTTTGAAACAAATTGCGAGACATTCGATGTCGATGCAGATGTGAATGTTAATGTGAATGTGAATGTGGATGTGAATGTGGATGTGAATGTGGATGTGAATGTCCATGTCGCTGTCGCATGAAACTAGCGCAAGGAACTTGGCACAGTTTTTAGTCGGCGTTTGATACTAAAAAAATACCCCGCTATCTCTCAACCCCATCCGTCATCCCCACAAATCCCAAATTGATCTTGTAGCTGCCCGGTTTTTATATTGAATTTAGCGATTTGCCGTTGCCAGTTCTCTTTGTGTAGACATGTTTTGAATGTTGCTCGCACAAAAACTACATCAAATTTAATGTAGCGATATATATGCGATGGTCCTGCTAATAGTCGGCAAGTGGTTCGCTAGATTTGTGCGCTGATTTATGGAAATATTTTATGCTCTCAAGAGTGCCACAAAAGTTTGGTTCCCTAAAAACTTGCGAAGGCCTCGCAACGAAAATTCCTACACGTTTAGCTAAACATCTCTAAATTGTTGAGTCTTCAAAATTTTTTTTTGAAAATTTCATAACTTTTTCCCTTATTTTTTGTAGTGGTTATGTGAATTTTACAAATGCAAACATTAATTTTTTTGATCAAATACAGATACAGATACATAATTCACATTTTCATGTGTCATTTTTCTTAATATTTCATAATTTTAAAGTCTAATGCTTGAGGGATTTCCCACAATATTCACCTCTTTATCTTTAGATATGATTCTCAATCAGCATGAAATTGCTTATGTCTCTTGTTGCAAATTGTTAATGCATTAAATATATACATATGTATAGCATATATTATTAATCGTGTCGCGTCGAGCTGCCAGCAACACAAAAATTGAATGAAAAACCCTGCACACAAAGACGCGCTGTTAAATCCCAGGAATGTAGCATATTTGCTTGATCGCACACACACACACATAAAGATGTCATATACAATAAGTGCCACATCTATATGAACCGACATAAGTACTATATACTATATATATACTAAATATTTTCATGTAGAAATGCCTTTGTTGTTCTGTGCTCTTGTACGAAAGGCAAGGCAATGATAATTTTTGAGGGATTTCTCGAGCAGAAAGCGCCAAACGCCTTGGCCATCAATTATGAGAAATGCACGAGTCCGAGAAATAAAGGCAAAAATGTTTAGCTTTTTTCATCTGTCTATTTATTTTATTTTTTTTTAGCATTTTTTTTTTGTTGTTTTTTGTTTTTTTTTTTGTTTCTTTTAGCGTGCATTACGCCAAATTTTTATTAATGACACGCATTTTTGTTGTTCGCACATAAGCTGATGGAGTGGGCGGAGGACAGCTCACGATATATGTGTATGTCAGATTTATAGATAAGATATGGCAGAGCCGGGCATAGCCATATAGCCTATGAATATTTTTAAAATGACGGCCCTGTCGGGCGAAGAGGCGCTAAAATAATAACCGTGAATGGGAACAGGTCAGAGATCTGATGTTTTGTATAAAACTCATGCATGTTTTGATTTTATTCATTCATTTTTCAATAGTATGGTATACATATATACAAATCTATAAATATAAGTCGAGAACGCCGCAAAACACGAAAAATGAACCACACAAACAAACTAATAAAATTGTTTATGAGTAATTGAATTTTGAATTCTTGCCGTTGTTGTTGCCGATGATCGCAAAAGTGATGATGTAAATAATCCGAAATGTGCATAGTTGAAATATTTTGGTTTTCTTTATTAAAAATGTATATATTTTTTTTTCTGGTCCATTTCTTAAAGTGTAAACTAAACATTTAAAACGAAAGGCGACGTGAAATTTTATAACAAATTCGTTACGATTTTGAGCCACATTCTATTTGCACTTGTTGCTTTCTTGAGTGTTGATTTTCCAACGAGTTGAAATCTTTGGAATAATTTATGTACATATTATACATAGAAAACTAAGGCATTAACACTAGGATAAACTATACTACACAGATATTTACAGGTTTTTATAGTACATATAAAACTAGCTATACAATTAACTGAATGTCATACTTGAGATCCTCAAAAAATTCCATTGCGAAATTTCTCAATTCCACTCAAAAGGAGAGGTCCGACGATCATAACTTTTGGGAACACACTTACACAATTTACAACATTACATAGGATTAGGTTAGTGCTGTTCCCCATTTAGACCATATTCCATATGCTATAGCTGCGCGCTCGACGCTCCTCCTCCACAACCTGTTCGTATTCGATATCCAGGTACTCCTTGCCAACGAACTTCACCTTGCGTCCGGTGTACTTTTTAATATAGCTGATGTGGGCCGGCACTTCCTTGCCCTCAATCTCCAGCTTATACGAAATGCTGGTAATACGCTCCAAGACTCGACCACGTTTCCAGCGCACTTGGGTTTTTCGATAACGCTCCGCATATAGCACCAAATCTCCGATCTTATATTCACGCACATGCAGGCAGGATTTGAGGGGTTTTGATGGCTCCGTCGCCGGTTCGGGCTCTACATCATCCTCATCATCCGTTACATAGGCAATCGCTTTCTCTATTGTCTCAATTTCGGGCACCTTGGGCTCCTCGGGCTCCTGCTGTATAAAGAATGTGTCGCCAATTGACAGTTTTCGCTTCTGTCGTTTTATTATGACTTTCTTTTTGATTTGTCGTGGTTTCTTGGGTTTTGGCTCTGGTTCTGGCTCCGTTTCCGGTTGCTGCTCAAGTTCCAGCTCGAGTTGCGTTTCGGTTGTACTTTCTTCGGAAACTTGAGCATTTTCCTGCTGCTCCGCCTGCTCAACGGTTGCTCCTGCCTGCTCTTTTGTTGTTGCTGTTGCCTTCGATTGTTTTTTGGGTGGCGTTAACTTGTTGATTCTGTCCGCTTGACTGGTTATTTTATTTTTATCCTTGAGTATGGAGCTCAGTTTGATGGCGTCACCCACCTTCTCCTTGCCCTTGTCTATGGAGGTCTTACGCACTAGTTTCTTCAGATGTGGTGACTTCTTTTTGGCCACGACCAAATCAGATTCATCGTGCGGCTGTTCAACCGTCTCAATTTTAACGGGCTGCACAGGACCCGCAAGTACTTTCAGCTCCGGCATGGCAATTAGACTGTTATTTTGTTGCGCCTGTGCGTTGTCTTTTGTAGCTACTTGCTCCTCTTGTTGTTGTGGCTGTTGTTGCTCTTGCTGTTGTTGCTGCTGTTGTTGTTGTGGCGATGACTCTTCGTGTGAGACTTCGCTCAATGTCGCTGCTATTTGTGTCGTCGTCGATGTCGTCGTCGCTACGACGGGGGCGACTTCAATGTCAACGGCAACAACCACCTGTTGTTCTTCTTGTTGTTGCGGCGGGGTAATTGTTTTCTGATTAATGGGTTCTTTGGACTGGCTTAATGAACTGCTGATTGTTGCCGCTGCAGTTGAGTTTGTGTTAATGTCCTGTGTGCTCGCTGTGGTTGCTGTAGTTGCTGCGGCTGCTGCTGCTGTTGCTGCTGGCACCACCAGCACCGTTTCACCCACCAATTCGGCTAATTTCAGGCTGGCGCGTCTGCTCGGCTCGCTGGCTGCTGCTTGATTGGCAATCACAACATCGATTGGCAATTGTTTTGGCGCCGTTGGCACAATTGCTGTTGTCACCTCGCCTAATGTTGTTGCTGCTGTGGTCGCTGCTGTTGCCGCTGATGTTGCTGCCACTGCAACTGCCTGCTTCGGGCTCTTGGCAATTGTTGCTGGTTTTGCTGATACGCATTTGGCAGGGGTCGCATTGTTGTTGACCTTTGCAGCTACAACTTGTTCATTTATCGTTGTCGCCTCTTCTTCTTGCTTTAGCTGATGTTCTTGCAATTGTTGCCCCTCATTGCTTGCGGAAACGGTTGACGTAGCGCTGCTGGTCGTTAATTTTAGCTTCTTCTTGCGTTTGACAATCGCTTCCGAATCAGAGGGTCGCCTTTGTACCAGCGCATCGATCTGCACCGGCACAGCCTTAATCTTCGATGGCTCCACGGCGGCAATCGATGCACGTCGCGGATTTTTCACTTTGACAATGGCTTTCTTTTTGGTCGCCTTGGTTGGCTCCGCTGTCGTGTCTGGCTGCGTGGCTGACTCTTTGGGCAAAGCGGCGGCTAGCGGTGTTGCTTCCATTGCCTCCACGGGTTGGGGTTGCTCAGTGGTTGCTGTCGCTTTAGCTGCTGTGGCTGTTGGTGAAGTTGCTGTCTTTTTGGGCAGCTCTTTGGCCGATGTTGCTTCTCTTAGCTCAATTGCCCCTTTTGGCTCATTTAACTCTTTTGTCTCATTTGGTTCATTTGACTCTTTTGTCTTGGGTTTTGATTTGAGTTCGCTTTGAACCTTGGCTAGAAATTCAAGTTTGGCTTGGACTTTGGGTTTTTCTATAGCCTTAAATTTCGGTTTTGAGGTTCGCTCTTGTTCCTCCTGTGTTTGGTTTGTTGCCTGCTTCTGTTCAGTGACTTTGCTCGCTTCTATTGGTTTTTTCCGCTCCACATTAACTTTGCTTGTCATATCAACTTCTAGTGAGTTTTTCTGATCTTCAATGACTTTTGACGGCATAGCAGCTTCAGTCGGTTTCAAGAGCTTCTCACTGTCCTTGCTCGCTGTGGTAACTTCAATGGGTGTTTTCACATCCTCCATAACTTTGCTTTGATTTGTAGCTTCTTTAGATATTTTCTGATCCTCGTTGACTTTTTTGGCAGTGGCAAATTCATTTGATTTCCTATGTTCTTCACTGATTTTAGTTTGCCGCGCTGTATCTATTGCCTTATTCGAATCCTCAACAATGTCAGCTAATTTCTTCTGGTCTTCAATGGTCTTTATTGTTGCTTCAATTGCAGCTTGCTCTTTGACCGGGAGCTCAGTTGAGTCCAGTTTTGCAGCATCCCTTGTCTCCTGCTCATTTTCCTTCTCTTCTTCCGTCTCATCGAAGTAGCTACGCCTACGAACTTTCTTAACGAATCGAAATTGCACAGCTTGTTTCTCCGCCTCCGTTTCCGTTTTCACATCTGGAGCTGATGCAGCAATTAATGCAGCAGTTGACGCTGAAGCTGGCGCAGAAGGTGATGCTGATGCTGACGGAGAAGCTAATGATGACGCAGACGCTGACGTTGTTGGTCCCATCCATTTCTCTCCGGCCGCCTCCGCTTCACTCTCTGTGCTGTATTGTTTAAGTACTCCCTTGACTTCGTTCAGCGCACCCGAAATGCGTTCTTTCAACTTGTTCAGACGTTGAACGACATCCTCGGGCTTCTCCTCAGACTCCTGGGAGCGCATGCGTCGTTGCCGTCGCAGAAGTGTACGCTGTGGCAGCAAAGATTCCACATCAATCGAGATTGCATCACGGCTTGAGGAGCTCCGCTTTAGTTCGCCGAGAAGTGGACGCGGGGATGTGGATGTCGTCGGTATAGTCACATCACGTATACGTGTTATTAGCGCTGGGACGGGAGCAACTGTTGCTGTTGCCAAGGGTGCTGTTGTTGCTGTTGCTGCTGCTGCTGCTGCTGCTGCTGTGTTCGATAAACGACTCGGTAGCGTTTCTGGCAAGCGTGTTGTGCTCTTCAGCATTTCGTATTTCATGTCGCTGTTGTTGTTGTCGTTGTCGTTGTTGCTACTGCTGTTATTGTTATCATCCAGTTCAGCTGGCTGCTGATCAATATGCTCGCTATAAATGTCAACAACGACGGCTGTTGTTGCTTCACTATCGTCACTCACTTTCGTCACCGTCATGTCCGCACATTCATCGACCACCACCTGCTCCTCCACCAACGGTACTCTCCAAATATTACCCGTGCTTGTGGGCGTGGCAATAAATTGCACCAGCTCACCCAATAGATCAATCAAATCGAGATCTACGTCAAGAGAAGGAACACTGCTCGAACTATCGTCTAGCAACGCGCGAACCGCACACTTTAAGTATTCTATATTCGACGACGACGACGCTTCCTCGTTTTCGGTTTGGGTTACGTTCGTTTTAAGATGCCACTTTTGCTCTTGACCATCCACTTGCTCTGTCGACGATCCGCGCTCGTCTGATGATTGTCGATTGGAGGCATTTGTTGTTCGCTCGGCTATTGTTTGACTTTCCTGCTCACTGGCTAAGCATATTGACTGCTGCTGTTGCTGTTGCTGTTGCTGCTGTTGCTCTTTAGTCATATTTAGCTCATTATGAACAGTCGCCGTCGTCTCTAATTTGCTTTGCTCGCATATTTCGCGTTTATTTTTGGCAGTACCCACGTCGTCGTTGCCTTCGTTGTTGTTGTTGTTCTTGATGTGGTTGTGTCGCCACCCAAAGGCGTCATTAAAATTTTCCGCCGGTTGATGCTCGATTTCCTTTTGCACGCCAAAAACGCCTTCAGCTGGTTCCACGTTCAAGTTTAATGTTTGTTTGTGATCATTAAGTTCATTATCAAATGCCGTCGACTTATGTACATCATCATCATCATCATCATCATGATCATCATCGTTGTCAACTTCGTCAACATCCACATCCACATGCACATCCATATACAGATCCATGTCTATTTTAGTGCTCATATTGCGGCTCCTGTGCGTCACTGTTGTTTGTGTTGTTGCTGGTGTGGGCACCACATCCGTTGCCTCGCTTTCTTGTCCATTTCCACTCGGATTTTTACAGGTTTGCCGCCGATTATCACTAAATCTGACAAATTGTTTTTTAATTGTGGGAAATTGCTTAAGTGTCGCAGACCTTGACATCGTCAGGTGGGTTGGGCTGCTCCCCCTCTGGCTTATTGATTGAACAGAATTGTTGAAATTCCGCTTGGGTAATTGGCAACCAAGAGGAAATCTTTGTGGCAACGATAGGTGAATCACTTGCTCGGGAAAGCGAGGTACTGCTGGGGGTGCCACCATTGGGTTGTTATTGCCAAGGATATCATTACAAGGTGGCTGATGCATGGGAAATCTGCGTAAGGGATTTTCACACTTTGCTTGCAGCAACGGGAATTTTCCATCCAATTCCATTTTCACATGTCGCTGCTGATCCAACAGAAGAAGTTGCTGCAGTTGTTGATGTTGCTGATATTGTTGTTGTTGTTGTTGCTGCTGTGTTGAGTAACACCAAAGCGTCCTCTGTAATTGACGCAGCGGAAATCGTTGCTCATCAAGTGGCACTTCCGGCAGCGAAGCAAAGCCACTCGCTGTTGCTGTTTTTGTTGTTGTCGACAACATGGCTGACTCACAATTATGTATGCTTATGGCGTCAGGCAAATATTGCGAATTAAATTTATTATTATTAGCGGCTGACAGCGAGATTTGTGGTCGATTCTCTTGCCCTGATTTGCGATCTACATTGAATGACAACGCCCGCGCGTTGTTATTTTGATTGCCTGTGCTCTGTAGTTGACCTATTTTGTTTATTTTTTCTGTATCAAACACGCGCTGCTAATTGTTGCTGCATACAACAGTACGTTGCAACCCGAACTGGCAAAACGGGGCACCTTTCTGCAGCAAGAAAATAGTCCGACAAAAGTCTCCTTGTTGCTCTTCTAGCAACAAATGCATTTACAAATGCTAAATCAATGCACATCTCTCTACATATAAATTTGCCAATTAATTTGGTTTGTTTTGTAATCAAACACGAACTCTGAATACGCTACAAGGAATCGAATATGTGATTATTTGTTGCATCATTTGAAGATTTCTTTAAAATGCTTGTTACATATTGCTCAATGTATGAAGAATACCTTTTTTTTGGTTACAAATAAAAAAACATTTGTAGACTTCTGTTGCTCTATGTAAGATTCATTGTGTCTGCAACTATAATATACGTTTATTTTTATATAGTATGCACGCTCGACTATATAGACTAGATATATGTGTCAGCTTGCCAAATTGCTTTTTAGCAAACCACAAAAAAGAGGAAAAATAGAAAAGAAAAATGGGCAAAGAGTAGAATTTAAAAAGCCACTCGTGCCAAGCAGCGCTACAATCCCATTGTTTGAATATACCAGTAAATATAGATAAGAAGATCACAATACATATGCTGCTATATCTATATAGACACGAGTGTTTGAATGCCACCTTGCCAAATTGTGCCGGCTGCGACACATAAATAATATCGACCACGATTTTTATTTCACGCCTAATCACTTTTAAATAATCTTGATCTGCTTGCAACTTACAGGCGCTGCATCGTTTATCGTGGAAGATTACCAAATTCGGCATCAGCCACTGGCAATAAAGTACAGCATTATCACGAATACCAAGATTACATTACCAGTGTTTTCGGCAAACTCACAGAGGCGAATAAGGAGCGACTGAAGGCCATTAAGGAAGAGAAACAAAAGATTGCGAAGCAGAAAATCCAGGCTAGCTTGGAGAAGGCTAAATCTAAGCAGGACGCAAAGAAGGCAGCTCCATCGTCAGAAGAGTCCTCAGCAAAAGAACCCAGAAAAGCAGCTGGAAAAGAACCCAAACAAGTATCGTCATCTGACGAAGCTAAACCAAATCCGACAAAGAAAGAACCAAGTACAGAACCCAAACAAGCATCGTCATCTGACGAAGCTAAACCAAATCGAGCAGCAAAAGCGGCAGAAAAATCACCAAAAACTATTAAAGTAACTAAAGAACTGGTTTTCAAACCAGTGAAATTTCCATCTCCAGGTAAAAAGCTTAGAAAAGATGATAATTCACCAGCTAAGACAACCGAAGAAGCACCAGAAGATCCTTTCGAAAAATAGTGCTAATTATATTTTCCAATACAGTATTGAAACGTTTGTTTATAACACAGAAACTCTTCTTATATTTGAAATAATTTAATAAAAATGCTTTCCTTTTTCTTAAATCTATCAACATTTCTGTGCTTTGAAATATTCACTTTTAGCTTTATAATACAATGATTAAGTCGGTCAACACTGTTTCCAATAATTTGGATTCTGTTCCATGCGCCGCTGAAAATTCGTGTACCAATTTTGCACCACGGAGAAAGGCACAAATGTTTCAGTTGTTGCGGGTGGAATTTCAGGCACGTTCACACAAAAACTCGAAGCGTAATTGAAAAAGTTCTCCAACATGCGCTGTCCAAATTGTTTATTATCATTGGCGGTAGACTGCAAGGAAGGTAAGTGTGATTAGTAGTGGTATTGATAATTGTTATGATATGGAAATAAGGACATACAACGGCTGGGGTTTGTTGTGCCACCGTTAGCTCGGGCTCAATGGAAATGCCTATTTGTGCTATATGCGAAATTTCCTGCGCGCCAAAAAGCATTCCATTGCCATGTGCGTCCAGTTCGTGACCTTTTTTTAGCTGTGCTATTTTAAATATTGCCGATGGTTTGTTGTTATTGATGTGGCCAAGATATTGCCAGGTGGGAGCTGCATTTGCATCGGGCCAACTGAAGTAAATCGCAGCCGCTGTGCCCAGTGGAAGGGGCGAGATTCCAGTTAAGAATACAACAACATAATTGACCGACTCAATGTCCGGCACGTTTATCAGCAGTTTGTTCTCAACTACCGCAACAAAGTCGGTTTGTGGCTGTATTAATAGTAGGTAATTCCATTACAAACGCATTAAATAAAAGTTATATAGAAATACTCACCAATCTACCTGAACTTATTAAACCAAACATTTTGGCCGGGCTCGGTCTTTTCTAGAATAAATAAAACTTGTGCCATTCACTGGGCAACGCCAACAGCTGACAACATGTTGTAGTATCTTAATTCGCAGTTCTGGTCACACTGAAACCTCAGCCCACCAGAACCATCGACTCAGATGCGATGTATCGATATTTAGTGCAGTCCCTACCAGCCAAATAGAATTTAGTATTTGTTTTTGCGTAAAGTATGGCCGGACTATTACAGCTAAGAAAATTGTGCAGTAAAAAGAAGACGCTTTCCTACACTTTCCACATTAAATGCCAAAATCCACTTGATATCCGAGGCCAATCGCGTGTGGTAAGTAAAAAAATCAAGATTCAAGGCCACTCTCAGGTAGATAAAGTTGCCCAGATTACGATTTCATAAGTTTATTGAATGATTAGCGTGAAAACAGCGCAAATTAGTTGTATGCCATGCGCCTAATTATCTAGGAATTGAAACAAAAACAAAGAGGTCAGGCAACAATATGCGTGTGTGTTGTTTTGGCACCTTTTTTAGAGCTGAGTTGAGTTTGTTTTCGCAGTTGTATTATAGATTTAACGCTGCTTCTTTCGTTGCAGCAAGCAAAACTCACTTCAAGGCAATAAACGGGCGCCAAAACAGCACACACATACACGAAAATGGGACGCACAAAGCGCCATCGCCGGCGTCATCGTCGCCCAGCAGCTGATATGCAATTAGATACCCTGCACGTGCTCTACAAACAACTTCATTCACTCGGCTGGCGCAATGAAACTCAACTCTCTGCGTTGAGCTTTCCACAAACTGGACGCGGCCTGTGCTCCAAGACACAATGTTTTCGTGCTGGTGATTTACTGATACGACTGCCCGCTGGTTGTTTAATAAGCATCGCCACCCTGGAATCGGATGAAGAGTTTAAGGCGCTATTTGACCCGGATCGGTTTGACAAGGACTCACGCATTTCGTTTCAAGCGCTCATTGCCTGCTATTTAATGCATCTACAACATCTGCATGAAGCTAGACAAGAATCCGAATTCGCTGCATACTTGGATAGTCTGCCGCGCAGCTATACAACGCCATTTTTCTGTGCAATGTCGGAACTGCAATGCCTGCCAGAGGCATTACTGGAGCGCACAGTGGCACAGAATCGTCAGATACGCGATTGCTATCAGGTGCTGAAGTCCCAAGTGGGCACACAGCATTGCCAGTGCTGTGGTCAGCGCTACTGCGAGGAGATTTGGACATTGGCCGAGTATCGACGCGCCTACTTTGCTGTAAACAGTCGCAGTGTCTATTTGAACTCGCGTCAATTGCATCCAGGACGGAGTCATTTTCAGGATTTGCTAAGCGGAACAACTAACCTGGCACTGGCTCCCTTTCTGGATCTGTTTAATCACTCGGACACGGTGCAAACCACTGCTAAACTGCAGCTGCTGGCCAGCACTAAAAGTCAAGATTATGTGCTCACACTCGATTCTCTGAAAGCGCCTAAACTTGAACCATATGAGCAACTTTTCATCAGCTATGGAGCTTTACCCAATCTAAAACTACTCACTGAGTACGGTTTTTATCTGAAACGTAATGCTCACGATTACTTTGAGTTTTCGCTGCTGGACATTGAGCAACTCATCGCAAATAATAAGGAGCTGGCTGCTCGGAGCTATCATCGCAACATCTTCAAGTTCATCAGAGAGCACAACCTAATGGATCAAATGTTTGTGCACATCAGCGAGGGTTGCTCGCACAATCTGCGCGTTGTGCTTCATCTCATCTTCAAACAGAGCGCACATTTTCCCAATCTGCTCAATCAGGTTGCCTTTGGCGATGCCAGCCAATTCGATGAAGTGGAGCCGGAGTTGTCCTATTTACTGACACACAAAATCAACGAATATCAAAAATATGTGGCCGCACTGGATAAGCAGCCACAGCTCACGGAAAGTGGCACGGTGGCACATGGCTACCTCTTGGAGTGCCTACGCTATCTACATGACTTTGAGTCAACACATTGTGCATCTAATAATAATTAAAATACGAAAAAAATCAATAAAGTACAAATTTGTTTTTATTAAAAATCTGTTAGTTATTTGTTGTAAAAGTATATTTTGTTTGTCTTGCAGTTATATGCCACACTCGCCAGCACCGATGATGTTAAGCCCAGAAGGATAACGCCGTTTACGCCCACACCGGGCAGCAAACTGCTTGGGGGCGTCTTTGCCAAGAAGGCAAAAGGTAGGTTTTCTTAATAAGAATATGTATTTAACAGAAAACGCTACTAAAGAAAAGCTCAACATTAATCCTTTTTATTAATAAAGTTTTGATTGCATTTTGATTTTGAAATATGACTAACAAATTGATTTTGTTTTTGTTGTTGTTAACCGAGTCACTTTTTGAAGAGTTGAAAATATCCCAAAAAATGCTAGTTTGTTTGTCTGTTCGTTTGTTGTGTTGGCGCCTGCTTCGGTTTAGACGCATTAAAGTCAATTCAACGCGGTTCCAGTGCTAAATCAACAACAACAAAAACGACTGCCGACACAACAGCAACAATCACGAAATTGTCACGTTCATATAGGCAGCGGGGGCAACGATGGTGGCTCAACGCTGGGCAAACTGGACGCACCGGAGGTCACCTCCAAGGATATGATGCGTGCCATGATGGCATACATTTGGCCCAAGGAGGATCCGCTCGTGCGCAAACGGTAAAAATGTCAAAAATTCTTGAACCTTAAGCCTAACTATTCATTTACAGCGTGGCCATCTCGCTGGGTCTGCTCGCTGGCTCCAAGCTTCTGACGGTGTGTGTGCCATTTCTATTCAAAGGCGCTGTGGACACAATGACGTCACTGAACATGGATACAGCGCCGGATGTTGTTCTGTCCACAGCAACGGCAATGTTATTGGGATGTGAGTACTTCAATTCACAATTGGGCCTCCATTTAATGCCTCTGTTTCTTTTGTAGATGGCATTGCTCGTGCTAGTGCCGCTGGTTTTAATGAGCTGCGCAATGCGGTGTTCGCTAAGGTGGCTCACCATTCCATACGCAAGATTGCGAGCAATGTGTTTCTGCATCTGCACAATCTGGACTTGGCGTTCCATCTGAACAAGCAGACGGGCGCATTGTCCAAGACGATTGATCGGGGATCGCGTGGCATTAACTTTGTGCTTACAGCCATGGTGTTCAATGTAGTGCCGACGATTTTTGAGCTGACGCTGGTCTCCAGCGTATTGGGCTTGAAATACGGACTGGCGTACGCCGGCGTCAGCATGGGCTGTGTGGGCATATATGCCTTGTATACACTAAGTGTGACGCAGTGGCGAACACGATTCCGGGTGTACATGAATCAGGCGGAGAACGAGGCGGGTAACAAAGCCGTCGACTCGCTGATCAACTACGAGACGGTGAAGTATTTTAATAACGAAAAATACGAAGCCGGCTGCTACAACGAGGTGCTTAAAAAGTATGAGACGGCCAGCTTGAAGACCAGCTCCAGTCTAGCCATGCTTAATTTCGGGCAGAATGCGATATTCAGTAGTGCTCTGAGTTTGATTATGATTATGGCGGCCAAAGAGATATCGCAGGGCAACATGACTGTCGGCGATCTGGTAATGGTAAATGGATTGCTATTCCAGCTGTCCATACCGCTGGGCTTCTTGGGCAGCGTGTATCGTGAGGTGCGTCAGGCTCTGCTGGATATGCAGGCCATGTTTACGCTTATGAATGTAGATAGCCGGATTCAAACGGCGCCCAATGCACAACCCATTTTCGTGGACAATAGCAACTCATCGATTGAATTCCAAAATGTGAATTTCGAGTACGAACCGGGTAAATCCATTTTCAGGGACCTCTCATTCACCATACCGGCTGGCAAGAATGTGGCCATTGTGGGTGGCTCCGGATCGGGCAAGTCATCTATGGTGCGTTTGGTGTTTCGTTTCTTTGAACCGAATTCGGGTCGTATTCTGATTGGAGGCCAGGATATTAACGGCGTTGAGCTGGACAGTCTGCGCAAATGCATTGCTGTGGTGCCACAGGACTCGGTGCTGTTCCACAACACCATTGAGCATAATATACACTATGGCAACCTGAGCAAATCGCACGAGGATGTCGAAAATGCGGCACGCATGGCCGATCTCCATGAATCGATAATGAGCTGGCCCAATCAATACAGAACGGAGGTAGGTGAACGTGGTCTAAAGCTATCCGGCGGAGAGAAGCAGCGTGTGGCTATTGCACGTGCCATTCTAAAGAACACGCCTATTCTAATCTTTGATGAGGCCACCAGCAGTCTGGATTCCATCACAGAGCATGTGAGTTGCATTATAATACTATAATTCAATTCGCAAGCTAATCAATGCCATTTACAGAATATTTTGAAGGCTCTTTCGCGCGCCACTACGGGCCGGACCAGCATTTGTATTGCCCACCGTCTTTCCACAGTCAAGGATGCCGATGAGATTCTAGTGCTGGAGAATGGACGTGTTGGAGAGCGTGGCACACATATGCAACTGCTGCAACAAAAGGGACTTTATGCCCGCCTGTGGGAGACGCAGACCCAACAATTTGAACCCAGTGCAGAGTCGATGGCTCTGTAGTCAAGCGTCGAACCTTCTAGTGTTCTTCTAGTTTTAATAATGCGATTTACTGTTTGACAAAGCCAACAAAAATGTTGTAGTTGAGGCTCCTTCGCGGAGATTGTGTAATTATTTAGGTTGAAGGTAATATTGTGTCCGATTTGTAAATACAGTTATTCATACATGTGTATAGTCGATAATCATATTGATTTCATTGGGTGGTTGGCACTTAAGAATTCACTCAATGTAAATATGTAAAAGATCGTTTAGAGGTATAACATTAAACATTTATTATCAGTTTTATCACCCACACAATATGTGACAGTTAAGCAAGAAAAAATACGTTGGTTAGCAGGCAGAAAATGATCTCAACTGCTTCATTCTTAATCTCTCTCTCTTATGGAAATCGGTATGGGTACATCGTATAGCAAATATAGTAGACAATTAGCCAGATGCTTAAGGAACTGCTGGTAGTTTGTAATGCGTTGCTTGAACTCCTTCCACAATGGCAACAGAGGCCGCTCCTCCCTTGGCTGAGCCGCATCATCGATTACAATATCCTGCTCCAACATAGTTCTGTTCACATAGGTGTACAAATAAGAGGCAGGCTTCTGGCCAATGGTGGTCACAAAGTGCGTCACATTGCTCTCCAAACTGATGCTTTTGCCGGCTGTTAGGAAATATGACTCCTCCTCATTGTCACTCTTGTAGCGCACATTACCCTCGAGTATTGTCAGGGAGCAGTTAAACAGCGCCGGAGCGATGAAATTGCTCAGCGTCAGCCCGGGAAAATCAGCCACAAAAACAACGTCCGAGTAGCTGTTCCATGCGAGCACCTCGTCTGCAATCGTTTTGAGCTTTGGACGCATATGATTTAGTTCGGTGAGCAATGGAAGCGACCAAGGTGTCTGTTTAAAGGGCGACCAGGGCGCCTTCAACAGATCTACGCGCGGATCAAAGGTGCGCTGTTGGAATCGGCCATTCATGGCGCACCAAATGTCAAAGTAAATGGAAATGTTGCTGCTCTTCACAGGACTACTGACCGGATTTCTGGTAATATCGTCGCGTATGTTCCTCTCAATGCAATTGGCATATTGGACGGCCATGTCGGCATACTTTGTCCAGCGATCGTATTCGGTGAAGGCATAGGGATTCAGATGATGAATCTGCTGGTTGTCGTTGTCTATCACCTTGATGGAGGTCAGCACCGTATCGTAGGAGTGCACCATCATATCCCAGGAGTAGCCATACAGCCCATTCGTCCAGTTATTGTAACCCTTGGTGATGAAGTGCGAGTAGGGCAGAAAAAGCTGAAGGATGCAATAGATGATTATGATGCAGCTGCGCAGCTGAGCCTTGAGTCCAGCTTGATCACTGATTGTTGCCTTATTTACTATCACATCTGGCGATCTTTTGAGCAGGTGACATAAGCGTCGTGGCCAGTCAAAGCTGAAGAAGAGTGGCACCTCTGCCAGACAGACCCAGGGGAACATGCCTAAAAGAGCAATAGAATAGGAGATAAAAGATGCCAGACTCTACTCAAGGGAAATTTATATTCAATTCCTTCTCCTTTTGAGTTCAAATTACCTATGGTAAAGAGTCGCGAGTTCATCAAATGAAAGCTTATCATGAATGGTGTCACCAGCAGGCGAGTCTTCTCGCACGTCATGAAGAATGCAATGGAGAGATCGAAAATGGCCGTGAACCAATGAATAATCAGCAAATCGATAAGGTTCTCGTCCAGCAGCTGTCGGAATGGCGCAAAAACCCAATGTTGGCTCAAAGTGGACATGGCATAGCCGGACAGCCACTCCAGCGAGAACTTCTTTAGACCGGCGTACATATAGAGCACAAAGAACTGAAACTTGATGAGAAAGTAATTCCAATACGGCACCGGACTCCTCAGCTGCGGATGCAACCAACTGTCCACGGAGCTGCAAAGCCAAAGATTTAAGTATTTGATTGCTGACATTGTTAGCTTTTACTAACCAGTAGTTGTGTGCCTGGGTGAAAAGTAGCAATGTGCCAACGAGTCCAAATAGATAGCTGTGATTATTCCACGCCGGCTTGTCCAACAGAAAGATGTACCAGTAACCAGCCACAAACATGAGGCAGCTGCTGCGAAAGCGATACCCAAGCATAATGCCCATTGCGCCGAGCCACATGCCCAGATACAAGCAGCCCATCATTGAATATTCCATAGCCTCAATCTGATTGAACAGTGGAAAGTGGCAATGTTGTGGCTCACCAAAGCGCACGTCCAGCTGTCCACCGCCCCGCTCCTCGGCTATATCGATCAGCATTGCGGCGCCGTAGAGCATCCGAAAGACACCCAAAGCGGCACCATCCACAGGCCGGTTTAGCCAGCATGTAAAACTCTTCAAGCTGTCAAAGTTGTCCAGTTCATGGCCAAAACACACTCTAAAGAACTGAGCAGTTTGGGTTGCCTGCTCTGGATCAGCTGCCTCCTTTTTGGGCATGAGCGGAACATCATCGGCGGTTGTCGATTTGTTTTCTGTGGTCACATTTGATGATGCGGGCTTTGTGGGCTGTTTACGTTTCGAGTTGGTCATAATTCTGAAGGTGGGCTTAAATTAAAAGCTGCTTAATAACTGGGAACAAAAATACATTTTAATATTCTAGTGTTTCAACTGATCGCCTTATTTCTTAATGCTCTTCAAGCTATTATCTTGTAACTTCCCAAGTATCAAAAATAATAGACCCGCTTTACATATTAATTTTGTGGTTTTTTTTTTGTAGAATTTATTGAAAAAGTTGACATAAATACATGCATGCATATTGTTGTATACTAAATATATAATATATGGTTTTTTAATTTTATTTTTTGATTTTGTCGTTTCTGACTCAATCTTGCGAAAATAGAAATCTACGTTTGCTGTCTTTTATAATGCTTAAGATGCACACCTCAAACGAACCCACCCTGCCAAAAAGTTCATTACCAAAACTTTTCATTTGAGGCAGCGATCATTTTCCATCCTATTGCTGTATGTGTTCCTGTGTTTTCAGCGATACTGGTTTCGCGTAAAAAATATACATCAATTACGAAATATATATGGTTTTTTTTTTATTATTACATCTCTATATTCTTGAGTTGAGTTTATTGCAACAAATAAGCCCAGCTGCCTTTTATGGAATAGAAAACCTCAACTGTTGATTTTCTTGTTGTTAAATTGTGTTGAACAGGTTTCTATATATTTGGATTTTCATTTGGTTTGTGTATTTTTATTTAAATTTTATTTGTTGTGTTTTAATATATCGTTTCGAATACAGAATATAAATTTGTTTTGAATAGATTTTACAATTTGCCATTGTCCATTTCATTGGGTTCGCAAAATTTCTAGAAATTTTTGAGAACAAGCTTTGAAAATGCCTCAAACTACGCATATGAATACAATAATTCTGAATATACTTGTAAGTTGTAATAAAGCTAATGCTTTGGTTGTAAATTTAATTGATTTCAAATTTCGGGAAAGTACTCAAATTAAAAAACATACTCATTTGATTCAATAAAATAAATAAAAGAAAATAAGAAGGAAATTTATTGAAAGAACTTATAAAACAAAGGATTACTTAGTGCCTTGCTTAAATAGTTTAAATATGTAGATTATTTTATTTTGTTTTTGGTTTAAATATTTACTGACTGTGTGATTTAATAGTTGTCTTTCGTTTTGTTTAATTTAAATACGACAGTTATGCATAAATGACTAATATTTGACTTTGTTTCACATTTAAGTATATTACTTTTTTTGCTTTTAAAATTATTATATTTTCTTTTTGGTTTTTGATAATTTACGCAACGCTTAAACATTTTAAAATGCATTTTCAAAGTTAATTCGATAAGTACTTTTTTAATTAGCTGTAATTCATGCTCTTAATAATGAGTAAGCTTTGAAAGTTTTAGACAAAGTTTTCGAGTTGTCAAAGTCAAAAAATCTGCATACAATTTGTGAGCCAACCCCCGCCGCCGTCTCTGCCTTCCACACATGCAACACACACCTCTCAAAGTCGGCGACGGATAAAAAACATTATCGAATGAAAAAACTATGTGTTGTTGTTGTTGTTGTTTTTCTTGACATCTCGTCTAGAGGTTGCTATTGTCGCTGACCGACCGGCAAGCAACCCTCATACCCTCCTTCAGCTCCAGAGCGCCCTCCCTCTCTGTCTCTCGCCCAATGCAATGCACCCCCCTCCTTGGCGATGAGGCGCAGGCGCGCTCTCTCCGTGGCTCTCTCGTTCTATATGCGATTCTGATTCAGCTGAGAGCGTGGAGTAAAGGGGCTAACCATAACACCACTTGGCCAAATCGCCTCGTTGAACAGCTCATTGAAGCGATAGTCCGGTATGGATATCTTGAATTTGCAATATGATAACTGCGATAAGTTGGCATCGTTCTTCACCAGTTTGGTGCACTTCACCAGATTCTTGTTGATCTTTAGCTCCTCGGCGAGATGCTCGATAATGTCATCCTCGCTGGTGTTTGTCGCAAATTTGCCCACTTGCACCCAGCGGCCGTAGTCGCATACGACGTGCAATCGATCCGAATTGCAATTGTTGCCGACAACGATGAGATTGTTCTGCTGCGGGTGCTTTTTTCCATCGAGATTGTTGACAATGGGCTGGTTGCCAAATTGGAAATACTGTTGGTACATCCGTCCCTGGATCTGATTAACCCCATTGCACACCTTGTTCACCTTCTCCTCGATCGTCTGCAACTTGGAGCAGAGTGCTTTCGGCGTTTGAGTGCGGCACTCATCACAGTTAAATGATATCATTGGATTCTTCTGTATCATATCGTACATGGCATCGTCAATGTTACAGCATGTCCGGTGGAACTTCTTCAGGCAGTCATCCGAATTGCATATGATGAGTGCATCCTTCGAGTTGATTGATTTTTTGCATTTTGTGCAGTTTTCGGCCATCTTGCTTTGCTTTGGGCCTTTGCACCTTCAACTGTCGTTTTGTCTTATGTTCGTTTTGGGGAGAACAAGAAAAATACACACACACACAAGCGACACACACACACACGCGACACACAACACACACGCGACACACACTGAAATACAGAGGACTCAGTTGCGAATGTTGGGGGGAGCTCTGTCTGCTGTCGGCTCTGATGGGTGGTCGGTCTCCTATCGTCGATGGTATCGGGTGTGTGAGTGTGTGAGAAGTTTTCTAAAAATGGTTGGAGAAATATAGAAACGCGACTGCGACTGCGAACCGTTAACCGTTCGCTTCGAAGTTTGCTGTTCAACTGAATGGCTCTGCGAACCCTTAGAAAAGCTGTCGTCTGGCAGCGCACTCATCGCCACTTAGGGGTGGATTTTGCTTGCGTTTGTGCTTTTTTAACCACTATTTTTGGGCCATATGATAAAACCCGTTTTTTTCTACACTCTTTTTTCATTCATCTTTTTTTCCAAATCGTTGTGGGTGTTTTTTGTTGTTTTTTTTCTGTCGTTGTCTTTTCCCTCTCATTTGTTACAAATGCTGCACGGTTGCAACTCTGGCAGCATTGCTCCACTATTGGGGCACATTGCATTTACGAGTCGCAGTGTTGTAAAATGTGTTTATTCTTCTTTTTGACTACAGGGTATATAATAATCTAATGATCATTTTGTGTACTCATAGATTGAGTATTGTTTTTGACTGGTGATCAAAATAGAATGTATAAACAACACTTTTTCTATTATTAAAACAAACACATTATCACTCTAAACACCTTTTGTGGTATCAACTTATTTTCCGTTCTATATTTAAGTTTATTTTTCACTTCATAATAAGTTCATAATACAGTTCGAGTTACCGCACTAAATTTGTTTATAATAAATCCTATTTCAATAGCTTAAGTAGTAAGCGACTGACTACTTGAAGCGAATAAAATTAAATGTGCGTCTCACCTGGTTCAGGTTTAATTATACTCCAAATCCGTTCTCGAATTACACACCGGCAATTTGTAAACACGTGCAAACAATATCAACTTCCTGGCTGGCAATTTGAGGCTTTTTCTGGTTCTGCTGCTGCTGGTGGTGCTGATGCTGCTGGATTTTCGCAACAGTTTGTGGTTTCCGAATTCACTTGACCCCGAGCCACTAATAGGAGCAGCTGGGAATAAGAAGGGCACGCGAGCAACACGGTCCAGCAACTGAAGCTCGGTGCTCAATGTTTCGGCTTATTTATACAGAGATGAGCTGCTCTCGGTGCTGGGGGTGGGATTGGCGGCCGTGTGTCGGCACGGGTGGGCGGGGTGTTGTTTGCGCATGTCCTTGCCAATAAAGGACAATGACGGGTGCCGTGCGCGTTAATAATAATAAAATATATATACATGTATATATTGTGTACGACTTGTACACAAGCAGGAACACCAGCAAATACAAATATAACGTTAACAGGTGTAGCTGGCAGCTGCGCCAGCGACTCTGCAGCTGGTTTGTGTTTGTCTTGGTCCTCGGACTCCTTGGACTAATCGGCACGCGTAATTGAGTTTCATTATTTGAGGGCAGCTGAGGGCAGAGGGCGGCCATTTCCGTTTCCTCTGTTTGGCTCTTGTTAGCTTGCTCTAGTTTGGTGTCAATAGATTTTAATCAGGTGTGGCAAGCATAGTAAACAGACACCAGACGCCCGCACCACCCGCAACCGCACCCGCTGCGCCAGCACCACTTGCGTGCAGCTGATTTAAATATCAGCGTCGTCTCAGACTGTCTTTATTTTTATTATTGTCCCGGCTCCTAGGTGCTATCTACGTCGTTTCTTCAATTGTTATTTATGTACGCAACACATACAGCACCCACGTGTGCCCGATTCCACCTTAATCCTCGCCCAGCTGCTTACTGCTTGCTCCTTGCTGCATATTATTGGCCCAGATGCTGTTGCTAGTGCCAAGTTTGGTTTAATTTGGGCACTTGGCTGTATGCTTTGAGTACGTTACAACTCCTATTTTTAGCACCTTGCCTGTCACTTGGTTACCATTTAAGTGGGCGGACGAGCAACATAAAAATGCATTTGGACTAAATTATATTATAGAGTGTTTAGCAATAAAAATATATTTAAAAGTACTTACAATGAAATTTACGCTTATTCAAAACTTTTGTTTTACAATTATCTCAATCTAGATAAAAAATGCAATACATTTTGCCAGACTTATTGGCGCTATAATGATATCTATGAGCCCTTCTCTGCACTTTTTACCACTTAGTATGCATAGCACCACTCATTAAAACCTGATTGCCCTTAAGTGGTTCCATTCAAGTTCACAACCACATTATGCATTTCTTTAAGCATGCAGCTCACAATTTACAAAAAAGTGTTTAATAAAATAAAAATAAAATTAGATTGTTGTACTGCACTTGTGTGTTACACGCATTTAAGTTAAAATTGGGATAAAAAGCAATCTATTATTTGTGTAAGTTGAAAAAGAGCACCTTCGAACTACATTTGTAAAATGTGCACATTTATTTTGGTCATTTAACACTGCGTTGGTCAAATGTTTATTGCTGTACGCCCCAAAAGTAACTATTAACCTTTTTTTTTGTCTTTGAATTTATCTCTTGTTTTACATACGAGTAAATACGTAAAAAGTAGTTGCGAATTCTTCACCAACTTCGATTGCGCAAGTTTGCCTGACTGGGGCTTATGAGAGGCAACTGATTTAGACTATTTTTGATTGACATCAACGAAAACAAAACTCAAATTCCAATTCCAGTTCAACGTCTCGTTTAGAAAATCGATCGCGATCGGCAATTTCAAGTTCAAATTGTAAATAGTAAAGTAGTAAACATCACTCATACGCAGCGTAAGCTTGACCTGACCTTCCGACAATTACGCGAATATGTTGCACTCGTCCAATTACGGCTAGCAGCAGCGGCAAGCTTCTTGTTTATTTTGGGCAATTGAAATGCGCGTGCCACAAAGTGTTAACAAATTTCTGTTGACGTTTGTGCATCATCTCGCCGCATGCCTTTAATTGTAGAACTGGGCCAAGCAGCATCTCCTCCCTAAACAGGGTGTTTTTTTGCCACGCCGACATTGACCCTGATACGCTTGCGAATCGCTCGATTCGTGATCGCTCCCCCGACGCGTATAAATATGCGGCGCATGCGTCGCTATTTGTCACACAACGAGACGAGTTCGGCGGGTGCGTTCGCGTTTCCATCGGGCAGACAATTGACAACGACAAAGCAGACTGCCAAAAGGAGGATCTACAGCTAGTGTTATGATGATGTGCCGGGTGGTATTGTTGCTGGTCGCGCTGGTTGCTGGCAGCTATGCGGCGACACATGTCAACATTTCGATTGCCCAACAGCCGGCCACAAATCCTGCGGATGTTAGCTTCATTGATGGACATGCGCCAGCGGAGCTGAGAGCCGGTCCCCATCGTGCTGAGGAGGAGCAACGTTTTGCTCGCCTGCAGGAGCGATCACAGCAGCAGATGCCCCAGGTGCAACAGCAGCAAATGGGTCAACAGCAACCGAATCAACTGCATCAGCAACAGTCGTCGCAGGCGGGACAGCAGGGTCGCCAGACACGTCGTCGTATGCATAGTCGCCGTCCCTCGTTGGTGCAGCAGCCGCCACACAGTGGCCAGTTTCGTCAACGCAACCAGCAGCTGCGCCAGAATCAGGAATTCGAGCGCTACATTCAGTCCTATCATAGTCATGGACCCACCGTGGAAACCGTAAGGAATTCACTGACTTGAATTTAAAATGTTTCCAAGCCAGCATTAATCTTTCCTTGAAATTGTTGCGCAGGTCTTTGAATCCTCCAGTCCATCGCCCCAACGCTACACGCAGTCCAGCAGCAGCAGTAACAGTGACAGCTCTAGTTCCATTGCTGGAGATGATGTAGTGTCCATTGGTGGTGGCAAATCGCAGCAACTGCGCATGTTTGAGCGCCAGGTAGCTGCTCCAGCTGCTGTCCAAAGTCAAAGCGCTAATGTGGAGCAGGCACAGGATAGCAAACCCATTTATGAACCCCAGCAGGAGCCTGTAAAAGCAGCTGCCTTTGCACCCGCTGTAAGCTCCAGCTCCAGCTCCAGTTCCAGCTCCTCCTCCAGCGTTAGTTCAGGCAGTGCTCCAGCTCCGGCGCCCGCTTCATTGCCCAGTGATGCCAAGCAAGGCAGTAGTGGCGGTGGCTTTGAGTCCTATGAGCCAGCCTTCGATGCGGGCAACAGCTATAATCGTCCTAGCTATGATCAGGGCGGCTACAGCGGCTATGACGAAGTACAAGATGACTATCAGGATCTGTATCCGCCACAGCCAGCCGTAGATGAAAGCTACAGCTACGATGATTATGGCGATCAATCCGGTGGCTACTTGCCACCACCTCAACATGGTTATGTGCAGCCAGCTCCACCACGGCAACTCGTCACGAAGACCATTCAGATTGTGCAGCCGGCGCTGAAGGCCAAGAAATACGAGGTCCGTCATCCGGCCGTCCAGAAGGAGTTCTACGACATTGAGGAACGTGTTGTGATCAAGCCAGCTGGCACATTGGTTGTCGAACTGGATCATCCGGTTGCAAAGATACCTAAGGGTGAGACTCTACTGCCTCTTGGTCATCCACATCCCGCTGTCGCTGGTGCCTACCACAACAGCAACAACAACAACAACAATAATGTACAGGTGCAAACTCAAAGCTATAACAACAATGGCAATGAGTACAGACCCAACTATGATGGACCAAAGGAGCAGGCACAGGTGACCACTGTTGGCTCCAGTGTGACCACAATGCCCACCTATGATCAGGTGCCCAAGGATGAGTTTGTCGAGGCACAGCTGCAGCAGCAGCACACACGGGGAAACGATGCCACCGATGGCAATCGTCAGTCGCCCTCGTTCAGCTCCAGTTCCAGCACCAGCTCTGGCTCCATTCCCAGCTCTAGTGTTGTTGCCACCGACTCCAATGGCAATCAGTTCCAGATCAACAAGAAGCATCTGACACCCAAGATGCTCACACGCCTCGAGCCGGAGCAAAAGGATTATGATTATGTACGCAGCGAGGCAAGCTATCCAACCCAGCGTGGCTATCAGCGCACCAACAGCTTCGCTCGGCAGCCAGCCTATCAGCAACCCAGCAACGATGACTACTTCAGCGGCGAGTTTCTGCCCAATGCCAATGTCGGCAATGTGGATGCGAAACCAGCACGTCTCGAGGAGGCTCCTGCACCACGCCCACAAATAATTAAGCACGAACACAAGATTCATTTGCCGCCATCGCAGCATAACATTTATTTGAGTCGGAGTCGCCAGTCGCCGCCAAAGGAGCGTCGCATTCAGGAGGAGCTGCCTGCCCATGTTGCCGAAGTGAAGCCCTATTTGCGCAATCATCAAGGTCCCACAGTGGTCTACGCCAAGTCAGCGGTGCGACCCGTTGCCACAGCACGTGGCAACTACTACAATCAGCCGGCAGTGTCACGGCAACGTAGCACTCTCGCCGAGGAACTGGAATATAGTGCACCATACTCACGCATGCGCTATGATCCTGATGCAGAGTCCGGCCGTCTGGTGGAGGCACCCAAACAGGAGACAAAAGAGCCAGCAAGGGCACAAATTCAACTACAAATACCAAATCATGATGACCGGGATCAGTCCATTGTGGCCACTGCGACGATAAGTCCACTCAAGCCTGATTGTGATCAGCAGGATAAGCAACAAAAGCAGCAGCAAGAGGATTATGCAGATCAAAGATCTGCACGCTACCGGCAGCCTCAGCAGGAGCAAGAGCAATTCCAGCGTCTGGTTGAGGCACCAGCTGCTCCCGTTGTGTCCAGCACACAGGCCACACCCACTCAGACCCAACCCGAACTGGATGTGGATGTGTCACTCAATGGCCGAGCCGGCCATATGAATCGACACCTGCAGCCCAATGAGCGCGTCATTTCAGCTACAGCTGCGCCCACCGATGACGCCTCGAAGAGGGAAACGTTCCACAAGCGTCGCATTGTGGTCAATCATCCGTTCCAGACTGTGCGCGAGGTGGTCGAGCATGAGCCGATCACCAACTATCATCAGATTCAGGTGAATGAGCCAGCCTCACCCACTCTCTACCACCAGGCGGCCTACTATCAGCAGCCGGTGCAGACGCATGGGAATCTGGTGCAAGTCAAATCGACATCCACACATGGCAATCTGTATGCAACATATGGTTAAGAACTGAAGTAGTTGTAGACCTGGATTTGTGTAGCTGACTAAATCTATTGTTGTTTTTATTCGTTTATAATTAAGAGATACGAGTACCCCCGAATCGGTGGAAGGGCCCTTTCCATTACATTTTTGATCTTATCTAATATACATATGTACATGTGTAATATCCCATACACCTTAGGTTTAAGTGCAGTTTTACTTGCCATGAATAAAATGCATACAAAATGCGACGAAAAATAAGCTCAAATTGAATGTTTAAATTTTACCTCGATTGCTGGCGCCATCTATTGTTCAAATTTCATGCGTAACAAACTGAAAGCGGAGGTGAAAACTAAATTTCACCTTTCAATATTAAATACTTTCACTTTTCACATATAATATAATAATTTTATTGGTTTTGTTTATGTTTTGTTTTACGAAAATTATATTTAAGCATAATCATACAACGAACAAACTTACAGTTACATTTTTATAATGCAATTAAAACATTGACTGTATAATATAATAATTGTTTATACTTTTTCAGCGCTTGAAGACAAGGTTTCTTAAATCTTTTTATTATTTATATTTTTTTGCTTTTGTTTCGAATTTTTGTTTGCACTGCTCGCAATGTGTGGGTAAAGAATTAAACATTATTTATTTATATATGTATATAAAAAATACAAAAACAATTGGTACCGCCATAACGGTTAAATCGTTCAATGCAATTGTCCAAGAAATTTTGTTGTTCAAGTTTTAAGCTGAAGCCGTGACGAATTTCCCATTGCCAATTTCCAATTTGCTTCACTGTGGCGGCGTTTGACTCGAGCGACGCTTTTCCTTCTCCTTCTCCTTGTCGCCGCCCTTGCGTCCAAAGATGCGGAACATGCCGCTGCGACGCTCCTCTTTGCTCTTGCTGCCCTTCACACCCGACACCGATGAAATCGACTGGGCTTCGCTCTCACTGGAACTCTCCGCCGATGCACGCGTAAAACTAATCGAATCCGGCTGCAGCGAAACGGGACGATTGCCCTCAAAGCGACTGTTGCCCCAACCTGTAAATGCAACAGACACATACAGAAAAAGAAAGAGAGAGATTGTGAGCATTTGAGTGTGATATCTGTAATAAAGCGTCTGATGATGATTAAGCGGATGCAGCTTAACATAAAAGAGAGCGCATAATGTTAACATAAAACATAGAAAGAGTGAGTGTGCGTGCGAAGAGAGCGAATTCTTAGCTTAGAGTTGACAAAGAGAGCGAAAGAGAGAAACATATGTGGAATACTTTGCAAACTGGTGCGCAGATAGGATCGTCGCGCTATTTTCACCGATTTCACCGTTGAAGCTTCACATATATATATATAAGGCATGCAAAAATCATTGAGAAAAGAGAGAGATAGAGAGAATAATAACTTATGTACCATTAACCATTAACAGATTTGCGAGCTAAACATATATATATTTATATATATATAAAATTAACAACATGCCGCATACAAATTCCACAAAATAAAACACTAATCTAAGAGAGAGAGAGAGAGAGAAGAGAGAAACAACCAAAAAGCAAGCCTTAATTGTTAGGAAATGTGTTCATTTTTTGTTGTTGTTTGTTTGTTTGTTGTAATGTGTGCTAACCACCGATTCCATCGTTATTGTTATTTAGATGTAGACCCATGTAGCTTGGATTACTGATGGCATTGTTATGGTCAACGGAGCCGGATGATGATTTCGTTGATGATGTTGGTGAGCTCGTTAAATGCCAAACCGTGCGACTGCTTGTCGCATGCTGTTGTTGTTGCTGTTGTGTTGTTGTTGTTGTCGATGATGTTGTTGTTGTTGTTGTTGTGTTGGTGCCCTTTTGTTGGATATTACCGTTCCCATTGCTGCTTGCGCCGCTGCTTGAATAGTTAACAGTTCGCTTTGTTGTTGTTGTCGTTGTTGTATTGTTGCTGCTGCTGCTGCTGTTGCCGGAACTGTGGCCATTGTTGTTGTTGTTGCTGCTGGTGTTGCTGCTGCTGTGACTGTAAATGTTGCCCGGCGAATGCGTCTCCATTTCAATGAACTTGCGCGTCGAATCGATGCGACCAGTGTTGAGAGACGGTACACGCTGTGGAGAAGCCACGTGTTGTTGTTGTTGCTGTTGCTGCCTCACAATGTTGCTGTTGTAGTAGTCCGGCTGATGTTGATGTTGCTGTTGTTGTTGCTGTTGATTAGCGGCCGCATTGAACGCATTGATGCGTTGCTGCACCTGCTTTGATTGATGACTATGCTGATGTGGATGCTGTTGTTGTGGATGTTGTTGTTGTGGATGCTGTTGTTGTTGCTGATGTTGTTTCTGTTTCTGATGATGACTACTGGCGCTGCCCAAGGGCGGCATCGTTGTGGGCAATGGCGGCGGGTTATCTAATATACAAGTCGATTTTTGGAGGGGTACACGTTTTTACAAATGGGTGATCAAATAAGTATGTGTGTATGTATGTATGTGTGTGGTGTGTGTGTGTGTGTGTGTGGAACAAACACAAGTATATAGCTGACTACACAATGGGCTGGCACATTTTGGGCCACTTACCGGACTGCCTGGACTCGCTGCTGCGCATGAGAACAGCGCTGTCATCTTTGCTATTTCCATTCTGGGCGGGTAACGTGGCCGATTGATGCAGGCGGCCATCACTTAAATCTGCGAGATCAACAAATATATCGATAAACAAAAGGACGACCAGAAAAGGTGAATATTCTCTACACACCATTGCTGGAACTTTGGCGATTGCGCAGCACAGCCAGATTCTCTTGACTCTGGCGGGTTGTGGCAACTGGCGGCGCTCCTCGCGGTGGAATCGGTGGCTTCTGATCGGAACCGGCTGTGGGTGAGCTGGGCTGGGATGTTTGCTGATACTGTAGATAATCTTGCTGCTGTTGCATTTGTCGGAGGAACGCCATTTGTGGCGTCGCTTCGGCAGAGTTCGGTGTTTGAACACTCGCCCGACGCTGTGAATCTGGCGAGGAATTGCGTGAACTGACGGGCGACTCCATGCCGCTGGTCACCTTAATGTCCGGTGAGCTGCTCGATTGTTGCTGAAAATTCAAATTGATTGCTCAAATTAGTTGACCCTTCTTTGTGGCATTGGATTTACGGCCAACTCACCTTCATCGATTCATCGTAGCTGAGCAGCTGTAGATTTGGCGGCAGACTAGCGTGGAAGGATATCTTGCGTACCCAATCGTTCATTATGTCCAATGAGGGTGCCTCGAACAGAAACTCCGAACCGTCGGGCAATTTCAGACGGAAGACGTACTTCTTTTTCGTATAGTCATCGGCACGTTCGCATTTCGCGCCCAGAATATTCACCGGCGCCTGAGCCGTCTTCTGTTGCAGGAAATCGTTTTCGTCCTTGAAGAAGCACACCAATTGACCGCACAGCACCGTATGGAATTGTTTCCAGGAGCGCACGGGCGCCTTCTTGCCACCCGATTGAAGTCCGTGTTTGCGCTCCAACATGCCCTGTATCTCGACGGGCGGCAGATCGAAACCTTCGCCCTTCTGGTTCTTGCGGAAGGACTGTGCACGACGCCGTGTGGTGAAGGATGGCGTTCGCTTGGCTTGTTTGGGCTGCACCTTCATGCTCTCGGCTCGCTTCACATTGGCATCGGCGGAGCCGCGACGTAGTCGATCACCGAACATGCCGCTCGAGCTGCTCTTCTGCAGGGCGGCATGCTCATCTTGCGACTGCTGCTCCTGGAAGGGTGGTCGCAGATGGGATTGTGAAATGGCTGGTGATTGGCTGGCGCTGCCGGGTGCAACACTGGCGATGCTGCTGCTGCCAGTGGTCACCATCGGCGCGGAGAAGATGGGTGTCTTCTCCTGGGTAGCGGCATTGTTGCGATGCTCCTGTTGCTTCTCGGCACGACGACGTTCGTCGTTCAGGCGCTGCAGCTCCTTTTGCTTGAGCTGCTCGAGACGCTCCTTTTCGAGGCGCTCCTTCTCCTTGAGCTTGGCCAGTTTCTCGTGCTCGAGTTGCTTGCGGAAACGCTGCTCGAGCAGTGTGATGCGTTTGATTGCCTGGAATTTCTCCTCCTGGGCGGCGACCGTCTTCTCAAAGTCCTCGTGACGACGCAACAGATCCTCCACCTGCGGTATGGAATCCCCGAGCTTGGCATCCTTGAGCAGCGGTTCACGACTACTGATCCATTGCTCCAGTATTTCGGCATCCTTGAGGAAGAGCTGTGTGTCTAGATTGAGTTCATAGATCTCCTTGCGCTGCTGCAGCGTGTGCTCGAGCAGCTCGTGTCGCGACTGCAGCACCTTGATCTTATCCTCCACCTCGTGGGCGAGGAAGTGCTTCTCCTTGATCAACTTCTGACCGTTGGCCGTGAAATTGGCAAAGGTCTCGTCACGTGCACGTATCTCGGCATGATGATCCTTGATGCTGGCAAGTAGCAGTTCGGCACCGGCTACACTCGTTGCCAGCTCGGGTGCCGTAATCTTGGCCAGCATCTCATTGATCCAGGCAATCAGATCGCGATATTCATCGAAATAGGATTGCAGCTGTTCCGCCTGGTTTAGTTTACCCTTGCGCGCATCTGCCTTCTCGTTAAGATCCGTCCACGCTTCGATGGTCTCGTCGCGCTTCACCTCTATATGTTCCCGGGCATCAGGATAGATTGCACCCAATGTGATGACTTCACGGAGCACCGAGTCGACTTGCTCCTTGATGGCAATCAGTTCACCCTCGAACACCTGGTGCTTGCGTCCCAGCGCTTGTATGCTCTCCAGATCCTGGCCGTAATCCTCGGAAATGAGCGAAGCGTCCTTCTCGTTGATCAGCGAGATCGTTTCGTCGGCAACACGATCATAGACGTGCACCCGCTTGGCACCGGCGAGCGCATCCTGGCGAGCATTCACCAGCTCGTTGAGCTCATCCCACAACTGCTTCGTCTTATCGCGTTGGGTTTTGATGGAGTTGCGATACGGATTGTTCTCCTGGATCAAACGATCGCCCCGCTCCAGGCAGGCCTCGACACGCGCCTCATTGGCATTCAGGTTGGACACAAAGGACTCAAAGGCCAACATTAATTGCTCCACATGCTCCACATCCTCGCCATAATCCTCGCTAGCTGTAACGGTCATTTGATCGCCTACCCATTCGTGGAGCTCCTCAGTTTCGCGCAGATACTCGAAGAGTTTCTTCGACTCCAATAGACGCTGCTCTCGATCCTTGGCCAGACGCAGCAGTTCCACATATTGCTGGGCAACAGCACCATTCTTCTCCTGTATATTGGCGCTATCGAAGTGATTGCGTTCAATTAGACCAGTTGCCAATTTGTTGACCTTGTCAATCGAGGGCTTAAACGAAGTCAATTCGCGTTGGAGGACTTCTAGTTTCTTTTGATGCACCTGCACGGAGATCTCATCGCGTCCATAATCGCTACTGGCCAAAATGGGTCGCTTCTCGCGCATCCAGGCATCCGCCTCATTCGCCTCCACATAGAACAGTTGACTCTCCACGGCATCGAGTAGACGCAATCGTCGGATGGCAGCCAAGTCTCGCAGCTGGACGAGCTGTTTCTGCAGCAGCTCGGATTTGTATTGCAGCTCCTCGCTGGCAAAGTGATTGTCCCGTATCATTTGCTGACCACGTTGCAGCAACGCTTGGATTAGCGGCTCCTGCGATGTCAGCTCGGCTTCGAGCGCATTGTGTTTCTTTTGCAGACCCTGCACGGCCAACAGACTGCTGCCCAGATCCTGAGAGCCAGCGATCAACTGTTTCTCGGCCAGCCATTGCAGTTCATCCTCGGCATCGCGCTGGAATTGCTGCAGACTCAGCGAATCCTCGAGGTTCTCGCGACGTATGGCAATCGGTTCATGGAGCGTATTATACCGTTTAATTGTGGACATTGCACGCTCGTGGATGTCATGTTTGAGGAAGTGATCCACCTGGAAGAAGTGCTCGTCCTTCAGCTTCAGCTGATCGGCGAGCTCATTGTGATGGGCCACATCGGCCTCGAGACGTTCGTGTTTCTTCAGCAGATTGCTAACCGTAGCCAGATCCTTGCCATAATCCTCACTGGACAGCTGCAACTCCACATCGTCCATCCAGTTGTTGAACTCGTCGACGCTGCGATTGAAGGCAAGCGCTTCATATGCCTGCTGCAACTTCTCCTTCTTCGCCTTGGAGGCGGCCTTCAGCTTATGCCAATCGCCCTCGAGCAGCTGCACCTGCTGTGCAATCTCATCCTTGGCAAAGTGCTCACCCTTAATCAGACGTTCGCCTTCGCTGATCACGGCTTGGACGCGCGGCGAGTTGCTCAAGAGTTCGGCATCGAAAGCGGTGTGTTTCTGTATCTTGCTCTGAAGATTACTGGGCTCGCGATAGTTCTCATCGAGCGCCACCTGCAGTTTCTGCACCAGCCAGCGATCGATCTCGTAGAGGCTGCGCAGGAACTCCTGCAGCTGCAGCGATTGGAGTAGACGATTCTTACGCTCCGCCGACAGATCCAATAGCTTCTGTTTGCGGCGCAGCACATAGGCCAGTTTCTCGCTAATTAAATCCGCATCCTTGGGTGCACCCTCTAAAATGCCATTGGCGAACTTTTGCAAGGCATCCACATGATCCGCATCGAGCAGCTTCTCGAACGCGTCGTGTTTCTTGAGCAGACGCTCCACAGCTGTATAGGAGTCGCCCAGATCATCGTTGTTGAGGAACGCCTCCTTGTTGGCCAGCCAAATTTCGACCTGTTCCACCTGAGCCTTGAACAGCTGTAGCTGATGGGCCTCGGTCAGGTCGCGGGAACGTTCGCTCCACGCCTCGTGCAGTGACTGATGCAGTTCCTCGAGGACGCGCATATATTGCTTAACGCTCTCCGGCTGCTTGGCCTGGCCACTGAGCTGTTCACCATGCTGTTTGAGTGTGAGAAAGGCGGGATCTCGTCCCTCGATCTCCACTTTGCGCTCCTGATGCAGTTCCAGCTGCGTTTCGCAATCGTTGATCGTCGATGGCGCCTGGGTGGCATTCATTTTCTTGATCATATCGTTCACCCACAGCTCCAATTCGCGCACATCCGACACAAACTTATGGGTTAGATATGCCTCGTTGAGCACCGTCTGCCGCTTGACCGATAGATTCTGGAGATTATCCCAGGATTTGTGCAGCTCTTGCAGTTTACGCTCAATGACCTGAGCACCACGCTCCGGATATTTGCGTGCAAGAAAATCGGCAGCCGTTTCGTGCTCATCAATCTTCTGCTTGACGGCGGACATGTCACGCTCCAGCGCCTCCTCGCGACGAATAAGCGCCTCGACAGCGGCCAGATCGCGGCCCGTATCCGCTGAGCTCATAGCCAGCGCCTTCTCCGCAATCCGCTCGGCTGTATCATCGACATCCCGATTGAAGACGTGTATCTCATGAGCACCACCCAGCAGGGCACGATATGCATTCAGGGCGCCCTGCAGCTGACGCCAGTTGTGATTGAAGTCACGGCGACGCTTGTCCACGCTCTGCGTATCCGCCGGCAGTTGGGCCTGATTGATGAGCTTGTCGGCCAGCTGATTGATGTGCTTGACGCGCTGATCATCCACTCGCATATCGGAGTCGACGTCGTCCAGTTTGCGCATGAGGGCGCTGCAATGTTCGAGATCGCGTCCCGTGTCGCTGGCCTGCACCATCATCTCCTTGTCGCGTATCCATGCCTCGATCTTGTCCAGCTGATTGTTAAACTCCAGTATATCCTGTGCCTCCTCCAGGCCGCGTCCACGCTGATCCAACTCAGCGAGCAATCCTTGCCAGGCGGCGAGTACACGTTCGATCGCCTGTTTAATCTCTGGCGAGGATTCGTGCTGTTTGCTCAGCAATATGACGCCAGTGTCCTGAATCTCCTTGATTCGACCCTGATTCGCAGCAACTTCAGCCTGGAAGGCCTGATGTTTCTGCAATTTCTTGATCTTCTCGTCAAGATTGGTGACCTCCGCATAGCTGGCGGCATCCGCTTCAAGTTTCTTTTGCTTCTCATTGATCCAGGACTCGCTCTCGGCGCAATCACGCACAAACTTGGCGTAGAGCAGGGCATCCTCCAGTTTGTAACGGCGGACCGCACACAAATCCTTCACCTTCTGGCGACGGGCGAGCACACCCTGGAGTATCGTTTGTATGTTGGCGCTATCGTAATGCCTCTGTTCGATCAGTTTGCGTCCATGCTCCTGCAACAGGGCAACCTTCTCCTCCTGCGTCTGAATGACCCGTTCGAATTCATCATGTTTCTTTATCTGATTCTGGACATCCTCAACGGTTTGGCCAAAGTCGGAGCTGCTCAGCGCCGCTTGTTGTGTGCTTGAAAGATTATCGATTTGTTTCGCATCGCGCAGGAAACAGAACAAATCGATTTTCTGCTCCAACATGATCTTCTTCTTGTTCCAAGCAGCGTGCAGCTTCTGTCGCTCATCCAACATCGCCGCACACTTCTCCTCCACATCGGCGGCCGCATAGTGTCCGGTTTGGACCATCGAATCGCTCAGTTCATTCAGATAACGGAACTTATCCTCACGTGCCTCAATCTCACCGTAGATGGCATCATGCTGAATCTTCAGGGCTGTGGCGCCGGCAGCATCGCTAACATGCTCCTCGGCTTGGAGTGTGGCACGCAGATTCGCCGACCACGACACAATGTCACGGACATCGGTGAGGAAGGTTTGCAGATCGGAACTGGCCGCCAAACGATCGCCACGCGCCGTCGAACGTTCCTTCAGATCGTTCCATGCAGCCACCACTTTATCCTGTTGCTGGGCAATGGCCTGGGCATTCGATGGATATTTCGCTTGCAGACGCACCGAATCCTCGACCAGCACCTGCAGCTGTGCCTCCAGAGCAACCAAATCATTCTCAAAGCCTTCGTGTTTGCGCAGCAAGGCCAACGCAGAGTTCAAATCCTTGCCCAGCTCTGAGGAGAGTGCCGCATTCTTGTCCTGGATGCGGAAGAGCGCCTCGGCCACATCGCGATGGAAACGATGAATTTCGCCAGCGGCATGCAGCTTCTGTTCGCGTTGATTCAGCAACTTCAGGAGATTCTCCCAGGACGTTCTGCGACAGAGAAGATGAAGATTTCAGTATTTATATTATAAAATTTTATATTTTAAATATATTTAGTTAGCGCATATTTTTAAACATGTCCTTACCTCAATTGTTCCTGTCTCTTCTCCACCTCATTGGCATAGGAGCTCTCCGAATCGATGAGTTTCTTGGCGAGCAGCTCGCACTGATCCACCCGATCGGCGCCGACCTCAACGCGATGCTTCAGATCATCAAATTTGTTTTGCAGCAACTGCAAATGCTCAAAGTCCTGTCCGTAGTCCTCCGATGATGCTGTCTGTTCCTGTTCCCTAATCCATTGCTCGACCTCGTCCGATTCGAGGAAGTACTCGTGCTTCGAGAGGCTCTCCATGAGGCGCATTTGTCGCTGCGATGCCAACTTGTGCAGCGATTTGAGCATCTTCTCGATGAGCTGCTGCTTGGCGGCCAGAACTTTGCTGTCGGGATGCTGGGCAGCAACCATGGCGGCGCATGTGTGTCCCATTTCAGTGACAATGCTCGAATATGTGTCCAATTCCAGTTCGATGGTCTTGTGTTTGGTCAGCAACTTGGCAGCCGAATCGCGATCACGACCATATTCGGTCGATCGCAGGGCATTGTTGCGTTCACCCAACCAGGACTCAATCTCGCCGGCATCGAACAGATATTGCTGTGCCTTCAGTGACATTTCAAGCTTGCGCGTGCGTTCGCCACAGTGCAGCTCAAGATCCTGCCAAGCTAGCTCCAGTTGCTCGCAGAGAGCCTCCACATTCTTGCTCTCGGGATGCTGTTGCGCGACCAGCGATTGTCCGCCCTGCAGCGCCTTATTGATCATCGGCTGATGTCCCTTGATCTCGGCCTCGAGTTTCTTGTGTTTCTTGAACAGCGATTGGGCTTGGTGCAGATTCTGGCCAAGCTCATTGGACTTGGCCGCCGGTAGATGATCGTTGATCCATTGGAATTCCGCATCCAGTTCGAATACAAACTTATGGAAATTCAAACTCTCTTCGAGTTTGTCGCGTCGCATTTGGGTTGGATCACGCAGATCCTTGAAACGTTGCTGCAGCTCCTTGGTCTCATCCTCAATGTTCTTGGCATTGAAGTGACCCTCGTGGGCCATATCATCGCCCGTCGACACCAGTTCGGCTACCTTCTGATCCCAAATGGTTATTTCCGATTCGAGCAGTTGTTGCTTGTTGATCAGATCCTTGCAGCTGCGCAAATCGTTGCCGACATCCTTGCTGTTGAGTGCCGTATCCAGTTCGTCCACCTTCTTCTTGGCATCCTCAATGGCGCGATTGTGTTCGCGCTGCGACGCAGCCTGCTCCAATTTGCGTCCCTTGTCCTCCGACAGGGTGAGCAACTCCTTCCACTTTCGGTTCAAATCGGCCACAAGCGACTCCACTTCGGGTACACGATTCTCGGCCTGAATCAGCGCCTCGCCATCCTTGGTCACATTGCGCAATTGTCCCTCGTTGGCGCGCAACTCACGCTCGAAGGCTTTGTGCTTCTGGAGCTTGCGCGGCAAATTGCTCAGATCGCGATAGCTTTCGTCGCCAGCGATTCTGGTCTTGTCCTGCAGCCAGGCCTTCAGATCATCGGCCTCGGCGGCAAATTTGTGATAGTCCTTGGATGCCTGCAGCAGACGCTTGCGCTCGAAAGCGCGATCCTTGACAGCCTTGCGTTTGCCCAACACCTGCTTGCGACGCTCACCAATACTGGAAACGGTTGCAGATTTCAAGGATTAGGATAGAATTTAATCATGGCTACTTTGTGGCAACTTACTACTTGGCATCGTAGTGATCATTGGCAATTAGTTTGTCCGCATTGTCCGAGAAGCCCTTGAGGATCTTGTCCTGGGCCATGAGGCTCTTCTCAAAGTCCAGATGACGCTTCAGTATGGCCTCCACCTCATCCAGCGAGGACTATGAGCAAAGGATTATTATAATATAAAGAAGCTCCTTTTTTTGTTGTCAACTGTTCACTTACGCCCAGATTGTTGTACTCGAGGAAGGCCTCGTGACTCTTGGTGGTGGCATCGATTTTGTCCGCTTCGCGGTTGAACATTTGCAGTTCGACGCACTGCAGCAGCCATTTTTGTTTCTCGCTCCAGCCCCGATGGATGGCATCCTGTTCGGCCTTGAGCCGTTCAATTAGCTGCACCGTTTCGGTCATATTGGGTTTGCCGTCGGAGAGCTGTTTGCCCAGCTGGATGACCTCAACGAATTCGTTGTCATGCGCCTTGATATCATCGCCCAGATCGTTGTGTTTCTTGAGCAGATTGTTGGCCGTTTCCACATCGCGTGCCGACTCATCGGCATTCAGCTGATCCTTGACCGAGTCAATCCAGGCGAGCAGCGTCTTAGCGCTATTATTGAAGATCTGTTGACCCACCTCGCTCTCAATGCGGGCACGTAGCTCACTACCACGTAGCTGCACCTGTTGCCACATATCTTGCACCTCCTGCTGACGGGCGTTGACATTGTCCCGCTCTGCGGGATAAGCATTCTTCACCGAGTTACCCAAATAGGTGACACGATTCACCTTCTCCTCCACTGGGGCCAGTTCGCGTTCCAAATTCTGGTGACGTCGCTGCAGTGCCTGAACTGTCTTCAGATCGGGCGTAATGACAGCGGTGTCCAGTTGAAGCATCTTCTCGCTCATCCAGACCTTGGCCTCATCGCAGGTGCGATTGAAGAGCTCCACACTGGAGGCACCCTCCAGACTCTTCTCACGCTGTGCCTTCGCATTGTTCAAACGCTGCCAGATTTGATGGATTTGACGTTGACGCGCAATGATCTTGTCCAGTTGCGAGTGACCTTGTTGACGGAAGGTGTCAACGGCGCCATCGATCTCCTCGACACGTTTCGAGGCGGCCGACAGATCGGTGATGAATTTCTCAAACTTGCGCTTGGCATTGTCGACGCCGTCGCCATCGTCTGTCTTGATCATGCGCTCCTTCTCCTTCATCCATTTCTCAAAGTCATCGCATTCGCGATAGAAGCCAAACAGATGGATCGAATCCTCGAGCAGGGCATGACGCTTCTGTGCCATCTCCTGCAGTTCATCGTACGTTGCATTGATGCGTTGCTGGCGCTTCTCCACACTATCGGCATTCTCGTTGATGCTCTGGTTGGAGGTGCGACGCTGCACGAGTGGCTTGGGATCCACACTGACCGGACGAATACGCTTCACGGGCACCACTTGTCGCACCAATATGGTCTTCTTCACCTTCTGCAAACTCTTGACCTTCTCTGCCTTGGGCACAATGCAGGCGACGGGACGTGCCTCGATTTCGCGCACATAGTTGGCGGGCACGAAACCCTCATGGCCATTATCCTTGCGCACACACCACCAGTCATCGTTGGTTTTCGACTTGAGCAGCATCACTTCACCCTTTTCCATTTTCATGCCCTGTCCCTCGAAGGGGAACAGGGAGCGTACATGGGGCAGCATTTTCGTTTCGGTTACCTTCTTGTGCTCCAGCTTCTCGACCCACTCATCCTCCCACACCTCCTTGGGCACCAGACGCGTCTCATTCACCCACTCCTCCTGCTCCAACTCGGGCAATTCCGGCTCCGCGGCCGTCAACTCCAGCGTGCAAATGCCCGCCTTGATCAGCTTATCGGCCTGCTGATTCAGATTGAGTATATCGCCGGAATAGGCATTCAGCTCACCCTGCAGATCGCGATGACGCTGGAGTAGCGCCTGTGCCGAGGGCTCATCGTTGCCATAGTCCCGGGAATTGACCAAGGCCATTTTCTCATTCAACCAGGACTCGGCCTCGTTGGCGTCCGTGTAGAACTGATACGCTTCGGCGGCATCCTCCAATTGGCGGCGTCGCAACTCCACTAGCGATTCCAGGGCCTGCCAATGATCGGCGAGGGAATCAATGCGACTCTTTATCTCGCTGGCACGCGGATGATGTTCACCAATCAGACGTTTGCCCGCCTCCGACATCTGGGAGGATTTGGGTTTGCGCGACTTGATCTCATCTTCCAGCGCTTTATGCTTCTGCTGAAGCGAGAGCACTGCACGCAAATCCTTGGCCGTAATGCCTGTTTTGCAGATGCGCTGCTTGTCCACTAGCCAGCTCTCCTCGTTATCGTAATCCTCCATGAAATGATGGAAATTCCGGGCTTCCTCCAGACGTGCACGACGCTGTGCGGAGAGTTTCAAGAGCTCGGCATATGCCTCCTCCAGCTGGCCGAGTCGTTGGGCCAGCACAGCGGCATCCTTATGCTCGGAATTCTTGTAGGGCTGCGCCTGGCGATTGAACCGCTTGAGCGTCTCACCGTACGAGTTCACCTGCAGCTCCTGCAGCGAGTGCGCCTGCAACAGCTCCTCGACGCCCAGCAGATGTGGACCCACATCCTCGGAGGCGAACTGTTGCTGCAGTTCACGCACCGATTCCGTTGTGCTGGCGATCTCACGCAACAGATTCATCAGCGTGCTCATCTGCGAGAGATTGAGTCGCTGATTCTCGAGTAGCTCAAGCAATTTCCGCCACTTCTCCATGACCTCCTGTTCGCGTCGCTTCACTCGCTCCTTGCCGTGATAGTTCTCGCGCTCCAATTCATTGGCCATGGCCGTCAGATCATTGAAACGTTCCACACGCGCCAATATATCCGCCGAGATGGCTTCGTGCTTTTTCAATGTGGCATCCACTTGACGCAAATAGCGCGGATCGGAGAGCACTTGAATCATCTCCTTTAGATAGCCCTCGCGCAGCACAGATTTCTTTTCGAATTTATAGTTCAGCTGCTCAAGTTTCTCCTGGCGCAGCAGCTCATCGCGCAAGGCGACTTCGCGCTTGTGTTCCGCATACTCGAGTATCTGCCAGGCCTTCTCGATATCATTGACCAGCTGACCATCCTGGGGATTATACGACGGCTGATTCAGTGCCTTGAGCAGCGTGTTTATCGTAAAGTACAAAGCCTCAATTTCGCTACGCTCCTTATATCTACACAAGACGAAACATTTTCAGTTAGTTAATTAGAAAAAAAAAACTTCTTTGATAGATTTTCAACTTACTTGGGTGGTTTTTCAATGGTGCGATACTCCTTGAAGGCCAACAATTCATGCTGTATGCCCTCCAGGGAGTTGGGCAAATCCCGCTGATTCAGCTCCGTCGTCTTTTGCCTTATCCAACTGAGCAGATTTGTGGTCAGGCGCTCGTAGTGCATCTTCTTGCGATCGGCATCCATAAGCTGGCCCACAATCTACAAACAACAACAACAACAATAACAGAAAAAGCAAAAGAAGGGAAGAACAGCAGTTAGACAACTTTCTAAGGCCCAACCCGATCGATTATTGGGTTCAAATCGAGTGTGCGAAGTAGAGCGTTAACTAGATTGGAGCGTTCGTTACGCTGCAACAGCTCCAGGGCAGAGAGCAGCAACCATGCAATGCCCCCGACCCTGACTGACTGTCACCCAACACTGTCGCCCCGCACCCAATCCAAGGTGTGTTACACTCACATTGGCGATACGCTTGCCACTCTTCTGTTCGTTCTTCATGCGAGCAAACGTGTGATAGTATGATGCCACATAGGTCAAGATCGATTTCTCATCCGGTCGCGCCGAGTCGATATCCTCCGCATCGAGCAGACTGCAAAAATAACAACAAGTTGGTTAACTATCTAAAGACATACAGCTTAGAGCAAAGAATTTTTTCTTGCTTCTCTTAGAGACATTTACAGACATACCCATAGGTAACGCCCATAAACACACAAATATATATATGTATATATATCTATAAATATATATTCTTACCTTGGTATGCCCAATTCGTTGGCGGCCGTATCGAATGCATGATTCAAATTATCCAAATTGGAATTCTTTGAATTGACAATGGTGCTATATTCGAACAGATCGGGTCGGTGCGAATGGATGAGTGCATTGAAACCCAAACCGGAACGCCATGATGATGTAAAGTCCGTTATATTAACGCCCGGATAACCATGCGTCTTACGCTGACACCACAACAATAGCGCATCTTTGGCTGAACGTTTCTCACTGGATTCGTTTTCCTCATCCTAAATTGCAGTAGATTAAAAATCTTAATAAATCGTCACTTGTTATTCGAGCAGTTTAACTTACAACATCGATGACGATTTCCTGAATTTGAAAGCGCAAAATGATGGTCCAGATGAGACCCAAAATCAATCTGGGATTGCCATCGACAATGTCCTCAGCACCAATGGACTCCAAGCGTACCTGTTGGGAACGAAATTAAATACAAGTGCTTAACAATGCTAGACTTGGCAAGGGGGGGACGTGTAAATGGGGGGAATGGGGGTCTAAGGGTCTCGCTGCACCGTTTCGCTAAGCTGCACCGTTTCGAATTACGCTTTTTACAACTGAACCAAGCAAACAGAACTTGAGCTGCTGTTTCTGCTTTGGGGCCACCAAACAAGTCACGCATTATCAGAGCGAATGTCTCGCTAGGTGTTTGACCCCCTGCTGCGTGTGTGTATGCGTGTGTATGCGTGTGCATGTGTGTGTGTGTGTGTGTGCTGCTTTGTCTCAGGTTCATTTAAATTTATAGTAGGTCATGGCGTGAACAGGTAGGCACAGCACAGTTGAAATGGAAATAGGCGAAGAAAGCATAAGTTACGAGACTTGATCTTTATCGTATACATCAAAAATCGTATACAAAACTGAGCTTTTTACTCTGCTTAAAAACTTGATTAATGAATGAAGTTGAAGAAAGAATTAATGTCGATCGATTGTACGCTCTATTAGCTAAGATCCTTAACTAAATGCTTGCTCAGCTGAGCGTTAAGTGTTTTTCTCTATTTTTTTCTCTTTTTTTATTTCGCTTTCAAACTTCTTCAAGCTGAAAAACCAATGCAATAAATGCCGATGTCACCATACAAAAAAAATATATATATAAAAAGCAGCAGTAACCAAAAGACAAGCCCAAAAACCAAATGCAACAAAATCAACAACTTTCACTGCGTGTGCAGAGTGTCGTTGTTGTTATTGTTGTTGTTGTTTTTGCTGTTGCAATTCGTACAAATTACATGCTTAACGCCATTATTTCTAATTAGATTAGGCTTAAAGAGAAACAAACACAAACAAACAAATGTTGCAGAAGCTAGACCACAAGCGAAACTATGTCGCACGCTAAGCTGAAAGTGACAGAGATACACAGAGAGTTGCACAAACAGAGATAGAGATAGAGATAGAGAGAGCGAGAGATCTTGTCTTTGAGGGGGGCTACATCTGTAGATTCCATTAAGATGCCTGCACACACACAATTAAAATTAAATTCAAGCAAAGAAAGTGCACAAAAATTAAAATGTGCCGACACGAAAAGCAAAAAAAAAAAACACTAAAATAATAATAATAACTAAATAAAAAGTGAACAAAAAATGAGCAAATATGCAGCGCGTGCATTAGAAAGTATGCAAATATTTAAAGCAAATGTAATTAAATATATGTTGCATGTACGCGTAGAAAATATGTGTATGTATGTATGTGTGTGTGTTATGTAGCACTTGGCGGAGGCAGTCTTGCATCCAAAGTGTCAATTTTTCTTTTCGTCTTTTTTGCCTTTTTTTTATCTTTTAACTCATGTGGCAAACAAAGCACGCAAACGGGCTACGCGCAGCTGCCTCAAGACTTGCACTTTCTACATATGCGTAGGTAAACTCTCTCTCTCTCTCTCTCCCCCTCTCTTGATAACTGTCTTTCTCTGTTGCACTCTTAATTTACCTTGGTGTGCAAGAATGCCAGACTCTTGTTGACATTTTCGATTTTGTGTACACGCATCCGTCCGCTGTTCGGTTTGCCCAGTTTCTCCGACGAAATAATCTCGAGCAGCTTGAGCAGCTTGATGCCATCGGCTAGATCTGTGAATAGGTCTTCGACCTCCATTTTGGCCTGCAAGTTGACGAGTAACAAATGTGATAGAGAATCGAGATTTAAGTTCTACATAGATATTATGGTAATTTACCTTGATCAGAAACGAATTCATCCATTTTGTAAAGGTCTTCTTTTGGATGTGTAGACGCTCCTCCTGCAGCGTCTTAATGCGCTCGTTCTCGAATTTGATAATGCCATCGCGTTGCGTCATTGCCGTATGGTTGCCGCGGGTGGAGGACGATGATGACTGCTGCGTTGAGTAGCCACCGGGCTCATATTGTGATGCTACAACAAAAGTAAACACCAACAATGGATTAGCAAAAGCTTGACAAAGCCCTAAAAGTGCTAAACGTTTAGCATTTTGTTTTGATTTCAACAACCCCCAATCGCCAAAGAGGGTGCTCTACAAAAATAAAAAAGATACAAGTCAACGGGTTTTTTCCCCCCATTGGCCTTTTTAACACGATAAGAAGAGTAAAAATTTTTTTCTTGTGTGTATTTCATTTTGCCACTTATCGCAAGTCAAAGTAATTAATGTGAATTATATGGAGCTCAATATATATGTACGTTCATATGTTCAATATTTACTTTGATCAGGTAGTTCCCTTGTTCTTGACTTGTTGATAATACTAAGCGATAACCAAGCGATACTTAATCATCACTTTTATATATAATAAGATTCAATGTTAGTTTTACAGCAATAACTGAACGAGTTGGGTTCTACTTTAGTTGAGGATACCTTCTCCCATTTTTAATTATTTCAATCATTTCATTCTTATCCATTCACCTCACCAAAACTTCAAACTCGCTAAATATTAACTCATAGTTACATTGAGGTGATCTAATTCATGTCGCCAAAAAAAATAATAAAACCTTAATTGTTTCAACGTTTTTTTCTTGTCTGCACGTCATGTTTAATTTCAAGCACGCATTGTCATAATTATATTAGCTATTAGTCAATGGCTTTATTTTGGTGATGTGATACAGTCAGTCAGTTAGTAGCACTATAGATTAAGACGAAACCCAACGACGATACCAACTTCCCGACAACCACAAAAACTAAACATTCCGGTCTATGCCGTAATATGGGCGCGTTATCAGTAATTAATATATACCAAAACTTTTTTCCTTCGGCTTTTTATCAAGTTGACAATTTGTACGGATTACGTAATATTTAGCCTATACCAAAAATAAAAAAGCAACAATAAAATAGCATTATGAAATATCGTATAACGCTGATTTGTAGTTAGTCACATATTTCGAGAATATTTACTGTACATAATACATTATGTTGACAGCTACTATATTTAAGGAAATGTTGTTTTTTTGGGGCTTATCGTGGCAGAGATAAGGGCGAAGGATAGGAGGTGGAGGTCGTCTATGCTGTGTAATTAGATAGTGAGCAGCATTTATGACAATGTGCAGGCAAACCGGGAGTAAGTTCAAGTTCAACCTACCCATAGACTGGCGCTCAAACGATATATATCGCTTATACTCATGCCGCGAAAAGTTCGATCGCAATATACTGTTATATTCCATGGTTAGGATTTGAACTGGAATGCCAAAAACAACACACTCGGCACAGTGTAAAAATATAGACTGCCAATTGCAGCCAATGTAACAACTAAGTCTATTCTATGGAACGGTGCACTTAAAGTTCGTGTTTTTCCGTTGGTTTCGCTTTCGGATCGGATGGACGCAGTTGCTCGCACTGCCCGCGCCGTTGGGACACTGGAGAAGCGACGCTGCTTGCGTTTTTTTTTGGCTGGGCCTAAGAAAGCTTTTTTCCGTGGATTTATCAGATAGCGAGCAAAATTGAAATATTTGTTAAAGCTATGCGAGCGGCTAAGAAAATCGAGAAAACGACAAAAAAAAAAAAAACGAAAGTGGCAAAAACAAATTCTTATTAAGTTTCTGGCTTTTTCTGTGTATGGTGAATTCCTCGTTTTTCTTTATCATTTGACTGTTGTACTAAAAGCTTAAAACTGATAACGCAAAAATGTGTAACGAATGCCGCTTGAGGAGAGGGGTGACGATGACGAGGGATCGTCTTATCTTATCGATCGAATCGATATGGCTCTCACATACCTGGCACAAATATTAGCCTATAGATTATGTTGGTTATTTTTGCAAAAAATAACTACAGTTATTTATAGGCCGAAGTGCAATTAATGTGAAAAGTACTTCAACAGCAATAATCATAAATTCATTTACCAAAAATGGAGTTGACAAATGATGATCTCATAAGTAAAAAACATATTTCTTAATTGCCATTAATCTTTGGAACGCCTATTTTTTATCTTGAACCTCTCTTGTCTCATTGTGCTTAAGCTCCTGCTGAGGTCATCCAAGAGGCACTCGAAGGCAGCAGCTTGTGCAAACAAAACACTTTTGCACTTTGTAAAGTGAAAAATCAATTAAGAACTAAAATGAGGTGAAAATCAAACAATAAAATCAGCAACAACAATAACAAATAACAGCGTGACAATAAACTTTACCATATGCCGATAACAGGTGCGACGTAAACTTTGTTATCTCTAGAATGTGACTTCGAAACAAACATATATAGACCGACTTATATAGACCATATATTATATACATATATGTTATGTATGTAACAAGCCACAAACTGAGGCATAACTTTAGGCTTTAACTGGAAAAGTCATTAAAACCAAGTGCAGACGACGACAGGCCTTCCCAAACCTTGCGTTCTCAGACATCTAAGCTAAAAGTTTTCTCCCCTGCGGAGCTGAGGGAAAATCTGAGCTGGCTGAACTGCGAGTTACCCCACAACATTTGGAGTCAGTGTTTGCTATTGCTTGAAAGGGGAGCATTATTAGCTGAAATATAAGACTCCCACTCCACGAGCAAAGGGCATTTGCAGGGCATTCAAACAACTCCCAGCTGCAAAATGCTGTAAAATGCTTCGACTATTTTTAGTGGCAGCAGCAGCACTGAAGAACTGGCCATAAAACATGAAAGTAAAAACACAACACACTCAGGCAACTGTGTACACAGATACATACATATGTATATAGAGCGAGAAGAGAGAGAAGAGAGCATCCTGTTTACAGGCACACCAAAAATAAACACAACGCACTGCGCAGGCGCACAAGGATTGTCGTGCAAACGGGGGAGTGATGGAGGAAGGGGATAAGGGGCACATGCGGCACACACATGTGTGTGTTGTGTGTCGTCGACAGCTGAGCAACATTTCAGAGGAGGTGGATATTTAAAAGAATTTATGTGTATCGTTGTATTTATAAACAGCCTCCCCATTGAGTTTTCAAGTTCTTCGTGACCATAAGAAGTTGTGCCTCGTGCGTGTGTGTCTGTGTGTGTGTGTGTATATATATATATATAAATATAGGAAAGTTGTCTGTTTGCTGATTAGGCGTGCAATAACCTCGCAAACGGAGATTTGCATAAATCAATAAACATTAGGCATAAGCCAATTTTCTTCCCAGTATATTTTTTTATTAGGCAAAAATGCAAAATATTTTTACATGCGCGGAAGATTTGTTTAATCATTCGAATTTAATTATTGGCTTGCGATCGCTAAAGATAACAAATTTATTTGATGACCATTTCTTTTTATCAGTCTACAATAATTTCTTGTTCCCTCTCCCTCTTCTCTGTATTTCTCTGTAAGTCTCTCTTTCTCTTTCTATCTCCTTAGTAGCTTCGCAGTTCTATCATTCAGACCTGTAGCACAGAAATATATAAATTCTTTCTTTTTTTTTTTGGATTTTTTGTGTTCTTTCGAAAATTCGTGCATAAAATTACCTCATCACTTGCCGAAAATAAAAATTCAGTTTTGGCTTCAATGACAACAACCAAAATGAACAACAACAATAACAACAATAACGACAACAAATTCAAAGTCAGCTTCAGTCAGTCAAACAAAATAACAATGTTATAAATTCTTTTCTTTGTGCCTGGCATGCTAAACAATTTCCAAAACAAAAAGAGAAAACCTCATTGAAAAACTGGGCGAGAGTTTTATTTTTTTGTTTTTGTATTTTCGGGGCGCTCAGCATGGCTTGTTTAAACTTTGAATTTATTGGGAACTTTTATCTAACTGACAGCAATCCTAACGGTTATTTCGTATTTCTATTTATAAGTGCCAACATACCTATAAATAACTAAAGAAAATCCATTTCTATGGCTAAGAAAATTAGTTATCATTTAAAAAGAGTTATGGCTGTGAAAAGTGTGGAACCGAACCCCTAAAATACAAACAGTATCATATTCTAGATGCCATATGAACCGGCAGCTACAAATTTATAACTGTACTCCAGAGTATTTTTTGGGAGAGTTTTAAGGAAATAAAATCATGGGCTATTTTTACAGAGTTGGATAACAATGAAAAAGCGCATTTTTATTGGCATTTTTAAAGTGTTGTGCATGTGTCGCTGAAAACTCATTTATTTCCATAAAAAAAAAACCCCGGCAGAAACATACGCCTCACCCTTCCGCAACCAAACTTCGCTTGTCAGCTGCAACAGTCAAATTGTTGAAGAGCTTTAAAAAAAAATTATTACCAAATATTTTGGCTCATTATTATTAAGACACATTGGCAAAAGTCTTTTGGTGTGTGTTTGTGTGTGGCTTGTGTTCATTTTTATGTCGGCTTTGCTTTATTGTTGTGCGCTGCCCCAAAAGTTATTTGCGAAAATTAGTCAATAGGCGTCATCGCCCCTCAAACCACTCTTTGCTTTTATTGCCATAACTTATGCTTTTGAAAATGGCTTTTTTTCTCTCTCTACTTCTTCTTTATCTATGTCTGTTTGGCATTTGTCACGCCCCCTGGGGCGTTACACCCGCGCCATGAACATGCGCACAAGACACCAGGCAAGACCAAGACGAAGACCAAGACAAACTCCAATCCATGACATCATTCGCAGCTGCGCACTTCTATCCAAGTATCTAGCAAATACGAATACAAATACGAATACGAATGCGAATACAAACGCGAATACGAATACGTTGAATACATCGCTGTTGGAGGCAACGAATTGAATTCTTTGTGGTTGCTTTGGTTTTCTGCGCATGCGCTACTGTATTTATTTATTACTATTTTTGTTGTTGATATTTTGGTGTTTTTGTACAATAAACCCATAAATTAATTAGAAGGGTATAATGATGTTGCGTAAAAGTATGTGACAGGCAGAGGGATATATCTGCGATATCAAAAAATATCAAACGTCGAGACAATTTATCCAATTACATATGTATTAACAAGTATAGCAAATAGACTATAAGAGCTGAAGACTTCAAATTTGGAATATAAGTTCCCATATACCACATAAATATTCCCGATCAACATCAAAAGTCGACTCGATTTAGTCAAATGCGTCTGTCTGCCTCTAAATAACCTATCTCAAAGCATATAAGAGCTGGAATATAACTACTCATCAAAACAAGCTTATTTCATTTTATCGTTAAGATCGATACAAATCGATTTCCGATAACAACAAAAGATACAACTCTAAATAAATAATATATATAAATAAATATATAATATACCGTAATATATTATTATAAAAATGTAAAGATTGTTAAACCAAAGGTCATTTGCATTTGGCACAAACTAAAATCAATAACCCTACTGCGTATTTAAAAGCTGAGCTTAGGGTATCTACAAGTCGAGCTCTCTCCTGACTAGAGCACTTCAGCTTTGTTTTGTTTTTAGGTTGTGTGACATGTGCTCATTTGGCATGCAAATGGAATTTGAGTGGGCGCCGCATCAGTGAGCTTGACAGTGAAATTTTCAATTGTTGTTGGCCACATTCAAACGGTTTTTCCCAATCACAATCACGATCAACAAATCAATTACTGTCTTTGCTGGGAAATGTTTTGTCCAAATGATCAGCTTGAATGGAGTTGGCGAGTTTGGCCAAATGTTTAAATGATGACATCATAAAGTTCTGCAATTTCTAAAGAACCATCCGAGGGTTTTTATGTTTGTAGAAAATTGATCCACGCTTTTTAGCTATTTATTAAGCTTGTGCCATTTAACAGCGGGCGACGGCCATAAATAAAATAGCCAAAAATTCGACGGGTTCAACAAACAATGGAATTTCACTCAGCACAGTTTTTTGCTTGTGGCACAATAAAGATCAATTAAAAGTGAAATTTCTTATTCATATTTATTTATTTTTATGAATAATAAACTGATTTCATAGAGGCGTATCTAGGTTTTTTCTATCTTTTTTTTATTAATTTTAATCAGTCTAAAAATGCCATGGGCCAGAAGAGAATGCGGTAGATTCATTAATTATGTGCCAAATAGTTAAGCAGCACGCGTTTTAAGCTCATATTTTTTAATAGATGTGTAATTAAGATTCGTTATGCCGGATATAGGCCCATCAATCTATTCTCTTCTTGTAACTGATGAGACTTATTACATGACGAGCAGAAGGTGTGAGAATCTCAACGGGTTTACAGCTGATTGATTTCATCCTAACGGCTGTAATTAGTAACTGCCGGGGAAGTGCCAGCGGATCAATTAGCAATGCCCAGCGAATCGTATAGAATCGAGCTGAATGATAATTGTACATCGTTTAGTTTAGTTAGTATTACAATTAAAGCGAAACATTAACAAGCGGGGTCAATTTTAAACCTAATTGTAGACTGCAGTTAGAAATAACTCTCTTAAAATACCTCTCCTTATTATCTCGATTTATTTCTTTAAGAAATCACAGAGCCATATTCTTGATAAGTTTTCCTAACAATCAGATAATCGAATGTCATGCAAGTCACAACCAATTGACCCAGTACTTTAGACCAATCGAATTTGGTCGTAATCAAGTTTTAAATAACACTCATAAAAACCAATCACTGTGGCACTTTTAAAAGACCCAGTTGTGATATCATTTAGTGGATATCATAAAATATAGGCAATACCGACAGAATTGAACACATTTTCAAAATGAATAGCTTTTTGATAATATTTTTCAGGTAAATATTTGAATATCGTTATTCTTCTGCTTAAGAAAACTAAATGAACTAATTAAACCCACTTTCAATTCACTATTAATAATTACTTAATTAATAGTATCGATTTGTCATATTTTGATACACAATCAATGCTTAATTAATATTATCTTTCTAGTCTGTAACGCGAAAGAAAACTTTTTAAGATTGTTTAAAAAAGGCGTCTATCGATGTTCTGGCCTTCTAAATGGGCATCTTAAGTGCGACCTACTTCAGTTACATATGTTTTGAGATATCGCTGCTCGAGACGCCGTCTATTTTTGGTGCGATCTGTTATTAATAAGCATTGTTCCAGCCACCATTTCCTTCTTAGCAATGCGGGGTAAGCCGGCTTGGCTTAATCAAGCAGCGAGCTAGAAATGATTTGCATATGCCGCTCAAAACACACGTGTAAGCCCAAAAATGGGCCCTGAGAGTGAGTCACATGAGCCATAACAAAAACAACAACAACAACACATCACATATAAGTATGTACTAATGACAAACAAAGAGTCACAGCGTAAATATTTGCTCAACTCTATAACAACCCTAACGCAATGAATATTTCCGTTGCGTTTTACCAGGAAGTTGCCAAAGCAAATGTGTTGTTATCGTTGAAAAAAACAAACTGAGATATTTTGAAGAATTTGACGAGCTTTTAAGGTTCTTTCCATGAGCACACTATCAGTTTGGAAGTTTGAAGTTGAAGCGGCCCTAGCAACCCCTTTAGTTGTTAATTAAAATGTAGCACGACAATCTGAGAATGACAGACCATCTCAAAGTAGATCTACAAGCGGCAAACGGAACAATTCAATTCCATTTTGACAGCTATAAGCTTGAAAATAAATATATGAAGCAGTCATAGCTTGTAGTTTGAAAATGTGTGTGCGTTTGTGTGTGTATGTGTGTGTATGTGTGTGTGTGTGTGTGTGTGTGATAGGGCAAACGTTTTCTCGAAAGCACTTTCGATCCGTCATTGAAATTTTTAATTGGCTAAGCCCGGAAGAGACTCAGACAACTGTCAACTGTGGCATACTTCATGGGACCACTTTAAACATTTACTCAAATATAAATAATAATATTGTTTGTCATTCAACTTTTAAAGTTAAACAACAACATTTTAATTGCCTCGTTTATAGAAAAGCCATTAATAAATTTAAATCGATAGTATTTCAAGTACAACATTTGGTTTTTTAATGAACAGCCCATCAGCGAAGAAGTGAAGATTGTTAACACAACACATGTGATAAGCCCTTAAAGCACAAGTTATACTTTTTAAATGAATTTCAAACGATTTCAATGTGTTTTTGATGAGACACGAACTCTGATATGGGTTTGTTATTACAGACCTACCCAACAAACAAAAAAAAGTAATAACAAGAAATTGAAAAAAATTGTAAACTGCCAATTGCATTTTGAACTCAAAAGCACGTTGCGCAAACCACATTAACATAAAAAAATTAACGTTTAATATTACATGACAAAATTCATTTTTGATGACGTTATAATATAACAACAAATTGAACAACAGCAATAAAAATGAGTTGCTTTTCAAGAATTCCTCCAAATTGGATTTGTGCATAAATTATAAACGAGTTGATTTCTGATGGTGAGAGAGAAAGAGAGACAGATAAAGAGAGATAGAGAGCGCAGATAGACAGTAGCTTTATAAGTTGAGACGTGCAATAAAAACTATGTTTACTATGCAAAGTAGTTATTAACTTATCAGTTGAATCTCTTAACTCTTTTGTGCTCGTTTCATTATCTTAAGCTGCTTAGCTAGTTCTTGGGTGCTTATTATTCTTGCCATCAAGTTTGCATGGTCAAAAGTGAGTTTTTTTTTTGGTTTTTAATTTACTTTTTTTTGGGGATCTTGCGATTTGCTCGGGTGGCCAATGCAAAAACGTGTTTCACGTTTCGGCGTCAAATGCAAATTGACAGAGTGCTGCCTCGAACTGTCTCAATACCCCGTTGATAAAGAGACGACGCCGTCATATTAAAAATCGACATAAATAAATAAGCCAAATAAACCGACAAAGTATAGGTATGTATATATATATATATACCTATATATATGTATATTTTCACGCTACAATGCTAAACAGACGCAACATTTTTACGAATAAAACCGGTAAAGAATCTTTTTACACAGCAACTCAACAAAAATTCGAGGCTTCAAAACGCCTTCTCAATTCTACCAACGGGGCACGAGTTTTCTCTCTCCCTTTCTCTCTCTCTCTCTCTCTCTTTCACTCACTCATCTCTTTCTGGCTGCCCAGCTGGCAATTACCGTCTGATGTCAGCGTTTAAGCAAATATTTGGCTTTTTAACCGTGTAATTATACCCTTTAGCCTAGCATGGCGCGCATGTCAAACGGTTTGCAACGCTTTGAGGCACATGTCAGCTAATCCAAAAAAAATGTCTCCATTTGGCCATAATTATACAAGTATCAAGATGCATGTATTGTATACACCAAAAACATAAGTGTTTGTTGTTGGGTGACCTCTATTTATAATTTAACCTCATTAAAAATAAAAGAGTTAAATAATAATTACAGGGCTTGTCAAGCAATCAAAATTATTTGACACTAAAGAATTTTAGCATAATATTTAATAAAGTGTAAAAGATTGTAATTAATGAAAAAATATATGCTTTGAAAACTTCGAAATATATAATAAAATACTTGAGTTAAAGCAAAAGAGAAGCTTATTTCTTATGTTCCCAATAATAATAATAATAGTAAATCAATTAACACAGTTATCTGCTCGAACTTTAATTCTACACTTAAATTAAGTAAACAAACAAACAATACTTGTAATAATTGTGCAAATAATTAAGGTTTTCAGTGTAGAAAAGTTTCGGCCTTCAAAATAAATATATGTATATTTTATGCCTCATTTTATTTTTAAGCCAGTCAGTCAATAGCTTAAGCAACAATAACGACAACAAATACTAATGGCTTATTTTTAATTTAATGCAACAGAAATACACATGTGTTTGCGTGTGAGTGTATTATTATTGTTGTTTTATAGGCAACTCTGAAAACGAGTACTGAAACTTAAAATACAAGTTTAGACACTTATTCTTAAATGCTGAGCGCTCATTGAATGCAAATGCAAAACATTTGTTTAATGTCGAGTTTAATGTATTCACGCAAATTGTTGTCATGAGCTTTTAGACTTTATTCCACTCATCATCATCAACTCAGAGAGAGAGATCGAGAGAGAGAGATAACCAGACAGAATGAGAGAGAGAAATGAAGCTTAGTCGGAGCTTAGGAGAGAGCGCTTGTTCCCAGCTAATTAATCAAGACAACTGACAGACAGTTAGCTCTCACCCATGACTAGTTGTGAATCGAATCTTGACTCATGACTCAGACAAACTAAAACTTGTCCCTCTGACATCATTGCCTGTAAATTCTGCATAGATTGTTGTGCAGTTTTTGTTCCCTTTTATCGCACCTGCGATCGATTGTTGGGTCTGACAACAACACTATCTGCAATAGATAATGGGTTACTTTTTTTATTGCACTGATTAGAGTTGGACAAAGAGAACTCGAGTCATAAATTGCCTTGACAAAGTCACCTTTTCCGTTTGAGCGATAAATGATAACAGTTAAAAGGAAATTGCATTGGACATGCTATTTATATATATACATGGGACAATGTTGACCAGCTCACCAGCTATATATTTAAACATGTGTAAGAAGTGGAACGAGCTTAAAACAGGGGCCAGAATGTACGCCCAAGAATGCCATTTATATATACATATATATATATATATATATATATATACAAATTGAAAGAGGAGCAAGGCAGGCCAAGTCGCCCCTCAGGGCCTTCTTTTAGCACTGGTCTAACTTGGGGCTTGGCTTTTGGGTCGTCTTTGTCTGCTTCACATTTCACAGCTGAGCTGATCTGTGCTTGAAGCTAAAGTCAAGAATTTTTGGCATTTCTGTTTTGTTTTTGCTGTTACGCTTTTTGATTTCGATCGATGTTGAGGGCACTCTATATATATATATATATATATATATATATATATAAATGTACAAATTACGTGGAAAGCAAGTATGCAAAAAAGGGGGCCAAGCTCGCGAGAAGCGCACAACGGCGCATTGCTCATATATATATATATATATATATTAACTAAAGCTAAGCAGGAAGCTACCGTTTATGATAAGTCATCGTTATTATTATAGAGGTATCTCATACATTTAATTTCCATCACTTGGCTATGTTAACTGTTATTGCATTTAGTAGCACTAAGGGCATCAGCGTTTCGGTCAAAAGAACCGTTTGCAGTTGGTAGCTGCTGTTGCATTAAAATCAATGCCCTCGCCATAAAGAAGGGGAGGGGGTTGGTGGTTGGGGGGCGCATATCATCAACACCTTCCTAGGCACAGCTGCACAAACACAAAAGCCGTCAACAGTAGTCGAAGGCAAGCAAAAGCAGCGGCATTTTTACGGCTTCACCTTTATTCTTATTTGTCTTTTAGACAAACAGAGCTAAGCGAACAAAAAACCGAAGAAAAAACAAAGATAGAGGAAAAATGAGGCATATATATCGTACTAGGAAAATAATTACAGAGACTACGAAATTCTAGCAGTGCGCCGTGTAAAGCGGAAATAAAGTGCGCAAAATGTAATTAATTGCCCGGAGCGACTAAAAGTTGGGAGCCGAGCTCCCCAGGCGGCCCAAGCGGCGTATGCTTAATGTGAAAAAATCTTTGTCCGGCTGTGCGTCGGCGCACAAATGTGGCAAAAAGTGCTTTGCCTCCAACTCTCACGATGTGCTACGATGTACAAACGCTCAGGGCTCAGGTCTCGATTTTTGTGTTTGTTGACTTTTTGCAACTAATAAGCTAAATATTTTGATTGGACTCGCGGTCGTTGCTGCAACAAATCAACAGCAGCAGCAAGAACAACAGAAGCAACAGCAACATCAATATGCGAAGGCAACGCAATTTATTCGCAGACATTATTAAATTCGTTTGTTGTTGTTTAAGGCAGACCCAGATTGCCAGCAATTTGGCGAAAAATAAAAATTATAAAGCCAGATTCAAGGCTAAATTTCTGCTGCGATAAGTTTATTTAATGGGCTTCCCTATGCTTTATGCTGCCACGCCCACTCCAGCTAGGCAATCTGTGCTGATAAGCTTATAAGTAACAACAAAAATCTTAGCACTTCCGTTAAACAAAAGAGAAAAATTCATTAATAAACCAAAAAATGCTTGAACTGTGCAGCTATCACAAAAATCTCTGTAGTTTTTTTTATTAAACGAGAGATTTTATTTTAAATGGGTTTATTATTATATGTACAGAAATCGTGGGAAAGCGCACAAGTAGAGTGCACAGATTTCGATACCCACCACTAGAAACACTCACTAAGCCACTTTTAAGTACTGATTTCGGATGACGGCTTTCCAGCTTTCCTTAAGATAGTTAAAATAAAAATATGGCACTTGTTTTTTGTTAAAAACATCTTCGATTCTATCTGTTAAAGGAAATTGAATAGGAAAATTTTAAAATCTTTAAGCCTCGCCGCACACCTTGTAATCACTTGACTTGATTAGCGTGATTCCATAACATGTCAGAAATAAAAAAAAGAAAAAAGTAGACAGCTACATAATAAATTGGTTTAAGTAAAAAAAAGAGCAAATAACAGCAACAAGTTGCTCAAAATTATTTATGGTGCGACTCCAAACTTGAAAGCAAAGGCAAAAACTAAAATCTAAAAAAACAACAAAAAAGTAAAGCCAAAAACCAAAACAAAGCAAAGTCCGAGAGGGGTAGAGAGAGAGATACGATAGAGGAGAGTCAAGTCTCTCTCTTTTTCTTACGTTTTTGGTGAGAAATTTCACTCAGCCAGCGGAAGGCGAGGCAAGTTTCAAGGTTGCCAGCCGATTTTTCTATGATAATGGAACAGGTGAGCGGCGAGTTTAAACAGATTTTGTATTTCTTTTCTGCTTTTGATTGTAATTGACTAAGCCACCAAACAGGGAACTATACTCAAACTGAAAAGGGAAGGAGAATTGGAATTGAATGACAAAATGAGCGTGGAACACACAAAATAATAAAAATGGGATTTTGTCCAAAGTGAGGTTGTCCATAATAATAATTTATAAGTTGCTTAGGGTATGGCAAATTAAAAGACCTCTATTAAAAAAGAAAATCAACCAAATAAAGAAAATTTTATAAGCTTTCGCTGAGAGTGAGTTAGTTGATTGTTGCCGAAAATATGGAATGAATCTGCTTTGTTTAAAAACCACAAGTAAAAAAACATCTTATTGTTCGATTAAAATTATGAATCATTAATATTTCGAAGTTTATCCATCAAACATTTAAACATTATATAAATATAACGAAAATTGTATAAACTTTTACTGATTGCTGCTTATTATTATTATGATAACAAATGAATATGGAAACTTTTAAAATCAGTGAATCATATTTAAAATAAATGTATCTTGTCTGAATACATTAAAAAAGTGAATCTCTTGCCCAGCTGTACTTAAAACAAGTTTAACTATAGAATCTGACTTAGTAAACATATTATAAATATGTGCATAATCAAAAACCTAACTGTAGATGTTAATAACTCGCTAATTTTGTTGTTTTTCAGACTGCCCAAAATCCCACACATTGTCATCAGTTTTGAGTGCCAAGCAAACAATCAGACAAAAACTGACCGACCCTTCACATTTCTAGAGATATACAGATGCAGATACAGATATATCTACAGCAAAATCGAGTAAAAATAACAAAAACGCAAATATGCAACTGCAATTCCACTGTAAAATCGTGCAAATTGTTTATAAAGTCAATGTATGTACCTTTATATATGCTTATATATTTATATATAGGTATGTATACATCTGTATACATATCTGTAAAGTGCATTTCCTGTGCACTCTTCAACACAAAACAACAACAAAATGCTTTTTTGTGATATGACTTTAGCATATTTTTTGGCTACGTGCATTTACAAGCCGACGACGAAGAAAACAACAAAAAAAGAAAGCAAACCACAAGATGGAAAAACCAGTTTGAGTTGAGCCAGTTGTTGTTGTTGCAGCGATTGTTGCTGCTATTGGAGTTGCTGTTGTTGTTGCTGTTGCAGTTGTTGTAGCCTTGAATGTGCATTTATTGTTGCTGCTCTTTGACTGACTCGCTGTTTTTGGCGCGCGCGCAAAAAAAGAAAAACAGGCAAAAAGCGGTGGCAACAGGTAAAGGCAAAATCAAGGCAAAAACGGCATGACCAGCAAATACCCTGTAAATTGTTACCAAGCCAAACAGCTAGCTTTTTAAATAATTAAAACTGCAAGTGAAAATTGCATTCAACATTTTTAAATGGGCTAATTTGTAAATATTAATTATGCTTTACCAGCTAACAGAATTTAATGACCTACTTTTTCAGTCTCTTCTTAGCCAGTCTGCCTTTCACTTGTGCTTGTAGTCGGCATTAAAAATACCTCAATATCTAAGGAACTGTGTGGAAATGGGGAAAATGCCACAGAGACTTGAGTCTGCGGGCGTTTCCCGAAATTTGGCCGCATTTGGCCGCAATTTGCCCGTTAGACAAGTGAAATGAGATTCGCTATCTCTCTCTCTCTCTCTCTCTCTCTCTCTCTGTCTATCTCTCTCTCTCCATCGCTCTCTCTGTTAGATTGTTGTATCAGTTTTGCATTTAAACATGCGGCTGTTTCTAATTACACCTGACACACTTGGCAACCAGCTTCAGCCAATTGGAACTATCTTTGCACTATACACTTATACAAACATATACTAATGGATGTGTGTGTGTGCATGTATGTTAGTAGAACTTCGACATGCAAATACGAAGCACACTAACATTTATAACTGTCTGTTCAGTTAACATTTACAAATAGAACAGACTGTTAACATTTATAACAGAATACACTGTTAACAATTTAAAACTTAATAAACTGTTAAGTTAAAAATTAAAAAGAAAACCCAGCGATAAACAAAAAAGCTTGCTTTATCAATCAAGTACTAACTATGAACTTCAAAGTGTCATTTTTGCAAATCGCATCATTCTTTTTTTTAAATGAAGTGTGAAGCGTTTCTTATCAATTTTAAGCCAAACAATTTGTTGCAGCTTTTCAATGTCGCATGACAAGTAGATGTACTATATTGAATCAAAAGTATATATAGAATAAATATACATATATACAGATAGACGAATATATTATTTATGAAATACGATTAAATTTTGCGGTTTGCGGACTTTGCTTTAAATTGACGATAAGACGGAAACCTGCTCTACGCATCAATAAATGAAATTAAAACTCATTCAACTGAATTTGTCATATATTTGTCTAACCCTAACATTAGGTTGCTGTAATTATACTATAGAAAATATATATAAAACTAAAAATACACTTGCAGATAACGTTTTTTATTGCTGTCTAATATGATCAGAAAAATCTATAACAAAAATTTACCCTACAACTCAAATGCTGAGTGAATAGATGAGTAATAAAATCGTTTTTTGAAGGGTATTCCAGACAAAATGGAAAGAAGTTTTAGTTGGAATATTTTTAAATTTTTCAGCACTCAATTGGCGGCGGTTCTCAATTGTTGCGACTAATTCAAAAGGTCTTTTGCCCTTGTACAGCGGCAATCTTATTCAATTAATTATGTGTATCTAAGTAGAACTATGTACTTCCACCCTCTCCCCTTTGCCGTTACTCATCCACCTACTTCCATCACTCCACTTGAGCAATTATCATTAAAAAAAAATATTGTTTATCATTATCTTTAAATGAGGCCTTGTACAGCATTTTGTGACGGTTTCTTTTCTTTTTTTTGCCCCTAAAAGCGAAATAAATTTCTACAAATATCATTGGTTTGATTGATGGAAAGGCCAAATCAAAAACTCTTGTGATCGATTGATTGACTGAGCGACTGGAAGTCGAATTGGAAATTGAAATTGGAACTGGAATATTTTAGCGACTGCTGCTGTTCAGCTTGCATTGTGAATGTAAATCTGGTGTATGAAATTATACAAAAAGGAAAAAAAACGAAAACTGATACAAAAACAAAAAAGTACAGCGCACAAATTGCGCAAAATGCTAAAGAATGCGACGCCAACAACAAAAACAGCAAGGAGTGCAAGGAGAGCAGCACTATCAACAACAACAACAGACACAGCAAGTAGCCAGCTGCACCAGAAACAGAAAAGAACGAAAAGAAAACAAAAGCACAGCAAAAGAATCAAATGGACCAACTTGGTTTGCCAATAGGCATTTTTATTTTTTTCTTCTTTAAGCACATTGCTTGCTCAACAATTGAAACATAACGGAATTCGAGTAATTATTTTCATTTTATAAGCAACTTTATATTATGAATGCACTTATGAACTTATGAAAACAGTACATTAACATATTCCAATAAATAACATTAGCATTCACATTCTCATTTGCAGTGTTCATCAGTAGTTCGAAAAGCACAGCGTGATCTACAGTTATGCATGCAACTGCATATTGGCATATTCCAATAAGTTTACATTCACATTCTTATTTCCAGTGTTCAACAGTTTGACAAGCACTGCACGTGATTCAATTGCAATTGCACTCCAGACGTAATCTCTCCATCTCCCTCACCATTGTTGGCCTTTGGCTGCCCCCGTTAAGCGTAATTTAATTTAGCGCAATTGTCTTTATACACATGTGTATGTGTGTGTATATACATAATACGTATGTATGTAAATCTGCCGTTGTCTGTACAACAGTGCCTCTTAAACTGCTCGCTGTTAACGGTAATGCTTCCAACGTGTATTCAAATGCATGTATTTCCATGTGTATGTGTGTGTGTGGCCAACTGGCCCAGGCATATACAAAATGCCACGCGGAATGCGGTTTAAAAACAAACCAAGCCCAAAGCAAGCAGCAAAAAGCAGGCAGGCAAAAATCAAGCTCGAGCTTCAGACCAAAACGTGCTCTTGGCTACAGACCCTATTTAGCCTAGTTTACAGCTGCGCCGTCGTCTGCGTCGACGTCGACGTCTGAGTTGAAGACAGGCTTAATGACCATACAGCACTCATTCGCTGCTGCTGCTGCGCACCTGTAAACTGCCTGTCTCTCTCTCTCTTGCATCTAGAAATTGCGCTCATGCTAATAAGAAAAGTGTGACAAACGCTAGCAATTTTTATTATGACTGCCAAGCACGCAATCTGCGCCCTTATCAATCAAAAACTGTACAGTTTGAGCAGCTCCCCCTAACTGGAATTGGCGGCGATTATGCAACATGTTGTTTTTTTTGTGAATGGGATTTTATTTTTCTGGCCATAAAAAGCGCAGCGCGATTGTGGCTGTCTTTCATGTGCGTTGCTGCATACAAACATTATGAGCCAAATGCACTGATCCATGCAGTAAAAGGGGTATGTTTAGTTTTATATAAAATATTAACTATTTTAATATTTATTATTTAATTTTAGTTTTGTATTTCGGTGCTAAAATTCAACATTTCAATCTCATTAATTTATTTTCACCAGCAAATAGTGTATTTTACAGTCGGATTAAATGATATTTGCTGTGTTATCAGCTACAAGCACTGATCCCTAACCTATATTAATTTCCAAGTAAAATATTATATTTATTTTAATAAAAACATAATAATTAATATTAATTATTTATATTTCTTTTTCCCCCAGCAAACAGTGTATTTTACAGTCCACATACAAAGTTATTTGCTGCCTTATGGCCCTGTTAAATTTGGTAGCAAAATATAAATGAACCCCATTGTTGCTATTTTTATTGAGCTTTGAGCTTGGAGTTGAGCTCAGCTTAATTAACAGTTACATAAAATCGATTTCATGTTATTGTTGTTCATTACCTTTAACAGCCTCGTAGTATCCTAAATCCAGCGTGAATGATTTATATACAAATCCTGTTGACGCAAAATATGATTTTTGTTTTGTTTACAGCTTCCGCTCCCTCTCTCTCTTTCTCTCTTAAAAGCAGCGCACACACACACGCACACACAGACAAAAAGACGGCGTGATCTCTCTAATTCTTATTCGTTGCTCTTCTTTTTCCTTCCGTTAGCGTCCTGCGGTTGACTTTGCTATATGAATTAAATTTTATTTATTTTTGTTTTAATTTTCACATAGCGCTCTTTCTTCAACTCCTTCTCTCTGCTTTCTGGCACGAATAAAACGCGTAAGCCACGAAAATCGATGAACACACGTAACGTAAAAATGAGCAGAAGACGCTGAGAGATGAAGCAGAGAAAACCGGAAAGTTCTTCTTGTTGTTGCTGTTGTTGTTGTTGCTTTGGCGGCGTTCTTTGGCTGCTGCGTTTTTTTTTGTTGCCTGTTGCTGCTTCTTTTTGTTGTTGTCGTTCTTGTTGGCAGTAAAAAAGTCGAAAACAAAATTTCAAATTGAAAAAATGCCAGCAATTTTTTTTTTCTATTTAATAATTAATTTTTATTTAGAATTAATTTTTTGAATTTCTGTTTTTTTTTTTCTGTTGCTTGTCACTTGTTGCCTTTGACCTTAATAATAAAGCTCGTATTTTTAACAAATTCCAACACACACACACTTACACTCTCTCTCACACACACGCACACAACGATACGCAAAAATAAAAACCAGCTTCGCCGCTTTTTTGTTTTTGGGCCAACGTTCTAAAACGCCGGCGCAGCCGTCAACAAAGCAGCAACTCTTTCTAATTAGCACAAAAACAACAGCGAATATTACAACAACAACGGCAGCAGGAAAAAACAGTTTAACGGCTACAACAAATTGCGCTTTATTCAATGGCTTTTATTTGGTTACGATTTTTTTGTGTACATTTGTATTTTTGTTGTTGTTGTGGCACTTTTGGTACGTTGCTTTTTGCGGTTAAATTTCGTTAGCGTTGCGCGCTCGCGTTTCACGCACGTCTTGTCAACCCACGATCTCGTTTTACAATGTTGTCTTCGCTGTTTAAGCAATGCACCGCAGCACCACAGTATCGATTATTAGTGTATCGATTCTAGTCGATTATTACTCGATTTCTTATCGATGCTTATCGAAAACATTAAGATTTAAAAATGAATATACAACGGCTGTTATTTCATGTTTTATTCAAAAGCTACAACAAAGTAAAATATTTTGCCAATAAATTGTAAATTATAAGTGTAACGAATCACAATTTGTAGAAACCAGCAATTATCTAGTTTTCTCTACAAATTGCGAGTCAAGTCTGTAAAAAGTTAATAAGTTTTTCCGCGATCCATTAAGGTCTCATAAAAATTAAGTAACGTTAACTCAAATGGTGACGTAACGCTAAAGCGGCATCTAGCGGCACGCATAAGACATAATTTCATCTGCGCACCACCACAATGTACTATTGACTACTTGCAGTGTTGAGAAGAAATGTCGTTAAATACAAATTTGAATGTTTAGCAAATATTTATTAGAAATTTTGAAATTAAACCTTCGAGCTTTCCGCTTCCGAGACATCAACCTCCTCCAAATCCTCTGCAATTAAAGCAATTAAGATATGTAGCAATATAAATAATCGTTAAATGTTCACCTACGCTTCCCCCCCGGCAGTCGTCGCAAACGTTCCTGTTCCACGGCGGCAAAATATTCCGTGGCTGCCTGTTCGCAAGCGCTAGCAAATGGCGCCATATTTATTTTGCCATTCAGCATGGTCAAATCGGCCTGCTCCTGGCCGTGATTGCCCTTTATCTTCAGTTTGCTCTCCCTCGATTTGGCCTCCAGGATTTTCTCGCGACGATTTTCACGCTCAAACATCTGTAAAAATAATTATATTATTTATTTTACAATATTTAATCATATCAACTTACCGCAGTTAACAGCGGCTTATCATTCTTGGCGGACATGATCATATTTTCGGAGACCTCGATTAAAAATGTGGCGCCCAATTTGCTGCCACAGCTCACAAATTTACCATTCTCATTGGTGCGCACACAATACAATGGCTCATCGCAGACCTTAACCGTTAGCACCGGCTCGTTTTGCTGCTGCAGCAGATCCCAAGTGTCCAGCACACCATCCATGCGAGTGATGAAGAACTGGGAGACTCTACAGCAGTAATTAAAATATATTTATATACACATATGTATCATTACAACTATGCAAAAGAAGTAACGCTGACTCAAATGGCGTACGGAGCGCAACAGAGACATCTAGCGGTGTGCACAGGACAACATTTCAGTTGCAAACCACCACAATATACTTGTAGTGTTGCGCAACGTAAGAAATATCGTTTAATATGAATTTAAATGTTTCTGTTTTACTTCAGGCACTAAACAAGCTAAAAATAATGTATCTTTTCTTTTACTTACTTGGTGTAACTCCAGGCGCCATCTGTCAGCATGGATGAGCTACTCTTGGTCCAAATGATTGAGCTCTCGCGACAATCCTCTGACCAGATGCGTGCACACCAATCGCCCACAGTGAGAAAGTTCTTCACAAATGCCGGATTTCGGGTAATCGCATAAACGGGTCCCAAATGGCACATCATCTGGCAAGGGATTTCCCTGATATAAGTCTTTAATTCAACTCTCTCTCTTAGACTTACCCTAATTTGTATTTTCTCCGTGGGTGTTTTGCCCTTGCGATTGCATGAGAAAAGCATTCCCATTTCGGTGCCAGCCATGAATCTGGTTGGTATCGTTGTCTCGTACTCCAGTACTGAGATGCCGTAGGAACGGGACAAATCCTGCTCATCACTCTTCACCGGATCCATGAGCAGCCGATCCAGGGGTTCGCTCAGCTTGCGTGTATCCCACCAGAGCACCTGACCGTCGGACCCACCGGAGAAGAATTCAGTGCCGCTCTTCGAGTTGTTCCACAGTACCGAATTGACCGGATCACGATGACACACCTCCCGCTCACTTATCATCACCGGATGCTTGCCATGCCGTGTATCCCAGGCGGCCACTTGGCCATTGTACATACCACTGACCAGACTCGTTGGATCCTTCTGATTGTACTCGAGGCACACGCAGGGTACTTTGGGTTCCAGCGTGAGAAATGGTTCGTTGGGATTCTCCACCTCCCAGATGTACGAGTTGCAACGCTGCCCTGTCTTATCACCCTGAAACTTCATATCACAATGGCTGACGGCCATTTTGATGCCACCATCCGGTGACCAGGACAAATGCTTCACGGGCACCTTAACCGGATTTGGATCCCGATACACATTCACCGTACGCGATTTGCAGGGCTCTGGTAACGGTGCCGGATCCATATTCTCAAAATAATTCTCATAGATATTGACCGCATTATTCTGATGAATATAGTGCTCCATTGGCTTGGTCAGATTCATCACTTGCGTTATGTAATTCTCGTCTTTTTCGATTTTGCGCTTATAGCGCACCGTCTGCTCGGGATCATGCATATTGATGTCCTTCGGCCAGCCGCCCTCATTGTGAGTTATCCCTGTACTTTTGTACGTGGCCCGCTCCGTATTTGCCACGCTCAGCGAGGTTTGGCCAGCATATTGTGTGCAACGCTCGACTGGATTCTTGAGTATATAATTCTTGACCAATTCGGGATTGGAATTCTCACTGAACACCACCTCATCCTTGTCCTCGAAGTGGATACGCGATCCAAATGTGCGACGCTCCTTCTTAAAAATAAACTCCATCGCTGAAAAATGCTAAATACGTAATAATCCAATGCAATTTGCTGAGGAGAAACTGCTTTTAAGCTGGACAAAATTGGATTTGCCAAGGCAACCAGGACATGTTTTGTCAATAAGTGGGTAACTTTTATTTAGAATATTGCATTTTGAATGCTCTTTCTAAACCGTGCATAAAATAAACATTGAATTTTACATTATTCTTTTTTTATACATTTATTATTTTATTTTTATTTTTTTTATTCATTTCATTGCATGTAAATGTCAGAATTTATAATGTTTATATTATTCTGAATGATCTTTGTGTATTATACATAAAATAAACATTAAATTTTATTGTCATTTGTTATTTATTTATTGAGAAAAATATATACATTTTAGTTAGTGTATAAAAAGTGACTGTACATTGATATGAATTTTTAGCTAATTCAAATATATATTTAAACAATAATAAAAAGCGCATCAGAGCTTAGTTTGTGTAAATTACATTTTATTGCAAAAAATATCACATATATTTAAAATATACTTTTGAAATTCGTTTAAATAATTGGCTAAATTTGCTATGTACAATTTAAACTATATAAATTTGACTATTTTTGAGGGGTTGCAGGATTATTTACAATTTGGATTTTTTACAAATAACTAATTTTTTTTGTATTTTTTTTTTTTTTTTGTAAGTTGCTGACATTGCAAGCGGTAGCTGGAGAAGGTACTAGGTGTTCCATGGATGCCATTTGCAGTTCCAGTTTGCTGACATCGTCCAGTCCATCATCTTGGGCCATCGTCCAGCTCAGTTTGCTTCTTGAGATGTTGTTCGCTTGACTGTTTCGCTTGCAATGCAGATCGATTCCAAGTCGAAGCAGCTCTTTTATAGGTCTTCAGGTAGTCGCCCAGAGAAAGAGCATATGGTGAAAAATACCCACTCACCCATCCTAATGAGTTTGACCTTGTGGAAAATTTGTGTGAAACGCGATTACACCGAAATTTCCGCGATAACAAGAAAAAGGCAGCAAAACAATCAAAATTTGCCTGCTCGTATCAGTTATGTACAGATATATGTATATATATATATATATATATATATAAATACACATTTCTGTTTTTGTGTATCGTGCACATTTTTCTTGGAAACTCGACATTTTTTGAGTACAAGTAATTGCCGAGTTTTCTTCAGCTATTGCTTGAGCACGATCAAAATCAATTGTTTGACTAATGATTAGTTTGTGTGTAGAAAAACATATATATTTTCGACTTTATACAAATATTGTGTGTGTTTATTTAGTCAGTCGTCTTGTTAATTGCACGCAGTTTTCTAATAGTATTAATATTTGCCGTAAATAGCATGACTGTCTTCTTTATGGGTTTGCTCCGAGTTCTGGTTGCCTGTAAAATAGAGTAGTTAATATGATTAAAATTGATAAAGGATTATAATTAATATCAGTTGAAATACATATTCTATTCCAAGCAAAAGACAAACCATTTTATTATTTTGATTATCCAAGGCATCGCTATGCTTAAGTCGTGAATTACGAACGGTTGCACGAAGATTTTCGATTTCATCCTTTAGTTTCTTACGCTCATCCTGCAGAAAGAATACCTGCCGCTTAAGTCTGCTTCTGTTTAAAGACAAAAACGTATATTATTAAACTGTTATAATGGTAATAATAATCTGTTTGCTTCTCTCGCATACACTTCGCTTTCCAAGTGCCTCGCATAGTTGTCTCTCTCCGAATCGATGATCTCCACTTGATTTTCGCCATCTGATTGAGCGTTGAGCTTATCCAATATTTCTAGTTGCATTTGCGCATCTTCGTTTAGTAAAGCATTTGTATACTCTTCCGTTTCGCTTATATACTCTATCATTTCGTACCTTTGCTCCTGACTGGTGTCGCTTTCAACTCTTTCATTCAAATCGTCGACACAATCAAAGAGCTCAAATTGAATGCAATCCGAATACTTGGATTCAAGCTCCGGCAAGAACTCTTCTTTGATCGCTTCCCCCTCTTGGGGTAAGTTCGATTGTGGTACATCCTTTTGGACTCTGCTTCTTTCCCCTTTAACTTTAGTTTTAGCTGGTTTGTAGTGTGGTACATTGAGTGAGGGATTCGAGCCAGGCTTTAATTTTGTTGGATTCTTGCGCGTGAAACCTGCAATCAAGTTGATCTTCAAAATCAATCGTTAAATGCACTTTAATTTTAAATATTTACCTAACTCATACTGCATGTTCCGCTCAAAGTCATTGGCTGTGAAATGCTCATTGCAGATGCAGGCTAGCAAATTGTTTATTATTATTTAATAAATGTTATTGTTTATTTTTTTAGCTTATACCTGTTGCCGTATTAACGATTTTGCGATCGCAGAACTCAATCCATTTTTGGAGCTGCTCTTTATCTTTGGGAAAGTGAAAATATCGCCACTTCTTCTTATCACGATTTCGATTGTTGTTGCCGCAATTCCTTACAGCACAACGCATTATATTATTAATTAAAATTCAAGGCATAAACAAATGAGTCAGCTGATTGGCGCAGGGCTGTTAAAGCGTGCTATCGATAAGGGACACAAATCGATTAAAGCTTTGTGTTGGCGACTTTTACAATACTGCGTGCAACAGCTGTTTTGTTTTTCTTGCCTTCTTTTGTCTTCTTCGTCAATTATTTGTTTTGCTTGACTTTCGCAATGATAAAAAGCAGCAACTTAAATAGGTAAATTATGGAATACCATTTTAACAAATTATATTTATATGTAACGATAATTAAATAGCGTAATCAATCAACTGGATGCTGATCGCGCTGCCAGCGGAGAGCATTCAACGAACAATAACAATAATGTGCATTTATTGGATGCAGATGTAAACGAATACAGTTTGGCAGCCTTACAACTTTCCCACGGAATGCTGCAAATTGCTGAGCCACCGTTGCAACGCTCCCGTTTACAGCTCAAGGAATTAATGTGAGCATTGCCAAGTAAATTAGAAATTCGATTAATCTGAAAAAAATGTCAACTATAGCGGGAAGCAAAACAAAATCTACATCGACTTGTCGAAGGAGAAATTTAAGCTCGATTGCAGTGAGGTGGCCAAGCTGAATGATATGGTGAGTGTTGCAAGACGTATAAGAACGTGCAGTACGAGTGCATTCCGTATAAGAGATCTATTTCTTGAACTGCCCTCTAAACAATAAATAAGGAGTGATGGTGAGTGGTGAGTATTGCAAAACCAGACATTTCGTATAAGAGTGCGCAGTCTGACTGCTTGCCATATAAGATCGGAATTTATTGAGCTGCCCTCGAACAATAAAAAAATAACTTATCGCTGGTATATAAATTTACGATTTACTGCAAATAAATGAAACAATGTTGTATGAAGTACAATTAAAAAGTACAATCCACAATCTACGTTTCTAGATGAACGACGTGAAGTGCTACAAAGAAAAATTGACGAGAATCAAAAAAGAAATGCAAAATATTTATCAGCGCACTAAAGTTTTAAAGGTAAGCAACAACTGAAATGTAAAAACCATGAAAATAAAAGTAACTTTATTGCATTGTATAATACCATAAAAGTATAAACATAATCAAAAACTGTTAACATGCACAGTAAATCAAGTATTTTTATCTCTAATTTGGTTATTACAGAAACGAGCCGCAAATGTTGCCAGCTGCAAGCAGCGCGATTTTCAGCGCAAACTCGACAAACAGCAACAAGAAGAGTCGCTCATCGGCAGCCAGTCGCATTAGTTGTCTACAATAATTAACTATAATTTAATATAACTAAATCAAAAGGCGGGACTTGACTACAAAAACTAAACTTTTAACTAAATAAATATTGTATAACACTTTACACATATTTCATTTTCTACAATCAAGTTTTTTTTTTCCATTTTTGCTCATATATTTTTGTATAATTTGGTAAATACTTTTGAGATTTCACAGAATACATAAATATAATATTGAAATGAAGCCACATGCAGTTGAAATTGAACAAAAACTAGCTTTAGACATTTAAACATTCCACGTGATAATTACAACGTTTTTAAATACAGTTTTTAAGACATGCCAAGTTACGTTTAACAAGTTTTTACAATTTACTACGTTTATGCGTTGACTGAACGTGATAATGTATTAAGTTTTCGAAATTTCGAAAGATATTTGTTAAATGTAGGACTTAAAAAAGATATCACGATTATAATACGCATAAACTTAGCATATGCATGGAATAGCTATGCAATCATGCACTAACATAAGTGAGTGTGTGTGTTGTGTGTGTGTGTGTTGTGTGTAAAGTACAACTAGAGATAAACATTATAAATACAATTAAGAATTTATTTAAGTTGCCGTTGTTTTTTGGTTGTTCTTGTTGTTGTTGCTGTTGCTTTTTCGTGTTGTTCTTGGTTGAGAAGTGTTGGATAATCGCTGACAAAGGATATATATGGTATATATATATCTGTAGATCACAGAACAAGAAGAAGAGAAAGGAGAATAGGCAGGCAGCTTAGCTAATACTACTTGTGTATTCCTGTTCATTCAGCATGTGCATTGCATCTGTCGGTGCAAAATATTTGACAGTGCCTAAAAATATTTGAAATATATTATTATTAGTTACAGTTACACACACATATATATGTATACATATATGTTTAGTTCGTATCCAACAGTTAATCATTAATATAAATACCTTCGCTTAAATATGTTTAATGAAGGATTATTTGCAAAACAGAGATGAAAGTGCGTTTTTTTTTATATGCATACAACAAATAAAATGAATATTTTATTTACAATTTTATTATTATTATTTTTTGTTTATAGAACTTTACAGAATTTTTTGAATTAAACTTATGTACATAATCAAGAATAAAATAAAGAAATTTTCGATTGTCTTATTTTCTGAAAATATAACTGATAAAAGCTGTGATTTCAAGCCAAAAATTCAACTTTTCTACTATTTTTATAGTCAGGGATATGATATTTCGTTCTTTCTATTTTTCAGGAGTAGCTCTGTCTAAATTCTTTAATAGTTATTAGCTTAAAAGTATTTTCTCTGTTGAAAAAAAAAAATGAATTTTAGTTTTCACTGTCTATCTACTAAAATATTTTATAAACCAGTCACCAAGTTTTTTTTACCAGCTGGCATGAAAAGCAAATAATAAACATTTTAATTGACAACATTTAAAAGTGTTCAAGTTTTAATATCAAGTCGTATCTAAAATCTTTCAGTTACCGGATTATTGTCCTTATATAGGAAGCCTGCTTGGCATAGCTGTTAATAAACTTATGAAAACTTTTGTCTCATTCTGTGGACACAAGTTTGTTTATTGTGAGTAAATAATTTGTGAGAATTTCTTTTGGAGACATGTTTGTACTATGGAATAGTGTCTACTCTGTGCGTGAATCAACTCAAATCGACATCACTAAAATCATCGTTGCGCTTATTGCTAGACGGGCAGTCAATGCTTTTGGCGCTGCTTGGCGTAGTTGCTGAAGAGGATCTACCCTTACCATTTTCAGGTTGACCATTGCGCTGCAGATACATTTGGGCGCACACGTGGATAATGAACGCAATAAACGCGCCAATGCCAAAGATCTCAAACGTTGTCCGAGCACCGACGGCAGCAAACAGTTGCCCACCAATTTGGCTGCCCATGGAGACGCCAACGCCCTCAAAAATGGCACCCACCAGACTCTGCAAGTGGCAACAAAAATATGAGAGCACCAGCATCTTTAAGTCACAACTGCTGCTGCTTACCTGCATGGTGGCCTCGGTGCCCGGTGGTGCCACAATGCTGGCATACGAGGCCATCGTGGCATAGAAGAGGCCAAAGGTGACGCCGTTCAGCAGCTCAATGGGCAGTATATACCAAGGGTTTTGCAGCATTGAGTACAAAATGAAACGCACACCAAATCCAAAGAGCACCAGACTCATCGCATTCACATGCCCAATCCGCTTCAATATCCAACCGGACATAAAGAAAAATGGCAGTTCACCGCCAAAGCACTGAATGCTCATTACTAATCCCTCCAGCGTTTTAATGTAATCGGTGCCATTGTCATAGTGCTCGGCCAGTTCCTCCAAATACATGAAGAGAAAATTCCAAACCAGAGCTGTGCCCAATCCAATGGCCACGCACCACAGAAAGAAGACAACGCAACGCATCGACAGAAACATTTGACCCACATCCTTCAGTATATTGGCCGACATGTGCGTCTGTGTGTGCTGTAGTAGAAGAAGATTATAGAGATGGATTATCTCCATTTTAAGCCAATAACACTCACCTTTAGCTTGGTGGAGGCTAGCATATCGAAGCCCAGTATAATGAGCGTCATCCAGAAGACAATCGTATAATTCTTGCTCGTGCTGCCCTCATTGGACATTGTGTCCACCAGGAGTCCAGCGAGCAGCGCAAAGATGCCCCAGCCCAAGGAGCCACACAACCTCTGCCTGCCATACAAATGATGACGATCACCGAGGATGCCAAAACAAATCGCATCGCCTATGCTGACGACCACAGCCATGCCCACCCAGCTGACGATGAGGAGGCCAAAGAAGAACCAAAATTCGGGCATGCCCATTGCGGTGCTCGTGTTAATCTCATCGTTCTGGAGTGGCATTTCATTCAGATACACCTCCTGACTGGCGTTAAACATCTCCTTGTTCTGCGGACAATACATGGTCATATATTGTGCGTCCGGTGTGCCCAGATCATGGGGTATCATATAGTTTAGACAATTGCCACTCTCGAGGATTTCTTTCGTTTTTATGCAGTTGCTCGTTGGGTTCTTCAACCACGACTGGCACGTAATGTCCCACAATGTGGGCTCCATTTGGCAGTGCAGGCTGCAGTTCTGCGCCCGATTGTCGTAGTGCGTCTCCAGCTGTGTCTTCGTGTCCGCTGCCTTGCTCCCTGAGCAGTATTGGATGTACGTAAAGCCGTCTTGACATTGGAGTTCTGGCTTCTTCGCCGCGGGCACAAACATGATCAGGAAAAAGGCAACGGCGGTCAACAGTTGACCGGCCAGAAAGAGGAATCGGTGCCGATGATAGCTACGAAAACAATGGAATTAATATATGTGCAAATTTTATTATAAGTCTTCAATAAATAAAGTAAATATAGTTTTAATCAATGTTTTTAAAAATCCTGATATTCTTTCTCAACAAATAATAAAAAGCTTCGGCTTTAAAAATACTTATTTAATTTGCTAAACAAACAATCAAAAATTATGGTTCGAAATATACTATAATTTGTATTTTATGATTAATTTAAAACTTTCTAAGGGGATATTTATCAGATTCTATTCTTAAAATAGGATTTCAGTTAGAAAACCTACATTTTATAAGCAACGAAAATAACAATGAAAATTGCAAGTTCTTCGATAATAAAAATATTGCAAGTGCTAAACATATTAATCTAATGAATAAATATTTAACTTTGATATAAATACAATTTTAATTATCAGGCATATTTGAATTAGGAATAAATATTAGTTTCATATTCATATCAAAGCCGTAAATACTTACCGATCAGCAATATAGCCAAAGATTGGCTTGGCCAGCAAACCAATGATGGGCAGTATCATGTACATGGTGCCCACAACTACCGAGGAATAGCCGAGCTGTTTTGCCAGTTGTGGCATAAAGGGTACAACGGGTGCGGTGCCTGCCTCAGTTTCAGTGAACAAGAAATGGAACAAATGAAAGTAAACAGACAGAATATATGCAGATTAGTCAGATGAGTGGGTTGCGTTGATAATTCAGCCAGATAAGTCGCGATCTAGGTATGCCAAGAGATAAACACCTAAAAGTGTGTCTCTGCTAGCAGATACCCTGTACTCTCTATAGCTATGCGGAATATAAGTTTCCCTGAATATACCCGAATGTGTTTGTTTATTGTGTGGGGTATGCAACGATTAGCGAGAAGTGTACAAATATGAAACGTGGGTGTTTATGACTGATAAGCAAAGCAACAATTGGAATGGCCATCATATATCTTCATAGACTAGGCATACATACATATCTATGCATATAGTTCTGTGTCTGGTAGGTTATCAAGTTGATACTGCTCCTTACTACTTTTATACTTATTTAGATGTTTATTTTTTTGCAATTGAGCTCTTATATGAAAAACCCTTTTTGTTTACAAGTCTATAAGTATGCATGTTATTAAACTCCTCATCATCGGATTAATATAACACATGTTTGCAAGTATATTCAACATTCGGTTTGCTTAATAAGGCCATCTCTACTTGTTTTTTAATTAATTTAAAAGTTGGAAATTCGCTTTAATTGCTAATATCAGGTTGATGGGGCCAGACAGGGCAAAGTACCTTTGGGACTTGACATGTCAACTTTTGACCTAGGCTTGCCAGTTTGTCCCAGAATATATATGTATTAAACTGTTGTTAAACTATACCACTACTTTAAATATATATGCATTGTATATATATAAAGATAGATACATACATACGATTTTTGAAATAAATGCTTTGAATACTGTTTTAAATTTATGAACAATAGTTAATATTTATGTAGTTATATTTATATTTTTGTTCAAGTCATTATTATAGTTCATTCTGATTGATTGTCTTTGCTGAATAAGACAGTTTTTATTGATAAAATACAGAAAATAGGTGAAAACCTTTCAGGTGAACACAAATGGCTGACATGTTTTACAAATTATTCACTTATCAACAACAAATATTATCATATTAACAAAGTACATTAGTTGAATGTAATGAATATTTGATGTACACATATTTTAGGCGCGTAGTGTATGCATATATATAATATATATATTGTTTAGGAACCAAAAGCTTCTGGCGATCGCAGTGATTAAGTGAAATGTTTAAATAATCTGTATTTGGCCATTATGCTTATCGAACAAACAAGTTTATCAAGCGCACATCTATGGCCAGTAGATATATATATATACATATATAGATATAGATGACTTATCAGCAATTTTTATCTATGAAACATTTTGCACTCCGTTTTAATAATACCAACAGTCTGAACGAGATCCAGTCAGATAATGTCCAATTAGTTAATGTAAATTGCGTGAGTGTGTGTTATTTGTAAGTAGTTCTTACTAAGTACTTCCTTATAACTTACCGGCATTGAAGAGAAAGTAATGCGCCTTCATCGGCAGCAATTCTTTATCGATGCTGGCCTTCATTTTGGCTCGTTTGCTTTGTGGCTATAAGCGATGCATTAAATCCCAATTCGACTTTTGCACTTTCTTCACAGTTTCACCCAAGATAAAAAATTATTCCACACTTGATTTCAATAAGTGTTGATTAATTTGAGCAAAGAACTAACTTAAGCACCAAATTAAATTGCTTACACACATATATATGAACTTGTGTAAGTTTGTATCGCGATCACGTTTCTTGTGCTCCCATCGAATTCGCTGGTATCAACATTAAATTAATACAGCATTTTGCAAGCTACGAATTCACTTGAAGCACACGGAATTTTATGCGTATACGGTAAGAGTTCCACCAGCGACGACGTTTAACTGACACGTTGTGGTGGATACGTGCATATCTAAATTACAGTTTGCACTTGCTGCTTGTCTTTAGCAGACAGATAAATTTACGTATGTGTCGAACAGACGCTCACAACAGCAACAGCGCACATGCTTCTTCTAATGCGAATGTGCGAAACATAAAAACAAAAAGCCCGAGAACAGCTGGTAGGTAGGCAACAGTAACTAACTAACAGCGACTCAAATTGGCCGTGGCAACCGCTGGCGTTGCTCAAATGTACGTTAACATTTAGCAACGTAACCCAAGTTGCCTTAACAGGCTGATCAGCTGTTCAGATTTTGGATTCAAAGAGAACTCGACTTTTGGCGCCATTATTGTTTTTATTAAAAGAAATGCTAACTTTACATTGCTTAAAAGACCATTAAGTGTGCAGACTTAAGGACCAAATTGAGAAGAATCAGTCGTATATATGATTATAATTCTCCTCCTATGATTCAAATTGGCATTGTCAGCCAGCATTGCTTAGCTCAAATACGCGTTAGCATTTGGCAAGTGCAGCGCAAATTGGCCAACAGATTCTGTTAGTCCACAGACTGATCAGCTGTTGCTCAGATTTTGGATCAAAGAAACCCAACTTTTGGCGCCATTTATTATAAGAATTTCCTAAATTTTAGGTTTTTTGCATATCCATTTAATGTGCAACTTAAACTAAAAATGAGACTAAACTTAATGCCTAACAATTGAGCAGGAGAATCAGTCGTATATATGGCTATAGTGTTGTTGATAGACATGAATATAGTTCTCCTTCTCCTGCGGCGTCATCTGGGCAATCAGTTTGTCATCCAACTGATCCAAGGGATGCGGTCGTCCAGCTACCAGCACAGTGGGTACATCGTCATCATCCTCCTCCGACTCCGAATTGATATAATTATCAAAATTGACATTTGCTACAAGTGCAATAATTAATTAAATCATTGCAGTCCACATTAAGAATAATCAACTTACGAATCTTGGTGTTGTCGATGTCGTTCTCATCGTCGCTGGAATCACTAGAGTTTGCATTTGAGGAGCCCTTGCGCATGCCCTTCAAATGCGCCTCCTTCTGCCCGGGCTGCTTCTCGTGCTGCAGCAGCACAGACATAATATCCTCGTTCTCCTTCCGATTGCGATGCCCACCGCCCGAGGTGCCACCGCCTCCTGGCCTATCCCCATCATTTATGGAGCTGCCATCGCCCGCATCTCCATCCGTTATCACAGTGCTCTCCGTCATCCAAATGGGTCGAGATTTGCGCTCGATTATCGCAACAGAGCTATCATCATCGCCGCCAATGGTGACATCAACACGTGCCTCCTCGACGGCGAATCCCTGATTCCGTGTCGCCTCGCCCGACCATTGCATGCCATCCGGTCGCAACGCATTCGGTTTAGTCAGCCCACGTATCGTATCAATGTCCACCGGTTCAGGTTCGAGCACCTCAGGTGCCAGCTTAATGCCCTCCACTTCACGGAGCAGATCGTACAGCGGCTGCAGTTGCTCATTGAAGTGGGCGAGCATGAGACGTGAGTCCTTTTTGGGCATCGCAGCGCTGTCTTCCTCAACGGAGCTGCCGCAATACGTGCAACGGAATTCGCAGGTGGCCATATCGAACAATTGATCGGCCTCCAGATCCGTAAACGTTTTGCCGCATGACGAGCACTTGAAACTCGCACGACTCGTCGCATCCCGTTCCTCCGTCTCCATGCGCTTGCGCATCAGATCCAACTTATACTTGACCACATTCACAAACGTTTTGTAATTGATGAAATAATAATTGACCTTTTGCGCTTTGCCATCGGGTCCCGTTTCCATTTTCAGCCTGATCTGGATGAACTTGTCGGTGCGCAACGTTGTGATGCGTGCCCGCAGCTGTTTCTTTTCGAAGCGGAGCAGTTCACCGATGTCGTCCTCCTTCATGCAGGGATTGCGCACCAGCATATCAATGATTAATGCATCCTCCTGAGAGTAAAAACCGCGCACCACCAAACGGGCCAATTGCTTCAGGCTGCTGGGCACCTCAGTGACGTAGCGTACCTCGGTTTTTGTGGGCGGCGCTGCATTTGATGTTGCAGCCGCCGATGTTGAGGACATTTTTATTTTGTGTGTGCACAATTTTTTCGCAGCAATTTAATTTAATAGCATTTATTTTTTGTTGTGTCTTCCTCTTGCTGTATATTTCTTCTTCTTGATTTGCCGCTTGTTGCTGTTAATGGGTGGAGCATTTCGTTAACACTACTGTTAACTATCGATATCATGCGTTGACTTATCGTAAACAGTGCTGTGCAACGCCAAATGTAAGCGCCAATTGGCGGCAAATTTGTTACGACAGCAAGCTGTTACATATAAATTTAAAAATTTATTAAAATTGTAATATAAAAAATATTACTTGCTCTGTACAACGACAAATTATTTATAGCTTAATTGGTAATTAGCTTGAAGATGCTTCATAATTGTAATGATCAACAGACACCACAAATATATAAAAGCCATACTCAACAGCGTCTGCATCCTAAGCATAAGTGCCGTTATTTGTTTGTATATGTGTGTGTGTTTGTGCCATTATGATGGATTACGGCAGAATGCACAGAAGCTCAGCAAAGTTTGCGTCAGAAAATAAACGAGCGCAGACAGCAGAGCATGAAATATTAAGCACATCGCCTCGGTAAACAAAGAAGGAGCGCGAGAAAATACTTGTTGGATTTTTTGAGTACCGTTGCAAGACAACGAAACCGAAACAAACAGCAAGGTGTTTACTACATAAATATATTTCCTTTTGTTTGAGTTAAAAATAAATAATTAACCTGGACAAGCTTCATTAAATAATTGCTTGTCATAATAAAAAATTGCATAAGTATTGCAAATCAAGTAAAATAATTAACAATATCAGGAAAAAAATAAATGCACTCAAAAATGAGTAAATTTAAAATGTGTAATTAAATAACGCTGTTTTTTTTTTAGCTTGCAAAGTCTACTTACTCTCTTAATTTCTCTGTCAATCTCTCTCTCTCTCTCTCTCTCTCTCTTTATCTCTTTTGCTCCTTGGGGGTGTATTCTGTGCTTGTTTACCTTAACAACTGCAGTGCGCATTCTCTCGACATACAGTGGCAGTGGGTTAGCAGGGACATTTTAACAGGTATTCAGTTGGCCCCCACAGAAGTGTTTAATGCAATGCCCATGTAAAAAGCTCCCTAGCTGAGCACAGGAGTAGCAAAGAGCACACTGCGCAAACTCCTTTTAGCTTTTCACTCTTTCTATCTTTTACGCTCTGTGGTGCTGCTGTGGAAAGCTTTCCCTTAGTTTTGCAACTTTCGCTGGCGACAGTCGCCTGCAGTTACGAGTCGTGCGCGCTTACGCTCGGTCGCCCAATTTACGGTTAGTTTGTTTTACACGGCTCTCGAACGTTTTGTTTTTTTTTCACACACACAAACAATCAAAAGCGTGCAAATTGTTTTGTGATTGTTGCTTTGCGGTTTCCCCGAAGAAGAAAAACATTATGCTCGCAAGCATTTTGTGTTTTTGTGTAGTTTCTTCAAACAACAGTTCAAATTTTGATTTTCCCCTTTATGATTAAATATAAAAATATAAGAAAAATATAGCCAAAAAAAAACTTTAAAAACAAAAAACACTTCGCGACGGGTTTGTAAAAATTGATTTTTATTGCGCGAGACAAGCAAAGAAAATTCCTAAAACAACAACAAATATTCACAAAAGTGAAATAAATTTTTTGAATAAAAGGTGTGTTTGTCATCCCAAAACAAATTTTACAAAAATCTTTGCTATTTTGAGTCAAATTTTAAGGTTTCAAGTGGGTTTTTCTCTGGAATATTTTTTGTTGGCTTTGCAGCACGTGATTTGTTTGCTCGGCGCTGTCTGCTTTTCCACTCGGACTTCACTATGCACCACATCTATCCATCCACCCACTCACAGCAATTCACAGGCCTCCATCTTTCAGCAACCCCCATGGCGTAAGCCGGGCGTTAAACTTCCACCCCCTCCCTTAGGAGGGTTGAGCTTGTGATGTCATACTAACCACAATAACAAGGGTACTTTGGACATTCCTCGACTCTTGGTTGTTGGCTCAATTATTGCATTTGGAATTGCACCTGGATTTGCATGATTATACCACACATACATATTTATCTATATATATATATTTGTATATAGTGACAGTTATGTACGTGAAACGGGTCAAAGTTGCATAGTTTGACCCAGTTAAGTGCGAATTGCCTGCCATGTGTTGCATGAATCAGCAGCCTATTATTGATCAGACAGCTGGAAAACTAATTCAATCGACTAATCAATGAATCTATGCTCAATTTTATGCAGCAAGGCACTTTAAGACTTTTAATTTATTATGCACTTTGATTAGGCTATTTTTATTCATTATTAAGATCTACTTCGTAAGAACTCCATCAAGAAAAGTTATTTTCGACATAGAACTCTATTTTCTTTTATTGTAGATATCCAGAACTTAAACAAAATGTATATTTATTTTTAGTATTTCCAAATAAATTCGTTTAAGCTTAAATCTTTTATTATTATTATTATTATTATTATTAAATATTGCAAAATTGCAGTTATAGATTGAAAAAATTAGTTTAAAGGGTGGATATAGCATGATTACTGTAGGTCTCTGATAAAATTCAAGGCTTACAACTGGCAATCTAATGCTCTTAAAGAAAAACCTTTTAAAACATATTATAAAGCATACTTTTAAGCTTTATGTGCAGCTAAACGTAGCGAAGAGTAGTTTAATTTGTTTTGTTATTATCCCTGGAAAGACAGAGAATGCAAGCTATTTTTAAATATTCACAAAACAAACGAATTTTTGTAATAATAAATTGTTTAATTGCTTTTTTTTCGTTGTATTCTCCTCCCTATGAATACAATAAATATAGAGGAATAAACCTGTTTATCGAATTTTCAAAAAAAAAACAATAATGAAAATCTAAACAAAATCAAAAAAACATAATATTCGAATTTTTAATAAAAGACTGCTTATAAAAGTGATATAATAATTGAACAGTGTTAAATATATATGAATATAAAAAAGATGCCCTTTTTTAGCAAAGGATATTAAATCTTTTATGTGGCCATCTCTAAGCGGCTGATTTACTTTGTTGTTTTCGTCGCTTAGATCAAAGCGCATATGGGAATGAAAACAACGGGACGAAAATCGATATAGATGTGTGTGTGTATGTGTGTGTGTGCGAGTGCGTGTGTGTGGAGTTGGCGCAGCACGCATACAAAAGGGGGATGTGGAGTGGTTTAGGAAAGGGAGAGCGAGGAGGGGGTACTTGGATATGGAGCAGCAGGCCCTGACACAGAGCAGCGATTTAAAGCAGCGTGCGGTATTTACCGTTACTCGACGCGAACTAGCAGAGAATGAAGTAAAATCCAATAAGCGAGGCACGCGAGCCAATCAAAAGCAACAACAACAACATTAACTCAACTCGACTCAAAACAACTCCAAAAATAGACACGCAGCCCAAGCGAAGGAAAATGCTAACAAAGCATAAAAATGAAATAAGTACAGCAGAAAGAGAGAGAGAGAAATTACGCACACTAGTACGCTGTGTGTGTGTGTGATGGTCGTCAGGGTGGTGACATTCACATTCACATTCACACACACTCACATTGCAACACACACTTACAGCTTCCGCGAATCGCGGTATTAAAAGTTTTGCTTGATTTCAGTTGCATGCCCGAATGGCGACGACACTTAATGGGCACATACAAATGCCACAAAACACAGCTGCTGCTGACCCCAGCACATATTACTGTCACATTCCATTCGTATTATTCAGTTGCTTATTGCAGCTTATTTTTTGTTAAATAATTTTTTGATAATAAAAAATTGTTTGGCTGTAATAAACAATGTAAGACACTTTAAGAAATTGTTATCAAATGAAATATCCGATTAACAAATTGTATTGTATGGTACTGAAATTTATTTTAGGCGACCTTGGCAACATTCGATAGGTTCGATAGGTCATGAATGGGGGCAACAGCAACAGACACAGACAACTTCAGTTGGACATTAAACAAAAGGACACAGGTTTTGCCATTGAAGAAAAGACAGGAAGTAGTCACAAACAATTGTGTTGCATCTCAGTCTCAGTCAACTTGGCCCTGTCCACATTTACCTTTGTCAGCGTGCTCGTTGTGTGCCCCATTGTGTGGCAAGGCAATCACCAAGATTTAGCAGAAAATGTGGCATGAAAGGGACCAGATATTTATGGCAATTAAATTGTCTGTCGTCCTCCTTTTTTTCCTTTTGTTTGCCCCTAATGAGCATTTTGCTCAAGTCTTATTTTATTTTTTTAATAACCCCATTTGTCTGAGATTGGAAGCAGGTTAAGTTCTTAAATTGCCGCCCACGTCCGACACACACACAAACACACACGTAGAGACACACACTTGACACGGTTTTTGGTTTGAGTACATTATTTTGTCTGCTTCAATGTAAGATTTAAGCTGAATTTTATTTTTCATTTATCTAACTGAATAAATTTCTTAAACAAGCATAAAAATAGTAGTTGTTAAAGTAAATTTGTTAGCAAATATCAAAACAATCAGTAAATCATTGCTGCGCATCCTTTAAATGTCCTTGTTTTTCTTTTTTATTGCCACTGTTAAAATTTTCTGGTTGCATTCGGCCATTTGGCTAATTGAATGGCCAACCTTGGCTTAAATGATAAATGCAAACGTGTTGTTAGCTTGCCTCGGCGGAAATGCCGCTTTCAACTGGAAAATGAATGGGAAAATTCCAATTAAGTAACAGTTTTTAGTGATGTTCAGGTGGTAGGCCTGGTATAGAAATACATGTTTTTGAATTTGTATACAAATTCCATTTTTGAAGGCCACTTATCCATAATTTAGCGCATAAGCTGCAATAAGAATAAATATGTATCGGATCTGATTATTATTTATTTACACTCTGAACCCAATAAAAAGGGAAAAGATTTTAATGAATTTGTGCAAAAGGAAACATCTCCGACCACATATAGTGTATATATTCTTGATCAGCATCAAAAGTTGATTCAATTTAGACTTGCGCGTCTGGCGGTCTGTATGATCGGTTAGTAAACGCTTTCGATTCGCTTCTATCGATACAAATCGATATACAATAGCAATAAAAACACAGTTCTAAAGAGATAGTCCTTTCAATAGATATTTATTATAATATAATATATAAAATATGTGCACATTTTATAATATATTTGGAATGCATACATAATAGATATAGTATAACATGACACTATAAGAAATGCAGATTTTTGTTAGCCGAAACGTATTTTTTTTATTAAATACCATTGTCTTCAGGTTACCTCGTAATCGAGCTATCTAAACTAGTTTTCTTTTAACGTGAAATGCGAATTAAGCCTTGAATACATAGTTCAGAGAACCTTTAAAAGTGGAAATTTCCTTGGCACAGTTATATTTTAGTTCTGTTTCAGCTCTTTTGAATACTTTTAGTTTATCGCAAAAGTTCTTAGCAGCCACAACAAATCGCAAATGCCGAATGGATGAGTGGGTGAGTGGGTGAGTGGATGAGTGGGTGAATGGGGAGTGTTGAATGGGGTATGAGGAGGCAGGGCGGATGCCGTGCAATCGAACAACAAAAGGAACAAAAGCAATGAAAGCACTTCATGAAAATGGAACATAAATTTGCGCTGATTTGAGTTTTGCGTTTGCCGTTTGCATTTGAACAACGCTGCAGGGTCGTAAAAAGTGCACCACTAACAAGGCTACACTTAGAGAAAAACATTGTTTTACATTCAACTAAAAGCGTTAGATAATTCTTATGAATATATAAAATATATTTGAGCTTTGAATTCGAAACAGAAAATCCATGTTGAAATCAATTTTAATAACCATTCAATATATATATACATATATTGTAAGCAAAGTAAAAATACTTCAAAAATTTGTCTATATTTTTTAGCTGAGTGTACTTAATTTACAATTCCTTAACGCTTCCTTTCTGCATGCTTACAGTTGAGAGCGGGACGGAGGAACGAGCAGGCGCAACAAGGTCAACAACGCTCAAACATGTTGCAGCTGCACGTTATATAAGCGAGCCACAGAGAGAAAAGATATTGACAGAGAAAAGAGAGAGAGAGAGAGAGAGAGAGAGAGAGGGAGAGTGAAAGGAAGAGAGAGAGAGAGAGAGAGAGGGCGAGAGCAAAGTGACAAAGTGCATTTGTTTCAGCAAACGATGTCATCGATCTCGGCGCAGGGCGTGGTCGAGAGAGCCTCCGCCGAATTATCGAAACGCATCAACGGATTGGGTTTGCGCTCGAAGCATCATCATGGCACCAATAGCAGTGGCAGTGACAACAACACCTCCTCCTCAAACAACAGCTCGAGCAGTGCCACCTCCTCCAACTCCTCGTCGGGCAGCGGCAAGACCTCTGTAATGGAGCGTGTGACAAACGCACTTTGCGGCGGCAGCAGCAGCAGCAGCAACAACAGCAACTCCAATTCCAACTCCAACTCGAATAATAACAGCTCAAATGCCATCGCGGCGGGCACTCCACAAACGCCCGATAAGCCAACGCGGGCTAATCAGAGTGCCAGCCAGAGTGTTGCCGGTGCTGCACCAACGCTCATCTCCTTGTCCAATGCGCAACAATTGGCACCCGCATCGCAACTCCTAATGCAACAACAACAGCAGCAACAGCAGCAACAACAACAACAGCAGCAACAACAGCAGCAACAGCAGCAGCAACAACAACAGCAACAACAACAACTCCAAGCGATGGCTGGCTCCACGCTCATCAATTCCAATCATCATATGATGCCAGCGCCGCCCGGCAACATGCCATTGGGTGCGCCACCAACGCCCACAGTCAAATCGATTGCCAAGCAAATGAATATTATGATTCCAGCGCCCGGCTCATCGCCCACATTTAGCACAATGGGAATGGTTGCGGCACAGAAGGCGACGGCAGCTGCTGGCGGTGGTACACCGTTGCAGTTGCGCAAACAATTGCCCAATCCGCATCTGCATCATCATCATCCGTATGGAGGTGGTGGCGCTGCCCAATCCCAGACGCAGCTCAATCAGCTGGCGGCAGCAGCAGCGGCTGCGGCAGCGGCGGCAACGGCATCGTCTGTCAATCAAACTGCGCTCATCCTTCACAAGCACCCGCCACATATGCAAAGCATTGATGCCCTGCTCCTGGACGATCGTTTCCTCAATCGCTTTTTCCAATACTTTTCGCCGTATGAGCGTCGCGTGCTCGCCCAGGTGTGCATCAAGTGGCGCGACATCCTCTACCGAAGTCCACGCTATTGGTCCGGCCTGTTGCCGACGCTGCAGTGTCGCGATCTCCGCCAGATGCCCGCCTGTGATCGGGCCAAACTCTACAATTCGCTCATTCGACGAGGGTTCCATGCCCTTGGACTGGTCGGCGCCTCTGATGAGGATGCCCTCGATGTTGTCCACTCGTTTCCACTGGCCTCCAAGCATGTGCATTCGCTGAGTCTGCGCTGCTCCTCGATCAGTGATCGCGGTTTGGAAACACTCTTGGATCATTTGCAGGTGAGCAAAAGATAAACATAACAAACTCTGTATTTGGCTTACTTTGAATAGAAAAAGGAAAATTGATAACTTAAATTTAACTTTCATTAAATTATCCTTCGTCAATTTGGGGTTGCCTAATTTGATTTTCATTTTAGCCGGAAACTGTTTACTGAATTAATATATATTTATCTTGTGGCTGTTTCATGCCCATTTTTAGTCCACTTTCAAAACATTATGTTCCTTAGTCCAAAGCTGTCTTACCATTAATATAGAGTACTTGTACCTAACATCTGCCGCATTCAGCTCAGATAAACTAGATAGATTATTTTGTATTTATCATCTGTGCGCTGTCATCCTTTTTGTTCGCTTCGTCAAATGTACTTTCGCCAGCCTCTTCCCATGACCGTGGGCGGATTGCCAGAGCAGAGAAGAGAGGAGCAAATCTGAGCGGTCCAAAAACAGACTAAAATCAGAGCAGAGAGCGTCGTCAAGTTGACGATGGTCAGTCACACGACAACAGAAATAAATAGAATAGAGTAGAAAGTAAATTGGGTACGCCGAAGAGTAGATACCCTTTCAGACCAGAGTTAATCTTCGACTTTAAGATTTCATTACATAATCTAACCGATTGTTTCTAAGATATAGTAGTCCGATGTTGATAATCCTGACTTTGGTCTGAGTAGCTCCGATAATCAAAATAGTATTACATAAAAGAACTCATCGTTTGATCGATTATTTCTGTGGCAGCTATTTTATATAGTACTTCGATATTGATCATTATTTTTTTAAATATTAGAACGTAAGCAATATTATCAGCTTTGCTGGTGAATGTTTTCTGAATAGGTTGGTAAACTAAAAAGTTCTTCGGAAAAAAAGTTTCATGAAAGCTATAAAGATAGATTTAAGCTTGAAATAGACAGAAAGATATAGCTATATATCGACTCGAATAGTAACGATTATATACTCTGTTGGCTCGTAGACGTTTTCTCCTTCAATGCGCAACAAACCTCACAAGAATATTGAACTACCCCACGGAAGGGTAAAAAAACATTCACTGAAATTCCTGCCGTCCGTGCAAAAAAAGTGAAAAGTATTTTCAAATTTATTTTGAGCTCTACGACAGCGCAACGAAACGTGTTAAACAGCAAAGTGTGTCATACAAAGACTGCCCCGAAAATATATATATATAAATAATATATATATTATTATACATATATTAAATATGTGGTGGCAGATGAGAATCGTGTGATAATTTCTATGCAGAGCTGCTGCAATCTCATAACGAATTGATGCGATCAATTTCAAGCGCACATCACTTCAAAGCAGTGCCATAAATTTTATTTAATTTACTGAAATATTTCGTTGAGCTAATTTGTGCAAAATGAATATATATAAATTAAATAGAATGTTCACATATACATATATATAGTTGTAATGAGTGCGATTTGCATGCTGCATCTTTTATGAGATGCATCAAATTAAATTCGAAATGTTTGCTGCCAAAAGTTGTAAGCTCAACTGATTTCGAATAGTCATTCAAATTTGATAAGTAAAATGTATAAATATAAGATAAAAATATATATAAATGAAAAAAATGAACAATAAACATGAACAAAATTAGAAATTTTAATTTCCGTTAAACGAATATAAAATAAATATGTATTCAAAGGCTTACTTTACATCCTTAGCATTTTTATTATTATATTTATTATATTTCTTTGACACGCTTTTTAATCTTAAACTTTAACTTCACTTTCTGTTTTCATGGGTATTTTTGTTCTTCTTAATTACTCATTATACTTAAGGCATTAAGTAAACTAAATCATGGGTCGCCTACAAACTACAACTTAAATTTGATGCATTTATATGTGAGTTTAACTATCACATTTCCATTTTATTATCCCTATAGATAGTTGGTAAATGAAGGAGCAATAATCTTTTGCTGTTGCTTAACTGGCAGTGACTTGACTGGGCCCCAAACTAATTAGTTGGCCTTATTGCTGCCGTCAGTTGTTGACAATACAGCAGAGTTCGTTGTAGTTGCATGAAACTAATCTGCTCGGTTTCATGGGCCAATACAAAGCAATCTGGCAATATAATCCACCATCATCAGCTCAGCATGAGACAGCCGAGAGGGAGATGGAGATGGATGGAGAGTGAGACAGATACACATGAGTAAAGTGGATAATGTTTGTGAACTGCTTGTGGCCAAGTTAAATGGAATAACTCACATTCCAACTGCTTTGCTCAAACCAGATATATGTACATATGTATAGATATGTATGTATATATATATATGTGTATAAACTTGTGGTTGTTGTTTCAGCCAGTTGGTGGCTGCGTGTCAATCTGCAATGTCGGCATTAATTCAATGTGAATGCATGTCATGTTCATGAGCCTAGTTTGTTGTATCGTAATATATGTGTGTGTGTGTGTGTGTGTGTGTGTGGGAGTGCTTCTGGCCCGGTCGACAAATGGTTTGATTGCAAGTTGTTGTCACTGAAAATGTCAACAAGAATGGCACGCACAGCGACCCCGAACACTAGTCAGTCCCAAGTACCCTACATGTATGTGTGTGTATGTGTATGTGTGTGTATGTGTATATATGTATAGCAAAAATTTGACCTTGGGGAATGCGTTGAACATAATGTGCATCTGTGTTCCTTTATTTGCATTAACAAGTCAGGTCTCTACACTCTCCAAAAAAAAAAAACTCCACGAATTTTATAAAATTCAAGTGTTTTCTTTGCTGAGTGCATTTTTCTAAAATGCAGAAAAAATAAATAAAAAAGAATTTTAATTGTGGAAGCGCTTTTTTAAAAAATAAATAATGCTTCACATTTAAACTTTTTATTAAGAAATATATTTCTGAAAAAAGCAGTAGTCTTTAATTTTTTAGACTTTTGTTTGGCTTCTATGATAATAATTTGTTTTTTGAAATTTGAGTCGAGTGTTTTTGCTGAGTGTAGTAATGTAATAGAATAGGTTCAGTTTGAAAATGCGGCGGAAATGCGACAGCATTTCCCATGCATACATATTTAATAGGTGGCCTTTTTTCAGGGCACACGCGGCGTATACGTTATTTCCGCATTGCAAACAGCTAATGGAACCGTCGTTGAACCCTGCTGACCCATAAATTATGCATACTTGAAGACAAAACAAAATAAAGTCGCTAAATATGTGTTGTTTAATACAAATGATTGAAACTTAAAGTAATTGCTAGTTATATATAAAATAATAAATAAAAATTAATGCCAACCACTCGAATTAAATATGATAAATTTATGCAATAGACGAAAAAGCAAAACCACAAATTACTATAAATAAACATAAACACATCTCGTTGTGGTATCGTTTTGTTGTGTGGTTGGTTCTCGTTGCCTTTGTGGCATATTGATTTTGTGACAGACATGTGCAAATAAAGTTGCCCTGGATACGTTTGTTGCCACCCATAGTTGGGTGCATAAAACTTTTGTCCGCTCTCCATAAATGCCAACTGGCAAAATGTTGTAAAGGTCCGCAGACTATTTACCATGAACAATGAAGTCATTTCGGGACAGAGGCACCAATTAGTGGAACCAACTAATTAGCAGCATTTATATCATATATAATATCAGCTATTATGCTAGTTACTAGATAACAACTTATAAACAATTCATATAAATATTTGTGGCTGGAATAAGGGAAAGCTAATGAAACGCTTTCGAGGTATTTGCTGATAGTAGACATTGAGTAGACTCCACGATTACTGATATTAACTATCAACTGTTGTTTATAATTTTCTTGTGCTTTAATAGTCATTAAAGTTAATCGTAACTTAAAAGTAAATAATTATAGTGCCAGGGGATCCGAATCTTACTTGCTGATTGTCGTCGTCTAATTGTTGATGGAGTTAGCGATAAATATTTGTGTACTTGCTTACTTACTTGTTTATGTCGTCAATTGTATATTTGCCACTTTTCCCATTTCCCATTTTTCGCCAATTCGCATTTCCCTTCAGCTTTTCGCGTTTTCCTTTTGCGTCATGTTTCCGGATTGCTTTATTCGACGCAACTTTATTGCCATTGTGCTTTGATTTGACATGTTTTGTTCGCATTTTGTTTTTGGACCGCGGCGTGGGGCGAAAAGTTCTTGAGTGTCGCCCAGAAACTGAACTACACTGCCTGCCACAGCAACAACAACAACAACAACAAGAACAACAACAGAATGGTGACTAGCCAGATCGAGTCCCCCGACGACACATTGTCTGGCACGCAATGTGGGTCGCCTTTCCCAGTACTCGACTTATTGTGAAATATTTTGCTAGCCTTCTTCGTCTTTTGCTCAGATGTTTTGCACTTCCAAAGGTCAAAGGTTGAGTCATTCTGTGAAATTTACAAGTCCTTTTAAATGCTGGCATGCGAAACTTGTAGTCTAGGGTTACATATGCAATTGGGTGTACAGTGATAATATGGCAATACTAGTATTGAAATTTCAAGCTTAACGCTTTTTTTAAAAGATAACATTCTCATTCCCATATCTTCGAATAAAAATGATTCGAATTTCGAGCTATATTTAATTATAAGCTTTATTAATTCTGCATTTAATCAATGGCGTTATAGTCATATTTTGGCCTCTAGATCAATCGTACATTTAAAGTTGAAAACGTGATTTTGGGTCGAAACATAAGTCAAAATTATAGTCCTAAAATCGGTATTTGGGCATAGGTCGAACCTTCAAAATGCCATAACTTCGTCAAAATTCAACGCATTTTCAAAAGCAATGGCGTTTTAGTCATATTTTGGCCTCTAGATCAATCGTACATTTAAAGTTGAAAACGTGATTTTGGGTCGGAACATAAGTCAAAATTATAGTCCGAAAATCGTTATTTGGGCATAGGTCGAACCTTCAAAATGCCATAACTTCGTCAAAACTCAACGCATTTTCAAAAGCAATGGCGTTTTAGTCATATTTTGGCCTCTAAATCAATCGTGCATTTAAAGTTGAAAACGTGATTTTGGGTCGGAACATAAGTCAAAATTATAGTCCGAAAATCGGCATTTGTCAGAAAATCAGCATTTGGGCATATGTCGAACCTTCAAAATGCCATAACTTCGTCAAAACTCAACGCATTTTCAAAAGCAATGGCGTTTTAGTCATATTTTGGCCTCTAGATCAATCGTACATTTAAAGTTGAAAACGTGATTTTGGGTCGGAACATAAGTCAAAATTATAGTCCGAAAATCGTTATTTGGGCATATGGGCATAGGTCGAACCTTCAAAATGCCATAACTTCGTCAAAACTCAACGCATTTTCAAAAGCAAGGGCGTTTTAATCATATTTTGGCCTCTAGATCAATCGTACATTTAAAGTTGAAAACGTGATTTTGGGTCGGAACATAAGTCAAAATTATAGTCCTAAAATCGGTATTTGGGCATAGGTCGAACCTTCAAAATGCCATAACTTCGTCAAAACTGAACGCATTTTCAAAAGCAATGGCGTTTTAGTCATATTTTGGCCTCTAGATCAATCGTACATTTAAAGTTGAAAACGTGATTTTGGGTCGGAACATAAGTCAAAATTATAGTCCTAAAATCGGTATTTGGGCATAGGTCGAACCTTCAAAATGCCATAACTTCGTCAAAACTGAACGCATTTTCAAAAGCAATGGCGTTTTAGTCATATTTTGGCCTCTAAATTAATCGTGCATTTAAAGTTGAAAACGTGATTTTGGGTCGGAACATAAGTCAAAATTATAGTCCTAAAATCGGTATTTGGGCATAGGTCGAACCTTCAAAATGCCATAACTTCGTCAAAACTGAACGCATTTTCAAAAGCAAGGGCGTTTAAATCATATTTTGGCCTCTAGATCAATCGTGCATTTAAAGTTGAAAACGTGATTTTGGATCGGAACATAAGTCAAAATTATAGTCCGAAAACCGGCATAGTCCGAAAATCGGCAAATGGGCATAGGTCGAACCTTCAAAATGCCATAACTTCGTCAAAACTCAACGCATTTTCAAAAGCAAGGGGTTTAATCATATTTTGGCCTCTATATTATTCGTGCATTTAAAGTTGAAAACGTGATTTTGGGTCGGAACATAAGTCAAAATTATAGTCCTAAAATCGGCATTTGTCAGAAAATCAGCATTTGGGCATATGTCGAACCTTCAAAATGCCATAACTTCGTCAAACCTCAACGCATTTTCAAAAGCAATGGCGTTTTAGTCATATTTTGGCCTCTAAATCAATCGTGCATTTAAAGTTGAAAACGTGATTTTGGGTCGGAACATAAGTCAAAATTATAGTCCGAAAATCGGCATTTGTCAGAAAATCAGCATTTGGGCATAGGTCGAACCTTCAAAATGCCATAACTTCGTCAAAACTCAACGCATTTTCAAAAGCAATGGCGTTTTAGTCATATTTTGGCCTCTAGATCAATCGTACATTTAAAGTTGAAAACGTGATTTTGGGTCGGAACATAAGTCAAAATTATAGTCCGAAAATCGTTATTTGGGCATATGGGCATAGGTCGAACCTTCAAAATGCCATAACTTCGTCGAAACTCAACGCATTTTCAAAAGCAAGGGCGTTTTAGTCATATTTTTGCCTCTAGATCAATCGTACATTTAAAGTTGAAAACGTGATTTTGGGTCGAAACATAAGTCAAAATTATAGTCCTAAAATCGGTATTTGGGCATAGGTCGAACCTTCAAAATGCCATAACTTCGTCAAAACTCAACGCATTTTCAAAAGCAATGGCGTTTTAGTCATATTTTGGCCTCTAGATCAATCGTACATTTAAAGTTGAAAACGTGATTTTGGGTCGGAACATAAGTCAAAATTATAGTCCGAAAATAGTTATTTGGGCATATGGGCATAGGTCGAACCTTCAAAATGCCATAACTTCGTCAAAACTCAACGCATTTTCAAAAGCAATGGCGTTTTAGTCATATTTTGGCCTCTAGATCAATCGTACATTTAAAGTTGAAAACGTGATTTTGGGTCGGAACATAAGTCAAAATTATAGTCCGAAAATCGTTATTTGGGCATATGGGCATAGGTCGAACCTTCAAAATGCCATAACTTCGTCAAAACTCACGCATTTTCAAAAGCAATGGCGTTTTGTCATATTTTTGCCTCTAGATCAATCGTACATTTAAAGTTGAAAACGTGATTTTGGGTCGAAACATAAGTCAAAATTATAGTCCTAAAATCGGTATTTGGGCATAGGTCGAACCTTCAAAATGCCATAACTTCGTCAAAACTTAACGCATTTTCAAAAGCAATGGCGTTTTAGTCACATTTTGGCCTCTAGATCAATCGTACATTTAAAGTTGAAAACGTAATTTTGGGTCGGAACATAAGTCAAAATTATAGTCCGAAAATCGTTATTTGGGCATATGGGCATAGGTCGAACCTTCAAAATGCCATAACTTCGTCAAAACTCAACGCATTTTCCAATCAAGGTCGATATGGGCATAGGTCGAAACTTCTTTGATAACTTAGTTGAAGGCATTTATAATTTAGTTAATTTCTAATATTGTAAAAATATTTGAAAACTTAGCTAAATGCTTATATTATCCAGTTTCTTTTCGAGTGATTAGAAACATTAATTAAATGTATCTGAATGCTTTATCGAATTCTCTATTCACTTTTTACTACAATAAACATTTGTTTGGTTTTTAGCAGCAGCTAGTTTTTAATTAAAAAATAAAAAAGACAACTGAAAGACACAATAAGTTTTGTAAATATGTTTGTGTGTGTCCAATGACAATTTCAGAGCCTGTTTGAACTTGAGCTGGCTGGCTGCAATGAGGTCACCGAGGCGGGCCTCTGGGCCTGCCTGACGCCGCGGATCGTGTCCTTGTCACTGGCGGACTGCATCAACATTGCGGATGAGGCGGTCGGTGCGGTTGCCCAGCTGCTGCCATCCTTATACGAGTTCTCGCTACAGGCAAGTATTGTGTGTGTGTGTGTGCCAAACATGGGCTCATCCTTAATTGAATTCTGTTCTGCTCTGTACAAACCAACAGGCTTACCATGTCACAGATGCTGCCCTGGGCTACTTTTCACCAAAGCAGAGTCACAGTTTGAGCATATTACGCTTACAGTCATGCTGGGAACTAACCAATCATGGCATTGTTAATATCGGTAAGTCACTTATATATATATATACATATAAATTGAGAATGCTTCAAGTGTAAATATAAGCCATAATTTTAGCAAGTTACCAGCTTTGATTCTCAATTTCCACACTAAAATCGATAATTTAATGCTTTGATTTGTTTCGTTCGTTTGGCAAGCTTTTTGCCATATTTGTGAAAAGCCAAGTCGCATTGTTAGTTGAAGTTCTGTTCAAGTGATGTCTGCTCATAAATTCTGGGAATTGTTGATCCCTCAAGCATCCGTGCTGTTATTGTTATATCACATAACTGTGCTGGTGGTTCTACGCCAGAACTGTGTCGGACATCCGCCAGGTGTTTGCCGATTGTTGAAGCAGGAAGCATAGAAATGAGCGAATATTGTCGCTATTTATAAATAGCTATTACAAAACAGCAAATAAACCCAAAAAATAAAATAGACTCGTGCTATCGTTTTTGGTTATTTCCAAGTATTTCACTCAGCTAATTAAAGTAATTTTTGACGAGTTGAACCATTTTTCGGGTGAATTAATATTATGGGCGCAATAACAACGTATGACGTCACAGACAGACAGACAGACAGACAGACAAACGGGCTTTCACCCTTGTCAGCGTCGAACGAGGGGACAGCTTGGGAATTTGAGCCCAAATCGAAAGCATATTCTCAGAACTGCAATTGATATAATCTGTCCAATTAGATAATGTTTACGGTTTGATATCATACGTTATTATTGTGCTGACGAAGCTCACTCTTATCAAGGTCACATTTGTAATCCCTAATAAGTTATTGTTTTCGCAACGTATTCAAAAGAACGGAGTCCTTTTATCTGTCCCAAGGGACTGCTTTTGGTTTTGTCGTTTTTTTTTTTAACCTTGCTCGGCTGAGTTTCGCAGGTCGCTTGCACCTAATTTGATAGCGTGTTATTGCTTTGCAATACCCTGTAATCATAGGCAAGAGGGCATGTTGTACACAATTTTTTTTATCTAGTAAAAAAGTTTATGTATTAGTGAGCGCTGTGTTTTGACTTTTACAGGGTACATGTTAGTCAGTTGTCGATCTGCTTGCAATTTGAATGCTGTCCTAAGGGGAATGTGTTTATTACAAATTACAAAATGGCTGCCATACGCTACAGTGCTTTTGTCCACATCCCTCCGCTCCCCGCACCCAATTCACCACTTGAAATGAAACGATTTTATGGCATCTCCAACACTCCCTCGAGTCTGAAATTTCAACGGTATTTCATTTTTGTGTGTGTGTGTTTTTTTTTTTTTTTTTTGACCGTTGAAGTGCAGCAGCAAATTAAGCAGCATCGCTTGCTGCAGGCTGCCAAGCCAAATGATTTGCCACTTGGGCTGCCAACTCAGTCACACATACGCCTCGTTGCCTCGTTGCCTTAACTCGCTGTGCAACACTCAACCCCAACGAACCGTTCTCTCGTTGAAGTCCAATTAATTGTGCGGCACGTTTGCTGCCCGCTGTGACTAACTAACTAGTATTACCTCGACTAGTCTAGTTAGTTGCCCTTAGTTGGACTTTTGCTAATCACTCGAATTCACTGGGCGGTAAAAGAATGCATAATTGTTATATTTTATTTTATATTTTCGAAATGAAAATTATTTGCAATTTAATAAAAAAAAGGAGTGAGAACTTTTTATGGTAGTTATATTTTTAGTAGTCCGACGCTATTCATTCAATGAATTTTTCCACCGATTATTAAGGCATACATGGCCTCATATTGCACACGAATATATGTATGTGGCGATATTCGAAGGTCAAAACATAAGTCAAAATTATAGTCCGAAAATCGGCATAGTCCGAAAATCGACGTATCGACATAGATCGAACCTTCAAAATGCCATAACTTCGTCAAAACTCAACGGATTTTCAAAAGCAAGGGCGTTTTAATCATAGTTTGGCCTCTAGATCAATCCTACATTTAAAGTTGAAAACGTGATTTTGGGTCGGAACATAAGTCAAAATTATAGTCCTAAAATCGGCAAATGGCCATATGGGCATAGGATGAACCTTCAAAATGCCATAACTTCGTCAAAACTCAACGCATTTTCAAAAGCAATGGCGTTTTAATCATAGTTTGGCCTCCTAGATCAATCCTACATTTAAAGTTGAAAACGTAATTTTGGGTCAAAACATAAGTCAAAATTATAGTCCGAAAATCGGCATAGTCCGAAAATCGACGTATCGACATAGATCGAACCTTCAAAATGCCATAACTTCGTCAAAACTCAACGGATTTTCAAAAGCAAGGGCGTTTTAATCATAGTTTGGCCTCTAGATCAATCCTACATTTAAAGTTGAAAACGTGATTTTGGGTCGGAACATAAGTCAAAATTATAGTCCTAAAATCGGCAAATGGCCATATGGGCATAGGATGAACCTTCAAAATGCCATAACTTCGTCAAAACTCAACGCATTTTCAAAAGCAATGGCGTTTTAGTCATAGTTTGGCCTCTAGATCAATCCTACATTTAAAGTTGAAAACGAAAAAGTCCGACGCTATTCATTCAATGAATTTTTCCACCGATTATTAAGGCATACATGGCCTCATATTGCACACGAATATATGTATGTGGCGATATTCGAAGGTATCTTCTTAGCTTAGTATAAATTTTTAATAAGTATGCCTAATTTTATTGGTCGCCTTAAATACCGAGTCCCGAGTCCCCTTTGCATTATTTATCCACGAGCTATTCACGTGCCAAAACAGGTGATAAAAACAGCAATTAGAAGGAATTAGGAATAATTGGGGCAGCTTAAAGATATTTAGTAATATTGGAATGTAATTTATTGTTTTTTAATTATATTTTGCTGCACAAACAAACAAATAGAAAGCAACGCAAAGTCATATGAATTGTTTACATTTAAAATCATTTTTCACTTCAAACATTTAAATTCTCAAACGAAAAAAGATAAACACAACAATTTTGCAAAATGGTCATATTTTGAATTTTTATATTCAAGTGCTGAAAGAAAAACAAAAAATACCAATGCGAAAAACAATAAACGAATTTCTCGCACAAACACCAGGGAATTGTGTATGTGAGTGTGTGGATGTGTGTGTGGGTGTGTGTGTGTGTGTGCGTGTGTGTATTTATTTGTGCATTTGCCTATTTACATAATTATAGCACGAGCAAATATTACACTGATATGAGTATATTTTTAATGAGGACACTTCGCATCGTCCATCAAATATTTGCCCAGCAAAAGCCAACGACAGCAAAAATAGCAAACAAACACACACATTATTTACAAATACTTTAATCTATAAAACCATATTTTATCATTTTAATTTGAATGCTTAACGGTTCACCACATTATTCAGAAATGCGGAAATATTTAATTAATGGCCTGTTCAGAATTCAGTAACAACAAAATGTGCTTTTAGGGCGGAGTTAAAAGTTGCACCAAAGAATGTGCTGCAAATGAGGGGTGAAAACAGGCACTCGAATAACTTTATCAAAATTAGTCATATTTAAAAAAAAAGAGGATTTTTTTAATCATGGTTTGACCTCTTTAAGAATTATACATTTAAAATTGGTAACGCGATTCTGGATCGATATCCGTGCTAAAAGTGTACCCCCAAAAAATTGTTTTACGAAGTGGTCAAATCTTTCGATATCGATAACTTTGCCAAAAATAATCAGAATTTTAAAACCAGGGGCTTTCTAATCATGTCTTGACCTCTAAAATAATTCTACGTTTAAAGTTGAACACGAGATTCTTGCTAAAATTATAGTAAAGAAGAAATAAACAAAATTAGATAACTGCCAAAACACAAAAATAAACCTAAGTATCCCATTTGGTTTCAATCTAGAGTTACTAAATAGAGATTAATTTACCGTCAAAGCAAAGGCATCAAACAAGTAACATTGTTTCATTTCATGAATTTGAAATAATAATTAAGAAAAGTCTGTTAGACCTGAATTCCATAGACTAATTCAATTGAGAAATGAGAAAGACAACTTTACACAAGAAACTTTTAGTTGCAAGTTGTAAGTGGCTGTGATTTGTGCGCAACTTAAGGACAATCTTGTCAAGTCAAGGTAAATGCAAAGATCCTGTTCAGGAAGTTTTTAACCAGTTTTCCAACGGAAGCCTGCTGCTGAAAATCGTTAACTTAAAATGTGAACTGCTCAAGCAAAAGTTTTGATAAGCTTGCCCCCAACATTGTAGCGCAATCTTATCAGAGCTGCAGGCAGCAGAGCAGCAGGCAGCAGAGCAGCAGGCAGCAGAGCAGCAAGCAGTCACACGAAGAGGCCATTTAGCTAATTACATTTCGCATCTAATGCAATTGAGAAGATACTTTCAACTCTTTCAGCTGTGTGGCATGTGCGTCAGGTGCCTTCTTAGCTCAGTGGTAGAGCGCTGGTCTTGTAAACCAGCGGTCGTGAGTTCAATTCTCACAGGAGGCAATCGTTATTTTTTGTTGCTGTTGTTGTTGTTGTTGTTTCTTTTACTACTCCTGATTACCCTAGTTGCCGCTGCTGTGTGGGCCCGATGCCAATGGACTTTTTTTTTTATTGCTGCGCCTCGTCAAATGTGTTTTTTAGGTATTTTTTTGGACAGGTGACACTTCATTTGGCACGCGAGCTGTGACAGCGCCGGAAACGGAAGTCCAAGAGATATGTGTTATGTGTGTGTGAAACATCGCTGAGGCGCCCCTGAGGCTAATTGGCAAACATCTGACGACGAGTTCTTCGCCCAGTTCGTTCAACTGCCCCTATGCGTGACTCGTTTAAAGCACGCAACCAAAAATAAGAAAATTTTGCGAAAATTGCAAACAAGTTAATCTCACATTAATTGACAATGTCAACAGCAATGCCAGCTGACATTAAGCAAAGCAAGGCGAGCAAAACTGGCAACGCATCCTCATCTTTATTATCATCATCCCCAGTAGAATCATCATCATCGTCATCATCATCATAATCATCACAGACATCTGCATCCTAATCATGAAGTGGTCGCGGTTCGTTTCGTGGCTGAACAATTGCAATTGTCATTAATGTCAGCGCCAGAAATGTTGTGTCCATCAATTTAGCCGCACAAGTGCTTTGGCAGCATCCCGGGTACGATTCACAGATCCGTGAATCCGTGAATCTGGCCGTGTTTGTTCCGCATCAAAACGCAAACTGCCGCAAATCGGTTGAAAGTACAGTGGCAACACACAGCGATGAACATATCAAAATTTAATGCAAATTTAATTGCTAGATTTAAATTCGAAATGTGCTTTTAAATGTGTTTATTCTTGTTTAAAGCAGACTTTAGTTTAACTGCGAAAGAAGTAATTAATTTTGGGTATTGAAAGTATTTATTTATTTAATGTGGACTAAAAATTACTCATCGTTAGTTTCTTCGTGATAAGAAATGTATTAAATGGAGAACACATAAAGATTGATTGAGACATAAAATATATGTGGACAGTTTTTATTTATAGAGACTAAAAGTAAATTGGCTGCTGAGTTTTCCTCTAGAGTTTTCCCCATAAGCGTTGCAGCATTTATGCATATTTTTTAATATTATATATATAATATCTGTCTATTTGGCATTATTTATCTTTCTTACATTTCCTTTGGGGTGCCAGCGTTTTAAAAACGTTACACGGGCAAATTTATCTTCGTCAATCTTTGCGCTAGCCAAAAATGATCTAATGATGTTTGTCTTGGCTGCAATTGTGTACGGAATGGGGGGGAGGGTGGGGGATAGGGGAAGTGGGTTGTATATTGGCTGCTGCCACTAAAATATGTGATTGTGGCAGTCTTTTGCAGTGCTGCCTGTAAGCTTACCACAGATCTGTTTATCCAACATGCTCAGTCTCACTTATCTTTCTTCTCACTCTCTTTTTCTTCCTCTCTCTCTCACTGCGTCGTTTTTCTTTAATTACATTTACATTTTCAAGGTAATTGTTGTTGTTGTTGTTGTTGCCAACGTTGCCATCGCTGTGGCTTTTGTATAAATTCATTTACACTCTTGTGAGTGGCTTTTTTCTTGCCTGTCGCAATTTTTAATTAACTTATTTATAAGTATATAAAAAGCTCGACGGGAAATCTTGACGCGTGCTGTTGGCCACGCACCACCTACCTGCCCCATCATCTTCCCCTCCCGCCCCCTACGGCCATCTCCCCAACACGACCACTCGGCCAACTTGCCAATCAATTGTCGCTTTTTTTCTGTTTTTTTCGTTATTTTATTTTTTTTTTTTGCACACGGCTTTTGGCCGTGAACTTAACTAAATACGACTACCCCCTGAAATGTATTGTATGTATTTGATTTGCTTCTGTTTATATGTTTTAAGAGATTGCTGGTTTTTGTAAAAGATTCAATTTTTTTTGTTGTGGTGTTTGTTACGCTTAGATTGTAAAGCTTCCATCAGCACTTGGTTCAATTTATATGGTTTCACGCCAGAAAGGTCAGTCAACCCTAAGACAATGAAAATAGCATTTCATCTAAACGATTCCAGGACACATCCTGCTGCGGAAAACAAGATTTACATTCCCTTTCCCGTTGCCAATTCACATTATATCCATCAATGTCAACTTGAATGCCACAAGCATCTGTCTAATGAACTTGGACAACAATGCAACAATACATTGACCCATCTCAAAGTGTTGGTACCGCACTCTATTAAACCTAACGGGCTGCCAAAAACAGGAACAAAATTGAGCTGGGTTTTTTATAATTAAAAGTATTATTTATAAAATACTTAGTCGGAGTTTTTGCTTGATTTGAAAGATCTTTTTGAGCAATTATATTATTGTAATAAATATTTATTTATTTTGCAAATTACAACTTAATTCAGTCTTCTAATTTAAGGCTTATTAAATGTTATAAAAAAAACAGGAAAAGTAATTTTAAGTAGGCTTAAATTGTGCAGTTGCAGCTATTTTTAAGTATGCTTACATTGTACAGTTGCAGCTGTAAAAGAGTTCAACAAAAATTAAACAATTATTTAACACAAATTCATTTATTTATTTTCCTAATCGTAATGAATACTTACAAGTTTAATTCATTTATTTGCGAAGAGTTTACTTCTTATTCATGGCTTATAAAATGTTAAAAAAAGTTAATTAAAATTTGTTTAAAGTGTACAAATTGTCAAATGTAAAATCCAAATAAAAGCAAAAAGTGAATAACCAAATGCTGGCTAAGTTTAAATGAATAAAAGTTTTGACTTCCCCAGCAGCTGACAGGCGAACTTAGCAAAAAGTCAAATGTTGGCAACATACACACACACACACACACATATATATATATATATACACACCCAGAATGCCTTGAGTGGAGCTTAGTTCAAAGTTGAGCCGCACATAATACAAGGAAAACTCGTAAACGTAGAATTCTAATTGCCGGCTTATGTAATGGCATTTTCTCGACTGCACAACAAAAAATAAAAAACAACAGCTGATGCTGTGTGGAATGGCTGGGTTCTGCTTAACCTTTTGTAGCATGCCCCAAAAAAATCAATAAATACAACTTGGACCGAGTTCAGCAGAGGAACTTGAACTGTAGGCTGCGATTTATAAGTGCAATCAAAATGAATTTTAATTTAATGCCAGGCACATTTAAACAGGCAATTACTTACAACACACACACACACACATACATACACACAAACACACAAGCACACGCAGTGACGTAGACACACTGTCTCACAAAAGTATGCAACACAAATTGCTGCGTTCCGCCTACGAAGGATGCTGCAGACAATGATTGCCATTACGATTAGCCTTATAAAAAAAGAGAGAGGGAAAAAATAGAAGGAAAATGTGAGCTGTAAACAATGCTGGCAATTGCGTCAGTGGAAAATAGGACGAACTAGGACGAACTAGGCACTGCCCACGCCGTGTCAAACGACTGTCACGTCCACATCCTCCGGCCGTGACGCAGCTGCGTGCCACTTGTGGCAGCCACCAATCAGCGAAAGTGACGTCTGGCCTGACTTGCAGTCAAGTCCAACTTTCACCACAATTTCGCATCACTTTAATTATGCGTTGAACACAAAAATGCGCTGCGCAAACCAACATCATTAATTCCAATTAAAAATGGCAAAACTAGCCAGCTCTGCATGATGGATGAACCAGTAATGAACCAGTTGATTGATGAGAGATTGACTGTGATGCTGATCATCAATTTGTATATTTTTTATAGGATTGGAGATGCCACCTTCTGCCTTTTAACGACTAGATATCGTTGGAAACAGATCAATGCACCTTCTGACACCTCAATCCCGTTATAAACTTCAAATACCGAAAAAATATAATATATATGTCCGATAATTAATTTGCTCACATGCAAATAGGCAGCTTGCCACCTGTTATCAGCTGATATTACTCTGGTATCAGATTATTGTTCCTTCAGTTTCCTTCAATTCCTTTTTTATCGTTTGAAAAATTACTGGATTATACTTTTTAAACAAGCATCGAAAATGGTTGAACTTAGCTTAGGAATCCGCTTCGAGTCGTATTTTAAATATTTGCTTGCAGCATTATTCGTTGGACTTTTGCTCATTAAACTTTTAGTTGGTGGCTTCTGCAGCGTGTACTTGGTGGTTGCCATGGCATCTTTGATGTGGATCAAGCGACACGCTCTCCACCTCTGATTAAAAATGCATGAAACCGCTTAGCTCCACTGTCCCTGAACGGCTCCTCCGAGCTGGGCACATGCTTTTAGCCCCACATCTCATAAGCCGGGCCTAAAGTGCCCCTTTTTGTTGCGTTTCCCCACGCGCATCGCTTTTCAGGTCATGTGTGGGTGTTAAGTGTGTGTTAAGTGTGTGTGCGTTGTGTGTGTTGGTTGCGTGGGTTACAGTTTTTCTGCTTCCTATTGGCAGATGCATATTTATTGTCTACTCCAGCTCGTACCACAGCAAAGATGTACATATCCTTTTTATACAGCTGCAACGTGTTTATCCAGCTTTATAGTTTGCTACTCCCTCCCAAGTTTGACATTCTGGAAAAACAAACAGAAATTCCTTTAAAATGTGTATAAAGTGCAGTTCTTTATGCAAATCTATCAGATAATGTAATGCATTTGTATAAGTAAGGAAAGAGCACTAGAAGAATATTAGAGTGGAGGAATCTTTAATCAGAATAATGTTGCAGTGACCTAAAAAATAAAAGTGTCATTTGTCTTAGCGGAAGCAATCTACGATATCGAGATGGATACAGACATACATTTCACATCTGCCGATAAATATAACTAAACAAATGTTAAACATTGAATTACATACATATATCACATATACATACAGATATCCTGCTAATCCTGCTCGTAACAATCTAATGCAAAACACAAAATACCAATAATATTATAAATAAATATACACGAATCAGATGAAAAATAAGTACATATTTTCTTATTTGGCATAACAACTAAATAAGTAAACACACATTTAGTTGTAATAACAATGGGAAAGTGGCTGTCAAATGTATGAAATTAATTTTGATTGAAATGACAAACTGAATTGAGAAGTTGTCAGTGTGCCAAAATGTGAAATTTAAACGATTTGCGAAATTCGTTTGTTTGTCAATTGCTGAACAATTTGCCAATACGAAAAGACCCCCTCATCTCTCCATCGAAGGCATTTGTTGGCCACGTTTGCTTGCCAAATTGCCAATTCTCTTGTGCACAATTTGCAGTTAATTAAAGAGTACCGAGAGCACCAAGATGCGATATTCATCTAAAGAGGCCACACAACTAATCGCTGTTGCTGTTGCCTTTGCTAATTTAATTCTGACAACACTTTTGCACACCGGCAACGCTATTACGGGTCCCCAGTTGTGACCAGCCGTAGACGCGTCGCTCTTTCCAGGAGTGTTACGTAATCCTTATCGCACTCCAGCGACACGCTGACAGAGACGTCAGCGTAATGAGCCACACTCATTGCCAAAACCAACATTATTTGACTTTGTGTGCTCATTATGGCCTAATCTCACGCACTTCTTCCCCGCATCCTCCACCGGACCGGGTTTGCTTTGCTCAGCAGCTTAAAGGCTTTTCCATTCAGCTTCAATATTTACCTCAAACTTTTAGCTTTGTCAACTGAAAAATTCACTTTTCATATGTTCTGTTTGCCTTTGTTCTTTCTGCTCTTGAGTGTCCTTTAAGCTGTTATCCTGTCACATATTTAAATTTAAGTTGATTAATCGGTTAGAAATTTAATTTAATTAAATTACTTATTTTACAAGGCTTTTAAATTGAATATATTACTTGATAAATAGTTACAAATATGTGTTTCCTTTTGGGAATTTACTAACCAAACAATTCTGTGATTATTGTAGGATTCGATGAAGACTACTTAAGCAAAATGACTCAACATTTTCCATAAAAACCTATCGAAAACTTCAACTTTTGCGCCCACACCAAAATACATATTTTATACCTAAATAAATTATATATATATATATATATATATATATATATATATATATGTGTATGTATGTGTCACGAGTTATATTTGACGGTTAGGCTAAGCAGCTTTCTCTTTTCAAAGTTGAAAAAAGTAGCAAAAATCAATAAAGATACAAGTGAGAGTGCGCCAGTTGATAGACTAGAAAATATCCTGCAAGAGAGAGACACAACTTAAATTAATATCATATTTACCTTGCACTCAGTTAGGTTATGTATATGCATCTATATCTATATATTAATCAAGTAATCTACATATAATAATACCTCTTTTAGTCCATGGTGTGGCGGTGCATCCTTCTGACTGTCACATTAGCATGCCCTGTTTGCCGCCTGAAAAAGCTGCTGGGTATCAAAACAGTTGTCAGAATGCGTGCCAAGCATTCAACATGATATTTATGAGTGCGGCTTAGATTTGTCATATTTGCAATATGGAGTGAAAATGACAGCGAACAGACAACAGACACCAGTACAAATGTTATGTGTAGCTCGACTACTATTTGTGCTATAGATACCCTGCAAAATTTGAATAAATATGCACACAATTTTAATATTAAAATAAGATCAAAGTGATGATGACCCAACTTATATAAGCAAAGTTTGAGGTGTAATTTCTTTCTTGCTTTCTATTTTGCACTGCATCCTTATTTCAGATGTCCTTTAGATTGGTATGTGGCTTTAAATGATAGGGTATTTGGCATATTTGCCTCCATTAATCAAGTATCAAGGATCAAAGGAAATATGGCATTAAATGTGCTCTAAGCATTGATTAAACCCAACCATCATCTGAACTGATTCAAAAGTCTCTGCTACTTTACACACACACAGGCACACACAGGCACACTCAAAGACACACACACACACACACACACACACACACACACACACACACACACACACACACACACACACACTCGTAAGCAGGCACTTACATATGGAAAGAGTGTTTTGCGTTCGTTTGACAGTTTGACATCTTCGACGCCTAAAAGTAGATAAGAGGCGCAGCTTTAAATAAATGTAGATGGGATATAGAAACTCACATATGGGCCATATGGGCACAAAATCGAATTGGAAAGGACACCTATACACACACACACACACACGCACACACACACACATAAACGCCGTTAGCTTTATGGTAAATGTATATTGCAGCAACGCAAGTAACAAATTGTTAGCTTAACCTACAGCATTTTGGGTGTGAGCATATGTCTGTGTGTGTGTATATCTGTGTGTGTGTGATTGTGTGTGTGTGTGTGTGTGTAAATTCACTATTACGAGCTATTCGTAATGTCTTACCATGCGCAAATTTCCATTTACATATCAAGTAGCTGTATTGACAGAATCGAGTCGCCCATTTCCGAGAAAAACAAATTCGATTTACGCCATACAATTTAAATTATTCCCAAAACTTGAAAATCTCTGTCATTACATTTTATGCCACATCAAAGTAAATTTCGTGTTGCTAAATAAAACTTCACTATGACATTTTCTATTCTGAATTGTCTGCAGAAAATGAAATTGATCGAATTGAAAGCTTTAAAGAATTTTCAGCACTGCTTTAAAATTATTTGCCTATTGAAGAGAATATAATCAGGAGTGCTCGATTAGCAGATATTCTGAAGGGTATAGCATTGTATATTATAATATTTGATTTATTTAAATCGAATTCTTTGTGATTGTGTCATTTCAATGTGTTTCAGACACTGATTGTAGACACTTTTAATAATGTTTTCCTTGGAATTAGTATACATATATGATTATAATAATTATTATACAACAATATTGACATACTATCTGTCTGTCTATACTTACTGTATTTCTATTGGGAATTTCACTCTCTCTCTCTCTCTATGTTTCTCTGTCTCTCTAAAATGAAACACGATTCGAACAATCATAAAAATATCTCACAGTTTACACATTTGCCACATCACTGCATACGGAATCTAGTTCGGAGCGAACTCACATTGACCTCGCCCTCTCCCCCCTCCATGCCCCTTCCATTTTCCATTCGTATCAATTTTCAGTTTTAGATTTTAGTTTTTCTTTTGCATATTTTCGTTGCTTTTCGTTGCAATTTCAGAATTTGTGATCGCAAAAACGAGTAAGCCAGCAGAATGCGAGGATGCCCTTTAACTACCCGTTAGTGTCGGTCACAAACCGAAACTGCAACACACACAGGACACTAGTTCACTTTTTCTATATACACACACACACTTGATTATATATTTGTTCGCCCCGATCGGTGCTGCTCGATGTGCAGCTGATAATGAAATGAATTTCAGCTGCGATTACAGGCGCGATAAATACTCTGAGAAATCTAAACCGATCTCAATAATCTCCCCCCCTTCAATTGCTGTGCGCTTTGAGGCTTCTAATGCGAATGCAAATGTTTGGCTCCACAAATGTAATTCAATCGATGCCACTTTAAACTCTCCTCAAGTCTCTCTCTCACTCTAACACACTCTCCTGCGCTCTCCCTCTCTCTGATCGCTGTGGTCTGTTGCATTTGAGCCTAGTCATACATCTCAACTCAATTTAATGCATTTGCAACTGTAGTTCATCTATCTATCTGTCTCTATCAGTCACTATCTGCTATCTCTTTCGATTATGGCATGAAACGCTCAGCATTCATTTAAACATCTCACGTTGTGATTGCCAGCCTTTGTTATTGGCTGCGTTCTGCTCGATTTTCTCTGCGGTTTTTAGCTTTGAAGTGTCCCCCTATTTTGTAGACGACTTAACCCACAATTGCTGTTGCCACCGATTGATACCATTGGATACAATTACAGTTAGCTGCCTTAACCTCCTAATACCAGGCCATCCTAACTGTTATTCTGTTTATTTCTTTCCCCAAACCTTAATTGGTCGTTTTAGAATTTTAAATTCTAATGAAAATGACTCAATAAATATATTTCACTTTCGGCTGCAAAAATAACTCATTTGATGCACTCGATTTTTCTGAATTCTGTTTTCCTTAAACGTTTTGTAAATGTTTTTTACAAATTGCAATATGCATCAAAAGAGTCCTGTCTTTCATTTTTAGTTCTTAGAAAGCCAACAAAAACTATTCTTTGAATGGGGCCTCGTTTTTGAATACAAGCTTTTATTTACAAATGAAAGATAGCCGCATTTCATAATACAGTATTCATATTGTAATTCAAATCGTTTCTGTGTACGACGAGAGCACCTTGTGGTTATTTTGGTCAGAAGCCAAACAAGGTACGACTATACTCGAATCCGTATCTGGTGGTCGGCAAAGTGGGGCACAGTTGATCACATATGCATGCTTCCACTACTAAATATCTATATAGTACGTATATAAATGTGTATGTGTATGTGTATATAGTTGCAGTTATTTAGAAGTCGAGTGAAAAGCCGCTTAGTTACTTACTTTGGCCATGCATATTTGCATTTTTTGACTTCACATCTTCAGCGTCGTGTCAGCAGCTCCTCCGCCGCTATGCTAGGCAAGCTACACTTAGAAAAAAATCCTGCTAAGATGTGTTTTTCTATATTTTAGAAATCTTATCTAAAGTTAAGAAAAGCATAACAAAAAAGCTAAAAATGCTAACCCTGATTCTTACAAAAAAATCCTTTCTCAAATTCAGCAAATATGTAAAATAAATGCATATGTGAAATCTTAAAATACTAATGATTAATAACAATATAAGTAACAAAAAGCTAATATAATAATTATTCAATTTACACACATAGAAAAACAAGACATATTTTTTATAAATTTAAAAAAAAAAATTCATAATGAAATTAAAAAATGCAAATTTTTATTTTCAGAAAGCCATCGCCTGCAATTATTTTCTTTCTGTAAAATATTGTGAGGAACGCTTGGCCCCAAAAAAGTTGGGATATTTTCTAAATTTAAGGAGATTTGTTCTGCTGAGTGTAGCTGCTGCTCCTCTTTCACTCCTTTTACTTGGCCTTTTATGTTTTTTATGCTTATCTTTGTTTATGCAGCACAGCATGCAAAACTGAAGGCACGTGGCCGAATCCACGGCTGTGAGACTTAGTCAAACCCATGCTTTATTCACCATTGCCGGAGAGCCACCTTTGTGCGGCTCGCTCGCTCGCTTAAGCCGCTTACCAACCGTAATTGTAGCCGTCTGCTACTGCTTCCACCCGCCGCCCCCACATCCCTTAATTAGCTGCCAGACAAGCCTTTGGCTTAGAAATGTTCCAGGCTTCAACTTTAACTTGGAGTTCAAAATGTCGACGATGTCAAAAATCGCCTTTAAACTGCAAACTCGAAAAGATGAAAAATACTTATAACTAAATAAAGAGTTTCTAGTGTTGCTGGATTGACCAAATTTATATCTCCAGATTACAAAATTCTAAATGGTTTTTTTTGTCAGCCTAGTTTTCGGACTTAACACAATTGTGAGAATGAAATCCGTTCTCTGACAAATCCAAATCCGAGCTAAAACAAAGAACATTGTATAAGTTACGAGCAAGCAGGCTACAAAAAGAATGTTGTCAACTGTGTTGCACAAATGTGTGTGTGGCACATAAAACTGCAGCTGACGCAACTAGAACATACTTTTAGTCTCTGTCAGCCCAAAGAAACAAATGGACGAGGCTACAATTTCATTCTTACTTTTGTTTATGGCTGAGTTTTAGTTTTATGAACTCGCAGATACTTAAAGAGCATCCGTGAACAGCAGACTTGTGAGCAAATTGAATCTATGCAAAGGCTTTTAGCCAACATGGTGAATAGCCACAAAACTCAATTATCGTCCAGATTCAATTAGTGTTTGGCTCAGAGAGCAAGCAACACAAAGCCACGTCAGATGCATGTGAGTTTGTTTATAAAACAGTCTTGAAATATATGATTCGAATTTGTTTAGTATCATAAAACTATATAAAGTGCTGCCCAAGTTAAATGTTGTTTATTTTAACTAAAGTGGTTGCGAATTCAACTTGTAAAATTGACACAACTTTGTCGAATAAGTCGACTAAAGCATTAATTCCTATGGATTATTGAGCCCCCAAGCATTGCAATAATATGCAACATCCGTAAGCTGGAAATACTATAGTTAATTTCCCTTTTGAATCACACGCTTCATAAACTATGCAAGAGTCCCTTCGGGCCTGAGATGTATGCGGCAGGCGGCAACCCACTTTTCATCCGGCTGTCAGCCAACGACAGTCAAGTCCAAACCAGCTGCCTCTCATGAGCTGCAGTTGACGCTGTTGTTGCTGCTGTTGCATCAACTTTACGCCTTAGTTTCCACTTAAAGTTAATGTAAACTTTTCTCGACTTTCCTTTAACGTTATTTTGTTCATTTTACTTGCAGTGCACTCGTTGCCACATCTAACGGTGCTCAGCCTGTCCGGCTGCAGCAAACTCACCGATGATGGCGTCGAGCTGATTGCCGAGAATCTACAGAAATTGCGCGCCCTGGACCTGTCCTGGTGTCCCCGCATTACGGACGCCTCGCTTGAGTATATCGCCTGTGATCTGAACCAGCTGGAGGAATTGACTTTGGATAGGTGAGTCCAAGCCCGTCACATCTCAGTTTATAGCTGCCCCTCTCAGTCCGTAATTATTCATGAGTTAAATTCAATTTCCGACTTTGCTCCGCTCAAACTCCCAACGCGCTGCACTTTGCTGCAAGTGGCAACAGCAGTTTACAATGTCGACATCATAACTTTATCAAGACTTAAAGAGTTTTTAGTTAGCACAACTTGCTTAAAATATAGATATTTATATATAAACTGAGTTATACATTTTTGTGGATTTCGTAATAGTTTTAACTACATTTTACTCACTTTAAGGTATACATTTTTAATGGGTTTATTAGCTTTATTACAAGAAGTTAACAATTTAATTTGCTTTAATAAATTAATTTGCGGTTTCTCATTGGAATTCACCAAGTTTAAAAGCTTTAAAATAAATCTTAGAAGAATGTAGTATTAATTCAAATAAATATTAGACAAACATATTAGCATACTTAAAAAGACTTAACAACTCTCTTGAGTTCATTAATTTAAGAAAGAAAACTCGTTTTCTTAGACTTCTTCAAATAATTATTTTAAATACGCTCCAATTCTTCATCTTGATACTTTTACAAGTTATACAAAATAATCCATACTTTAATATACTTTTTACAATTTTTTTTTTGTATTTTATAGATGCGTGCATATAACAGATATCGGAGTTGGTTATATATCCACGATGCTATCGCTGACCGCTTTGTTTTTGCGCTGGTGTTCCCAGGTGCGTGATTTTGGACTGCAGCATTTGTGCTCCATGCGCAATCTGCAGGTGCTTTCGCTTGCTGGTTGTCCACTGCTGACGTCATCGGGCCTGTCCAGTCTCATCCAGTTGCGTCATCTGCAGGAGCTGGAGCTGACCAATTGCCCGGGCGCCTCGCACGAGCTCTTTGATTATTTGAAAGAACATCTGCCACGTTGCTTGATTATCGAATAATTGATCGATTACTTTATTTGAATGTGAATAAGAACAAGAATGTAACTGATTTTGTTTAGATTCAGTTTGATTATAACTAATCGACTTCTATTTGTATGCTAGTTTTTTTTTAGATTGTTATTTTTAGTCGGGAAGTTCCTCATGTGCTATACAAAAATTCTCGTAACAACTGTAAATCCTTAGTTTTTACAAATTTTCTATGATTTCTACTGTGATTTTAACTGGAACTACTATATATGTATAATTATTAAGTTGAGAGAGCTGTTTAAGAGGTAATACCAATAAAATACCCCAACATGATATTTATTTACAAATCAGTACAATACCGAGATGACGTCTAATATATATAAATAATAATTTATATTTATTATTGTAGTTTTTAAAGCAAATTTTAATTAATCTCACTGTAATTAACCATTGAAGATTGTGAAAAACAAAAAAACAGAAACAGCAGAAACAATTGATATAGATATTTATGTAAATTAACTTTAAGCATTGCGCCTAAAAGACAAAACAGATATTATAACAAAAAAAATGAGACGAAGAAATTTGTAAGCGAATGCAACCGGCAAGTAAAATCAAAAACTATGCAATTTATTGTTCAAAGCAACAACTTAGAGGCAAAATTGCTAACAAGCTTTATAACTTAGCTCACTTTTGTAGCCTCCCCCGACCACGAAAAGCTTTCCATTAACTGTACCATACTATGGCTAACTGTTCTAACAATAAACCCATTTGCCGCTTCTCCTTAATCCTACTCCACAATCAAAGAACAAAAAAAGAAAAACACTAATCAAATAATGGATACAAGTTTTAGAATTAGCCGATTTAGACAAATTTGCACGCTAAGCAAATACAAAAAATACAAATCCAATCGAACTATATAGTTATTTCAATATTGAAATCGCATATGTTTCATGGAGCTATATATTTGAATGATAAACTAAAAGATGAAAAGAGATTAAAAGGTATATATAAATATATATATATATATATATATATATTCTGAAGTCCCTGTGCCGCCCTTCCTAGAACTAAGTCGCTAACGACAAAGAGTTAAATATAAAATATAATAAATTATTAAACATATGGATAAACCTTATGTAATAGAGCTGCGCTACCAAAGTGTTTAAATGGAATATGTGAGAATTACTGTTTGAAATATTTCAAATCAAATATGAACATTTAACAAATGCCATTTGCAAATCTAAACAAAAAAAAAAAGAAATCAAATTCTAAAATGGAAAAAAAATATACTAAAGCAGAATTGAAATCGTTGTTTCATTTAAGAAAAAGTCAGACCTTTTCTTTATTAAATCATTTATTAATATATAATCTCTTAATATTATTCCTTAATTGGTAAAACTATCTTTTCTATGTACACCAATCGATGGTGTATAACTCGTTGTGGACTTGGGTATTTACAAATGTTGCACAATAGTGAAAAAAAATGAGACGTAATTATTCCTCGCAGGCGCCTTCGCCATCATCATCATTATCGTATTCCGTGTTATCCTCCTCGCCCTCTTGTTCGTCATCCTTGGCCTGCTGATCCCACCAGGAAAGCACACCCAGTCCAGACTCGTTAATTGCGCCCTGAAAATTAACCACACGTTCAAGAGACAGCCTCAAAAACTAAGATCGGAGTGGCTTACGATAATTTTGTAGGGTGCCTTTACTTCTTGCGATGCTGCCACTGTGGCAGCAGCTGCTGCCGCTGCTGAAGTGCTGGCCTTTTGCGACGCTTGGCCCTCCGCCTTGGGCGGCCCAATGGGTGAGGTTTCTTCGAATATTTCGCGGGAAACGCGGAACTTAATCGGCTCGCCTACATCCATGAAAAGATCATGATTATTGCCATCCTCCAATGGATATTCCCAGACCCACGCCTGCTCCGCCTCATCGAATCGTGAAGGATGCTGTAGTGCCGCATGTGGAATGAGTATATCATCGAAAAAGCCCAACGTCACGTGCACTCCCTCGCGGCTGCAGTTGCGTATTTTACCGGTCATAACGGTGCCCACCATTGGCCGGAAGACCACATAGCGAAACAGCACCTCCGTGTGCGAGGCACCATCGCCAGGCAAAATAATTGAGTCCTTCAGTGAAACAATCTCTTTGAGTGCTATACACAGTCCAACATTCAGCAGCACCTGTGAAGCAAGCAGCAATACATTTTTATCAATGTTTTCACTTATAATTTTTTTAAGTTACCTTGTTGGCTAGCTTCCGGTCAATTTCGTCGCGCACCGCGTCTACCAGCTTTAAGTTAAACTGGTCTGGTGCAATGCGTACATTGTCTTTCAGCTCTGCCAATACAAACATTTTGACATAATCAACTATTTAATTAAATATTTTAATCGTATAGTATTTTGGACTAAAAGTAAATAAATATTATTAAGAAGCGCCACAAGCCACTCAATTTGTTTCAACCTTAACAGAGAACAGCTGTTGCAGCTCACGCTGAAGCGATATATAATAAATCAGTGTGTTTGAGTTATCGACTGCAAAAAATACCAAAACAATGTCAACGTACGGCGTTGAATGGCAAAAGTTTCAGCTGTTGGCGAATTACACGTGCATGCTTTATGCATTTCACAATAAATTTCAAGTAAATCGTGAACTTCTGAAAGCTGCGCGCATATATAAACAAAAGGCTGCAACGCAAAAAGCTGTTATTATTATTAAGGTTTCACGAACATAGCATTTACTCGTTGGTATTTCACAAGATGACCGATGAGCACAAATATAGCGATCCCGAGGAGGATGAAGAGGACTTAAAGAAGGTGAGTTTTCACCAAAAACACTTGAAAAGCAAGCAAAACAAATATTTAAATGCAATCTCTTGCAGTCTGAGTGGATGCAGGACTTTAAGTCGCTTACAGTGAAGCACGACATGTTTAAGGACATCAAGCTAAGCGACAAGGATGCAAGTGATAATCTTTGCCAACAAACTACAGATCCTGGCGAGGAATCTGCATCAGACTATGCCGATGATGATGAGGAAGACGACGACTACGATCTAGGCGATAGCTACGATGCGTACGAGGAAGCCTACAGCGGCTTCAACAAGCACAATGCCCAACCACAACTGACAGCAGCAGCTGGTGCTAACAGCACTAGTGGAAGTGCCAACGCATCTGGCTCCACCCAGCGCCTGAGCAATTACCAGCCAAATGAGAAAGTGCTGCGTCGATACTCGGCACGCATTAATGTAGAGAAATACGATCCGAATGCGAATATGAGCGCACAGGCCGCAAACCGGCTGGTGAGCTTCGATCGGCGCCAGGAGACGGAGCGGGTGCGAGTACGGGACAAGCATGATCGCGCCACCGCGGAGCAGGTGATGGATCCACGGACGCGCATGATACTCTTCAAGCTGCTGAATCGCCAACTCATTCAGGAGATCAACGGTTGCATATCCACCGGTAAGGAGGCGAATGTTTACCATGCCGCTTCGAAGAATGGTGAGGACGAGTTTGCCATCAAGATCTACAAGACATCCATACTGGTGTTCAAGGATCGGGATAAGTATGTGTCGGGCGAATTTCGTTTCCGTCACGGGTACTGCAAGCACAATCCACGGAAAATGGTGCGCACCTGGGCCGAAAAGGAGATGCGCAATTATCTGCGCATGCACAACGCGGGCGTTCCAGTTCCCGAGCCCATTCTGTTGCGTTCCCATGTGCTGGTCATGCGCTTCTGTGGTCGCGACGGCTGGCCGGCACCAAAGCTCAAGGATGTGGAGCTGAGCACGTCAAAAGCGCGCGAATTATATCGAGATTGTGTGGTAATCATGTGGCGCATTTACAACGAGTGCCGACTCGTCCACGCTGATTTATCCGAGTTCAACATACTTTACCAAGATGGCCAATTGGTCATCATCGATGTAAGTCAGGCTGTGGAACACGATCATCCGCATGCATTCGACTTTCTGCGCAAGGACTGCACCAACATATCCGAATTCTTTCGCAAAAAATCTGTGGCCACGATGACCGTCAAAGAGCTGTTCGACTTCATAACCGATCAGACCATAACTGCTGAAAATATGGAGGAGTGTTTGGAGCGTATTTCGGAGCGTATCAAGGATCGGGATTTCGATGCCATTACGGCGCAGGAAAAGATCGACGAGGCCGTCTGGCAAAACACCTACATTCCCAAACGTTTGGATGAGGTAAGTGCCAATGTTGAACGTGACCTTCCGCAACTCATCCATTTTTTCACCAGGTGCCTCACTTCGAGCGAGATGTGACCAAGGCGAAGCAGGGAGTGCAACAAAATCTGATTTACGCTAAAATTACGGGTTTGACACCAGCTCTAGATGTCCAGCAGCAGCCAGACATTTTGGATGCTGAAAGTGAGCAGCAGTCAGGTGAAGATGAGAGCGACGAATCCCACGATGACAACAACGATGAGTCGAAATTCAAAAACTCGTCACGGCCACGTGATGAATCGCCAGAGAGTAAAAAGGCTCGCAAAAAAGCGGTTAAAGATGCAAAGGCCGAGCAGAGAAAGGTCAAGGTGAAGAAACATGTGAAGAAGCGCAAAGAAAAAATCGGCACCATGAAAAAGTAGTCGAATGTACATGTATATAAGAATATATATTATAATTGTTAAGACCTTGTAAACATAATTTCTCGGAAAATATATTTTGAATGTACAAATATTGTTTCTTTTATTTATCACAGTTTGGAAAAAGGGCAATAAGCAGCCTTTCTCAAAGGAGAAATTGAATTTATTTTCTAAAATCATTGCATATTCTTAGGCGGTACAATAATACAAAATCAATACTCTCAGAAAATAAAAGAGTTTAAAGCATACTTTTAGGATGATGCAAGTAATTGCTTAATTTTTTTTTTTACAAAAATAGGTACAAATCGACCAAATCTTATTGATATTGATCTCATTTCTATCAGCAGCCGCACGCATTTTCTGTATACATATAAATAGGCGAGCGCATGTGTGAGAAAGAGATGACATGATAATCGACGATAGCGTCAATATATGTGTGTCTATTCTGCAGAGCCCCGATAACTACTCTTTCGTGTACGTGTGTATGTGTGTATTTATGTATGTATGGGCATTTGAGTGCAAATCATCTTAAAGGGAAATTTGCCAAGAAAACTAGAATATATTTAACAACTGGGTTAAGGGTATATCGTAGTCGAGTTAACTCGACTACAGCATCTTACTTGTTTTAATGTGAAATATATAATTTTAATGTAAAAATACAGGAAACATTTTCAAGTAAAAAGTGAGAGCCGAAAATCTTGTCAAACGCAACACTGAAGTCGATTTTAATTTGACGTTTAAACTGAAATGTTAAATGTGTGATTTCAATTGTTATCGAGAAAAGAGCCGAGAGACTGGAGAGACAAACTAAATAAAAAAAACAAGTAACACAATAATATTTAAACGCAAAAACTAGTAAAATAATATATGCAAAATGTCAGATAATCTAACAGATATCAAGCCAATCGATCCTCAAACGCCGCCGCTGCTGTCCATACTAGGATTGACACGAGCCCATAAAATGCCCAATAAGAAGGAATCGCAACGCCGGCTACTCCGATCGCAGACACTTGCGGCCAAGCAGGACGACGAACTCTTTGTCCATCTGCCCAAGTTTAGCAAGCGGCTGGGTGAGGAAAAGTGCTTAGTCGAGGCCAAAGAGGCGGAAAACGTTGTTAGCGTTTCCAAGGATCCCAAGCAGATGCTATACAAATTTGTGAAGCAATCGAAATGCCAATGCTGGATCTGGTACGAGTTCAACGAGTCCACCATCGATAAGGCGATACTGTCGAACACCTTTGACTGGAACGACTATTTGGTCGACTACCTGGAGGAGCTGGAGACGCGTCAAATGCCGCGTCATTGCTGGCAGCTGATTCGCCGCTCCTTGGGCAAGGCGCGCCGATTTTCGCCAGCCTTCATTGAGCTCGAGCGGAATATGCTGGAGGAGAATCGTTACATTGTGCGCCAGCTGCAGCAGCGCCGGCTTGAAGTGCTCCAGGAAAAGCAATTGTTATTGGAACTGTTGCCCAAGCAAATTCCATTGCCACTGGCCGTGGACACCAAGGTCATCAGCTTGCTAAGTGCGCCACGCTCCAGGCTCTGCAAGGGACGCATTGTTAGTTATGATCCGCGTCAGAGTCGCTATCTGGTTAAGTTCACCATCGGGAGCAAGCATAAGGTACTCAACATGCCCGATTGCCTGCTCCATGCGCTGCAAGAGTGCGAAAGTGTGCCCTCGTCGACCATCGTCCAGGAGTTCAAGGACAAGCAACTGCTCGCCGCAGCCAAAAGCCCCGAAGATCAAGCTAGGGCTCAGATAATAACTGCAGTGTTGCACCTGCAAAAGGCGATCGATTTGAAGCGCAAGACCGTCCAGGATATGGCTAGCTTGAACGAGGAGGTACTACTCAACGGATTGCCGCCGATCGCACGCCGTGAGTCCAAGCAGTCGTCCTTTCGCGAGAAGCTCCAGCTGCGTCGTGCCTCCAACATTATGGCGCTGTATCGTGTGAACGCAGAGATCCTGAAGCCGCTGCGCCTGGCCCAAAACTTTTTGAATGACTACGAGAAGAATGTGTTGAACAACCAGTGCCTGTCGCGCTTCAATGTGTACGAGAAGTGCCGCACCCTCGCCGAAATGGACATGAAAGCCGTGCAGGACAAGGACAATGTGCAAGTGGCGAGCACACGCAAGCTTATATTGCGTCTGCAAACCCTGCTCCATGTGTGCGGCGAACTGAGTAATGGCAACAACAATGAAGTCGATGACGCCATGGAGGATGTGGTCACCAATATGCTTGACGGTCTGCCAATGGAGCTGAGCGAAGAATTCGACCAAGTCGTTGGTTTGCTGAAGCCACTCCGCGAACAAATCCGCGCCCTGACCAAAGAGGAGCCGGCCGAGGCAATGATTGAGGACATTGATGAGCCCGACCTCGAAATGGATATGTAGACGATCAATCTCCTCATCATCATAGTCACCGATTGAGTGAAATAAAAACATCGTTTTTTTTTTTCAATATGTAAAAATATAATTTGTATTATGTACATTATGTAATCGTCACTATAACCAGAAATATTAACTTAAATATACACTACACGTATTTACAAATTAAGGGGTATCAAGCACCAATTTATCTGAGTGTTTACTTGTCGGCAATCAACTGTGCACATAATACATAAAGTAGCATTTACATATATAACTAGCTAGGCAACTGCATATACATATATATATATATATATATATATACATATACATAGTGAGTTTATAAAACCAAATCACAGCATAGATTTTTGCTATAACTAGAGCAGATTCTGCTCGTTGGGGGGTGGCTCAGGTGTAGCAGCGTTTGCGTAGACTGATGTACATGATGACGCGAAAGAAGATCATTAGCATGGCAAGCAGGCCGAACTGATGCAGTATCGACACCTTCTCAATATCCAAGAAACGGAGCAGCACCCGCGGATCACCGAAGTGACAATAGATTTCATCACAGTCCAGCACCTCACGCTGGAAGCCAAAGACGGATAGAATTAGGGCGACAACTCCCACACGCACATAGCTGAATTTCATCAGCAGATTCATGCCGCCAGAGATCTGGGACGCAAAATCGAATCCATAAATGGCAAGACCCATCAGTGGTGCTATTAACATAGGACCCACAACGCTGCCATTCTGCGAATGAATAAATGCAACAATATTAGTTTAAAATTAGAAGAAAACTACAAATTACTTACGGTAATGCTGAAGGTGGCGCCAATGGCCAGACCCATGCCCTCGGCGACCAGCGAGATCATTAGTCCAACGGCAGCGAAAATGCAGAAGCGCCACAGCTGTTGTGGCAATCCGGACATCCAATAGGTCATCGCCATAAATGTGAGATTCAGCAGCACTTGGAGTGGCAATCGCGATATGGTCAGCGCCAAATAGTAGGGCGTGAGTGTGTACCAGCGATTGAAGGTCTCCTTTTTGACTACCTTGACATCAGCCGGATCTGAAAGCGTGCTTAATGAGTGACCTGAACAAGACTTTGGATTCTAGCTAACACTTACAGCTGAGTATGGGCACCATCACCTGAGTGTAGACAATCATGAGCACAGCGCCAATGCAGAACTTGAGATGATCGAACATGCGGGCACCCTGATTGCCCAGCTGAAAGAAGATCATGCCAAAGAACAGGCCGCACAGCGTATGATGGAACAGTTGGATGGTCAGCGCCAGACGAGCTCGCATCGTACGCAACAGCATAACACGCACAAGCACCAGGAACTGTTGCAGCCCGGATATCTCACGTCGCTCCCGGTGATGCAGATGCTGTTTAAAGAATTTCATCTGCTCCAACAAAGCACCCGCTGCGCCCATCAATGTGCCATCCGTGGAGGCAGCGGTGCCGGCAAAGAAAGCGGACCAACACTGACGCTTTGGCTGCTCCACAAATAGTGTTGTTATCGCCTGCTGTGGCACCAGTTGAGTATCCTCCAACGCTGCCTGCTTTGCCCGATAAGTCAGTTTGCCATTGTCCGTCAATTCACTGAGCAGCGGCACCATATGTCCCTCTTCCGCATCAATTACCTCAATGACTGTGAAAGAAACAAATCCGAGATTAGTTTGCTTAAATACGACCTATTAAATTCGTTTAAATGAGCACTCACTGTAATCCGAAGGACTGTAGTGACGTGGGCAATCGAGTTGGGCGAGGCGCAGGAACGGTATTGTCGCTAGTGGGTTACCCTGGTAGACGCACAGTCCCTTGGCGAGCACATAGATGCTGTCGAAGTAGTTGTAGATCGTTGCCGAGGGCTGGTGGATGGTGCAGACAATGGTGCGACCCTCGTGGGCCATTTCCCTCAGTAGGCGTATGCACTGGGCTGCCGTCACCTCATCCAGACCGCTTGTGGGTTCGTCGAGGAAGAAGATATTCGGATTGTCGACGAGTTCGAGGGCAATTGAGAGTCGCTTCCGTTCACCGCCGCTAAGTTTCTCGGCGGTTACATTGCGGCGATGATCAAGATTCAGATTCTTTAGTATTTTCGTAAGTAGCTCCTCCCTTTTGTGGCGCTGCTTCAGTTTCAGGTCATACGAGAGATTCATTAGCTCCTCGACAGTGAGCAGCGTCTGGTGACGATCATCTTGCGTTATATAGCAGGCATTATCCCGCTGCACTTTAATACTTCCCTTAACCCCAGTTGTTCTGCAAACACGAAAAAGAAAAGGTTAAAGGTTAAATTCCAAACATCAATTTTGAAACTGCAAATTTTAAACAGGAAATAAATGTAGAAATTGTATACGAAAATCTAAAGTTGACCTTCAAAATTAGTTGATTGCTTTCATTCTTGTTTTTCATATTGAACTTCGTCTTAGAATTCACTAAATGATGATCATGTGACTTGTGTTATTTATTTTTTATTATTTGTGCGTATATTTGGCATTTGTGAAAAATTACATTTACTTTAATAAATTGTTTTCATTCTAATTAATTCAGTATTAATTTAGTATTTAAAACAACCGGTTTTAATTTAAATATCGATTTATGTTCCCGCATTATTAAATACGACTTTGAGTTTCGTTTTCGATCAGTGGTTTTTTTGTAGCTTACCTGAAACCCGAAATCGCATTCAGCAAACTGCTTTTTCCAGCCCCCGAGGGGCCCATTATAGCCGATAGCTGTCCATTACGGAAGCTGCCGCTGACGCCTTTCAAGATCTCTCGCTGGCCCGTAACGCGAACTGCACAACAACAAAAATAAAAATAAATAATTAGAAGAGGCGCCACAACTTCAGATATATAAATAAAGTGTGTTTAAATTGTGACTTGTATATTTATCTCCGCTCAACTGGAGAATTCGTTGTCGGCAAGCTGTAAATATAACACAACAAAGTTTAAATACTCTACAATTGGCAACTAGACAAGTACCCAAAACAAAATCTATCGTTAAACTTGAATGAACGAAAACTCGTTTTGTGGCAGGGTGAAAACGTTTATTTTTTTGCCGCCAGTTTAAGTTTATGACGGTACGGACATTAAATTCAAATGTCACTCGCGGGCTTCAACAACAACTTCAACTTAACAACTTCATCTACAACTTCTGTTGCCATTTGAACACTAGTGTTAATTGTGACTTGCACAAATTAAATACCGCTTTTAAGCAGAGTCACGTTTTTTTGTTTGTCATTTGAGTGGAGTGTGCAGCTACTTAGCTCTGCATAATTGTCATCTATTAATAAATGAGTTGCCGATAAGCTGTAAGAGGCATATGTATGTATGAGATAAGTAGCTGAAGAATACTACACCAGTTGCTTATTTATTGTTGTAGGTAAGTTCATTGATTAACACACGTTTTTCCTTATGTCTTAAAATGTGTCAATGCTAAATTGGTCTTATCAATAGCGCAGAATATCAGCTCAAAATAAGCTAGTAGGTTAAAGTCGATCCAGACGATACTTTCAATAACAAGCCGACAACGTACCGAGTAATTAATTTAAATTATTTTAAATGTAATATATCATTCAATTAAAAACGAGCATTTACATTTAATTGCTGATTGCAAACTCGCATCGCATTCAAAGCTTATAAAAGTCGAGCTTATTATTTCAAAAACTCAATTTAGTTAATAATCTGCTAGATAAGCCACTAATGGGGTTATATATGTAAGATTAATATTATATAAGACTTAACCTTGCACTTGTCCAGACTGGCACTGATTTTCTAGATATTTTAGAGCTCAAATTTAACAACGTTTCACATTTAATAAACTGATACGATTTTGTTCATAAGTAAATTATATTACGAGCTAAAAGTTATTGTTGACTTATTCAAAGTTTGGGTTAAAAATAAAAATAGTAGCTATGGCAGATGATATTGAAACTATTCGTCTCTTAACACTCAAAATTGATAGATCTGCATAAATCGCATGTAAACACCCATAAATCACAGCTGAAATTTATAATACTTAAAAATCACTTGATCAAATTTAAATTTTAAGAGTCGTGTGTCTTGTTTATGAGCCATTCTGTTTTGACCATGTTATTACATTTTTTTTTTTGCGCACTAGCCATTTGCATGGACCTCCCAGCGAGGTCCACTTTGTATCCAATTGATATTCCTTGCACAAAAGCTAATAAACTCGTAGCTCGTACAAACCAAAGAAGGTCAGAGACAAGGTACAAAACCGTAAAACAAATCAGCAAAACGTCGGAAGACGTATTGACTGTTTATAGACCAGTGGCCAAGTTTACATAACAATTAGCTCGGACAACTCGAGTGTCGCCTGCTGCCAGCTGCAAGCTGCCTGTTGTTATTTGAACAATTTAACAGTATTTGTTGTTTGAGCTTATTCAACAAATGTCAGCGAATTCTAAAATTTCGAGCTTGCGGTATTTTGTGATCTTTGGCTTACGGCGCCAGTCTTTTAGTCGGTTCACCTAGTGCGAGTGCGAACGAGTACCCGAACACGAACTGAGTGAATCACTCACTCACAATGCGCCGTGATCAATTTCTTTGATTAAATTCACAATCAATGTGCGCCCATTCGGGTGGGTGGGCGTGGTTAAGTTCAGTTCTCTGATTTCAGAACGTGACGAGCTGCGATTGCATTTCGGCTACTCGAGTTTATCTTGAAACCGCAACAGGTAAATGTGCCTTGGGTGCACAACGTCTTAATCGATACCAGACACAACCGGATGAACCAGATACTACAGCATACAGCATATTAAAGAAGAAGAAAAAGTAAAAAAAAATACAAGCAATTTCATTCTAATCAATTTACTACTTGCAACTTGCAATATTCTCAACTTAAATTTAACTGTTCTTGCCTTTATTCACTAATTAGCACTGTTGTGTTAAAAGTCAACATATGTTTATCGAGTATTCACAGAAAATACATTTAAAATGCGACTTGAATAATAACTTAATTACGCAATTGCCAACAAAAAAAGAAAACAAATTTAATATCCATTTGATTTAGTTATGAAATATTAATAAACATAGCCTCAGTTCATAATAGTTGATTAACTCCAGCTAGAATTTTACAGCCTATTTATTACTTTATTTACAATTTAGATTTCTTAAAATGCGACTTGAATGATAATTTTAGTACGCAATACTTAAAAAAAAAAATGTGTGGTCCATTTGAGTTAGCTATGAATTCCTAAGCAAGATATTAAATAACAACTTTAAGATAAGATGTTAAGAAACTTCAGTTAATTCAAGTTTACAAAATAATTTATTATTGTGCAAATTTATAAGCATATTTATTTTAATTGCTAATTTGTTTTAATCGGCAATTGACAATAGATTGTCGATAGTTTGTAAATAATTGCTGATTTAACAACAGCCATAAGTAATCTTTACTCCAGTCTATGTAATAAATAAGTGTGTAATTATAAATTCAATGCAATTGACATTTTCACACACCATAAAGTATCCACTTATTCTCACTTCAGACAAATGTTTACTGAGGGTTTATTGTAATTTGATGACGCAATTCAGATAAGAATAATTGTTTGTTCGCACTACTCAATTATATTGTGCTTTAATCACGTATTCAATTCAAGTATGGTCATAACTTAAATCACGTACTGAAAAGATTTTTTCTTAGTAACTATAAGTATTAAGTACCCTACTCGGAGAGCATTTTAATTATGGTTGTGAAATGTGATAGACAAAACGCTGAGGTCGTAAAGTTCACATATAAGAACATCTATGAGTAATCAATTATCGATTTAGTTAAACACTTAATAAATGACTAGATTTTCATGAAGATCATATAAAACTATCGTACAGCTGACATTGCTTCAATGCTATCTGCTACTTTTGTAGATTAAGTGCCTTGAAGTTGGGTTGCTGAGTTTGCTTTCAGTTTTTTTTTTTTTTTTTTTTTTTTTAAGTAAACTTAGCACAAGCTGTTTGCATTGGACGAGATGTGATCATGTGTAAGTGTGTGTGTATCTATTTATATATCACCGAGCACATCGAATCAATTTAAGGCTTAGCCACACACCAGTTTGTGGAAGGGGGGAAAAGTGTTGAATAGCAGAAAATTTAATCCAAGCCGCTTATTATAAATAATTGTCAAAAGGTTTTTTTTTTCAATTTAGTTGAAGCTTATTAATTTATTTTTCTGATTTTCTTTTGGTCACCAATCCCAAAGTTATGTTGTAAGGGGAGAGCCCCTCCGCCCTCCCCCCAGCGTACACACAAGTAATTTGAGGAAAAGTGGAAAAGAGTTGAGCAAAATGGGAAATTCCACAGCGAAAGCTACGCTTTAAGGGGAGCGGAAAATTATTCAATCAAAGCTGGTAAATTTTGGCGTTGTTGTTGTTGCTGCATTTGTTGTCGACGCAGCATAATCGGGTTGCCGCTGTTATTGTTTATGTCCATGCTCATAATGATTGAGATAGTGATGATGCTGCCACACAATAATGATGTTTGCATCGTACAAAACTATGTAGCTAGCTAGCAACAATGATTTTCAACCGCCAGTTTGAGGAAGTAGCTTGTAACTGTGCACAATTTGTAGATACTTTCATATATGTATATGCATATTTATCTATACACATACATATACTTTTATGTATTTATGTGCCTTTGTTTGTGGATACTTATTGCCTCTGCTGATATGCCACATGTGCATGCCCCCACATTTGGATGCAAGCAGTGTACGTTGCACATGGCGTATACACGATGTTGATTAACACTCGACTCTTGACTATTGCCATTTCCCAACAAGCTAAGGAAGCAATCTCATTTTGAGTGATTCACGATTAAGTGTGCGGCACACAAATAAATCTACCCAAAGTCCACACGACTGAGTAATGACTGAATCTGAGTCTGAAGCAACTCAGAATAGAGAGATTAATTGAAATGCTACACTATTTAAAACTGAATTTAATTATTTGTATTATTTATTTATATTTAATTAGTCATTCAGTCATAGTCATAACGAAATTATGTAAGAGACCTTTGCAACTCTCAAATGTTTATATTTAGGTGTTTTTATATATATATATTTTTTTTTTTGTATTTAAGTGTGTCCGTTGCATTCAGCCAATTAGAATCACAGTCACACAAAGACTGATATTGCAAAAAAATACAGTCTACAGATATGAATATTTATGTCTACAATAAAGACAGATCTGTAGATTCATCATTTGATGTATACACATAGATTTCGATTATTACAAATGTCACCTTTGCGTAATGAGAAGCGGTCAACGTCAAGTGTCCCATCGAGCACTGGTCAAAAGATTTAGGCCGGAAGCGTGCAATGTTTAATGCACATATCTAAATACTGTTCCATAAGCGATTGGACTAATTTAAAATTGCAAATTGTAAAGCGATGCTACCCTGACCTTGAGGAGCTGCAAAGTGTTGTTCCAAAAGATTGGCAGAATCAATGGCTAAACAAGTCGAGACGGAAACTCCTTTCCAAGCGATGACGACGAGACGCGACTAGAATGGGGCTCAGCTCCTAAACGAGGAAGACAACCAAATTGTCCAAGATTAGCTGACCATCAGCATCAGTTGACAGCTGGATAATCGATTGACCAAATTGCATTTGACATGCACCAGAAAAAGGTCAACAACAACCAGAACAAATTACTTGTAAAAATGCTAAGGTTGAGTGTCCTAACCTAAACCTTTTCGATTCGTGTCGAGTTTGAACAAGACATATATATATATTATATACATATGACAAAACAAAGTTAATGTCATGCTAGGAAACGCTTAAGACATAATCATGTATATTCCAAATCTCAAAGATCTTCCCATCCTGCTGCCAGTGACACAAATATGATCAACTAAACGATACCATTTTAATTGCACAAGCTAAAAACAAGTGTATTTTGTAATTGATGTACTAAAGTAGCATATTATTATTTTTTTTAATTTATTTGCTTGCCAGCTCGCATAATTATGGAACACTTAGCGCTTGGGCAGACAAGGCAAAAAGTGACGAAATTGTAGTTCAAGAAAGCGAAACCAAAGCAAACATTTAAATTACACTTTGCGCGACTCGAGACACGATTTCAAATACAATTTTACGAAAGTCGCACCATCAACATTTAAATGAAATAGTTACACAATAAAATAAATAATATATGTAACTATAAAATAAAAAAGGTACTTGTACCAAATAGAAACTGGACTTGTTGCCTAGTCAACATTAAAACAAAACCTTCCAACCAGGGCCATAACAAGCATAACTAACTAAGTGATTTCGTGGCCAAAGTTGCATGTTCATGAATGTTATTATGATATTGCTAACAAACAACTAAAACAACAAACAAAAATTATAAATCGTGTTAATGATTCTGTTGCAAAGTTGAAAGATAAACAACTCAATAAAAGAGTTTAGTAAAGTAATAAAGATTAAAAGCTTAGATATAGCTATTACAATACAAAATTTAGATTTAGTTATGAAAATGGAAAATGTTATATATGTATATCTCCCAAATGGAAAGCGTAACTGAGGTAAAAACAAATTTCACAACTGAATATAATACTTTAGATATAGCTATACACCATTTGTTATTAAGCAAATAAAAAATATAAATTATATACGATTTCAGAAATGAATATAGAACTAATAACAGCTTTAATTCGATTATTATGATATTTATGATATTATGATATTGCTGGCCACATGTCTAGTATTTTCTATAAAGCGACAGATTTCGAATATCGTCGGAATTCGATTTTAGGGTGTGATTCACAGCGTTTCTCTGGTCAGATGCCAACTTTCGTACTCCAAACACTTATTTCAATTATGAAAACAGAACACCAAACCAAATTATATATTATATATTAGCAAATTAGATCTTATTTTGAAATACTCACAGAAATTGGCTCGCTGATCGACTGTGTAGAAAACATCCTGGAATTCGACATCCTTGGACTGTTTGCTTAGAAGGCTCCGCGTTTGATCCATGGCGAAACTTGTTGTTTTTGTTTTGTTTTTAAAGTGGTTTATTGGTTTTTAATGCCACAATGCCTTATGATCTATGTATATTGATGAGAGTGGATAGATTTATGCACGAGTATATATATATATATATATATATATATATAGAAGGCAGGTATCTTTGAGGTACGTGTCGCGTTTTCGGATTGTTTCATTAGCAATGTACAATGTGATATATTGAGAGGTGCTTATGGTTTTTGTTTTGATTTCGATTTGGATTTGGATTTTGCTGTACTATATTTGACTGGTCTTTAGTTTTTTGTTATCGTTACTGCTCACTGGCACGCATCGTTGAATCAGTTAATTGTTTTTGTTGCGCTTTCGGTATTTGTGGGATATTTGTTTGGGTTGTGCGACGAACGCATCGCAAGCTGTAAATACAAAATTAATCATTTTAAATGTCGTTTGTTGTTGTTTTCTCTTTTTCTTTTTTTGTTTAAATTGTTATCATATTATTTGTTTTGGGCTTTTCGATTTTGTTATTGTTTTTGTTTTTTACTTTGCGTTTGTGGCCTTGACAAGCCGTAATAATCTGTGTTGTTTTTCAATTTGTTGGCTGTTGCTATCAGTTGCATAAATTCGCAGTTGGCATTCCAAGAACCACGCGCCTCATTAAACTATTGGGCCTCTAGTGCACAAATTATGGCAGCCGATGCCATCTATGCATTTTTATTATCTACTTAGCGATCTTCAATTAAAATGTCGATTCAAATACACTCTCTATATGTATTTACATATAAACACGATGTTGACAGCTCTGAAAAAGAATGTGCCGAACGCTTGAAGCAAGTCAATGACCCAATCTTAATTTCAAATATCTGTGTATATATTTATTCCATTTAATTGCAATGCAATAAATAAATTCAAACAATAAAAAATATGAAGCACTTTATAAAAGTAAACCATAGATATTAAACGAAAACTCGTCATAAGTATAATATTAACAAAGAACATTTGCAAATGCAACACAATTAATCACCAATCCCAATAGCAGGTTAACAAACTCAATCACAAATCCTCAAATTAATGGGTATATATGTATATTCGATATCATCATACAGGTTAGGTTCCGATTCCGATTCTGAATGTAAATTGGAAGCATGCGAATCAGAACCTTCAATCTAACAAATATAAAACACTTACACAAAATATAAAACCCTCTCTGTTATAATGCAAATCCTACTTAAAATGTTGCCTCCGAGTCTGGAAAAAGTAATGTAAATTAATGTGAGATAAATCGCTGAAACCACATAAATTATCATAAGCAAACCTGCTGAAATTGATCATTTATATGTTAACAAATTCAATAAAATGAAACATTCAAAGGGACTACGGTTAATCAGACAGATCCCAGTGAAAAGTTGTTATACCCAATAGACATACACGTGGGCATTATCAGATCACAGACAACTGGACAACTGGACAACTGGACAATTGGACCAGTTGCTAGTCTCGCAATTAGCACTCGCAATGCTGTCAACAATCTATCAAGTCTCCATCGACAGTCCACAAAGCGATAATTATGAGTGCATATTTATATATTGAAGTGGATATTGAAGAAATTGTTATTCTCGATTAAATTGCATAAGCATTTCACTAAATGCTTCCGCTATAAGCTATAAAAAATTATAATAAATAAAAAGCGTGTTTTGCTTCGATTGCTTTGAGAAATATTTGTAGATATTTCAAAAGTGTACATTTGAGCTCAGACAACAAGTTTAATAATATCTAGTTGGATATTCACAAATAAACTAAATCGAAGCCGTAATACATTTTTTCCAAACTTCTGAGGAAATCATACATTAGTGGCTATAAAATAATATAAATAAACAAAATATAACGAAACCTGTTGAACTTGTCATGATATCACGTCTTAGTTTAACCATTAAATGTATGGGAAACGTTTCGAATTTATTTTTGAAACACCCTGTTTACAAACTGATGACAAAAACAGAAAAGAACAACACAACACAAAACACTTTAATTTCTCTGAACTCTCTGATTTTCGTTCATTTATATACTTTTTTAATGTGTTTGGTGTCGTCTGATTCCTTCGCGGAGGCGTTGGATTCTCATGCAAAGGGTCTGAAACTGGTTTTTTGCATTCAGGCACTTTTATAAATACCACAAGGAAGAAGACGTTTTTTATTGACGCTGTTCAGAAGCCAAAAACATTTACAAATTTGCCAAATGGAACTTGGCCTTAGAAGAAGGGAGAAGAGAAAATGAGAAAAGTAGAAAAGAAAAGAGAGGAGAAGAGCTGACACTTTTCCTTCCACTCGGAAATAAGCGATAATTGAAAATTTGCATATTTGCATAATTAATGCCAATTTCTTGCGTCTGATTTTCGATTTCTTTTTAAGCACGATTCTATTCTATTTGACACTATCAAGGGTGACGCGAGGAAGGCCAAATTTGTGACTCATGCTTGTTATCAAGTAATAATAAAAATATACGTATATTGTCGAGAAAGTTTACTATATAAAATAATCTTCTGATTATTCCACGAATTAATAAACGTGACAAGTAGTAGCTTGTCAATTAGAGCAACTTTCAAAGCTCTACTGAACATTTGTATGAATAGGAAATAAGCAAAACCATATTCATTTTGCAAATATATTCTCCTAATTGATTGTGATAAACTAAGCGCAGTACAGTAAAGGTAAAAAAAAAGTTTATTTATATAAATATGTATATATTTATGAATATATATATATTAGAAAAATAAATACAAAATTGTAACGTGTTTTTAAATCATTGAAATGAGAATGGGTCTAATTGCCTTTTAATTACCAACGAACATCGCATTTAATATTTCTATAACAATCACTTTCCAATCTGGCGATTTTACTGATATTTATAGTAAATACCCTACAACTTAATTGATGCTGGTATTTCTCAACGTAAAGGACTGAAACAATGATCTTAGCCAATTAGTTGACAGAATCCACAGAGTCGAAGGCCAAATTCCAAACAAAATCAATGATTAATCTTTTATGGAGATAATTGATTACTAATCAGTCTGAGCAAAACCACAAAAACTTTTTTTTTGCTAATTTTTTGAACAACATTTATCATTATTATTTAAAAGTTTGTGTGTGATTTCCAAAAATACAAATATTATTTTTTAACGCGTACTTTGATTCTTTTTTTTATATTTTTTTAACTGATTAACTGGGAGTAATAAGCTGATGCTTAAAACTAAAACTGCGTCCGACATAATTGCGACAGTAAACAAACTTTTAGCGATGCAAGTTAATCACACGAATAAATTAAGTTGTAAATGCACTTATTATTACTCATGTGCTAAATGTCAACTGAGTGCATCATTAGTGATACTTTAAAGCGCAAATAAAAAATTAAATAACGTCGATTTATTATGCGTAACAGCGCTTAATCCTCAATTAATTTGCTCGCTTATCTTGTCAAATTTCACTCAGACTGTTTGCATTCTTATTATGCATTTTTAAATCTATTTCACCATTCTGTCGTCCACTCCTAAAGTGAGGTGAGTAAATGGAAAGCAGCAAGGGCGCAACAGGGTAACGGATAACAATGACACACTCCCATTTCCATACGCATACCCATCTCGTCGAGCGTAAACAGTACACAAAAGAGATTGCAACAAAAACGTTGCACGTTGCGTTTATTTAGTAAGTATATATCTGCACTTACATATGTATATGTATTTGTCTTACGCTTTGCAGATGGAATGCGGGAATCAAAACAACAACAACAAAAAACACACACCAAATGCATTTAGCATTTTACAAAGCTTCCTTTGTGACCAATCCAAAAAACAGCAACAGCAGCAACAAAGATTTGACAAAATGCTGCAAGCGAAACTTTCGCCAAGTGCAAACTCTTTTTATTTTTATATTTCCCTTTGCATTTAAGATTGTTTACCTATTTTGAGTTTTTGGTCAAATTGATTTTGGGATCTGCACAACACTCACAATTTGCCATACATTATTTTTTGTATTTACACTAAACTCGCGCTTCACGTATTGTTTATTATCAAAAGAAAAGTGGACGGCGCGAACTTTCCAAGCGCGGAGCGAACGTGTCCAAACTTAGCGGCGTTACGGAAACAACTGAGCGAAGCGCAGCGAAGTCGTCAATGCTCACGTTCGTCAACAATATTCAACCATGTGTGTGTGTGTATGTGTGTGTGTTGGTGTTTGGTGTGTGTGTATTTAAAGGTGGCTTAGCCCATGATGTTTGTTTACTTTGCTCAAAATCTCCCAATTTATTTAATTTGCCGGCTCAAATTAAATCTTATCAACAATTGCCATCTCCCACTGCCCCTCAATTAGCAATAGTTGAATTATCTGTCATCCAACTTGCTGCAAAAGAAAATACATTGACACTTATATGTACATATATTCAAATTTTCGCGCTCACATTTCAATAACGTTGGATTGCATGCATGGCGAAGAAGCTTGAATGTGTATTCTCGCTATTGATTCTGTGTAAGCTATTGTGACTTAGCACTTTATCGTTTGGCGCTTAAATATATACTCAAATATTGGCGCTCAAATTTCAATACCAGTTGGCAGTGCATGTCGAAGCAGCTTGAACGTGTACAAACCGTTGCCAATGCTCGCTATTAATTATTGTGACTTTGTCTAAAATATCAATTCAAATTTTCGCGCTCACATTTCAATAACAGTTGGCCTCACGCATGAAGAAGCAGCTTGAACGTGTATTCTCGTTATTGATTTTTGTCTATTGTGACTTTGGACTTTTAACGCCGTTTTAAAAGTAACATAGTAAAGACATGAAAAGTTGCCTAAATAGAATTCTCAAGAACAAAATAACCCATCACTTTTTTCCAGTTTTGATAGCTTTGAGAGCTTTAAGTCGTGTCGCATAACTTTATTTAGTTTTGTTTTTAGTTAAGTTTAGTTCGATTACGCGAAACGGCTTCTCGTCGGAGCACCACCAAGTGGAGACAGACAGACAAATACATCCTTTCAATCGCTAACAATATGCCTAAAATCTACATATATATGTACAAAATAATATCTAAAATACAATTCTCTTTTTAGTTTTTTTTCTTTTTGTTTCAGACGTCTGCAGCGCGCCGAGTTTCTTGACTAGGGAGGGGGGTGAAGAGGATCTTTGATTTTGTGTGTGTGGAAGGAACTGCAACTATATTTCTCATAGTCTATATAGCCTATATAGCTACTATGATATCTGGCAGCATTGCGCACTTCTAGCAGCCATGTTCTGGCTCTCCCAATGCGTCTGTAAATATATAGATGAGAGATGGAAAATGAGTCTTGCGAGAGGCTCTTTAGTTAATTACATAGATATAGTAGTTTTTATAAACGTGTTTTGTATACAGTACGTGATTTTAATTTGTATATTAAATATTTTATTTTGACTAATAAAAATAATTGCAAGGAAAGAAAAGCAAAAATCATAGAATCAGATGATTTATTTAATTTAACCACATAGATATTAAGCTATACACGAAAATATAACTAAATTCAGCTGCAAATCTACAGGTGATGTGACTGTGATTCTTGCTATATTGAAAATAAATAGAATAAAAAAGAAAACAGAAAAATAAACAAAATGATAGAATTTGAGCATTATTTAAATTTTAAACTCTTAAATTTAAGAATATGATTCTGAAACGGCTCGATTCCAAGTAACGAATTTCTGAAAAGTCAACGTAGATATTCTTAGTAAAATGTCAATCTGTTGAAACTAATTTTCGAAAATTATCAATTAATTCATATTTCAAAAATTTGAATTTTGCTTTTCGGTTTTTGTTTTTTTTAAGGATTAAGTAGCTTTATTAGTAATAAATTTTCAATCAAATATGTATGGTTTTCTTGTTTTTAATTAAAACAGAAAATAAGGAAACATAATTTGTGTGTGCATCGAAAAAAGGAGCGAATTGAAATGCTCCTCTCTTCAAGATCCTCAACCATTGGCATCACCCTACATTATGTTAGGTTTTATATAAATATATATAGTATATAGTATTGCTTATCTAACGATACCCAATGCATCTTCATACTACCACTTCAATTTGGCTAAAACAACAAAGACAGCTATAATCTGTGTGTGTTTGACTTTTGCTTACTGTGATCCATTTTGTAATCATTTTAGTGTTATTTTCAAAAATATGTTGTTATTGCTGTATTTGCTTTTGTATTCTTTTGTCATTCTTGTTTTTTTTTGGAATGCACACGAGAGAAGACGGAGACGGAGTCGGATCGCTAAAAGGGTCTAAAAGTGCTTAAATGGAAATTAGTTTACCCATTTACTGATTATGTCCTGCAAGAGATAAGAGCAGAGAGAGAGTGAGAAAATTCTTTAACGGATTGATTAACAATTGCAAAATAATAAAAAATTAAACAAAATCAACAAGAATAAAGCTCCGAACTCACCTTGACATCGCTCATCTCCTCATCGGATGAGGAGTGCGAGAGTCCGCTGTACGTTTTAAAGGTGACATTCTTCATGAACGACTTGAGCAGACTGGCGCTCAGTTGGCCAAATTTATAAGGCACCACGGGATCGTAGTCTCCGTGCGCTTGGAATATGGGAACCTCATCGCTGCTGGCCTTGGCGCCGGGGAACTGCTTGTGCAGTGGCAGCCAACACGAGAGTGCCACAACCCCGGCCAGCGGTTGATCAAAGGTCAGCGCCGAGTAGAGAGCCAAGGCGCCGCCCTGCGAGAAACCGCCGAGCACAATGCGATTGGCAGGTATGCCGGCGTTCACCTCCTTCTGTATCATTGTGTGCACATCGTCACGGGCCGCACGTATCCCAGGCTCATCCTCTGGCCCCCCAATATCCAGGGTCTTCAGATCAAACCACGACGGCATGCGAAAGCCGGCATTCAGCGAGACAGGCTGTGTTGGCGCCGTCGGACAAATCACCTTCATGAACGGCGGACGTATGGCAGCCAAAGCACTGCTCCACCCATGCCTGCAAAGCAAAAAAAAGTAGTAATTATTTAAATAATTGATTCAATGCATAATGCAGCACTGCTGTTGCTGCTTATATTCACCCAGTGTCGCCCAAGCCGTGCATGAAGATGAGCTGCAAGTGAATGCAATAGATTAGCAAACAATTGTAGTCAGTGCTGACAGTGATTACATACCGTTGCTGTTTGCTTGACCGTTGCCTCGACAATGACCGGTGCTGCCATATCGATAGTTAAGCCTATTTTGCCGCAAAACAACAAAAAAAAAAATCCAAATAGGTGCCAGGTACGCTGTGCGTTTGCTGGAAAACGAAAACAACGACTGCTTGTTAATTTTATTCCATATTGACGACAATTAGAAACGCATTTTGTTAGTTATGTCATGTTTGAAAACAAGTAAGAAAAAGACTATCTTAGCCACACCGAAGTTTGTATGCCCTTGCAGAAAAATAAATTCCTGTTTATTTAGTAGCAGACAGGCTAAATAAATAGATGGATACATAAATAGAAAATATATATACGAAAAAGCATTGATTTAAAAATTTACAAATAACACAACAAAATTATAACCACCTCGGCAAGTGTATCAAAAACCAAAGCAAAATTAGTAATATTGATTTTACGATAACAGAGCAAAATACACTTAACAGCTTGACATGAACGTGTGTATTTCTAGATGATTTGCACTTTTTTAAATTTCGATTTACATCGAAAATTTTTACAATTTTTGTTGTTTAATTTATGTAAAACAGAAGAGTAAGCGCAATGAAATTTAACAAGTGAACTGGAGAAGAGAACCGACATTTATTTCCTAAACTGTGAATTGATAGTCGCTTAAGTATAGAGCGTAACTTAATATATTTACCAATATATTAAGTTTCTTTTAATTAAATTTCAGTTATTTACTTGACGACACCAAACAGTTTGCAGAACTAGCGGATTATTAACACAGACAGGCGGATGCGCTTATGTTCTTGTGTCTGTGCATGCGGCCTGGCCATTGACAAATGTAAATATCGATAGTGCGATAGTTTCTTCGTGTTTCTTGTGTTTTTGCAGCCCTGCATGATGACGATAATCGATTAAGACTAGTCTTTTTGGCGTGAACGAAATAAATTAGAAATGCTATTGATGCTCTTCTGAAGTAAACTTTGTTATATATTTATTTTATTATTTATGGGTTAAAAGCCATGCTAAACCTTAAGTTTAAGTCTTAAGTCTTTGTTTTTCGCGAAACTAAGTTGAAATTAATGGCGGGAAGGGATTTTGCTTGGATACAACCAATTTGTTGTGGGCATGTGAAATGTAGCCCTTTATTTTACCATCGTAAATGAGATTTGCGGTGATGCAGTGTGCCTCATCCAGCGAGACATCCGTCACGCCCACAAACTGTAGCGCCGTCAAGAAATCACCCATGTCCAGCTGATAGGTCTGCCTGATGGCAAATACTTTCTTGAATAGATTTCGATACACAATAAACTTTAGTTTTTCGACAAGCAGATAAATGCCACTGCGTATCAGGACTAATTCCTGTTCCCGCACAATCTCATCGAACTTGTTCACATTGCCGGCCTTGAGGGCTAGGGCCAGATCATGAAAGAGCAGCAGATCGAAGCGTTCCAGCATAGATTTGCATGGCAAATAGCCGAGCAACATTTTCACTGGCACCAAATAAATGAGAATCAGGCGTTTGTTGCTAGTAAATCGATTTGGGCAGTTGGTAAAAGCATATGAGAGATTCTCCACAGCCGTCTGATAGTTAGAATCGAACATGGCTCGTCGTCCGACAAAGTACTTGTAGGTGATTTGCTCCGGCAGCGGAAAACTCTCCTTGAACGCACAATTGTCGATTGCACGGATGAGGGGCTTACACAAGTGGAGTTTATTGATGCGGAAATAGACCTTGAACAGTTGATTCACCAGATTCATCATGCCGAGGCGTTTAGTCTCTTCTTCGGAAGCACGTCCATCGGCGGCACAGACCCGAAAGCTGGCCATTATACAATCCGCAGCCTTCTCAAGGATGTTGCCCGGCGTGAAACCACGACAATGTTTCTCGCAGGCCTGCGCCAGATAGCGCAGATCAAGGCACACCCTATACATGAGGGGCAGGCACCAGTTTTCGTCTTTGAGCTGCTGCAGCAGCTTAACCACCGCAGAGCAGCTCGCCGCCTGGTGGTTGTAGGCCTCCATATAACTCGGCGGCTCCTGTGCCAAATAGTAGAGCACCTTTAAATGTGCACTGACAACCTCATCCAGCGGTGTCTTCAGCATGCGTTCCACTAGCTTCTCAGGTTGTGCGATATACAAATTGTGATTCTGGACATGAACATCGCGCAGCGACAGAAAAGTGGCCAAATTGTCGCCATCGTAATCTTCGGCGGAACGCAATATGCCCGCCAAATAATTGTTAACGGTGCCAAACATCTTTCCGGTGGGCTATATGAATTGATTGAATACAACACGATCAGCTTATTCTTCAATTAATTTGTTGTGTAAATTCAAATGAATCGAGTTGCTTCTTCTTCCTCCTCACATTGAATATTTACATTTATACAAATGTTATTAACCTCCAATCGATACTATATCGATATTTCGTGCATTGATAAGTGTCCAGTGTGTTAACACTTAATATAATATTAAATAAACCAGAATATGAAATTAAACTAAAATCAGCTAAATCTTGAATACTCCTTTTCTTAAATTAAATTAAAAATGATTCGGGTTGCTTCTCTTGCTCTTTTGTACATTTAATTTACATTTAATATACATTTACTCAAATGTTATCGATAGTTCGTGAATTGTTAAGTGGCCAGTGTGCACACACTTTAGCGCAATTATTTTCACTTTAAATTAACAACGCGATTGCGGTGACGGCATATAGCTCGCTGGGATCGACACACAAACCGTACGAGAAACCCCAATGAAAGCGGCCTATGGGCATCCACACCAACCTTTTAAAACGGAGACTATTAACAAATTTTGTATCTCATATATTAAAGTATTTTATAGACTTAAAACTGCTTTATAATGTCAATCACCTAGATTTTAATAGTATAGCTTTACTTTTTATTACAATGTCTGTTCTAAACAAGAAAAACATAGCAATCTGTGAATAAATTTGACAACAAAAAGATGTATATTATTAATTTCTTTAAGATGAATGCTTGTTTGAGAAATCGCATTCGATTTATTCGTTGGACAATCCAAACTGTAATTAGATGCTATGTAGAAAGAAAAGAAGATAAATTTAAATGGTAATAGTTTTTAATGAGAGGGGAAAAGAATTCTAAGAGCTTTCCATAACAGGATTCAAAACGAATACGTTTCTCTTCCAAATGCAATTTTTGCTGATGGAAAAGAGATTCCAATGATAGGGCTTGGCGCTTGGGTAAGTATTAGAAGTCATATTTATTAAAAACAAAAATGTTAAAAATAAATAAATAAAAATAACAATAATAATAAATCAAATGAACACAAAATACAAGCTCAAAGCGCTCGCACATCTCTTGATTAAACTTATAACGCAGCCCATTTGCTTGTCGAAAGCTCCGCAAAGATTTTTCCCGACACTGGCGTATAAAAGCGACAACAGCAGTGCAGTGTTTATTCAGTTTTTAAGCCAATTCGACGTAAATGAATTAGTTTAAAGATTTAGTGCAATCCTCAACACGAATTAAGCACTAAAAGAACTGCATCATGTCTAGCGCAGTGCCAACGATTAAACTAAATAGTGGTCACAGCATTCCCATCATCGGTTTGGGCACCTATAATGTAAGTAAATGTGGCAATTTACAGTTTCATATTAAATATATGCATATATAGTCTCCGTTTTTATATATATGTACATAACTATACATAACTAAAATCGTTATCTTGTAGTTATCCGTTGCCAACTACATCTATATTTTTTCTCGCAGTTGTAAAATTCGAGCACAAATGATTATTTGACTGTTACAGCGTCTGTTATTGCCGGCTGTGTGTGTGTGTGTGGTGTTTGATATGGTTGCAATGGCGTTAATTCAACAAGTGATAAACAAATCTCCGTCTATGTTCTAAATCGACTCTTATGCACCAAGGTGACCTCTTGTCCAAAAAAACATTACTAAAGATGAATTATGACTTATGAATTGTTAATTATTAATTATACATTAAAGTAAACCTTAACATTTAAGCCACTGATGAGCAATATGTTGGTTTATTTCAGAGCCCTCCTGGAGAAGTGATGCAGGCTGTTAAAACTGCCATCGATGTTGGATATCGGCACATTGATTGTGCCTTCGCCTATCAGAACGAGGCTGAAGTCGGTAATGGCATCCAGGCCAAGATAAAGGAAGGCGTTGTTAAGCGGTATATTTTAACCCCTCAATGACATTATTCTTTTTTGTTACAACTTGTTTTTTGTAGCGAGGATTTGTTCATCACTAGCAAGCTGTGGAACACTTTCCATCGTCCCGAATTGGTTAAGGGTGCCGTTGAAAATACATTAAAACTTTTGAAGCTTAAGTATCTAGATCTGTTTTTGATCCACTGGCCATTGGGTTACAAGGAGGGCGACGCTCTGTTCCCAGTCGACGAGAATGGCCAAACTCTGTATTCGTCCGAAGATTACGTGGACACCTGGAAGGCAATGGAGAAACTGGTTGATGCAGGCCTAGTCAAATCAATTGGCGTTTCCAACTTCAATAAAAATCAAATTGAACGCGTCTTAGCGATTGCCAAAATTGTGCCAGCCACTAATCAGATCGAATGCCATCCCTATTTAACCCAGAAGAAACTGTGTGATTTCTGCAAATCGAAGAATATTACCATAACAGCTTATAGCCCATTGGGCAGCCCGAATCGTCCATTTGCCAAAGCCGGTGATCCAGTTATCCTGGAGGAAGAAGCTGTGAGCCGTAACATAACATAATGAATAGTTCTTTCTCTAAAGTTTGTCCTCTTATAGATTAAAAAAATTGCTGAGGCCAAGAATAAGACACCTGGTCAGATTTTGATTCGCTATCAGCTGCAGCGTACCAACATTGTTATACCCAAATCGGTGACCAAGGAACGCATCGAATCAAACTTCAAAGTCTTTGATTTCGAGCTAACACCCGAGGAAATCAAAATCATTGAGAGTTTCGAGTGCAATGGTCGTCTGACGCCAATGTTGGAGTAAGTTTCTTATAGCTATCATATTACTTTACAAGACCTATTTCCATCATTATCACGCATACCGAACTGTAGCTTCATTTTTATCTGTGTATTTTAAAATGGAATTAATTTTCTTGTTTTTTAATAATTTAGCATAGGTTGGCGCTCATAAGCACTATCAATTTCATGAAAAATATTAAATTGAATCTCACGAAATCTTATTTTATTTATATGGGAAACATGAACTAGAAATTGAATTATGAAAGTATTTAAGTAAATATTTATGCCAAACGCGATAATCCGTTTAATTTTCATTCTTCCGGCATATTTATTTTGTTTATTTTCGTTTTATTTTATATCCAAATAGTTAAACGCTTGTCAACCCCAACCAATGTTTGTATATTTAGTATTACAAGTCTGACACTAACAATTATAGATTAATTAGGTTGCTTTGCTCTTTTGCTTTATTTTCCTTGACTTAACACTATCCTTACGATATTTTGCAGACATTATGGTCATCCTCACCATCCATTCGAAAATGACGAATACTAAATGAAGTTCAATGCTTACAACTGTTCTACGCGATAAATCCTAAACTTATTTACATATGGTATAGTGGAAAAATTAAATGAATATGAAATTATACACTTCAATATGTAGTCACAAATAGCATTATAAAATGGTGCGAGCTCAAAATAGCAAGCTTTTTACGTATTTCAATTACTTGGCAATTGCAACAATTGTCGCCATCGTTATCCTCGGCGGAACGCAAATTGCCCGCCAAATAATTGTTAACAGTGCAAAAAACATTTTCCCAGTAAGCTGAGTGAATGTATTAAATACAATACGATTTGCTTATTTTTGTTAAAATTCAAATGAGTCGAGTTGCTTCTTCCTCCTCACATTGAATATTATATATGAAATTAAAATCAGACAAATCTTGAATACCCCTTTTATTGCAATTTAAATAATTTGAGTTGCTTCTTCTTGCTCTTTACAATATTAAGTGTACATTAATTCAAATTTTATCGATAGTTCGTGAATTGTTAAGTGGCCAGTGTGTACACACTTTAGCGCAATTACTTTCACTTAAAAATAAAAGAATTTTCAAATATATAATATACAACAAATCTATTTTTTATCGAAATATTTGGCACACATTTTGTGAAGGTTAAGATGATATCTATATTTAAGCAATGTTTGCATATATATCATTGTATGTTTGTATTTAAACAAAATTGTCAATGAAATTATTTTGTTGTTAGTCTAAGAAGGCTTTTCCCAGTCGTTTAATTTTAATTTCGGAATGCGAAAAACGCGCCTTATTTTAATAAACAACAAACAAAACAAGTGCCGCACATGAGATGTCCACGCCAAATTTTCTTTTGAGCAATGGCAAAAATATGCCCATGGTCGGACTGGGCACATGGCGCGTAAGTCTTATTGAATAATCACAAAACAGGGTCAATAAAACTATGTACTAGATAACAATGGATATTTTAACATATATTATAGTTTTCATTGCCAATGTCAAATAGAGCTTGTTGAACTTTCAATGCTGCCTTACACATGCAACAATGCAATAAATCTTTTAGCGGTTTTTTTGCAGAGTCCACCAGATGTTATTACACAGGCTGTGAAGGATGCGATAGATATAGGATATCGTCACATTGATTGCGCACATATTTACGGGAATGAGGCACAAATTGGCGCTGCAATTGCCGATAAGCTCGCAGAAGGGGCTGTATTACGGTAAATACTGTTTAAATCGTAAAATAAATCATCGATAATTAATGTACAAACTTCTCCGCAAGCGCAGTGATGAACTGTTCATTACGAGCAAGCTGTGGAATACCCATCATAGACCGGATTTGGTGCGTCCCGCATGCGAAACGAGCATGCGAAATTTGGGTGTTGACTATCTGGATTTGTATCTAATGCATTGGCCGATGGCATACAAATCGGGCGATAATCTGTATCCAACATGCCCCGACACTGGCAGAGCGGTCTTTGAGAATATCGATTTCATAGATACGTGGCGAGCAATGGAGGATTTGGTGGACAGTGGCCTGTGCCACGCCATCGGTGTGTCGAATTTCAATGAGCAGCAAATCAATCGGCTGCTGAGCGTTGCCAAATTGAAACCGGTTGTGCTCCAAATCGAATGTCATCCATATTTGCGCCAGAAAAGCCTCATCACGCTGTGCTACGACAATGCGATTGCAGTGACGGCATATAGCTCGCTGGGATCGGCACACACACCGTACGAGAAACCCGGAGCATATCCGCTGCTAAAACATCCCGGCCTACTGGAAATCGCAGCTAAATATGAGAGGTCGCCGGCACAGGTCCTATTGCGCTACCAGATACAGTCTGGCATCATTGTGATACCGCGCTCGGTGAGCAAACATCACATGTACGAGAATTTCAAGAACATCTGGGACTTTGGGCTAGACAACGAGGATCTGCAAGCCATCAATGATCTTGATTGCAATGGCCGTTTCATGACAATGAAAGCGGCCTATGGGCATCCACACCATCCTTTTGAAACCGAAACTATAAACTCGAAAACATAAATGTATTATAATTTCATTTTAAAATTTATTAGTGTAACTATGGCTTAAATGGCTCTAAATTAAACTATTAGCAAATTATTTATCTCATATATATTGAAGTATTACTGTGGTGAGTCCATAAAACGACGCACTACGATTTAACTGCTTTGTACTGTCAATCAACTAGATTTTAATAGTATAGCTTTGCTTTTTATATTTATTACAATGTTTGTTCTAAACAAAAAAAAAACATAGCAATCCGTGAATAAGTTTGACAACAAGAAAATTTATATTATTAATTTCTTTAAGATGAATGCTTGTTTGAGAAATGGCATTCGATTTATTCGCTCGACAATCCAAACTGCAATTAGAGACTATGTAGAAAGAAAAGAAGATAAGTTTAAATGGTAAGAGTTTTTAATGAGAGGCGAAAATAATTCTAAGAGCATTCCATAACAGGATTCAAAACGAATACGTTTCTGTTCCAAATGCAATTTTTGCTGATGGAAAAGAGATTCCAATGATAGGGCTTGGTACTTGGGTAAGTTTAAGAAGTCATATTTATAAAACAAATATGTTAAATAATAATTGTAATTAATATTCAAATGAACACAAAATACAATCGCAAAGCGATGTTATCGATAAAACTTATAACGCAACCCATGTGCATGTCGAAAGCTCCGCAAAGATTTTTCCCGCCACTGGCGTATAAAAGCGACAAACAGCTGTGTACTCCATGCAGAGTTTAATCAGTTTTTATACCAATTCGACGTTAACGAATTAGTTAATATATTTAGTGCAATTCTCAACACGATTACGAACACGAAACGACATCCATCATGGCTAGCGCAGTGCCAACGATTAAATTAAATAGTGGTTACAACATTCCCATCATCGGTTTGGGCACCTGGAATGTAAGTAAATGTGACAATTTACAGTTGCATATTGAATACATGTATAGATATGTGCCAAGTCGCTATTTTTATATGTAAAATGTATGAATTAGTATTCATACATAACTAAAATCGTTATCTTGTAGTTTTCCGTTGCCAAGTACATCTATTTTTTTTCGCGCAGTTGTGAAAATATGACATACATGATAATTTGCCGGGACGGCGTCTGTTATTGTCGGCTGCGTGTGTGTGTGAGGAGAGAGGGAGTGTGTGAGTGTGTGGGTGTGGTTGTGATATGCTTGCAATGGCGTTAGTTCAACAAGTGATAATCAAATCTCCGTCTATGTTCTGAATCTTATGCATGAAGGTGACCTCTTGTCCGAAATATTTCTAATGTGCCAAGTAACCACTTAATAATAAATTATTTGTAGCACATACTTAAAACTATGCAGTAGCTGTCTTCCACAAATCTATAAATTGATAAATATGCTTGGACATGCTCAAGCTCAAAAGTGATTGTGAGATACCCTTTACAAATGAATAGTTATGCCAAAGGTATATTCGATTCATTTATGTTTTTATGTATTTACCTTAGGTATTAAAAATATCATTTATTCATCGATTAATATATATTTTTATATATTATGTGTATTTTGATGTTTAAATAAATATATTTCAAAAGTAAATTTTAAACATATTTATAGTTTTCATAGACACAAATTTATTAAGGTCATCTGTTTCCGTTTTAGAAAATATCGACCTACTGATAAGGCAGCTAATATATTCATATTTTAATCATTCCATTTAAGTCAAACATTATTAAAGATGAATTATGACATGAATTATTAATTATACATTAATTAGGAAAGTAACCTATAACATTTAAGCCACTGATGTGAAATATGTTGGTTTATTTCAGAGCCCTCCTGGGGAAGTGATGCAGGCTGTTAAAACTGCCATCGATGTTGGATATCGGCACATTGATTGTGCCTTCGCCTATCAGAACGAGGCTGAAGTCGGTGATGGCATCGAAGCCAAGATAAAGGAAGGCGTTGTTAAGCGGTATATTTTAACCCCTCAATGACATTATTCTTTTTTGTTACAACTTGTTTTTTGTAGCGAGGATTTGTTCATCACTAGCAAGCTGTGGAACACTTTCCATCGTCCCGAATTGGTTAAGGGTGCCGTTGAAAAATCATTAAAACTTTTGAAGCTTAAGTATCTAGATCTGTTCTTGATCCACTGGCCAATGGGTTACAAGGAGGGCGACGCTCTGTTCCCAGTCGACGAGAATGGCCAAACTCTGTATTCGTCCGAAGATTACGTGGACACCTGGAAGGCAATGGAGGAACTGGTTGATGCAGGCCTAGTCAAATCAATTGGCGTTTCCAACTTCAATAAAAATCAAATTGAACGCGTCTTAGCGATTGCCAAAATTGTGCCAGCCACTAATCAGATCGAATGCCATCCCTATTTAACCCAGAAGAAACTGTGTGATTTCTGCAAATCGAAGAATATTACCATAACAGCTTATAGCCCGTTAGGCAGCCCGAATCGTCCATTTGCCAAAGCCGGTGATCCAGTTATCCTAGAGGAAGAAGCTGTGAGCCGTAACATAACATAATGAATAGTTCTTCCTCTAAAGTTTGTCCTCTTATAGATTAAAAAAATTGCTGAGGCCAAGAATAAGACACCTGGTCAGATTTTGATTCGCTATCAGCTGCAGCGGACCAACATTGTTATACCCAAATCGGTGACCAAGGAACGCATCGAATCAAACTTCAAAGTCTTTGATTTCGAGCTAACACCCGAGGAAATCAAAATCATTGAGAGTTTCGAGTGCAATGGTCGTCTGGTGCCATTGTCGAAGTAAGTTTCCTATAGCTATCATATTACTTTATAAGAATTAATTCCATCATCGTCACATCAAACACAAGCACATCAAACTGTAGCTTACTTTTTTCTGCCTATTTTAAAATGGAAATAATTTTCTTCCATTTTTTTAAAAATTTAGAGATGCTGGCGCTCATAAGCACTATCCATTTAATGAAGAATATTAAATTAAATCTCAAGAAATCTTATTTTATCCATATGGGAAACATGAACTCGAAATTAAATTATGAAAGTAGTAGTAAGTAAATATTTATGCCAAAACTAAGAGCCATCAACCCAATAAGCAAATACGTATGTATAATTTTGTTTATTTACGTGTTATTTGCTCTTCAAACAGTTAAACGCTTGTCAATCCCAATAAATTTTTGTGTATTTAGTCGTACAATTCTGACACTAACAATTATAGATTAATTATGTTGCTTTGTACGATTAAAGTAAAAGTTCTTTTAGTTTGCAAGTTTTTGTGTGCCATTGTTAATATTGCTTTATTTATACAGATAACTATTTTTGTTCCCTGACTTAACTTTATCAATTCGATATTTTGCAGTCACCATGGTCATCCTCACCACCCATTCAAAAATGATGAATACTAAATGGAGCTCAATTTTTACAACTGTTCTACGCGATTAATCCTATACTTATGTACATATAGTACAATGGAAATGATAAATGAATATGATGATGATATTATACATATACACATAAATATGTTGTCACAATTATGATTCTAATAAAAATTAGCTCAAATAAACACTCTTTGTCTTCGAAACAAGCTTTTCAAGTATTTCAATTACTTGGCAATTGCAATAAATTTGACGTCGTACTGCCAAAGAACACATTCAGCTTACGTAAAACTCTTAAGAAAGTCTGACAATTGTATAATTGTATCTTTGAGCAAATATTTTGCACATGTGTTTATTTCTATTCTATTTAGGAGCGCGGGTTCAGCAGTTAAAGCAGCCAATTTTACCCTGAACCCCCTTAAAATGAGTAAAAAGGGTCTGACGGTTTTATTCAAAGGTATGTAGCAGGCAGAATTCAAAAATTCAAATCCGACCCCATATACATATTCTTGGATGTTTTTTATCAGATCTTGATGAATGTTGGGTAGTTGATCCATAATTAGCATATGCATATTATGTATTAATTAAAATTTGATAATTTATTGCTATCTGAAATGGAAATGTACCGATATTTGAAAATCGGATCGATCAAATAAAGCCAACTTGAGGTGCGCCGATTATACTAAAACCTAAGTTCAAAATTTGAAGGCTGCTTTAGTTTTTTTAATTTTCAGTGTACCTGCTTACACTTGAATACGCTAATGCTTTAAAGCGAAATTTCTCAACTCAAAGAACGATTAGAATATATTTAAAAGCTGGATTCAGGGGGTATATCGTAGTTGAGGTGACTTGATCCGAAACAGCATTCTTACTTGTTTCAAATATTTTTGGAAGGTAGTACTGCCAAAGAATACATCAGACTAACGTAAATATTAAGAAAGTCAGTCAATTGTTTAATTTAAGCTTTGAGCAAATATTTTGCACAGGTGTTTATTTCTTTTCTATTTTGGAGCACGAGTTTAGTATCAAGTGGCTATTTTCTAAAAAATGTTTTATAGAACAATAGAAGTACCAAATGTTTTTCAACAATACGAAATTTGTTGAGCAGCACAAAAGCATCTACGCAAATAGCCAAAATAGAATGTCAACAAACCCGGACAATTTTGGAAAGTATAAAAGGGGCCCAATTGTCGTTTTGGCCAACAGATAAAATTGAGCACTGGTAATTCGTAGGCCATGCGTATATTTTGTATTGCCCTCTTGGGCGTTTTCGTGGCACTCTCATCGGGTGCTACCATTCAAAAGGAGACTGCATTGAGCACCGAGACGGCTCAACCGGCAGCCAACACACCCTGTTGTGAAGGTGTGAGACAAACTCTTTTAGAAATTCGCAAAGATATTCGATTGTGGCTGTTGGATAGACTTTTTGGTAAATTGGTTCTTATGCATGATGGTGAACTTTTGGGAAATCACAAACATGTGAACTGTGCTCATAATCGGATTACTTCAGCGGATTCTTCGGGAGCTGGGCAAAATACCGATCAATTTGATACGATCATAAAAACCATTAGAGAGACGATTCCGCATAATCGCAAAACTTCAGGTCGGTTTGACAACGTGTTTAAAAGTGGAACCAAAAATCAATCAAGTGCAACCACAACCACAACAACATCTGAATCTAAGCAATCTAACCCATTGGATGAACCCATTGTAAAGGGCACTTCCAGTGAGAGTAACACAGTTGTAGAGTCTGGAAACACCGCCGAATCTGGTTCCTCCAAAACCACGACTACATCTTCAGAAAAATCAAGTCAATCCAGCTCAGGCGGAGACACTGTTGTTGGAGGTGGTAATTCACAACAATCCAGCTCGTCAACAACTACGACAACCACTACAACAACTTCGGAAGGATCTGATAAATCTAGTTCAGTAGTTGATCCCGTTGTAAAAGACTCTTCCAGTGAGAGTAACACAGTTGTGGAGACTGGAAACACCGCTGAATCTGGTTCCTCTAAAACCACGACAACATCTTCAGAAGAATCAAGTCAATCCAGCGTAGGCGGAGACACTGTTGGTGGAGGTGGCAACTCACACTCATCCAGCTCGAAGACAACTACGACAACCACTACGACAGCTTCGGAAGGATCTGATAAATCAAGTTCAGTGGTTGATCCCGTTGTAAAAGACACTTCCAGTGCGAGTAACTCAGTTGTAGAGTCTGGAAATACCGCTCAATCTGGTTCGTCCAAAACCACGAAAACATCTTCGGAAGAATCAAGTGAATCCAGCTCAGGTGGAGACATTGTTGTTGGAGGTGGCAACTCACAACAATCTAGCTCGACGACAACTACGACAACCACTACGACAGCTTCAGAAGGATCTGAGCAATCTAGTGCAGCAGCTGATCCCGTTGTAAAAGACACTTCAAGTGAGAGTAACACAGTTGTAGAGTCTGGAAACACCGCTCAATCTGGTTCGTCCAAGACCACGACAACATCTTCGGAAGAATCAAGTGAATCCAGCTCAACATCCGGCGGAAACACTTTTGTTGGAGGTGGTAACCCACAACAATCTAGCTCGTCAACAACTACGACAACCACCACAACAACCTCTAATGGATCTGAGAAATCTAATTCAGCAGATGATCCCGTTGTAAAAGACACTTCCAGTGAGAGTAACACAGTTGTAGAGTCTGGCAACACAGCTCAATCTGGTTCGTCCAAGACTACGACAACATCTTCGGAAGAATCAAGTCAATCCAGCTCAGGCGGTGACATTGTTGTTGGAGGTGGCAACTCACAACAATCTAGCTCGTCAACAACTACTACAACCACTACGACAACCTCTAATGGATCTGAGCAATCTAGTTCAGCAACAGATCCCATTGTAAAAGGCACCTCCAGTGAGAGTAACACAGTTGTAGAGTCTGGAAGCACCGCTCAATCTGGTTCGTCCAAGACCACGACAACATCTTCAGAAGAATCAAGTGAGTCCAGCTCAACATCCGCCGGAAACACTATTGTTGGAGGTGGTAACCCACAACAATCTAGCTCGTCAACAACTACGACAACCACTACAACAACCTCTAACGGATCTGAGCAATCTAATTCAGCAGCTGATCCCGTTGTAAAAGACACTTCCAGTGAGAGTAACACAGTTGTAGAGTCTGGAAACACAGCTCAATCTGGTTCGTCCAAGACCACGACAACATCTTCGGAAGAATCAAGTCAATCCAGCTCAGGCGGGGACACTGTTGTTGGAGGTGGCAACTCACAACAATCTAGCTCGTCAACAACTACTACAACCACTACGACAACCTCTAATGGATCTGAGCAATCTAGTTCAGCAATAGATCCCATTGTAAAAGGCACCTCCAGTGAGAGTAACACAGTTGTAGAGTCTGGAAGCACCGCTCAATCTGGCTCGTCCAAGACCACGAAAACATCTTCAGAAGAATCAAGTGAGTCCAGCTCAACATCCGGCGGAAACACTATTGTTGGAGGTGGTAACCCACAACAATCTAGCTCGTCAACAACTACGACAACCACTACAACAACCTCTAACGGATCTGAGCAATCTAATTCAGCAGCTGATCCTGTTGTAAAAGACAATTCCAGTGAGAGTAACACAGTTGCAGAGTCTGAAAGCACCGCTCAATCTGGTTCGTCCAAGACCACGACAACATCTTCGGAAGAATCAAGTGAATCCAGCTCAACATCCGGCGGAGACACTGTAGTTGGAGGTGGTAACTCACAACAATCCAGCACGTCAACAACTACGACAACCACTACAACAACTTCGGAAGGATCTGATAAATCTAGTTCAGTGGTTGATCCCGTTGTAAAAGACACTTCCAGTGAGAGTAACACAGTTGTAGAGTCTGGAAACACCGCTAAATCTGGTTCCTCCAAAACAACGACAACATCTTCGGAAGAATCAAGTCAATCAGGCTCAGGCGGAGACACTGTTGTTGCAGGTGGCAACTCACAACAATCCAGCTCGTCAACAACTACGACAACCACTACAACAAGTTCGGAAGGATCTGATACAACTAGTTCGTTGGTTGATCTAGTTGTAAAAGACACTTCCAGTGAGAGTAACACAGTTGTAGAGTCTGGAAACGCCGCTCAATCTGGTTCGTCCAAGACCACGACAACGTCTTCGGAAGAATCAAGTGAATCCAGCTCAATATCCGGCGGAGACACTGTTGTTGGAGGTGGTAACTCACAACAATCCAGCTCGTCAACAACTACGACAACCACTACAACAACCTCTAACGGATCTGAGCAATCTAATTCAGCAGCTGATCCCGTTGTAAAAGACACTTCCAGTGAGAGTAACACAGTTGTAGAGTCTGGAAACACCGCTCAATCTGGTTCGTCCAAGACCACGACAACATCTTCGGAAGAATCAAGTGAATCCAGCTCAACATCCGGCGGAGACACTGTAGTTGGAGGTGGTAACTCACAACAATCCAGCACGTCAACAACTACGACAACCACTACGACAACCTCTAATGGATCTGAGCAATCTAGTTCAGCAATAGATCCCATTGTAAAAGGCACCTCCAGTGAGAGTAACACAGTTGTAGAGTCTGGAAGCACCGCTCAATCTGGCTCGTCCAAGACCACGAAAACATCTTCGGAAGAATCAAGTGAATCCAGCTCAGGTGGAGACATTGTTGTTGGAGGTGGCAACTCACAACAATCTAGCTCGACGACAACTACGACAACCACTACGACAGCTTCAGAAGGATCTGAGCAATCTAGTGCAGCAGCTGATCCCGTTGTAAAAGACACTTCAAGTGAGAGTAACACAGTTGTAGAGTCTGGAAACACCGCTCAATCTGGTTCGTCCAAGACCACGACAACATCTTCGGAAGAATCAAGTGAATCCAGCTCAACATCCGGCGGAGACACTGTAGTTGGAGGTGGTAACTCACAACAATCCAGCACGTCAACAACTACGACAACCACTACAACAACTTCGGAAGGATCTGATAAATCTAGTTCAGTGGTTGATCCCGTTGTAAAAGACACTCCCAGTGAGAGTAACACAGTTGTAGAGTCTGGAAACACCGCTCAATCTGGTTCGTCCAAAACCACGACAACATCTTCGGAAGAATCAAGTGAATCCAGCTCAGGCGGAGACACTGTTGTTGGAGGTGGTAACTCACAACAATCCAGCTCGTCAACAACTACGACAACCACTACAACAACTTCTAATGGATCTGATAAATCTAGTTCAGTGGTTGATCCCGTTGTAAAAGGCACTTCCAGTGAGAGTAACACAGTTGTAGAGTCTGGAAATACCGCTCGATCTGGTTCGTCCAAAACCACGACAACATCTTCGGAAGAATCAAGTGAGTCCAGCTCAACATCCGGCGGAGACACTGTTGTTGGAGGTGATAACTCACAACAATCCAGCTCATCAACAACTACGACAACCAATACAACAACTTCGGAAGGATCTGATAAATCAAGTTCAGGGGTTGATCCCGTTGTAAAAGACACTTCCAGTGAGAGTAACACAGTTGTAGAGTCTGGAAACACCGCTCAATCTGGTTTGTCCAAGACCACGACAACATCTTCAGAAAAATCAAGTGAATCCAGCTCGACATCCGGCGGAGACACTGTAGTTGGAGGTGGTAACTCACAGCAATACAGCTCGTCAACAACTAATACAACCACTACAACAACCTCTAATGGATCAGAGCAATCTAATACAGGAGCTGATCCCATTGTAAAAGACACTTCTAGTGAGACTAACACAGTTGTAGAGTCTGGAAACACCGCTCAATCTGGTTCCTCCAAAACCACGACAACATCTTCGGAAGAATCAAATCAATCCAGCTCAGGCGGAGACACTGTTGTTGGAGGTGGTAATTCACAACAATCTAGCTCGACAACAACTACAACAACCACAACGACAATTTCGGAAGGATCTGATAAATCTAGTTCAGTGGTTGATCCCGTTGTAAAAGGCACTTCCAGTGAGAGTGCCACAGTTGAAGAGTCTGGAAACACCGCTGAATCTGGTTCGTACAAAACCACAAAAACATCTTCGAAAGAATCAACTCAATCCAGCTCAACATCCGGCGGAGACACTGTTGTTGGAGGTGGCAACTCACAACAATCTAGCTCGTCAACAACTACGACAACCACTACAACAACCTCTAATGGATCTGAGCAATCTAATTCAGCAGCTGATCCCATTGTAAAAGACACTTCTAGTGAGAGTAGCACAGTTGTAGAGTCTGGAAAAACCGCTGAATCTGGTTCCTCCAAAACCACGACAACATCTTCGGATGAATCAAGTCAATCCAGCTTAGGCGGAGACACTGCTGTTGGAGGTAGCAACTCACAACAATCTAGCTCGTCAACAACTACGACAACCACTACAACAACCTCTAATGGATCTGAGCAATCTAATTCAGCAGCTGATCCCATTGTAAAAGACACTTCTAGTGAGAGTAGCACAGTTGTAGAGTCTGGAAAAACCGCTGAATCTGGTTCCTCCAAAACCACGACAACATCTTCGGAAGAATCAAGTCAATCCAGCTCAGGCGGAGACACTGTTGTTGGAGGTGGTAATTCACAAAAATCTAGCTCGACAACAACTACAACAACAACAACGACAACTTCGGAAGGATCTGATAAATCTAGTTCAGTGGTTGATCCCGTTGTAAAAGACACTTCCAGTGAGAGTAACACAGCTGTGGAGTCTGGAAACACTGCTGAATCTGGTTCCTCCAAAACCACGACAACACCTTCGGAAGAATCAATTCAATCCAGCTCAGGCGGAGACACTGCTGTTGGAGGTAGCAACTCACAACAATCTAGCTCGTCAACAACTACGACTACTACTACAACAACCTCTAATGGATCTGAGCAATCTAATTCTGCAGCTGATCCCATTGTAAAAGACGCTTCCAGTGCGAGTAACACAGTTGTAGAGTCTGGAAAAACCGCTGAATCTGGTTCCTCCAAAACCACGACAACATCTTCGGAAGAATCAAGTCAATCCAGCTCAGGCGAAAACACTGTTGTTGGAGGTGGTAATTCACAAAAATCTAACTCGACAACTACAACAACAACAACGACAACTTCGGAAGGATCTGATAAATCTAGTTCAGTGGTTGATCCCGTTGTAAAAGACACTTCCAGTGAGAGTAACACAGCTGTGGAGTCTGGAAACACTGCTGAATCTGGTTCCTCCAAAACCACGACAACACCTTCGGAAGAATCAATTCAATCCAGCTCAGGCGGAGACACTGCTGTTGGAGGTAGCAACTCACAACAATCTAGCTCGTCAACAACTACGACTACTACTACAACAACCTCTAATGGATCTGAGCAATCTAATTCTGCAGCTGATCCCATTGTAAAAGACGCTTCCAGTGCGAGTAACACAGTTGTAGAGTCTGGAAACACCGCTGAATCTGGTTCCTCCAAAACCACGACAACATCTTCGGAAGAATCAAGTCAATCCAGCTCAGGCGGAGACACTGCTGTTGGAGGTAGCAACTCACAACAATCTAGCTCGTCAACAACTACGACAACCACTACAACAACCTCTAATGGATCTGAGCAATCTAATTCAGCAGCTGATCCCGTTGTAAAAGGCAGTTCCAGTGAGAGTGCCACAGTTGAAGAGTCTGGAAACACCGCTGAATCTGGTTCCAACAAGACCACAAAAACATCTTCGAAAGAATCAACTCAATCCAGCTCAACATCCGGCGGAGACACTGTTGTTGGAGGTGGCAACTCACAACAATCTAGCTCGTCAACAACTACGACAACCACTACAACAACCTCTAATGAATCTGAGCAATCTAATTCAGCAGCTGATCCCATTGTAAAAGATACTTCTAGTGAGAGTAGCACAGTTGTAGAGTCTGGAAACACCGCTGAATCTGGTTCCTCCAAAACCACGACAACATCTTCGGAAGAATCAAGTCAATCCAGCTCAGGCGGAGACACTGCTGTTGGAGGTAGCAACTCACAACAATCTAGCTCGTCAACAACTACGACAACCACTACAACAACCTCTAATGGATCTGAGCAATCTGATTCAGCAGCTGATCCCATTGTAAAAGACACTTCTAGTGAGAGTAGCACAGTTGTAGAGTCTGGAAAAACCGCTGAATCTGGTTCCTCCAAAACCACGACAACATCTTCGGAAGAATCAAGTCAATCCAGCTCAGGCGGAGACACTGTTGTTGGAGGTGGTAATTCACAAAAATCTAGCTCGACAACAACTACAACAACCACAACGACAACTTCGGAAGGATCTGATAAATCTAGTTCAGTGGTTGATCCCGTTGTAAAAGACACTTCCAGTGAGAGTAACACAGCTGTGGAGTCTGGAAACACTGCTGAATCTGATTCCTCCAAAACCACGACAACACCTTCGGAAGAATCAATTCAATCCAGCTCAGGCGGAGACACTGTTGTTGGAGGTAGCAACTCACAACAATCTAGCTCGTCAACAACTACGACTACTACTACAACAACCTCTAATGGATCTGAGCAATCTAATTCTGCAGCTGATCCCATTGTAAAAGACGCTTCCAGTGCGAGTAACACAGTTGTAGAGTCTGGAAACACCGCTGAATCTGGTTCCTCCAAAACCACGGCAACATCTTCGGAAGAATCAAGTAAATCCAGCGGAGACACTGTTGTTGGAGGCGGTAAGTCCCTCCAATCCAGCTCAACCACAACCACAATCACGACAACTTCTGGGCGATCTGACTCATCGATTACCCCAGGCACTTCCAGCCAGACTAAGACTGTTGTCGACTCTGGAAATACCGCTCAATCTGGGCCTATCAACGACGGATCTGATTCAAAAACTGTAGTTTCCAGCTCATGGTCGAAGAAGTCTAGCTCGTCAACTAAAGGTTCGGGTCGGAAAGGAAAGATTACTTTAGACTCTAAGATTGGAACTATTGAATTTGACACTCCGGTCCTTATTGGAAAGATTCAAAAGGCCATTGGAGGTAGTAAATCCCACCAGTCCAGCTCAACCACAACCACGACAACTTCTGAGGGATCTGGCTCATCGATTACCCCTGTTGTTAAAGGCACTTCCAGCCAGACTAGGACTGTTGTCGAATCTGTAAATACCGCTCAATCTGGGCCTATCAACGACGGATCTGATTCAAAAACTGTAGTTTCCAGCTCATGGTCGAAGAAGTCTAGCTCGTCAACTAAAGGTTCGGGTCGGAAAGGAAAGATTACTTTAGACTCTAAGATTGGAACTATTGAATTTGACACTCCGGTCCTTATTGGAAAGATTCAAAAGGCCATTGGAGGTAGTAAATCCCACCAGTCCAGCTCAACCACAACCACGACAACTTCTGAGGGATCTGGCTCATCGATTACCCCTGTTGTTAAAGGCACTTCCAGCCAGACTAGGACTGTTGTCGAATCTGTAAATACCGCTCAATCTGGGCCTATCAACGACGGATCTGATTCAAAAACTGTAGTTTCCAGCTCATGGTCGAAGAAGTCTAGCTCGTCAACTAAAGGTTCGGGTCGGAAAGGAAAGATTACTTTAGACTCTAAGATTGGAACTATTGAATTTGAAACTCCGGTCCTTATTGGAAAGATTCAAAAGGCCATTGGAGGTAGTAAATCCCACCAGTCCAGCTCAACCACAACCACGACAACTTCTGAGGGATCTGGCTCATCGATTACCCCCGTTGTTGAAGGCACTTCCAGCCAGACTAAGACTGTTGTCGAATCTGTAAATACCGCTCAATCTGGGCCTATCAACGACGGATCTGATTCAAAAACTGTAGTTTCCAGATCATGGTCGAAGAAGTCTAGCTCGTCAACTAAAGGTTCGGGTCGGAAAGGAAAGATTGCTTTAGACTCTAAAATTGGAACTATTGAATTTGAATCTCCGGTCCTTTTTGGAAAGATCCGAAAGGCCATTGGAGGTAGTAAATCCCTCCAATCCAGCTCATCCACAACCACGACAACTTCTGAGGGATCTGGCTCATCGATTACCCCTGTTGTTGAAGGCACTTCCAGCCAGACTAAGACTGTTGTCGAATCAGGAAATACCGCTCAATCAGGTCTTGTTAAAAACGGATCTATTTCAAAGACTGTAGTTTCGTCAACGAAGGTTTCGAGTCCGACAGGCTCGAACTCTGGAAATACCATTGAAGTTGGTATCGGCCGAAGCGGTGTCAGTTTCGATTCTGACTCTTCCACATCGACTAAGCGTACCAGGACGCCATATCTGCCAGGTATTGTAGGCACTCTTGGAAAGATTATAAAGAAAGATCGGAAAACCATATCATCCAATGAAGGACAAATTGAGACTGGTAATACGCAGATAAATAATGGAAATACACTTGGAATTAAGTATACCTCTGGCATGAATCAGAGGGGCATAGGATTCGGAATTGGTATTCCGGGCGCCATTGGAAATATGATGTTATCATCCAACCAAGGTCAAATCAGAACTGATGATTCACAGATGAAAGCTGGAACCGGGCGCGGAATTAGATATACAGCTGGTATGAAACAAGGACAGATGGACTACGGAACTGGGCATTATCCGTATATGTGGGGACCCCGTGGACCTTGGATGCAACCTAACCCTGCATGGGGCTATTATCAACCTCAATGGGGTGCCGGAGTCTATCGTTAAATGTACCTGTCATATTTTGACGCATGTATAATTGCTTTTGTGGATGTAAGAAATATTTGGCAGCTCTGATTTTTAATGATTTAAAATAAATGAATATGCAAATCAATATAATAACATATTTTTTTCAAATAGGTAGTGTAGCAGTCAAATTAATTTATATATCTTTTTCAAAAACGCCTGCTCATTGGACTCTTCTGCTTCAAAGCTGGTGATCACTCCAATGACATCGATATTATATGTTCAGTGCATGAAAGCATGTTAAGTTACAGATGTTACAGTCTTATTACTGGCGCTAAGCAGACAATATATTTTACCACACTAGTGGCCTGCTAGAATAAGGTTCTTAGGAAAAATCTGAATGTAAACTGCAAACGCTTTTTCTTATCCTCTAGATCAATCGTACGTTTAAAGTTGAAAACGTAATTTTGGGTCGGGACATAAGTCAAAATTATAGTCCGAAAATCGGCATGTGGGCATAAGTCGAACCTTCAAAATGCCATAACTTCGTCAAAACTCAACGCATTTTCAAAAGCTAGGGCGTTTTAGTCATAGTTTGGCCTCTAGATAAATAGTACATTTAAAGTTGAAAACGTGATTTTGGGGCGGAACACAAGTCAAAATTATTGTCCGAAAATCGTTATTTGGGCATATGGGCATAGGTCGAACCTTCAAAATGCCATAACTTCGTCAAAACTCAACGCATTTTCAAAATCAAACGCGTTTTAATCATAGTTTGGCCTCTAGATCAATCGTACACTTAAAGTTGAAAACGTGATTTTGGGTCGGGACATAAGTCAAAATTATAATCCGAAAATCGGCATGTGGGCTTAGGTCGAACCTTCAAAATGCCATAACTTCGTCAAAACTCAACGCATTTTCAAAAGCTAGGGCGTTTTAATCATAGTTTGGCATTACTTTTAGTTATTTAGTTCATATTTTATGATATTTTAAACTTAACACAGTTTTTAAAATTTAACACAAAATCAATGCAATACAATCACAAAATTAGTGTACAAAAACTAGGTATCTAAATACCTTAAATTTAACCGTAAAAAGGCCAAAAATGCCACCACTAAGGGCAAAACCCATTTTAAATCAGATGTTCGCCGTCTGTCGCGACAAGCTGTCCCATTGAAAATGCCTAAATAATCCCGAAAACTGTAGAAAAAAGGCAAGAAGAAGCATAACGTGCGCATCTGACAAATTTGTTGGCTGCTGTAAATAAAAAATCGAAGTGAATTCTGGATTTACGTTTATAACAAATCAAATAAAAAAAAACAAAACTAACTCACGTAACTAATAAATAAGTTATATGTTTTTATTTGTAAAGAACAGTGCAAATATATTACAACAACTAGCCAAACTAGACGTGTTTAATTAATCGTTTCTGCAACAGTGCAGAGACAAAGACGATTGCGAACAAACACCACACACACACACACACAGACACACACACATACCAAACCCAAATGAAAATCACAAAATTTTCACAATTTAATCTGGCTATGTATATGATTTCATAGTTGTGTACATACAAAAAATAAATTTTAAAACAAACAATATTCAAGGGGCAAAGATAGCAAAGAATTATTGAAGAAGTGACTGCGTCAAAAAAGGTAATCTTCCCCACGCACCAGCCCCAACAAAGAACACTGTTCAAAAGTGATACCATATACACAAACACACACCTACACACGCACCCACATATATACATACACAGCAGAAAATTCCCATTCTGAGCTGGCCACAAAAAACAACAGCAAGCTAAATTTTCCATTAAAGTCCTCGCAAACAGCACAGAAACAGGTGCATTTGGAGTCGTCTCTCATTTTGTTGTTGGCTAGGAGGCAGCAACCACAACATGACAATCAAGCCAGTTAGTGCGCCCGCTGGCAAGCGTGTCGTCGATGCGGATGCCAGTGATGCCCATGTCGCCGGCCAGGTGGTCGCCATCGAGCAATCGGTTGTCAATCAAACGCATCGCAATGTTGTCATCGATGGGCATGGACAGGTACGTCATATTTATATATATGTATATGATATATGATATATATTCGATTCCAAACAGAGTCCACAGCGACGTGGGGAAGTCTACGATGAGCTAACGCGCACACATCGCTGCAGTCCACACAAGAGGTGAGTGCCGATTTCTAGGAATAAACACATTGCAACCAGCTGGCAGTCAAGTAAATTCAGCAATTTATAGCATATATGTTATATATTACTATAAAAATATAGTAATATTCTTTATGACTAAAATTATAAGCATTTAATCCCAGCTCTGCATAAGCAGCTAGACTGATTTTTGCAACGTGCATTATAATTTTAGTCATGCAATGGATATAATAATACTCTATATGATTAAAATTGTAAGTATAAGATAATGCTTCATCTGTATAAAAAGCTTAGCTGATTTATTCACGTAATCTGGATCATATATCCTGTGCATAAGCATTTCACTTAAATGTATATATATTTCATATTAATTGGTTATTCTCTCAATTTTTTTTACAGCACTCGCTCGAAGCGTCGCGAACATCTCGAAAGCCATGCCCATCATCACAAGCGCGATCGTTTGGAGCGCGAGAAACTCAACCTAAATCATCCGGCTGTTGTGGGTGGCAACGGAGCCGGCGTCACCAGTAAATGCAGCAGCAGTCCACATTCATCAGCGGTGGCAGCTGTCGTTTCCTCCACAGCAACAAGCAACAGCAGTCCGACCGTCGCCGTGGGTCGCAAATCACCCGAGCATTTGGGTCTGGGCTGTGCCAACGTGCCCAAAACGCAGCAGGCTCAATTGTCGCCAGCTGCTGGGGCGAGTCAGCTTAAGGCCGATGAGGAGACATTCTCTGGCTATAATAGCGGCGATGAGCATTCCCAGCCCAAGGAGCGCACCATTTCAGTCGAGGAATGGCAGCGACGCGACGAAGAGTTTGCCAAGTGCATGGAGAAGCGCGGCTACGAACTGAAACCAGTCGAGGAGGATGGTGCATGCCTCTTTCGCTCCATATCGCTACAAATTTACGGGGATGAGGGCATGCACGATGTCACACGGCAGCACACCATGGATTATATTGTAATTTCGATAATCATTTATATATATTTATAGACAATTAATATGCCTGCTTACAGCATGAGAATCGAGAATATTTTGGTCAGTTTGTCACCGAGGACATTAATGGCTACATTCAGCGTAAACGGGCACGCGACGCACACGGCAATCACATCGAGATCCAGGCCATATCAGAGATCTACAGTCGCCCCGTCGAAGTTTACTGTTATCAGTCGAGTGAGTCTTGTTGTCAATCTTTATATATATGAAATATATTATAAATATTATTCTAAAACATAAAAAATCAGAATGATAGTTCATTATCAGAGCGAGCACATCTCACATAGATCTTATTTAGTTAATTCTGCTGGTGAGCTGATTACTTATTCTGGTTCCGACACACTTGCAGCACCCATCAACATCTTCAATTCGGAGCAATCGCAGGCTGGTTATCCGCCACTGCGCCTATCCTATCAGCGAGGCTCACACTACAATGCTATACTAGATCCGTACAACGCCACTGTGGGCGTCGGCTTGGGCTTGGCTGGTTACAAGCCCGAGATTCAGACCAAGGAGGCAGTGCGTCTCAGCGAGCAGCTCGAAATTGAACAGGTGAGTTGGATGACGATTCAAGTAGCCAGCTCTCGACTCAATGAATACTTATTGCTTGCCAAACCAGACAATGTTCGAGGATAAGCTAAAGACTACAGACTGGGAAGCCACCAATGAGGCCATCGAGGAGCAAATCGCACGCGAATCCTATTTGCAGTGGTGTCGTGATAATATGCAACGTTCAGGTAGCAACAACACAGCCGCCGGCTCGGCCACATCGTCGACAGTGACGTCGGCGGAGGCGCTCACTGACTCGGATGCCTCGCCATCCAAATATTCGAGCGATGGAGGAGGTGGCGGCGGTTGTGGCGGCATCGGCGGCAGCAGTAGTCTTACTGGCAGCAATACAAACGCCAAGAGTGCAGCAGCAACGCTAAGCAGCTCCTCCTCCAGCGTCGATAATGAGAGCCCAGCCACGGTTGGTTTTACGCTGTCACCGAAAACGCTTAGCCAGTTTACGCACAAGCTGCCGCCAGAGGTGAATGAGCTGGGTGGCTACGATAGCGATGCCACGGACATGAGCAGCACCAGCTCTGTGGGCCACTGCGGTGGCAATTCCTCGCCCAACACAGCAGCAGCAGCAGCACAACGCTCCTCCTCCACCTCCTCTTCCAGTAAATTGAGCAAATCGCAACGTCGCAGCAATGGACTGCGGAGCAGCAAGAAACGTCGACATGAGGCACGCGAGGCAGCCAATAATAGGTACTATAATTGTTTTATATATACGGAACTGAACAGTTAAATAGGTGTGCAGCCAAATCATTTAATAATTAAGCCATAAACTTCAGATTTTCGTTAACTGTCGGCATTATTACAAATTGGATATATTGTATTTTGGACAAGATATTTACACTTTGTTGAATGTGCACAATTTATATTCATCACACCTATTTTACTGTCCAGGTGTGCACATATTATTATCTACTTAAGTTAAATGTATTATGCTTGTAGTGTGGTGGAAGTGCTGGAGACGCCGCAGCGTAAAAGTCCCAAGCGTGACGCTGCAGCACCAACAGCACCGCCGCGTGCTTACACTCCGGAAGCGGAACAGCGGCCATGCACCTCGAAGCAGTCATCGCAGTCGCCGCCAAAGCGTGTCGATGCTGCACAGTCACCGGCCAAGCAGAGCTATTCCAGTTTCTATCAGGAGCTGCTCGAGGCCTCCTACGAGGGTCAGTAAATGGCGTACTTCTATATATATGTATATATATATATCACTTACAAGCTATTCTTTACAGGCATCAATGAGAGCGAAATGCTGCAGCGAGCCATCCAATTGTCGACACGCGATTATATGGACGATCAGAAGCGAAAGTATTTGAGCGGACCGTAGAAATCAGAGGCGGCAGATCTGGTCTTCTTTTGTACAGTGATTAAATTTCTCTTTTCGCAACGAAAACAAAACAAAAACACAAAACTAACCAAAAAAAAAAACTAAAACACAAACATGTGCGACTAATAACAAAACCGCAAACTCTTCAGTGAGCAAGTGTCTCCAGCAGGAGTCACAAACACACACACACACACACATCTATACGTTTATATATATACATATATAGTATATAAACACATCATGTTCTGATTTAAGCAGCTGTTCGTTAGCATTAAAAAACTAGCAGATTTTTGAGTTAATATTCAAGCAGCAACATTTTAACGTTAGACTTGATGACTCATTATTATCTGCAAAATCTCTGCGATTTAGCCGTTACTCTCTATTCTCTATTCTATACTCTACAAAGCCCTCCTCGTAAAAGTAGTAGTACCCTTCCACAATTTCGTACACTAACTTAAGCTTACGTGTATTTTTTAAATAACTTTACTTAAGCTGTACGCAGGCATGGCTCATTCAATTCAGTATATATTAAGAACAGCACGTACATATGATAATAATAAAAAATACACATACATCTATACATAAATATACAAACACAAAAACCTGCATACATTTACATGAATATTTAACTATAATTGTATTACTTGATTGAACATAATAAATGGTGCATAATAAAACGTAATAAGTATTAATTCATAATATTCAAGAAAAACAACACAGAAAATTTAAAACCGAAGATTGAGATTAAATACATATATATAAATATAAGTATGTATTATAGGTTCGAATATCCAACCGACAAAGGATAACAGCAGGAGCAGTTCACTTAAACGAAATTCAATGTCCTTGCTACGCTTTGTCCACTGTACAGGTGCGCGGGGCAACATTCCATCGCTTTCAATATGGTCAAAAATTAGGGGCATGCTGGGACAGCCACTAGGCTGATTGCAAGATGTCGGCATCCACAGATGGAATTCAAATTATAACTCGGATATGTTAAATAGGTTTTCTAACCAAAAAAAAAAATATAAGAAAAATGCTCTTCGAAAATTGTGTGAATAATATTTATGTGAAAATAATTCCCACAGCAATATTGTATTTACAAATGTTTGTTTTAATCGGTGTTATCAAAAGTATTTGTAGTACATTCATAATATCTAATTCGAACTTATAATTAAATTGCATTTTTTATTTTTCTTTCATTCGGTAATTGGAGTACATAAATAGTTTGCTGCATTTACACCGTGTTTATATATATAATTTATATATATATATATATCTGTACATAGATTCGATTTATACAAAAATACATTTCACTAAAATACGCGATTCACGATATAAAATTATATTAATATCTTTGCACATTTTGTCTTAAAGTATTTTGTGGCAAATCGGCCGATCAGAATATCACATCGGCGCACTGGGACCTTGATACATGATGGATATATATATAGATTTAAAAAAAGGATTTTGTCAGAGAATTGAGTATGGAAGAAGTTGTTATTGAGATCAAGTTGAGAAAGGGATTAGTATTTTTAACAAAAAGTAGTTTTAAATTATAAATTAAACAAATTAAGATTGTTGGCAGTATTATATCTCAAATAACCTTTTAACATAAAATCAAATCATTAACAATATTATCACCTTTGACATCTGCACTTAAGCTTAAAATACAAATGAATTAAGAATATGGCTTTATCGATTCGACAAAAGAATAAGTTAAACAATATTTTGGTCCCAGTTTTATAGCACTTTTACGATTAAGTTTGTGTCACGTGTTGTTTCCTAGGAATTAATTGTACAGTGTTTGAAGGAGATGCCTTCGAAATATTTGCTATTGCATTGCCAAATATCGTCAACGATATTTGTTGCCATATATATATATATATATATATATGTTTGTGTGTACATCCGATTTGTGTGAGTCAATTAAATTGCGTGGACCGAAAGTTGTATTTTTTAGATTTGAATTTTAAGCAGCGGCAACAGTTGCTGCCGCCTGCCTGCTTGTCAAAAAGTGTGGCAAGGAGTTTGCTTCTTGAATTTTGCTTTAACTGACTTTACAAAAATCATTTGGCTAATTTAACATTTGCTGTTGCTGCTGCTGACCAGTTGTTTGTTGTTGCTGTTGCTGTTGTTGTTGCTGCTGTTGCTGGCTGACGACAATGTGATGTTGCTGCTGCTGCTGCTGCTGTTGCTGCTGCTGTTGTTGTTGCTGTTGTTGCAGCTGCAACTGTTGCTGATTGGCATGCTGGACGGCAGCGGCTGTTGCCGCTGTGACAACCGGTTGCAACATGCTGGTGCCATTCTCGCGCCGCACATGACTGTTCAGCTCGGCCTTGACCCGACGCGCAATGTGGGATCGGGTGTGTTTGCGCAGATGATCCTTGCGATAGAAACCCTTGCCGCACTCCTGGCACTGATGCCGCTTCTCGCCCGAATGGATGACAAAATGCAGACTCAGTTGCTCCTTGCGTTTGAATGCCTTCAAGCACACCGTACATATGTATGGCCTTTCCGGATTATGTGATTGCTTGTGGCGCGTCAAGTGATCCTTGCGCTTAAGCGATGCCTGACAAATGTCGCACACATATCGTCTCTCCAGATTATGCCCCACCAGATGCACCTCAAGCAACTCTGGTTCGGGATATGCCACATGACATTCGGGACACATATACAATGGACTACCATCCAGAGCAGTGCTCATCCGTATTTCGCCCGGACGCAGTTTGGGTTTGCGCTCTTTGGAGCGCTTTTTGCGCTTCTTCTTCTTAACACCACTGACCGCTGTCGAGCTGCTTGCCCCTGCCGCCTGCGTTGCCAGTTGCAATGTTGCCTGTTGTTGCTGCTGTTGTTGTTGTTGTTGTTGTTGTTGTTGCTGCTGTTGTTGTTGTTGTTGCTGCTGTTGTTGTTGTTGTTGCTGATGCAGCGACTGCTGCTCCTGCTGAGGTATGCTGATGGTTGTCGTTGTGCCAATCGTATTGATGCCAATGGCAGCACCTGGTCCCGTTTGCACCTGCAGCACCTGTTCAAGGAGATTTAATTATTCGATTCGTATATATGAAAAATTCTCACTAGATATTAGTAAATCGCCATTGAATGGTTAATCATCCCATTGTTCAGAAAGTACATTTCTCAAATTATTGTGACTTTCGAACTTAAAAAAAAATGTAGACAAAAATATGTTTAATATATTCTAGAATTCATGTACTTAACTTGAAGGAACTTAAGATTTCACGGGGATTCAACACTTGTTGCTGAATTTTAGGATGTAGGATTTTTTCTAAAAAAAAATTTTACAATTGCAAAAATATGTTTTCTATTTAATTAGATATATTTTCTATTACTAAGAAAAACTTTGCAAAAATAGTAAACAAAATTTGCATATTTAATTATATTCGGGATATTAATTTTTGGGTGATTTACTAAAATGTAGGTAGATTTTTTTCTGAATATTATTTACTAGTCGTACCACATTCTGCTGTTGATTCTCCTTTTTGATGTTCTCCGCGGAGTACTTGAGGAAGTGGTGCAGCGACAGTGGCAACGTATTGGCCGGAAGATGCGAGAGGTAATCGGCAACTGTGGTGCCGGGCGTGATCGTCTGCCAGGAGGTATTTTGTAGCACTGTGGCAAGGGAGGGAGATTATTAAATGGCTTAAATGGAGAACTATTTGGCCAACTCACCTTGTTGTTGCAATATGGCATTGCATAGATCCTGTGTCAGTTCCTGTGGCGCCACCACTTGTTGCTGTTGCAGCTGTTGCTGTTGTTGCTGTTGTTGCTGCTGCTGCTGCTGCTGACCAGAGCCGCTCGCCTGCAACGCATCCACGGCGCTCGTCGTTGCACTTGCCGCATAAACAGTTGCATATTGCGGTTGCTGCTGCTGCTGCTGTTGCTGCTGTGTGGCTGTTGCAACCAAATGCCCATTGTATTTATCGCCCTGCAACGTCTCCTCCTGCCCGCTGCGAAACTTGTTGCCAGCAGCGCCACTGACGCTCGCTTGACTAAAGTGCGTCAATGACGTCACCTGCTGCTGCTGCTGCTGTTGGTGTTGCTGGTAGCGATTGCTGCTGCTGGCAGACTCCTGTTGCTGCTGCTGCTGTTGATTGTTGGTGGCCGCAGTCACATCGGCATCGCCGACGGCGACAGCAGCAGTCGAGACCGTCGACACCAACGGCGACGTTGTCGTCGTAAACTGCGGCAACCCGGGAAAAGTGTTGCCAAACGGTGTAAAATTCATTGTGCGTTCGTTGTGCGGCTGCTCCTCAAGGAATGCTGGGGAATCGGAAGATTAGTTGTACGGCGTTTGCGTCGGAGCGACTGAAAGTTGAATAGATTACCGATTATTTTGTGTGATTTTATTTAGTTCTCAAATTGAGAAGTGAAAATTTTCAATTTAAATTATATTTGAAATTATATTTATTTATTCTTAATTTAAAATTTGCTTAAACTTAATACCTGCTAATTAATTCCAGAGCAGAAATTAAATATAAGTCCATCGAAATTAAGAAATTTGAAATTCTCACATGAATTCTTATCCAATTAAAAATACTGCTAAATCGTACTAATGTTACTGACTTAATAATTTTAATAATATTAATAGTAATAGTAATAATAATAATTGTAATGAAAATTATAATACTATAATAAATAATTAATAATAATAATAAATAATAGCTAAAGAAGCTTCAAAGAAATTTAAAAATGATCAACTCGCCTTTGCAATTTGCAGGCTAGTAAAATTATATAATAAATAAATACTAAAATACAAAAAATATAGTCAGAAAGCTATGCAATTTGTGTGGCAACCTGTATTGTAAGGTTAAATCAAATAGAGATACATATATCGAATTTAAGGTTAGGCCAGTCAGACTTGTGAATGAAAAGTGAAAACGCAGCCGCTGTTATTATTTTGACTGCTCAAACGCGCACTCACAATCCTACTCACACACACAAATGCATAGACTGCTAGTACATACATACACATATACACACATACATATTTGCCGGCAGCGTGAGCAGCCACAAAAAGAGCGGCAAACCTGCGCGCAATACGAAAAAGGCACGAGCACAAAACTACCGAGCACAGTGGTTCCAGTTCCATTGCACAAACTGCATGCAATGTTCTAATTAAATATATATGCAATAATAAATCATCACTGACATTATTCATAAAATGTATATATTGATTTTATTTGCATTTATTTAAAATTCGTATAATATTTCGCAAAAAGGCAATTTTAACAATAAATAATTTTCGTCAAAAATACACGCTATTTGTACCGGTGTGCAACTGCCCGCTTTTAGTATGTCGGCACATTCTGATTAGGTTAGGGTTGTCCTGTCAGCATGCATGTGTTTGTGTGTCTATGTGTGTGTTTGCGTGTGAGCTATTTTATAACAATAATTCAACGAAATTGCTGTAAAAATCGACACAAAATGAAAATTATTTGATTTATGCACACGTCTAAGCCAACGATGGACTAATAAAAACGGTGCAAGTGTCGGGTTAAAGGCAAATTTTTAGCCATATCGATTTTCACTAAGTAAGCAAATTAGTGTCGCTTTTAATTGAGAGAGCAACACAAACACACACACACACACACAATTACACACGCCCACCCACACAGGCAACCGCACAGAGTCAAGCAACTTAGTTCAGGATAAGTGTCGCAAAACAATAAGAATCGGGCACATCTTTATTAAATGTGACAAAAATTGGACTTTCACTCGGGTAACCAACAACGGTTCACGGAGTTTTATTTGATTTTCATTTTTTCATTTTTTTGCTTTTGGTTGAGCTCGTGACACAATAAATCAAACTCCGGAGACAAAGACAAAGAAATGCCGCTGCCGACGTTGACGTTGTCTCCGCAGCCGATCGGCTGGACAGCAATGTGAAAGTGCAACCGTATTTTGGCATACGCTTTTTCATTTCTTTAGTGCTACGTGTTCGCACACACACACGCACACAGACACTGCAGCGTCAGTGAGTCAGAAGAGACGAGCGAATGCGAATCCCGCGCGGCGGCATTTATAAAAAAAAAGGAAAATGAAGAAAAACACAAATGTTTGTATTTGTTCGCCCTGGCTAGGCCGTGGAGTAAGAATGGGAGTGTGTGCCCAACTGCCGTTTACCGTTGCACTGCTTGCGCTGACGTCGCTGCGACTGCAGACTGCAACTGCAGACTGCGACTGCGACAGCCCCACACCAGACCAGTGCGAAATGCGGAGCCCGTCTATGTCTGTGTCTGTGTCGGCTGCCGCATTCACGACAGGGCCACCTAACGGCGTGTGGCGTAAGTTTGCTACTGACCCGCCGTCATCTCGTTTTTGCACTCCCAACTTCTCTCCTTTTTGGGCACGAGACAAAAGCACGAGTCGAGCTGCCGGCATTGTTACACATGTGTGCGTGTGTCTGTATGTCTGCTAGGGACGAGAGAGAGCACAGGACAGAGACGAGCGCGAGTTCGTATTTTTTTGGGCTTGCTCTCTCCCTCTCTATCTGTGTATTGAAAGTAGTTAGCAAAATTAACGGTTTTTGTTTGTTTGGTGAGTAAACATGACATTTCTATTGTTGTAGAAGTTAATATTTGTAGATTAGCAAACAATCAGTAAAAGTAGTAATAATTAATAAAAAGTGATATAAAAACAAAATATTAAAAGTTAAGGCCTTTTCAAAGTAGACAGCTAAATTTTATAAATGTGTGTGTGTGCATTTGCAAATGCATGCATGTATGTGTGTGAACATAAACTGTTAACTCTAAATTCTTATTGGCTCTCTCGATCTTCTGATTTACTCTTTGAACTCTCCACATGAACCTCTGATTCTTAGTTCGTATTGATCGTTGGCTGGCTCGATCTTGTGATCTACTCTTTTTTCTTTTTCATCCCAAGGCTAGTCTTTCATTCAAATTGGTTTATCTGTGTAGACAGGTAGTATATTTTTTTATGTTCTTGTTTTTAGTTCTAACCATTTATTGTCTAGTTGATGGACTTAAAAAAAGTGTTGTTTGTTGATCTGATACTAAACTAATTCTGTTTCGCATCTACTATTTATTCAGCTTTCGCTTTTGATATCTTATTTACCACATTTTCATTACGTAATGAGCTTAACATTTGGCAAGTCGTAGTTTTTTAAATAACCTTGAAATATTCTCTTTGCTTCTATAAGGAGGATTATATATTAATATATCTTAAATTTATATTTTAATAAATCTTACATCTACTATATACATATATTGGGCAGCCCAAGGATAATTATTTATTTATTTTTTTAAATTGAGATTAAAATATTTTATTTGAAAGATTTTAATTTTAATTTAATTTAATTTGTTTCTTAGTTTTTGTATTTTATTAGTCCTCTAACACTAGTTTATTAAATATTAAAAAATAACTAAAACAGTTAATTGAACTCGCAATAGATTTAATTAAAATTTACTTAATATTCGATGCTTTTGAGTTGGTCTCTTAAGATCTGGGTCATTCGAGGTCATTCTGGGTCAGTCTGGGTCAGTCTGAGCATGCAGTTATCAGTTAATCAACCACCGAAAATTGCCTGCAATTAGCCAGCCAAACAAATCACGGGTTCACTGGCCACACACACACGCGAAAATCCGGAGGAAAGTCAAGCAGAAGTAGGCAGGAGGCAGATGGAAGCAGGAGCAGGGGTCGAGGTGGAGGTGCAGTTGTGTGGTGCAGAATGCCGCCACATTGGTGGCACAACAACAAAGATGCCGAACTGACACTGGAATTTATTGGCATACAAGGCCAATCGACGAAATCAGGCCACGCACACGAATCATCATCAGCCAACCAAAGGGGCAAGGCATAAAGGTTATAAGGCCAGCAACCTCCAACCCCACTCAAGTTGAGGTAAATGCACTTGCAACAATTGGAGTGGGTTGCAACATTGCAATCGGCATTTGGAGTAAGAACCGAGCGCACGACTTTTGACTAGACTAGGAGAGGAACTGCAGCTCTCCCGCATGTGTGTGTGTGTGTGTGTGTTGTGTGTGTTGGGGGTGCATATTGCGTCATCATCGTCGACGTCGTCGTCGTGAAAAGCGAACAACTCGCGCCCGTGGCGCGTTTCTGGTCAACAAACTGGCAATGTGAATGTGTTACAAGTGGATGACGCTTGCAACCAGCAGCAGCAGTGGCATTGGCAGAGGCACCACCAGTGTCAAGTGGGTGCCCATTTCCACCGAGTGTGGCAGGAGGAGCAGGGCTGTGGCCTGGCCGACTGTTTGGCAAGACGAAATGAGGCTGAGTGCAAGTTCTCGCGCCCATTGCATTTGTTGTTTATCATCCCGATTCTCTCTCTCTCCATCTCTCTCTCTCTCTCTCTCTGTATCTGTCTCTGTCTATTTGCGGGCATGAAAGTGAAACTCCGCCACACGGCACACGGGTTTTGCTGTTGCTGTTGTCGTTCCCTTTGCCGTTGTCGTGACTGGTGACTGTGGCCATGACCCACGTCTGCAGAATGCAACTCCGGCGAACGCAAACACACACAACATACACATCGCACAAATCGCACACATCGAGGTTTGATAACAACCGGAAACGCGGTCATAATACACACACACAACACACGCACAAATTGGCGGGCGTATGCGTAATTTGATGGCCATAAGTACGTATACGTATACGAGTTCTATGATTTTGAGAGTATTTCATTCATGTTCCATTCTTGTGCTCTTTCTAGTCATACTCACTTTAAGATAAGTATTCATACGCATACTTATCTCAATAAGATTAGCTGTAAACCTTTAATAATGTCACTAAGTTGTACTGAATAACTTTAGGTTGTCATCGACTGTGGTTCTTTAATATGCAGATGATCTTAAATTTTAAAATCTGTTTTCTTTTGGCTTTAGGTAACATCTTTTCTTATCGATAAGATAATTAAATACATTTTATGGACATGTACGCGGCTCCCTTCGCAATAAAACCCTCCTCGATAAGAGTTCTCCAAAGCACATGTAGTGATAGGATTATGAATCTAGCTGCAGGTGCAAATGTGTACCTGAATAATGTACTAAGCAGGATAGAGAATAATTGTAAATAAATTTGCAAATTGTCGTTTTATATCACCTATTTAGTTGAACTTGTGCTCTATTATTTTCCAATTTGTTTATCTTTCAAGTTTCTAAATTTCTTTTATTACAGTTCTTGTAAACATAAATAAAAAGAATATATTTTATCTGATTCTAATCATTTATTTTTATATTATTTAGACATTTTTAATAAATAAAAAGTGTAAGTTCAATATTAAATTAAATTGTAAAAGAAATTAAAGCCAAAAGTAATACAAATAAAGTATATATTATAAGAGGATTGTGGCAACCAGAAAAAAACAAGTCAGGCAACAAATAAGAGTTAGTAAAGAAAGTAAAAAAAGTTAAAGACAGAGAAAGAGAGAAGAGAAAGAGAGAGATACAGTTAAAAAAATATAATATAAAGAAGATATTTCAACCGAGAATAGGTAAATTAAAGCATTTTAATGAACATACAAAATAACTAATATAAATAACGAAAAATATAAAGAAGCAGGTTTTTGAAATTGTAATACTCATAAGCTTACTTGTTTCTAGTGATGAGTGTTGAGAATGATTAGACAAGATCTGATTTCCATTTGATTTCACGCTTAAAACTGGGAAAGTAAGACGCGTCGTATAATGCAGAGCGCAACGGAACAAAGCTCCTACAAACCGAGTTGCGAATTGACGTAGTGTCGATGTTGACGTTATAACGTAAACTGATTTAAAGTGTGTCCGTTTGATGGTCAGCAGCCGGCCGGCGTATAATGGGCCGATGACCGGGCGCCTAAAATCTGTGTAGAGTTTGGTGACGATGATAAGGATGAAGAGGAGGAAGTTTGGAGAGGGAGGCTGTTGCCATACAGTTTCCCAAATGTGTGTTTGTCCAAGTCAAACTCTTTAAAATCTCGATGCCAATACACACACACATCATACAGAGAGAGACTCACACAAACACACACATACACATACCCCGTTGACAGGCACGCACTATGCTGGAAAGTTGGGACTCCTCGCTTTCGCTTTTGTGTTTGTTGTCTCGTTTGCTTAGTGCTCGTTTCGTCTACTCTCTTTGTGGGCGCTCGCAATCTCTCCCTCTATCCTTCTCTCTCGCTCTGTCTGTCGTTCTGTGTGTTTATCTATCCCTGTCTATAACACAGACTCTCCGCTCGCTGGACAATTTACAGTCGCGAGCTCGCCGGCAATGCAACAGTTTTTTTCACAATAGATTTTTATTAGCTATTTGTGTTGTATGTGTGTGTATCCAAAGCAAAACTCATTAAGACAATTACATACATATGTGTGTGTGTGTGTAAGCGTATATTTGCATTTATGTACATACATACATATTTATTGAGATGAGCATATTGAAACATGGCGCCAAACATTTAGTAAATAGTACTGAAAGGGGACGTGGTATGGTGTGGCGTGAGTTTGTGGTTATATGCACATATGCCTATGTACTTATATACACATATATATTGTGGTTGCATATAGATACAAAACATATGTATGTACAATTACACGCTTGCATGTTATTCAATTCACAAAAATTTATTAATTTTTAATGCCCGCCACAAAATACACATTTTTAATTGGCAAATAAAATAATTGCATCAGTATGTAATTTTTTAAATATTTTAAAATTGGCTCATCTTGTAGCTTAAAACATAATTTTCAAGAAAACAAATTGCATACTTTTTGGGGAACCAATTATTTTCAAAAGCAGACTTCTTTGGCCTGTTTTTTTCATTGAGCTTTATTGCTGTATAATTCTTCTCTTCTGTTTTGCCACATTCTAATTGCATTCTCTCTTTTGCTTGAGCTTCTTCTTTGCAGCTGAAGCAGAAATTCCACTTAGATTTTTTTTTTTTCATTTTCCATTCCTTTTTATTGCTTTCTAATTTTACTTCGCATATTACGTTTTTTTTTTTCATCTCTTTGTGTTTGTATTATGCGTTTTATCTATGCTTTTTTAATATGTTCTTTACCTATTATGGGCACATAACCTCAATCTTCTTTTTTTTAGTTCACAATTCACAGCACATAACTATTGCGAACTAAGCTAACAGAATTTTAACAGTTTTCTTCTTAAAGAGCTTTCAGTGCAGCTCTCCTTTGAAATAGTTTTGTGTGCCAAGTGCAACGGTAAATGCTAAAATGGACCATCTACAACAAAAGGAGCAACAAAAATTGCAGCTGGCGTTGGCACAAAATCTAAACAAGCACAAGCCAGAGAAAATTCCCCCTCCCAGCTTTAGCCGGGGCCAAGGTCAAAACGAAACGAACGAGTCGAAAAAAAATATAAAAAAACGCCCACAAGCTGCTCTTCTATTCCAACACACAAAAATTGTTGGCCAACGAAAACTAACCGAAAAACTAAAAGTGACTCTCGACTGGAGCAGACAACAGTGGTGTGAGGCAGATGCAGGGGGAGGGGTTTGAGGGAGTTGCATGCAGTTAGTCTGCGCCGAAAATTCATTCATAAAATTCTAAAACGCGCTAAAATCTAAAATTCTAAACAAACGGGCACACATCATAGGGCACACACACACAAACATACATTTGTATCTATAGCGAGCATAGATGTGTACAAGTGTGTGTGTTTGGTGTTTTTTGGAGTGTGTTTGTTGGAAACGCGTAAAAGCGCCGTAGTAGTAATAAATAATAAGAAAATGAAAAAACTATGTTACTTGTTACTTTAACTGTGCCACACGCTGCTTGCAAAAACTATGCAACTGCTAAAAAGCATATGTTTTGCGCACAACTGTACTTGCTGCAAAAACGTTATGATTATTTTTAGCTGGCAAATCAAATTAAGGCAATAAAAACAAAAAAAAAAAAATGTATATATTTATATTAAAATGTGTATGCAAAAATAATGCTATCTATTGTCCTCTCTCGCTCGCTCTTGTAGGCTCCATGCCTACATAAATACATAAGCTTACGTGTCTGTGTGTGAAAAAATGCATTTCTATATTCTAGACATACACATGTATGTGTGTGCTTGTGCATATGTTAAAGCTAAGGCCTACGCGAGAACAACAACAGCAAATCTCTCTTTTGCTGTGTGAGAGAGAGCGAGAGAGAGCACAAAATGCAGCTATGCGTTTTTATGCATGCTTGTCTCTGAATATATGTGTGTGTGTGATTGTGTGTCTTTACATGTGTGCGTGTGTGCACTAGCAAATTGCAACAAACTCTACACAAAAAGGCGGCTGCCCAAAAACAAAATGCAATCAAATGGCAAAAATTTTGCCAGACTGCTGCAATGCAACTAAAAACAAAATGTGTTCGTTGCGTGTTGTTGTTGCTGCAACTGCTGTATGCAACATATACAATCACACAGCTACCTCCATTCCACCTCTTGCTTGAATAAGCCAGACAGTTGCAGCAGTAGCAAAAACATTTTGCAGCATTTTAGTTACATTTTCTATACATACATATATATACATATACTCGTACATATAAATATATATATACGTATATATATATTTGTATGTGTGTATATATAAAACAAAATGTCAGCACATGCTTTTTAGGGGTTTGAGTGTAAATGTCCTGTGTGTATTTTATATATGTATATATCTATATGAATAATCCATGTATATATAGAAATTGCATCCCTTGGCTGCAACTGAATAAAATGTGCATAAAATAAATTTCATTTCATTTAAAATAAATAAAATCTGCTCTCATCCAACAAAACAAGGACTTATACTAAATGCAGACAGTATAACAATAGAGGAGGACAAGGGGAGGGGTGGATGGGGCTGGGCAACTTCAATTTATTCCATTTGCATGCATTTTAATTGATAGCTGAGCTGCTTTTGTTTTAGTTGCCAGGCGTTGCCTGCTTGAGTGCAGGTAATTTATTTATCTCAGAAAATATCGTCAATTTCAATGGCTTAAGATGCCACTTCTCCTGTCTCAAGTTGCATGCAGCAACTTTATTTTATGCTTGCAGGCATAAATGAAAATCCTTTTTTTAACGCAAATACAAAATATGTTTAAAGGCTGCCACACAACGTTAGCAGCGAGAAAAACAGATATTCAAGCCCTGAAATGTAGGCAATGGAAATTATTCAAAAACTAGGCTCTTAAGCAATTAAGATGAAGATTAAGAATGTAATAAAATATATTTATATCAATTGATACAGTAAAAAAATTTTCAAGCGAAAACACTTGTATTTAAGACATTTTAAAAATATTTCTTTTATTTAATTAAAATTATTCAATATTTAACTTTTTGTATATTTTGCTTGTATCGACTGACTTTAGTTGACATGAAACAAATAAGTAAATAAATAAATAAGGAAACAAATAATATGTACAACCAATTAAGCTTGGCTGTTTTTGAAAGATACTTGCAGTCCAAAATTTATTAGTACTATATAAATAAGTAAATATAAGTCAACTAAATAATAATATTTTCTAAAGTTTAAAACGTGTTTGGAGTAAATAAATAAAACGAGTCCTCTTACATTATTATAAATTATGCGCACAAATAGGGCCTTAAACTTCGAGAACTGCTAAATGTGAACCAAATAAAAAGTGTTGTGGTATCCAAAAACAAACTGCTGCATGCCACAACCGCAGCTGGGCCATAAAATATGGCATAATCAGGGAAGAGAGCATCAAAATGCCGTTTCATAATCAGGCTCGCAAGAAAGACAGTTAAACTGGCAGAGAGAATGAGAGAGGGAGAGACAAAGAGAGGTGCGTGGGGGGAGTAAACATTAACCAAAAACGGTTGGCTAAAAGAGGAGTAACGTCCTCGACCTAGTTCAATGTCAATGTCATTGTGCCACATTATCGTGGCGACGTCAACGGCAACGGCGACGTCGTCCTTTTAGCCAGGCTTGGCCTTGGCTGGAGTTGGAAACGAGCGCACGAGTCGAGGCCACGGCCACGGCCACGAACATTGGGCCCAAAGTGGCACAACACACGGCACACTGGGGGCACCCTGGACTCTGACTCAGGCCAGGAGCACCACCAAAGCCCCCACCTTGCCACAAAAACACCCACCAACAGGCTCAATCAGATTCAGCGACGATGCTGCAGCGATGCTGGCGTTGCATGTCAGGCTTTGGTTTGGTGGCGACAATATCCTTGCACTTGTGCGAGTCCTGCGCCTGCCTGGAGGGGGGCACAGCACAGCAACCTTGCAACCTTGCAACCAATCCGCCAACAGCAGCAGCAGCAGCACCAACAAACTCAACTCGTTGCCTCCTTTTCCACCCATTTTGTTGTTTTGTCTGTGCCGGGTGCAAGGACCACATTCCCCGTTCCCCCAACACACCCACGTTGCACTCGTTTGCTGCAGTTGTGGCATGCAGGACACCCAGCGCCAGACCTGAAAATCAACGCCTAAAGCGACCCCAAAACTCAAACCAATTTGATTTTAACTCCAACTCTCCGACTCTCTCTTTCGCTCTCTATCTCTCTCTCTCCATCAGTCAGCATCGCCCGGCAAAGTCTCCAAAGCGCCGCTAGACAAATGGGTTTGAGTTTTGTTGCTTTTCGCTTCGTTTCGTTTCGTTTTCTCCATAAAATGCGCTCTCAACATGGTTATAGTACATGTGTGTGCATTTTGGGGGTTCTCTATGCGTAGTTTTACCGTTTGAATTGATAGCATGTCGTCAAGGGCAACGTGCAAATATTTGGGACAGGGTTGCTCACTGTTCGAAACGCACAAATAAAGAAAATTAGGAATGTTATTATTAAGTGGTAAATTATATTAATATTTAGAAAATACTGCCATGAATCACATGCCACTGATTTAGTTAACATTAAATAAATAAATAAGAATTTGGTTTTAAATCAAATTTGATTAGTGTGTATTTAAATCTTTATAAGTTAACATTTAAGAGATATTTATAGTTATTAATCTAAACTAGTGTCATCTATAAAATAATTGTATTTTTTTAATCTTTAATTAAATTAATTTATTTTATTAAATCATTTTATTAAATCATATCATAAACTTAATTAGTTTTACTCTATCTACTTTACTATTTTCCAGTTTACAGAACGTTTGACGCGTGCTACCTTGAAAATCGAAAAAAGGCCAAATGGTGCTGTGAATCAAGCAACAGTTGTTTACAGCACTTGTTATTCGATTGACCATTGCAGAGACCGTTTAACAGACTGTGCAAGTGAGCGAGAGAGAGAGAGAGATTGTGTGCTCTCGAAATGGGCTAAGAATCATAGTAGGTAAAAAACGCAGTCAAAACACAATACAAACAGTGAACAAGTCGCATTCCACCGCCGACTGCGCAGTCACACCATGAGCAGCAGCAGCAACAGCAACAGGCAGCTGCGCAGACGCTTTGACTACGTGTTGAGTCAGTGCGCGTCGAGATCTTCAGCGAGCGAGTCGCCGAATCTGGTGAGAGAGTAAAGCAAAGCAAAGGTAGAATAAAAACAACTTTAAAAATATGCGCGTATATTTTTAGTGCTCTCACCCCCTCTCGCTCTACATCTGTGCGCTAGTGTGTTGAACTTTCTTCCGCTGCGGGGCTCTTTTGCATGTAAATTGTGCTGGGTTATTTGTGGACAGAGGCATACGAAGACAACAACAAGTGGCTGCGCAGACAGCGTAGGAAAGTGCAAAAACCAACAAGTTGTTTGGCAAACGTGGCAAAAAACAACAACAAATAGACACAAACAGGTGTGAATTTAATTAATAATTGTTTGCACTTATATATAAAAATATATATAAAGTGAAAGTGCTAACAAATAATTTAAAAAAAAAATAAAAAAAAAAACAAGAAAATAATAATTCTCACGCTGCAACAAAAGTGACGACAATTGTTGTTTATATCATGTCCATTGTACAGCGACGCAAAGCGACTCGCTCTAAGTCGAAACAGCAACAACAGAATGTTGTCGAAAATCAAAATGAGCAAAACGAAAGACTTCACTTTCGCAGCCGTTCAGCAACGTCAGTCGCAGCAGCAGCAGCAACAACAGCAGCAGCGTCAGCCTCCGTCAATTGCAATTCACCTTCACCACTGTGCTGTAATGGCATGCTGCCCACCACAGCAGCGAACATGCTCAACTGTTGTTGCCGCGACATTAACTGCCATTTGAATACTCCGCTAGGGCTGCAGCTACGCGGCAGCGTCGAACGACAGCGACGCTCAGAGAGTCGCCAATCGTTTCGAACTGAGTCGTCAAAGGCGTCGCAGTCAGCAGCAACACCTACCTCTGCGTCGCAAAAGTCCCATTCGCGTTCGCGCTCATGTTCGTGTGACGATGACGACGACGGCGATTCGGCGGCCAATGTTGTCGATCGTCTGAAGAGTCAGAGTGGAGACATTGAAAACAGCGCTGCGACAGGCACGCAATTAACCGTTAGCCTGCATATCGACCTTATCAGCTGGACTCTCTTTCTGCTTGCGTTCTTCACGCGTTTCTACAAGTTGGCAACGCCGCCAAATGTGGTGTGAGTAAAGTTAATATTATGCGGTGTCTGCTTAGAGTTTCTGTTCGTTTTGCTAAACTCTTCCCTTTTTCAGTTTCGATGAGCTGCACTATGGAAAATATATTTCGCATTATATGCGCAACATATTCTTCTTCGATCAGCATCCGCCGCTTGGCAAGCAGTTGATTGCTGGTCTGGTCAGTTTTGCCGGCTACGATGGCAATTATACATTTCCACGAATTGGTGCCACCTATGCGCCAAATGTGCCAATTTTCTGGCTACGCTTTCTGCCCGCTCTCTGCGGCAGTCTGCTCGCACCGGCGGTCTACAAGTTACTGCTGCAGGCGCAGCTACATCGCTGGGCCGCTTCGCTTGGCGGCCTGCTCATCGTTCTCGACAATGCGCTGCTGACGCAATCGCGTTTCGTTCTAATGGAATCGATGCTGCTGCTCGCAAGCACCGTTGGAATTGCCTGCTTACTGCGCTTCCAACGCTGCGCACTCGGCTCGCTCAACTGGCTTAGCAGCGGTGCGTCGGCTGCGCTGTTTCTGGCCTGCGCCGGCTGCGTTAAATATGTTGGCTTCCTGGCGCTTGCACTCGCCGGTTATCTGCTGTGTCGTCATCTCTGGAATCTGCTCTACGATGCCACTTTGACAAGTGAGTTGGCGTGGGCTGCACTGGGAGCCTGATTAAGATAGGATCTGACAGCCGTGGAGTAACGCATATTTTCTTGTAGAGATTTCTAAAAAAAAAATGCTTGCTTTAAAGACATGTAACAGAAAGTATCTAAGCTGATTGAGATTTGTAAAAAATGAGCTTGTTGTAGAGATTTGTAACAGAATTAGCTTGCTATAGAGGTTTGTATAGAGTTTTTAAATCCAATAGACAGGCTGTAAACTAATTCTTCAATTTGGACTTTTGTACAACAAATCTAGATTGACTATCTTTATTTAAATGGGAAATCTCGCTAATTATCTCTATCTCTGTCTCACCACAGCTAGACAGCTTTGGCTGCACGCATTGAGCCGATTGCTGCTGTTTGTGGGCATTCCAGTTGCCGTCTACCTGGGTATCTTCTATGTGCACCTGAGGACGCTCCATCGAGCCGGGCCACACGACAGTATAATGACGAGTGCTTTCCAGGCGTCGCTCGACGGAGGATTGGCATCGATTACGCAGGGTCAGCCGCTGGCTGTGGTGCACGGTTCGCAGATCACGCTGCGGCACACACATGGGCGCACCTGTTGGCTGCACTCGCATGCTGCCGTTTATCCGGTGCGCTACAAGGATCAGCGGGGCTCGTCGCATCAGCAGCAGGTCACCTGTTACTCCTTCAAGGATGTGAACAACTGGTGGATTGTCAAAAGGCCCGACCGGGATGATCTTGTCGTCGGTGATCAGCCGGATGCCATCAAACATGGCGATGTCATACAATTGGTGCACGGGATCACAAGTCGAGCACTGAACTCTCACGATGTAGCGGCACCGATGACGCCACAATGCCAAGAGATTAGCTGCTATATTGACTACGAGATCAAGATGGCCGGTGAGCTGCTCTGGCGCGTAGAGATCCTTAACAGGCAGACCGAAGGCGATCGCTGGCATGCGATAAAGTCGGAAATACGCCTGATCCATGAGTCCACCGGCGCTGCTCTAAGGTTTAGTGGACGTCAGTTGCCCGCGTGGGGCTTCAATCAGCACGAGGTGGTCGGCGATCGGGAGCAGGTGCACCAGGATGCCATCTGGAATGTGGAGGAGCATCGCTACACAAAGAGTAAGACCAATTAACCAATTTATTTATTTATATTTATAATTGTATATTTGCAGCTCAAGATCAGCGGGAACGTGAACGTCAATTGCTATCAGCGGAGATGATACCAACGAAACGGACGAAACTCTCGTTCTGGGCCAAATGGCTGGAGCTGCAGACGAAAATGTTCTGGCAGGCCAAACAGGTGCAGAGCCACATGTACAGCTCCCAGCCGCATGAGTGGCCGCTCCTCGATAAGGGCATCGCCTATTGGCTGGACGACGGCTCCAGTGCCCAGATCTATTTGCTCGGCAATGTGCTCATCTGGTATATGGCCAGTGCCGGATTGCTCATCTATGTTGGCCTCCTCATCTTTTATGCGTTGCGCCGGCGGCGACTTTGTTTTGATGTCTCGGCGAGTGAGTGGAGACGATTCCTCATCGCTGGCGATACCTTCTTTGTGGGCTACTTAATGCATTATTTGCCCTATTTCTTTGTGGATCGCACTCTGTTCTTGCACAACTATTTGCCGGCGTTTGTCTTTAAGCTGCTGCTCCTCTGCTATGTGCTGGAGCATTTGGAGTATCTGTTGCGACGCCATTGCAATGCTGTGCGTGGCATCCAACTGGTGCGTCTTTATCGTTTCGCGCTCCTCCTTTGGCTGTTCGCCGTTGCCGGCGTCTTTGTCAAATTCTTGCCATTGAGCTACGGCTCCAGAAAGATGTCCGCCAAGGAAATCATCGATTTGCGCTGGAAGGACACCTGGGACTTTATACTGCAAAAGAACTATGCCCTCACCTAAACTGGACAACTTGCGTCCCTTACCCAGGAGCTAACTGAAGCTCAACTTGTGCAAATTCTGTTCTAAAAATATACATTTAATAAACTTATTTATTTATTTAGCTCAAATGCGTTTTGTATGTTGCATTTAAAACTTCAGTTAAGACTTTAGTTTCATTTTGGAATTATTTTTAATTGTTTTTAATTTTTAATTCCTTGCGTAACAATCATATTTAAAATTTGAACTAATATTTATAAGAAAACTGAAAAGCAGAAAATGTAAGAAAATCGATTTGTTTAATATTTTCTCATAGTTTTTTTCCAAAGCCGACAAACTTTATTTTTGAAATTTACAGAACATTATGTAATCGACTAGAATAATTTCGGAAATTAAGCTTAGCTTTAAAATGTAGATTTGAAATTCAAACTGATATAAATAAAGAAACAAGAACTTGATATTTATGCCCTGATATTTATATATAATAAAGCATCTCCGACCACATAAGGTTTATATATATATTTTTTGTCAGGATTAGAGAATAGTCTCTCTTAAAATTAGGTAGCTCGAATATTGTAATATAAGTTCTCTAATACCCAGATCAAGTTTATTTCGCTTATCGATAAAAGTCGCAATTTTAAGAACAGGCGCTTATAATTTATATATAAATATAAGGAACGGATAAGAAACACCCAATCTTAAGTCGATAATTGGAATATTCTCATTCGGCTACAGCATTTTGGAGTTGCTTAAAATTACTTTAGCACAGAGTTAACAATCATAATTCAAATTTGACTAAGTATAGATAAAAAGGAAACAGGAACATAGAGAAAACCGAACAAGAATCGCAACTAACAATTGAATAGTTATACAACACTGGGAAACTAGAGGAGAGAGACATGGCCAACATTGGACGCTTCAGGAATCGCAATGGGGATGCACGGGCGGCAGGTGTCGTCTCATCCTTAGATCCGGAGAACACGACGTCCAGCTGCCTGATCAACGCACATCCGGAGGAGATAGCCGAGCATTTGATAACCACCGAATGCAGGAGACAGAAACTGAAGAGTGCTGGACAATTGTGGCCGGAGGCGCCTTGTCTGCCAACGGTTGGTGTACCCGACCTGTTGGCCGTCGAGACGTCAAGGACCCGCTTCGGCGTATTCAAGGAGAAGTTCTCGGAGAATATGTATCTGAGGAAAGCCAAATTGGGCAAGGCAAAGCCAACGTTCTCCAAGCCCGATCAAGTGACCAATTCGAGTTGCATTTTTGGCCGGGAAACCAAATCACCAAGCACCCTGTACGACCTGGTGCTGCCGCGCAAGCCGGCGGAGCAAGTGAATCGTGAATTTGCCAAATTCCATGATAAATATGTGCTCAGTCATAATCATTATTTTCCATCGGAGCAAGTGAATCGCAGGTGATGTGATTGAATGCGTCGAATAAGCAAAACCTAATCTTCAATCCTGATTCAGATATGCGGAACCCTTCAGGCATAACGACACCTTTGGCAGGGCCACCCAGGGCGATGTCAGCGGTCAGCTGGTGAAGCGTTGCATGCAACAGTGCGCCGGTCATGTCATCATCATCAGCAAGGAGCAGATGGATTTCATTGATCGCACCTATCCACGCATCGGTAAAAAGTACAAAATGTGAGTGATCAAACTTAATTGAGTGAGCCCGACTACGAGATACCCTGTGTTATGTGCAGGAGTGAAAGTGCTTTATTGCTTACTTCTAATTTGGGTGTTGAGAGATTTGTGTAGTTGATCAATAATAAGTCAATATATATTATATATCAATTAGATATGTATCGTTAGTCGATCTGAAATGCTTTCAATTTATATCCTTTTTATATTTTCGCTAAGCGGATAAGCATTTTGACATTTTTCAGCGAAGTGATGCCCCAAAAGATGCCATTCCATTTCTGGTACTTTCCATTTAAGTTGCTGCAGACAAAAACAAATTAAAATCAGCTAAAATAGTTGTTGCATAAACTGTTTTGCTTACCTCCAGCCACAGCTACTGTACCACCAGCCACCTTCACTATCTTTTGCACACTTATAATCAGCATGTTCATAATTTTCGCTATCAAATGTGCTGAATCCGTGTCCTTTGTTGCCCTCCAGTGCATCAAATTTGGCATCGCCAGTCATTTCACTAAGTTTGATCAAGCGATATTGATCATCTGCGTCAGCAATTTCAAATTCATGATAGATCGCAGAACTGATTTTCCCATCATAGTCTTCCATATGTATATGAAGTTCATGTGGTTGGCTGCTCGTCAAGCGATGGATCTTCTCCAGGCCCAAGAAGAAGTCGCCTTCAAAGGAGCCAAAGCCTTTACGGTATGCGGCCCAATCCCTGCCGAAATTTTCCTTACCATTGATGCGCTGTTGGATAACTGTCCAGCCAGGACCAGCTGTCTTGGAGTCACATAAAACATCAAACGAATAATTAGAGAATCTAATTTGATGAACACCCGGTGAATCTCCAAAGGCGGAGCAGCCAATTATTAAGGATTTCTCATTGAAGTTCTTCAATTTCATTTTACATTCTTTGACCTCGTTTTGGATATTTGATAATTGTTGGTCCTTCTGATCAACGCTCTTCTTGTGTGTCTCCAACTGATCTTTCAACTCTTGGAAATTGCTAGGAGCCAGCTGATCAATGCTCTTTTTATAGAAATCTATTTGATCCCTCAATTCTTTAATTATCGCTGCATTCACATAATGATCAACTAGCTTTTCCTTCAATTCCATTATTTCTGCTTCTTTAAAGGTCACTTTTATTTGATGGCTTTCGACGCTTTTCCGCAGTTGTTTTATGTAGTTTAACAATGGTTTCACAACCAGTTCATCCGCTATCATCGATGTCTAAGAATGTAAAATAAAAATCCGTATTTTTGGGCTAATTATTATATTTCAACTTGCTGCTTACCTCATTCCCGTTAGCTACTGCTAACAAAAATGTGTCACTTATGATCAGAATCAGACAGATATATAAAATATGCAGGGCACAATTGAATTTCATTTTGTTTGCTCTCCGTTCAGCTGCTCTCAATAGAAATTGAAAGGTATACTGAATGTTTAAAATCGTACTCCCAACATTTTATAGAATAGGGACCAGACACACAGACACAGATCAGAAGCTGTTGCACAAACATCGTACATACTCTTATCAAGTGCCACTGATAATAAATCATTGACTTAGCGACTTTTCATTATCAGCCAAGTTTCCTGGTTCCGCTTTTATTGTTCAGCTTTGATTATTTTATATTTGTTTATTTATAGATATCCGTATGTGGTGCCGCCGCACTTGACGTATGGAACACCCACAAATGTTCCGGACTGCGATTGCAAGATGTTGATCGAGGATATATCGCCGTGTCGTAGCAATCAGCATTTGCTCGACGCTCTGGGTCATTTGAACATGTGGCGCCGCAAATTGCAGAAGCGTGCGGATTTCCATATGTTTGATCTGATCTCGGTGCTGGAGATTAGTGATAAGGAGCAGACACGCCACTTGCCGCTGAAGAAGATCTTTGAGATCATGCACAAGATGCATATATATATTGATATCTATAAAATGCGCACAGCTCTCGCCCATTTCAAGCTAATTCTCGACGAGAATTGCGCCACGGAGCGTGTTAATTACGATGATTTCTGTCGGCTGCTCTCTATTCAGAATCCATTGCCCACCACTGGCAATATATCGACAATGCCTGCGAATATGTACAACAAGGAGACCACATATCGATTGCTCTGCTCCGATCTGGACAAGCAGCCGAATCAGGCGCCAATGGGTAAACCGAAACCGCAGCAATTCGAAGAAGAAACGACCAATGTAAAGGAACTCCTGACGCCGGATATATTATTGTTATTTGGTGTGTCACCACGCGAATTTCAATTGCAACGCCCTAAGGAGCACTTGGAGCAGATCTTCAAGGATATCGTGAGTGCGAGTGACTTTGAGACGATCTGGCAACAACTCATGGCTACACACAAGGATCAGAATGGTTTGGTGTCTGTTGTCCAGTTTCGTGAGGCTATGGACAACATGAAGGCAACCAGTTAGGAATAATCATCTTTAAAACCATTGGCTTTGATGCACAATAAATAAATTTAAAGTTTGCCGCACTTGCAACTGTTGAACACAAATCACAATCAGCAGAGGGAATTTATCGATTTTCAGTGGCGATATATTCAGCTCACAGCCGTTACACAAATGTATCGATAGTTTTAGCACGAGTTGGTTTTAAGATAGCAAGCAGTGCAAGTCTTTTGTTTCTTTAAGGATTATTTAATTACTCTTTAATATAACCTGTTGCCCAGATAATGAATAGAAAATGTATGTTTACAGTTAGTTTTATTTTGTAGCTAGTAAGCCACCCCAGAAACTGTGTGAATCCAGTCCAAATGGGAGGTGACACGAGTGAAACCCGCTGGTGCCACCGATAAACAGCTTTCCGCATCGCTGAACGAGGTGACGCCCACCAGTTGGGGCTGCTCATGCTGGGTCACCAGTGGTCCACCCGAGTCGCCATCACAAATGGATCTGCCCTCCGGAGTGTCGACGCATAGAACACTCTCTGGCAGTTGGCCATAGCTGCGAGAGCATTTCTCGTTGCTAATCACGTGCAGATCGATGCATTGCAGCCAGTCGGGCAGAGAGCTACCATCGTAGGTACTGCCCCAGCCGCAGGTGAGCACTGGAGCCTGCACAAATCTCTCATTGCGCTGAGCAAGTCCCGGTAACTCCACCTTATTGATCAGCGACCAGAAACCCACATGTGGTGTGCGTATCAAAGCGATATCATTGCCAATGTTGCCCGGCCATTGAGGATGCTGCACCACATCCTCAACGCCGACAGTCAGAGTAAACAATGCCTGGCTGCGTCTGGTGGCGCCATAGTAAATCGTCACCGCATCAATGTGATCCGTGCAGTGGGCGGCAGTTAGCACCCATTGGTGATCAATGATGGATCCGCCGCACCAGCGACCCATCTGACCCTCCAGCAGCAACAGGCCAACGATATAGGGTGCCTCGCCAACAGCCGCTGGATATCCATTGGTTATAATAGGTTGCGGAAGAGCTGCGACGTCGACAACAGCAACCAGAATCGCAGCCAGAAATGGGAGAAGCAACCTGCCCTGCAGCCGCATTTTACAGAAGTATTTCAATTTCGACACTTTTCAGCTTATTTTAGGGCTTAAATACAGTGTTAATTAAGTAACATTTCATGTAAATAATGCCATTTATCAGTTGAATCTCACGACTCCTAATGGTTTACGACATTAGCTCGCTAATGACGCATAAATCTACGAGGGACGAGTGGGAACATATAATTAGTTTAAACCATAAACAAATTCGATTTTTCTTTAAAGTGTTTCACAGTATGTAAAAATAAGACAAATTTTAATATGTGTAGTTTTTGTGAAGATACTATTAAAAAAATCACTAATATATTTGTTTTGAATATAGAACGAAATAATTTCGATTATTAAGGTGTCCAAAGATAACATTTCAAATTAATTAAAATCATTGTTTAGAATATTGAAATAAACCGTTTCAATTTTTTTTTAAGAGATAAATTTAAATTTCAATGTTTTGGTGAAGAAATCATCACGAATTCATTAATATCTAAGTATAACATATAAAAATTAACAGATTCGATTTGTTTTAAGTTGTCACAGGTATATCTTTGTTTGAAATATACAAAATAAGCTAATTCGATTTTTTAAAGAACGGCGAAGTATAAGAATAATTTGAATTAGAGAACAGAAGTTTTGGTAAAGATACGATTTAGTTAAAGTGATTTTTTGGTGCCTGTAATCAAGTCCAAATGTGTAGAAAAAATAAAAGCTTTAGCTCGTATAAAGCTATAGACTAAGGGAATTTAATTAAAGCTAGGTGCACTACATTGTCTCAAAAAACAAGCAAATCTTAGTTCTTACTTGCTATATACAACAATTTGTTTTTATTTACACACTGCTCTCAACATTTATTTGGAATTGTCCATAAAGTCTTTGGCCTCGTTTATTTTTGCCGCCAAATATGGTGAGCCGCCGCGATCCGGATGATTGAGCAGCATAATTTTTTTATGTGCATCCTTTATCTGAAAGCATGAATATTAATATGTATGTAAGTATAGGGGAAAAGGATTAAGGATGTAGGTACACCTTACCTTTAGTTTAGAGGCACTGGGGCTGACGCCCAAAATGAGGGCAGCTTCGCGCTTGTTCATCTTTGGGTCAAAGCCACCTTTGTAGTATTTGGCATTGGCCATGCTTTCCGCATCGAACTTGGGCAGATTCTTGAGGGCCTCGTTGAACGTTGCCGTCATTTGTGGCATGCGGCGCAGCAAGTGTTTGCCAGCGAAGCCGACTGCCGCAACGCCGAGACCGGCGAGAATAAGCGAGCTCGTCTTGAATTGATTGGTAACGGATTTCGGTTGCATTGGCATTTAAGTATAAATAGATGAAATAAATATAGAAATAGAAATAGTCGAAATATATTTTATTGAATTTATTAATTTACACGAATTTATTACAATATTTTTACCATTTTTATGTAATCGATGAAACAGCTGACTGAAATGTGACTGGCATTGTTTTGTATATCGCCCACATCGCCAATTATCGATAGTAATTTCGATCATTTTGAGTAATATTCCATGCTCATCACTATAAAACTGTATTTGTTTTGCTTTTAAGCAATTTGTTTTGCCTTCACATGTCTGACGTGCGAAAGCCGCCAGTTTTTTGGATAAACAAGCACGAAAATCTATTATTTACGCTATGGAATCAGAATATATGTGCACTGAAAAATAGTCGAACACGCTATCATATTTATCAGGCGATTGCCGAGAAGCTCATGGAAGCTGGCCAACAACTCGAGTGGAAAGATGTGAGAACCAAACTTGATAATCTCACCCGTAAATACAAGTAAATATTTGATATTTGACTAGCGGGTGTAGTGTAGTGGGCTGTGATGCATTTTCTAAAACTCAAACATAAATGCAGGGAAGAACTGAAACATATTCGCGCCACTGGCTGTAAATCAAATTGGCGGCATTTCGATAAAATCCAACAAATTCTGGGCGATGTTAGCGTGGCCAACGAACTGCTGCCGAGTGGTGGTAAAATATTTGAGCTGATATTTTAAACATAGTCAAACAGTTTTGCATATTTGCAGATAATGAAACGATAAACATAAAGGAACCATTTGACTACGAGGATTTAGTCTTCGACTCTACCACCGCGTATTCAGATGCCTCAAATTCATCGCTGCCCATCCAGGAGCGAGTCCAGTGTGATTTCGTTGAGGTCAGCACGCTGGCAGAACCAACATTAAACGCTAAGCGTAGTCCAGCGTCGAAGAAGCGTAAAGCGTCCAACAACAGCAGCACCAACAACAACAGCGAACAATTGACTCCCTTCGAGAAGGCAATGCTGCAGATCGAAAGGGATCGATCCGATCGTTTGGAGCGCATTGCGCAACAGCGTCTGAAGATTATGCGTCGCATGGCGGCAGAGAACTACGATTTTCATAGTAAAATCATTGCACTCATGAAGAGCAAGAAGTAGAACCTAATCAGTAATTAAATATAGAAGAGGACCAACAACAATTGTTATAAGTAATTTTATGTCGTAGATTAAATGCAATTTATAAGTGTACTAATGGCTTGGCGAATATCCCCGGCTGCTGACTTCTTGGGCTGCTGCTCCACCTCCTCCTCGGCAGCAGCAGTCACAACTGATTGCTGCTCCTGCTGCAGTTCATCGTCGTCGAATATTTTGCTCCCGCTGCTAATCAGAAAATTGTGCAATATGCAACAACAAATAATGATATCATTGCGTCTACTGTGAAAATCTGAGCTTTTGGTTATGCGACGAAAACGTAACTTGAGTTGCTGGAAAGCTGCATCTACCACTTGCCGAGCATTCTGCAGTGCCACATTGAATTCTTTTTCTGTTTCCCCATGCGGTTGACTATAGGGTGTCATCACTGTTGTCGCTTCGAATGCCGCATCGCCCAGCAATAAGACGGGCACTTCCAAGCCAGCAATCGGTTTCAGATTTGACTTGAAGTGTGGCGAAGTTTCCAAAATTTCTTTCAAATAGCTCTTCTCGTACACCTGATCAGGTGTAAAACTTCCCGGACAACTGTAGTTGACATACAGAAATCTGCAACTAATTCCAAATAGTTAAGCCTGATTCAGTAGCAATCACGTCTCATCTTTTCTCACCGGTGATCAACGAGCGCGAATAATATTGTCGAATACCAATCTTGATTATTGTAATAAAGCGAGGAATTTAATATTGCAGCCGACACCTCCAAGTGGCAGACACCTAAGTAAATTAAACATGAATTACAAATGATCTATAAACAAAAAGTAGTAAAAATGTAACTGCCCACCAATTGCGCCCAGACACTGCGGAAAGCCCTTTGCCTCGAAGCCAGCCACACACTCCTCCAGCTTCTGTTGGGTGAGAAACTCTTTGGGCAAATATTCCTTCGACAGGACACGTTTGACGGCCTGGCAAAAACCATTGAGAATCTTGCCCACCATCGAAGTGGAAATGCCAAATAGTTTGCCCACCACTTTGTATTCTGCGGTGCTTCCCAGTGTATATAGTGCGATGGCAATGCGTTTCTCAATTGGAATCGCTTTGCGAAAATTTGTATCATTTCTTCTCAGTTCCGGCAGCAGTTGCACTAAGATATCAAAATATTCTTGTTCCATGCGAAAATGTTGCTTAAACTCAGTCTTCGTGCTGGCCGGTAAATCTTTCTCCCAGAATGCGCTTGTGCATTGCTTCTATAAATCAAAATATTAACAATTATAATAATGCATATTTGTATATAAACAATTTAATTTAATTAAACATACAAGTGCCGATTCGCGTGGCGCTTTGCGTTTTCTGCGTCGACGTTCATAGGTCAAACGAAGTCCTTCCACTGTTTGCTCAAACTCCTCCTCCCACTCGAGTAAATTCAGCAAATTGAGATCGTTGTGTTCGCAAAGAAATAATAACTTGGCGGCATCCATTTTGATTACAATCAAATATTTTAAGCACAAATCAAAACATCAACAAAATCAGCTGTTTGAAAACTCTCAATCCTAACAGCTGCGTTGCAGTCGGTGCCAGGGCTGCAGCAACAGCTCAACAGTTCCCAAACAGTTGTGCGATAAATTCTTACGAATACATATTTCTACATAATAATGCAATAATACATATCGACAATGATTAAATTGGCACTACTTGCATAGTCAGTTGACTTTAGTTTAGTGTTTTTTAGCCAAATTGTAGCTTAGCTTTTGTGATAGCTGTCACTAGCTATCGAATGCAAACGCATATCGATTCATTGATATTTATTGATATCGCTCGCCAAAAACGTATCGGGCACCCACAAAACAAGTGAAGAAGAAGCGTGAAAAATTTGATGTGCAAAAGTTTTAAAATCGAAATTTTTTTGATATTATTGATTTACAAAAGTAAAAGTGTCAATTTGTTGTTTATTAATTGAACAAATAAGTGCCGTGACTGTTGCTGTGTGCTGTTGGTGCCTCCAGACGCTGACTGACTGTCTGTCTGTCTGTCTGGCTGTGTCTGTGTGTGTGTGTGTGTGTGTTTTGGCAAAGAACTGAAACTATTTTTGGCGAAAGGCAAAAGAGGCATCAGAAGCAGCAGCCGTCAAACTGGAGCGGATTCCGGAGTATTTGCGCGACACGGTCGATTGGCTGATGGGGTAAGTAAGCAATAAGCACTAGCAGACCAATAATCATAACCAGCAAAATTATAAATTGTAAATTGAGCTATCAAATTTATAAATAGTGAGTAGGGCGACGATAAACACAGCGAGACGCGACGTCGCGACGTAACGTCGTCCGTTACGTTGTCCGTCGCGTCTCGTCTCGCCACTAGGTGGTGTCTTTTTATGTCCTCTGCGCTTTTACTTTGTCGTCGTCGTTTGGCATTTCGCCAATTGGCCTCGTTTCTTGTTTTCTCATCCATCCTCGCTCATTTTCATTTTCCATTATTATTGTTGTTGTTTTCTATATTTGCCCCCCACAAATATCGCCTGACGTAGTTTTTCATTACTCCTATTCCTATTCTATTGTTTGCTCTCTTTTTGTTGTTATGCTTACTCTTTGTTGTAGCGCTGCAAAATCAATAAAAGGCTAATTTCCTTTTTTATATCGATTTCTCAAATGTAACGCAAGTCGAAAGTGTTTTGATTTTCATGAACTTGTTCACGCACACACATATACTTGTACACACACACGCATTCACATATACATTGACATACACGCATTTCTGCTTCCTTGACCCTTTCATCAAGGCCATTGCATTTTTGATTGCATTTATCTTTGTCGTGTTTTTATCCTCGCCTCTCTCTTCCTCGCTCAATCATCCATTCCTTTGCTTACTCACTCACTCACTTCTTCGACCCGATTTCCATTGTTCAATCCTGCTGCTGCTGCTGCTGCCGCTGCATTATCGTCGCTTGTTTATGTTTCTACGCGTTTTTTTTGTTGTTGTTGTTGGCGTGCGTTGATAAGCGAATTAAGAGAGAAGCAGTCGGTTTAATGAACTTGCCTTGCCAATTTCCCTTGCATTCATTGTAATCAAAATGTAAAACAAACATCACATGGCAACAGCCAACAGCAATAACAAACAGTTTTATAGATCAAGCAAACATTCATTAAACACTGACTCACACACGTACATCTATGTTTGTATAAGTATGTTAACCTATACAGTGTGCCACAAAAGTCCGGCCACGACCATTATTAATGTGTGGTATACAAACCCAATAATATACAATATTTTTCTATACGCTTTTTGGTATTGAAATTCTCATCCAATTCCATTAATACACTCTTGACAAAAAATACATTTGATTATTGACTTTAATTTATTTTCTTAATTTTCCACTATTAAAGCTCTTAAAACTAGTTAAATTACATACATACATTCAATAATTACATTCAATGAGCGTTCAAATTGTTGAGTTACCACTGTAATTATCTATCTTTCATTTGTGTATTCCATTTAATTTCATTTGGAGCGAGGGCAGCTTATTTTATATATTAGATTAATATTTCTTTTATTTTATTTAATATAACGTATTTTAAAGCTGAACAGATTTTAGAAATTTTTACATTAATATATTTATATGTATAATTAAAATTGTTTATTCTTATGTCCTGATTATAAGTATTTACATAAAGTATATATTCTTCACTAGGACCAACTGCCGATTCTCGATTTAGTTTCTGTTATCCTCACAATTACCATACTTAAAACATTTTCCAAGAACGCTTCTCTTTTTTCTGAATAAAAGATAATTCTTATATTAAATCTGAAAGTGGTGAAAAAAAAAACAGATTTAGCTGATCTCTACAGATATCCATATCCGCCTGAAACTTTATATCACATACAGGCTACAAACTGTGCTTCGGTTAGATATACGGAAACAGTTAGATTGTGATAATTGACAGCAGTTATATATTTATTTAAGAATCCCTGCACTGATATTGACAATTCGAGTATGAACAACTTTATATATATTCGTATAATTATTACATACTTGCTATATTTAGTAGTAGTACATACTATATTTAGTTGATTTCACAAATTATGATCGGTTGTTTTTGTTATGTTTGTTGGGGTGCATTTTATTGATAACTGCACATGTTTCGCGAATATCGATATATATCGATTTTCGACAACAATAAAAGGCACTAGTTTAAAGGCAGATGCTTCCAATTCATATATAATATACAACGAGATATTAATTAAATCCAATTTATAATCAAATCCTATATAAGTTAAGAGCACTTCCTCGCAAAACTGTTTAAAAGGAAATGTGGCAAATAAAACTAGAATAATCTATTTTACAATATATTTAGGGGGTATCTTGTAGTCGATCTCAATATACTACAAGAGTTTTTCTTGTTATATTTTCGATTGTAGATTTTAATTTAAATGTTGGTTGGCGACAATATTGGCGACATATTGTTTAGCGATGCAATTAGCAACGAGACTGGAAATGTTTATTAATAATATATATATTTATATATATATATATAGGATGATTAGGTAGCTATTTAAGCGTCCCTCGCCTTTTCTCACAATGTCGCCAAGTGTGGAGGCATTTTTGCGGCCTTGAGGCACACTTAGCACAACTCTAATTGAATTAGAGAAGGCAAGGCAAAAGAAGGGGCACGACACAGAGAGATAGAGAAAGAGAGAGGGAATGTAATGCGAGAGAGAGATGGATAATTTGCAAAACTCTTTACGTCTAGAATTGATTGACAGCGAGCAAAATCAATTTGTAGCGGGCACTGGAAAGGGGAAGGGGCACATTTACCACATACGACTTTGGCTAAGGGGCTTGCAACACAATCGACACTCGTTGCACTTTTTTGTGTGTGCTCCTCAGTTGCGCTTGTGAACTTAACGCGACTGGGTGTCCGCCTCTAGTTAGTATAAGTTGTAGTTTTAGTTTAGTCAGAGTGATGAACTGGGCCATCTCGAATCTGACTGGTGGCAATCGGGTGAGTCGAGCGATTCTTGTGCGTTACTCATCGGTGCCACTGGATGCTGCAGAGGATGGCACATCGAGTGTACCACAAACTCCGGCGGCAACTGCAGCTGCACGTGCAACCATGTCGCATGCCACGCTATCCTCAACGTTTGCAGCCACATTTCTGCACTCGTCCTCGCGTCATCTCAACAGCAACAACTGCAGTGGCAGTGGCAACAATGGCAACGTTGCCGCTGGCGGTGGTGCGGCAGGTGGCGCCATTGGTGGACAGATTTCGTTGCCACTCGATGTGGAGGAAACGGTCACCTGTTTTTGTAGGTAAGATCCGGCAGGATGTGGGGGACTTGGTGGAAGGAATGCGGCAGGAATTTAAAACTCTGTAAATTCAAAAGAAATTTTAATTTGCCAAACATTCCCCATTCTTCCTCATCATTTATTCAAGATTTTCGCTTTATTTTTAATGTAAAGGTTGTTGTTTTCTTAAATCTTTTTTTTTTTTTGCTGCTGTTGCTGCTTTTGATTGTTAATAAATAATTCATTTGCATGGTCCTGGAGTCAGCCAGCCTTGAGCAGCGTAGTCAAACTTTTAATATTCTCTGACCCAATTGAAAATTAGTAGCAAAATTAAGCTTAAAATTATATCTACCCCATAAATTATGTATATTCTCGATCATCAGCAAAAAAAAGCAGTGTCCTCATTATAACAATATTTTTTCAAGTATTGTAAATCTGATGATGTTGGAAAAAACTGAAAGATTCTGCTGATTCAGTTGTCCATCTCCGCCTGATACTTGAAATCATAATCACGCCACGAATTCTTTTTTGGAGTAGAAATATAGAAATGGGTAGATTATCAAAGTTGACCAGAATTATTTTATTTATATGAAAACGATTTCAGTTTTACGTTTACTTCCTAGTTTTGTTTCTAAAAGCGAATATACAGTAGCAGTCATTATTTAATTTGTATACTATCTCTCTCGCACTCAGACGTTTTTATATTGGGTACTATAACAGAGCCTACTGTTAAAATCATATATTAGATTAGAGTGAGAACCCCCTTATTGACCTACTATGTTTTCATTTTTATCTTTATATTTGTGTAAGTCTATCTCTCTCTCTCACTCATTCCCTCTCTTTGCAAACTTTATCTCTCTTTAATTTTCGATTTACTGACCTTAAACACTTTTTTTATGTTTGTTTTCAAAATAGCATATATTTTTAAATTGACTTAATTTCGTAATTTTTATTTAAAACTTCCTTATGCATTTTAGGGTATCTGCTAGTTGAACACTCCTCTCTCCCTCTCTCATCCCCCAAATGTTGTTTATTTTTTGCACTCAACGTCAATGTCAATTGGGCAGCATAAGAAACAACCAGCAATAATCATAAATAAAACAAGAGAGAAAGAGCGAGAGTGCAAGAACTCATCACACATCTACATATACATATTCATATAATTGCGTCTGCTTTTGTTCTCGTTCTTAAAACAGCTGATTATGAGAATTTAGCTGCTGCTGTTGTCTCCCTTAACATTTCGTGCTGTGTTTTTATTATTGTTATGTGAAATGACATCCTAGGGAATTACTCATCATGCGTGTCCCGTTATTTTTTGTTTGCTGCGCATTTGCCAAATGTCCCCCCTCCCCCCTTTTATTTTTTTTGTTTTTTTTTTTGTAGGGTTTCCATTTGCTGAAAGAAACCCCGCAACGGTTATAAGCTGTGAAGGGTGTGCAGAAGAGATGGTTAGAGAGGGTGGGAGCAGGAGGAGTGAGGGCTAAATGCTGATTTCACACCTACGACGCATTTAAGCAGAAACGCGCCCCTTTTTTAAATGCATGCATAAATCACACACGCACTATGCATAGGCATTGGTATGTGTGTGTGTTTATGTGTTTATGTCTGTGGCGCTTCATAAAATTCATAGTTTTTCCTCCTTCATTTTGCATTTTTTTTGCGCACTTCTTAAATTTTGATAGCTACATCTGACGTCATTTGTAATGCGCATGACCCAAAGCTGCTGCTGCTATTTGTTGTTATTGTTATTATTATTGTTTGTCATATTTATGTGTGTGGAGGTGTTGCTGGTGGCGTGATCGACAGACTAGCTAAACGGAACTTACCTTCACACGCACACGCATGCCATATACATACATATGTATGTATTTATGTACATAGATACGTGCGAGATTAGTGTAAATAGCAACAAATAAACACAGGCCGCAGAACAAAAACACGACTGCGGCGAAAACAGAAGTAAATATTGTGCGAAACAGAGAGAGGGTGAAGAGAAAGATTGCTGTTTATTTTTGTGATTGCTGTTGTTGTTGTTATTGCCAGCAGCCAAGCAGGAAATAAACACTTTGCATTGCTCTCTCTCTCCCCGGCTCTGTCTTCTGATCTGCCAAAGTACACACAATTTAATTTAGTCTGTTTTTACTTTCTTAATGATAGGAAATTTTTACATTGAAAAAATTAGACTAAATAAATATTTATAATTTGCAAGTGCAGCTAAAACAAAAATGTCATTTAGTTTAATCAGTTATCTTTTGTGTTCTTAAATAATAAAATAAATAAATGCAATTTTATTGAAAATATATGTAAACCATAATTATAGATTAATTTAATTAATACATTTTTTATTTGTTGTATTTATTTTTGCCGAGTGATTTTAGTTTTAGTTTCATACACAAAATTTGCCAATCTTGTAAGCGCTTAGTTTGCACTGCAGAAAAATATGGCAGGAGGTGGAGTGTTTTAGATAGCATGTTTGCCGTTTGATTGCTGTCTATGCCTGTCCGTCGTCTGCACTCGACTGCGACGAGACTGCAAAAGCCGCTGCAATAAATAATGAGCGCAAAGCAATTCAAATAATGGCGAATTGCTGCTGCGCCAGCAGAGAAGTCATCGTCGCTGTTGGAACCGCTAGAAAGCAGCCAAGCAGCGCCGCCCGCCTACAAATCCATGTGTGCATTATGTAAAAAGGAGTCCAAAAATACACACACACACGCACACAAATGAGCTTGCGGATCGGCGAGATGGTAAAGAGAGGAACAATCAGCAGTTGCTGTTGCGATGCGGGCGGTCACAGGTGTTTACTGTCCAGCAGCAGAACGATATGATGATCAGAGCGAGCTAGCAGAAGAGAACGCAACTAATTGCACTCTGTATACTCTTCCTATCCCTCTCTTTCGCTCTGACAGCTGGAGTGTTGTTGTTTTTATTGCTTTTCCTTTGTGTGCTTGGCTTCTTCAATGACGGTGCGCCTTTTTGATTTTGGCATTTGAGAAAAATTTCATGGAAGAAGCTGTGAACCAAAATCCAGTTCCTGTGTCATTTTATGTTGGCTTGTTCTTCATTGTATTTGTGTTTGTTCCTTCTTTCTTATCAATGGCCCTCAAAGTGATGATTATACACAAGAAAGATATAGATGATAGGGAGGGGGAACAGGGGGCGTTGCTAATGGCATTAAACGTTATTCTGGTTTTTTTTTGTTACCTGTGAGTTTTCATGCGGGCCACGAACTTTGTGGGATCCTCTTTATATGCCTAACTTGATAATAACATAATTAAAGTTATTTCTTTCTTTTTTCAATACTAATATAAACATTTGTTTTTTTCCTTTTCTTGCAGGTGAGTACTTTAATTCTCTATCTGCAATTTTTGTTACGAAAGAAGAGGTAAATAATTTAATAAATAGTACATGTTACATAATTGAAAAAAATATAAACTACTACCTTTCTAAAATTTACTCTTGTGTGCGAGAAAAGTAGTAGAGTTAGTAGCAAATTCTACTACTATTTGCATGAAACTAAATGTTCATGCAGTCTGGCAACGCTACCCGCTGCTGTCAGCTGCTGAGCGAACAAAAAAAAAACAAGAAGCAACTTGTCTGTGTATTGTCGGCTCAGCTGTTGCCACGAGAGTAAGGTAAAAAATAAAGAAAGAGAGCGAGCAAGCGAGTGAGCGAACGCACAACGCTGGCCGAGTGAGTGAGTTCGGCTGTCAAACAAGTGGTTGTGTGCCGTACGTACACAAACACATACACATGCATATATACGTTCTGGTCTTGCTTGACTGCCGCAACAAACATACATAGAAATAGTCACTACTCCGCTCTCAGAGAGAAAACCAGTTAACACAATGTATATATGTGTGTGTGTGTGTGTGCGTGTGTGTGACAGCATTCAAAAGAAACTAACTGCAGCAACAACATCAACAATACAGAGAGAGAGGGAGACACCATCTCATTCGCCATCGTCATCGTCATCTTGCTCTGCTTTCATTCGGGCAGCTTCTGCTGTATGCGTCGCTTTGCATGTGTTTGCCATTCACAGGCAGTGGCGGCAGTCAGAGTCAGGCTAGGCAGCCCGCTGCCTCAGTATAGAAATTTCCTTTGGCACGTTCGGTCGCTGAACGGTCGTCGTTGTGTTCGTCGTCGGTTCGTCGGGTTGACGTTTTTAACTTCAACTTCGGCTCTTTTACGTTTTAACATTGTTTGGAGGCAACATTTCTCAACATCGATTACAACTGGTATATGTGTAAAAAAAAAAAAATGTGCAGTTAAAACAATGAAAGCATAAATTCGAAAAAAAGTGAGAATCCTGAGTATAAAAATTAGAAACCTCAAAGTAAGCAGAAAGGAGTTTAACACTCATATGCATGCGTGAGTGTGTGTATGGAAGAGTATGCGTGTGTTGTTGTAATAGTATGTGTGTGTGTGTGTAAGTGTAAACTGTGTCATTCACAGCTCTAACTGCATACGAGTTTTCAATACTTATATGGGCAAAAAAAAAAACTTCGCTACCTCTTCAGTAGTTTTTGTTGTTGTTGTTGCCACGGTTTGTTGCTTCACTGATTACGCGCAATGCAGCAGTAGCAGCAGCAGCTTGCAAAACCGGCGAAGCGCGACTGTTGCCAATGCAACGTTTTAGAATTGGCACACCAACAAAAACAAACAAACAACAACAATAATAACTGTTACGGTGCATCGAGCTTTGCTGCTGCTTTGGCCAGTGTAACTGTAATTGTAACCAGTAAGCAGCAAGACTCACAGCAACAGCAGCGCAGCAGCAGCATCTGCTCTGCTCTGCTAACGTCAGCAGGCAGCAGACAGCGCGTGTCTTTTTCTCTCTCTTGCTTTCTTTCTCTTTTTAACCATTTCCTTTGCCCGCAACATGGTCTGTCTGTGTGTCTGTCACTTCCTTGCCGGACGCAGTCTTTCCGGCCTAGCGTCTGCATCCCCTCATCCTTTGTTGCCGCTGTCAGGTGGCAACCCTGTCAACCCCTCTGCTGCAGGCTCAAACGTGCTTAAAAAAAGTTCAACATTGAATGCAGGCAGGCACTTGAAAGTTGCTGCTTCTTCTTCTCCTGCTGCTACTTTTTGGTGTTTCCTTTCGCAAATACGTCACCAGCTGCACAGTGTGGCAAATATCGATTTCCTTTTTTTATTTGTTGTCTGCTTTTCTTTATGAAGTTGGTCAAGAAAATGTTCATCTTTTCTCATTTCCTTTTCAAACAAAAAATATATTCTATTGTTTTTCATTTTCCCCGTAATTTTCTACTATTGAGTGGAATTTTTAAAACTAGTTAAAGTAGTAATTTTAAAATCGAAAATTATTAATTTCGTGGACTAACAAATATTTTTTTGGCTACATTTTATAACAATCAATAATTTCCAGCACTTTTGAAATATTTTCGTATTTTAAAACTATTGCTTTTAACTGTTAATTTCTTTACTTTATTAACGAATTCCCTGTTTACCAATAATCTTAGTCAGTTATAAGGGACTTTTCCGGCGAATCCGGCGATCGTATTATTATTATTGCAACAACAACAACTACGACTTATTGGGGAAACTAGTTTTGTATTGCTTTTGTTAGTAAGAACTCTACTACGATTCAAAGAGAGCAAAACGAACAGAAAAATAGAATAAGAGGTAGGTTGGGGTGGGTATATGGCAAGGGGTGGGGAGTGCATTGATTCTGTGAGTGCGCTTGTGTTTGAGTCTCATTTTGTTATATTTGCCATTTGATTTTGTTTCTTTTCGTTTTGTCTTGCGTTGCTGTTCTTTCTTTCACTGCTGCTATTGCTGCTGTCTCGCTTTCACGTCTTCTTTTGCTTAATGCTCGTTTGACCTTTAACGGTGCTTTGCCTGGTCGCGACTTGAGTACACACACACACACACACACATAGAGAATCGTCAACAATTAAGCTCATTCAAAATGCGAGCAAAATGCGATATTCAGTGTTGTCGCACACTCAACAACACGACATTAGAATCACTCCATAAAAATTAGATTTAATTGTTTTTTTGGAGGGGTGTGTGAAAAAAAAACAGCAAATTGACTTCAATGCGAGTTGAAGGTTAAGCATTGCTGTCGAAGGCAACGCGGAAGGGAAATTGATTTTGTGGTTTCGTTGGCGTGCAGACAAAAAATAAAACTACAAAAAAAATATAAATGAACAATAAAGATATTAATATACATGTGTAAATAAATGCAGTCTCTTCGCATTATGTGGGGTTATCGATACACAATGCAAATATGACGAAGAAATAAATACAACTCGGGAAGTGGTGTTAGTTTAGCTAACCACGCACATTTTTATCGATTTCCGATACTCGACATGTCTGCACATGTATAATTATTTATAACACAGTCAACGCTTGCTACAGTGAACTGCATTACTCTCTTTTGTATTTTATTGATTGTCATTCCCCCATTGTTCTTGTTACCTTTTCCATTTCCCATTTTTTGTGCTTTTCAATATTTTGTCAATTTTCTTCTTCTGCATTTATAAATAACCTTAAACGAATTTTCTGCGCAAACGACAAAAAGTGTCAATGTCAGCTCAGCTGTCGCGCTACTGCTGCTGTTACCCAACAAACCAAAACAACAACAACAACATAGAACAGAAAAAAAAAATCGAAAAGCTGTGCTAAATTTATTATTCAGCTGTCCGTCCGCCATTGCCGTCATCAGCATGGGGCCTGTTTTGTTGCTGTTGGCATTTTGTTTTAGTGTCGTTCTCATTTCATTTCATTTTTCCTTTGCATGTCCTCTCGTCAAAGCTTTCGCTATGTTTCTCTGTGTGTGCTTCTGTTTTTTTGGGCAGACCGTTATCCCGTGCGCTCTCTTTTTGTACATTTTTCTAACGGTACACGTGCCATTAATTGCTTCATGCAAGCGACCGCTGCAGCGAGAGAGAGCGAGAACATATTAGTGAGCATGTGTGCGAGTAGGATGCAAAGCTGCATATGTATTTCTTTGGGTAACCTGTCAAAATCAATGTTCGACTGCCACTATTCATACCCTGTGCTTAAATTAATGTGCAACAATATGTTTAAAAAAGTTGTGCAATTTTAAATGAATGTCTTTTGACTACAAAAGCCTTAAACATATAATTATATGCAACACGTATTTGTTGATATATATTTAGAGTATGTACAGGGCAGCGCCTAGTCGTGATTTATGAACTAATCTTGTTTCTTTTGCTTTGTGGTACCACAAAATGTCAAAAAGGCTAAAAAAAAAAAATAGCAACAACAAAAATCAAAGAAAACGTAAAACAAAAGCTCATGCTGCAATCATGTATTTTTTGAGCTGCTGCCCACTTGTGGGTGTGTGCTTGTGTTGCATGCATCATGATGTATTCATAACAAACAACACTCGAAATGTTGCGGTTACAAGAGGAATAAGAAAAATAAAAAAAATATAAAGCAAGCGAAGCGCCAGAGACACCCACAACGAGAACACGTCAACGCACCGTGGTTTGAGAGTGTTGCGCAAATTTCTTGATTGACTGTTGTCAGTTGTGCTTTTTTTCTTACATCAAACAAACTTAGGAACATGAAAGCTGCCCAACGGTCAGAAGGGAAAATAGAGTTAAACATTTCTATCACGAAGCGGCGTTAATTGAAATTGAGAATAGTACAATAAAAACAACAGCTGCCATAAATTATTATTGATTATTGGACAAATTGAATGCAACAACATTTCGTATGCGGTTTTTATTATTACTCGACTCGCTATAAAAATGCAAATCTATGTAAATTTATCACAGATATTTTATGCTTGAGGAAATGAAAAATGACGGAATAAAAATGTGGAAAATTAGTAGTTGATCTTTAAAAAAAGTAATAAAAAAATTCTAAGGCTTTCGAACATTTTATAAGCAAAAGTATTTAATAACAAGATACAACAAATAAATAAATATTAAATGTAAATTGAAAAAAAATGTACAACACATAAAAAAAAATATGAAATATTGGAAATTTGACATTTTAAAGTAAAATACAAAAAATAACTAAAAGTTAAATATTGTTTTAGATCAACGGCAATTCGAATTTGCTGGACACAACTACAACCACTGTAATACATTTCGGCTTAAATATTTATAGTTAATCTAAACGCAATCTTTGTGCTGTGTGTGGAAAAAGCCTCTTATAATCTCAATGAGATTTTTCCATTTTATAGAGGCTTTAGTTGAGCTCTTTTTATTTTATATTTTTTGGCTGGTTGTTTGTTGTAATAGTTGTTGTTGTTGCTGCTTCGCCAACTGTGGCAGCTGTGACTTTGACTGAGGTCTATAATTATGCGGCAGGCGGCGGCAGCATCTTCCATCAGTGCTCTCAGGCAGTGTAGCAACAGTAGGTGGTGGGAGGCGGAGCGATGAAGGGGCGGGGCGTCTTTGGAATCGTCTTTCTTTGTAACTGGATAGTGAAAATTGCGCTGAATTGGTGATACCCTACACAGGCATTGTAGGCATTGTCAGGCATTGAAGGGAGACGTTATTTAATTATAAAGCTATCTATTTAAAATTTTGTAATTTTGGCGTAGGCAGAACAAAGTTTGAAGTCAAGTGGGTCAAATCACTATATCATATTGCTGTAATAGGAAAAATCGGTTGTGAGATAAGTTCTTCTACGAACAACTTTTTTGTTGAACAAAATATCTGAACGAAACTTAATCAATATAGAATTTTATTATGCTGCAAATATTTACACAAGAAATGATCGCGATCAGACTTCTATATCATATGGCTGTGATAGGTATGATCGATCTAAAACTGAGTTTTTGCATGAACAACTTATTTGTTTAACCAGCTAAGTCACAAATTATACTTATAACTCTAGTCTTCCCATTTAGACAAAATATCAGCAATATTGGACTACTATATCATATAGATCCCAGTGGAATAAGCCGTTGGTTATTTAAATTTATAGTAAAATTAAAAATTTTGTTAGTCTAAAACAGAAAGGGTTAGGGTATATAATCTTCGATATGCCTAAGTTAGTCGTTCTTTCCAGTTGTTTTTATTTTAGTTTTTTCTATACAGTTTTTTTTTTATTTTTTTTTTTTGTTGAACGTTTCTCTAGATAATTTTCGGGTACTTTTGCAATCGAGACTCCCACAGAGATGCGGACACGACTGGCTAATCCGTCGTTGTCAAGTTTGTTGTTGTTGCTGGCTTTTTCTTCAGTGCACAACATCTTTTCCGTTCGTCAAATTGAGTTAGCGAAAATTACTATAATTTTGTGGGAAATTTTATGGGTCAAATTTTGTGCTGTGCTTTGACAATGGCTAAAAAAAACACAACTGAAAAAAAGCCGACGCGCCGCTGACCGCAGCTGTTTTTTTTTTGTTTATAATTTTTTTTATTTTATTTTTTTTTTAGTTTTGCTGTTACTAATTTGCTTAATTAGCGCGACTTACGTTTTTCATTGTTTGGCCCTTATTTTGTCGGTCTATGTAACTTTTTTTCCTCTATTTATTTATTTATATTTTTTTTTTTGTAATTTTAGTGGCTCTTCTCTATTATTTTGTAGTTTTTATTTAATTTGACATTTTTGCATTTCTCTCACGTCTGCTAAGAGGGGCTTTGTATAAAATTTATAGCCCAACAGCGAGCGAAGCTGAGCTTGAAATTGAGAGCGAATCGTGGAAGTGGAGTGAAGTGTTTTTGGATTGGATTGGATTTCAATGGATTGGAATGGAATGGAGCTTGTAGCTGTGGTGGAGATTGGAGTTGGGTTTGATGAGAGGGGTAGTCAGCGAGGGGGGCGCGGTTTGCACGGGGAATGTTGCATGATTATTTGTTGGAAACGTGATGTGCGGCGTTTTGTGTAATTCGCCGTGAGAACTTCTTCGCGCTCCACGTTTTCATTTCAGTTTTACGTTTTCTCGATTGCGTTACATTTTAGCCCCCCCACTCCACTACACTACTCTCCCCTTTCCCCTTCCGCACCCGTGCCTTGCCCAGTTGTTGCACGTAGATACAAAGTATCTATATGTATATAGAGTATGCAGATCAATTGACGACGATTGCCGATTACCTTTTACGTTTCTCATTTATACACATGTGCATGTTTTAACGTGTCAGACACACACACACACACACACACACATCATTCAACTGTATCTGTGTGTTGTGATGGCCTTCAGAGTGTGAAAATTGAGGCAATCGCAATCGCTCTGCATGCGGCATTCAACACAGAGTGTGGTGCCTTGAGTTGAATGCAATCGTAACGTGTCTCAATTATTAGATTGATCGAGCGTGGATTGCAGTAGCTTTGCTTTGTTTATCGATAACACGCGGAAGATTTATGTGCCTCATTTTTAAAAACAAGGCAAACAATCAAAAAGCAAACTTTTATTTCGAAAGCTGCATTTGCTATTGGTTTTGTACCAATAAAAAACAGTTAAATTAAGATCAATAGTTCAGTTTTAACGGTAACTCTGCTTAATCCAAAGTAATAACTGCATTTAGCGATCAAATAAAATCAGTAGCTAATCTATTATCGATAAGGTATCTTTAGAAGAAGAATGATATTCTTTAGATTGTTGAAAGTTCTTGAAAGTAATGCTTGGAATCGTTAAATCAATTATCGATAACAAGTAACTGAAACTAGAAAACCTGCTCTGCGTTTAGCGCAAAGCAGGCAGTCGTTAAGATTCTTTTTCCGCTTTTTCTTTTCCATTTTGTGTGTTGTTTCCACATAAATCGATTAGAATCTAATTGTGCGGCAGCGACTCTTTATCGTTTATTGTGACGATATCACATTTGTATTCTAGTGCGATACTGATTGATGCTTTCGATGCGCTCTGGCTTCGATCCGTTGCATGACCCCAAAGCCAATGCGATAATGATGATGTTGATAATGATGTGGATGTGAATGATGATTGTTACGGGAAGCGAAGCAAGCGGCAACCACAGAGCTAATTGGTTATTCACAACGCATAACCTTGCCACTTGAGATGCGATGTGTTTTGTTGCAATGACACTCGCTTCACTCTTCGGCGGCAAGCAAAAACCCTTCCTTCTTCTCTGCCACTTCTTCTCCTTCTTCTCTACCGCAATAGGTAGAAGGAAAAACTGAAAACAAAAAAATAAAAGAGAAAACTTTCATCTTGGCTTAATTGAAAATGCCAGGCAGATAACGACAACAGCTGTGTGGATAAGCGGGGAAAACAGCGAGTTGAGTGAAAAAAAAAATAAAAGGAAAAACACATTAAAATAATAATAATTATATCTCTTGGCTAGACTCTTATGTACATATGTATATATTTATATACACATATGTGTGTATATTTATCTTGCTTGTGGTTTTCCACAGTGCTTTTATTATTTCTTCTGAGTCAGAGATGATTTCCGCATGCTTTTTCAACCGTGAATAAGCACGAACTTTCATTTTAAAATTCTAGAAGCGCACGCCTCACACAAACCCCACTAAAACCCCTTCCCCACCTCCGAACCGCCCCATTTCTTCGTCTTAGTGTAAATTTGTCGAGTTGGTCATTAAAAAAATGAGAGAGAGTACCGTTTTTTCGGGCACAGGGTTACATATCATAACATATCATTGAAGGAGCTTATATCTGCCTACTAATCGATAAAAATCCAACAAATTGTCATATCTAAAAGGACTCTTTTTAACCAGTGTAGACAAAAGAAGAACTAATCGGTTACGCCTCTTTAACCAGAGAAGTAGCTGCATTTATCGATCAGTTAATATTAAAACCTAATCTATTATCGATAACGTGTGCCTTTAATCTTCTATCTGTATCTGTGTCTTCTTTAAAACGTTACAAACTCGACGATTAAATTAGAATGCTCGCTATGCAAAGGGATTATAAATGAGAGCTTATCACAAATCACAAATCTTAACTGTTTTGCTGCTTCTTCTTCTGCTTCTTCTTCTTCCCGAAGAGTTAAAAATAACAACGAGACAACAACATCATTAGCAGTTCTCACATATGGGTCTCTAAATGGACACTCGTACACACTCATCCATACATACAGATAGTACCGTTGTAGATACCCCCTTCCCCTCTTTACGGTTCACCCATTTACTGTGGAAACTTTCATGGCTGCTAGCTTGCTTTTTGACTTTAATTCTAATGCTCTTTTTGATGAACTGCCTGGAAACGTGCCTGGAAATCGAAATCACAGTCAAGCGACGTTCTCGAAAACAACAACTAGTTGGGAATTATATGCAGCTTGCTCATATGATTTACTAATTGAATTCGTAGAAAGTTTTTAACAATTTTTTTTTTTTTTTTTTTTTTTGTAGCAATTTATGCTGCTTACAACTTTTGGCATAATACTTTCGATTTGTCTTACCCCAAAAAACAAAATTATCTAAAGCATAACAAATTGCTTAGATTTTGTGCTAGCTTGTGAAAGTTTTTCCTCACTTTTGGCCAAAGTGTCAAGCGCCATTCAAATTTTTTTTTGTTAACACCTCTTTTTTCTCCCAGATTTTACTTTTCCACACTGCGTGCTGCGAGCTGCGTGTTGCCAAGTTGGATTAATTCTTCGATTGTGCTGTGGCACGCAATTAAAGATAAGCGCGTTCAATTCTGACAGACGTTGGTTATCTTTCATTCCATAGCAGAATTCTGTTTAAATTAACTTTTATTCCCGTTCTAAAGATGTACCGCTATCTCCCTCTCTCTCTGTTTCGTATGTCTCAGTTCAATGGAATATTCCCCAGATGCAAAAGGGATTTTTACAGCTTACTCATCTCTTGATTCTCAGCTTTTAATGAGTCATTAAGACGAGCAAAAAACTTTCGTCGCAGTTTATATACTAAGCGATAAAAGCCAAGGTCATCAATGAAAGCTCATTTCTAACGGGATCGTTTCAAATGGTACTTGTAAAATGATTAGCAGCAGTTGTTGCGATTAATATCAAAACTTAACTTTGTCAAAGTGCAAAAAATTTTTAATTTGCGAATTTTGTCAATAATTTAAAGTGCAAAAAAATACAAAGCATTTTTATCTGCAGAATTTGTCGCCTTTCGCCTTTAGCAGTAAATGGGTGAAGGTTATCAAGTTTTTTGACTCCTTTTTCACTTGCATCCCGTTCGATTACATTTCTTCTTCTTCTCGTTTTTTTTTTTGTCTTTATTATGATGGCAATTCCAATACCCCCACCCCACGCATTATTCATGGTCTGCGTCTCTTCTTTTGGGCTGTGCCTTCTTCGTCTTCTTCTTTAATGATGAGTTTTAATTTTGGCCCGCTTTATTTTGTTGTTGTTTTTTCGCTCGCTTGTTGTTGCTGGCATTGCGTCAGCAGCAACGAAGATGACAACAGCTTTTACTTTCCTTTTGCTGGGTTGTGTAGGGTGAAGGTGGGGGGCGACGCGACGCGACTAAAATAAGCAGAAGATAAAGGCAAATTTGAATTAAATGCGAGGAAGTGTTCACAAAAGCCATTGGAATAATTATTATTTGCTTTTATTTATTTTGCAATTAAAAATGCAAAAAACTTGCTGTTGTTGTTGACTTGGCTTAAGGAAAAAGTTTAGAAAATGTAGTCGGGGCACAAATAAAAATACTTCATAATTCATTTCTTTAGTAAATCTAATTAACATGCATATGTATAAGCCGATTTTAGCTAGGCAACTTCGCAAAAAAAACAACAAATGTATACATATACATACATACATACATACTTATTTACATACTCAAACACACACACTCACACACGCGCACACATAGAAGGTTGTGAAACTATACAATGAAGCAAAAAAACACGCGATCGCGTTTTTTCTTTCCTACAGAAATAAATAACATATACAAAGCAACAAAAATATACAAATACAGACATATATAAACACATACATATATAAATGCGCACATTATGTATGTGTGTGTATGTAAAAGCTCATAAGCTAAATCATAAACGTTAGACATACACCAAATGTGTCCACAGTTGATGCACAGTGGTAGAAAGCTTCTCTTCTTACAGTTAATATTAATTCGAGTCTGTGATGCAAATTATATTTGTATTTCTCGACTTTTTATTTGAAATTTCGGAAAATTCTAAAAACAATTATTCTCAAAATAATTTGCATTTCTAAAAATCAATTCCTGCACAGTGGTCTTGGATGAAAACGTATTTTTTTTATATTTAAATGAAATTTTCTGAAATCTAAAATTATATTTAAAAAAAAAAACAACCTTTTTCTGCAAATTGAAATACATCGAATGTGTCCACAGCAGCTTTTGCTTCACAATTGATTTTGGAGTTAATCAAAATATAATTGTTATACGATTTTTTTAATTGAAATTTTCGAAAATCATATATACCACTGTCTGCAATCCTCGTACCACTGTGCAGAAGTTCGGGGTGCGTGTTTCCCTTTAATTTTCTAAAAATGTCCAACGCGAAAAAGAAGTTTTATTTTATTTGCCTAATTCGTAATCAAGGAAACCACAAGAAGAAAAAATCAATTTAAACAGAGTTGAAAGTTGAAAGAAATGCTTGCCAAAATATCGAAAATGTTTTAAGCTCTTTGCGTTAATTTTGTGTGTGTTGTATTTTCTAGAAGAAAGTTTAGCTCAGCAAATGTAAAGTGAAAGAAATTAATGAGTTGTGTTGAGCACAAACTAAAAATTTAAATCTAAGCAGCAAACGAACAAAGGTGCAAAACATAAACAACAACAACAAGAATAAGCTAAAAAGTAAAGCGAGCGCAACAAAAGCAAAAGTGACGGGTGAATAATGTTGAGAGCGCCCACACAGCACATTGTGGAACTCGGTTTCGGTACGTCAGCAGCAGCAGCAGCGACAGCCACCACAACAACAACAGCAGCGAGAACAAGCGAAAAGCAACAGCGCAAAACTTTACTGCAAAAGCTCAAACAGCAGCAGCAAAAGCTACACAACAACAAAGCAGCAGCAGCAGTAGCTTCGGCATCAGCAGCGACGCCAGCGGAAGCGCAAGAGACAAATCAAAAGAGAGCAGCGATAGCAGCAGCAGCAGCAGCTGATTATTATTTCAAGCAGCAGCAGCAGCAAACAAGCGAAAAGTGTTTGTTGTTGTTAGCAACAACAATTACTGCAGACGAACAGCTGAAGAAGAAGAAGAAGGAGCATACAAGTTATAGCTTTGCAGCTGCTCTGCGACGCAACAAGAAGCCAAAAACAACAACAACAGCAATTGTATTAGCAGCAAACGACGACAACAACAGCAGCATCAGCAGCAGCAGCAGTAATCAAAGCAGTCGCAGCATTAACAGCAATAACAAAAGCAGCAACAACAATAACAGTTTATCTAATAGTTGCATTAACAACAACAACAACACAACTCATTATAAAAACAGTAAAAACTGCAGCAGCAGCAGCAACAGCTACATCAATAATTACAATTTCAAAACAACAAGTGAACAACAAGCGTGGAAAACAACAACTGAAATAACAACAACAGTAACAACAACAGTCGCTGCACAACAACAGCTGCTCATTAACAGAAACAGCAACAGCAATCGACGCAAGACCAGCAGCAATAACAGCAGCAGCAACAACATGTCACCCACATCGCAGGCACCAACACGAACATCTCTGTTCGATTCCTGTCATCGCAAGATCCGTTTAATTGGCGGCGGACCAGTTGCCTTCTTGGGCGGTTTAGTGGCGTAAGTTGATACCCTCCTCCTGTAACCCACCTTCCACTATTACTATTTACTACTAATTTATGGTTAAAACCCATTTAACTAGTTTTTAATTACATTTTCTCGGCTGAAATTACTTGCTTTAAAGCGTGGGATTTTTTTTTGCTAAGCATTTTTGATAAATCCCAATTGCGACTTATGCGATTGTTATTTGTCATATTTTATTTTTTAGTTCACTTCTTTTACCCTAATTGTTGAACCCATATTATTTTTACCAGACAAAGAATATGTGCATTAACATAGCGTTACGTCCTTGTTACGTATTTATCTTTTACGCAAAAGTCTTTAGAATTTGGAGTACATAAGAAAAAAGGTCAAACGCTTAAGAAACACCCTTGTGCCAAAGATAAATAACATTTATTTACTCTTTTTTATGGCTTTAATTACAATAATTTCTCAGGTAAACAAAACCACTAAAATCGCTTTGAGTAGTGCAAACTCAAGGCTTGTGCGGCAATTAAAATATATATAACAAAAGCTAAAAACAAAGACAAAGACAAATAAGAAACAAAAAACAAAACAGAGACACAACAACTGTGCTCCAATAGGCCTAAGAGCGTTTTTTGAAGGTCGAAAATGTTAAGTGTGAATACAACGCACTGTAAAGCTGGACTGTTAAGCTGCTAACATTTGTTATTCATGTTATGTGTTCTCTGTTGCGTTAACATTAACGGGTTAACGGCGAAAAATAACTTAAAAACTTCCTCGTTTGCCTAATTTGGTATAAAGGCCAGTCCAAAAATAAGCTTAAGCAGCTGAATTTAAACACAAGTCATTAGCAGAGTTAAACGAACTTTGAAAGGGGTTCCGAGGGGGGAAAATGGAGATGAAGGCGTCTCTGTTGACACTGTCAACACAAAGTGCGCTGAACTGATAATTAGTTCCAAACGTAAATATTGACAGAAGTGAGTATGCATAAATACGTAACACAAACACGAAAACGCAAAGAACAACACGAAGCAGAAGCAGCAGCAGCAACAGCAATTTTAACGACTCACGCCCTCTCACTCTGACTCACAGTGTAAAAGTTTACAGTTTTTTTTAGTGCAGTTTTCATTGATGTCACATCACTTTTGTGTGTGTGTGTAAAAGAATAAGAAAAGTAGAAGAAGCAACAGCAGCAAGCACGTAACGTTAAAACGTCAATTCATGTTTTGATTACTGGCGAGCGAACGAGATAGCAGCATAACAGCATAAAAGAATAAGTTGATAAAACTGTCAAAAGTGTTTCTGAATAGAAAATTTGCATAATAATGTTTATATGCGTTTTATGTATTTGTTGTTGTTGTTTTTGTTCAAGAAGTTCGAAATTTGAATAAAAATGAATATGATGTAAACAAGCCAAAGAAGAAGAGGCAGCACAAAATGCCTTAAAATATATGAAAATGAAAAGAAATCTTCACAAAGTGAGTAATAACTTATTTTGTTTGTTTGTCAGTCAGTCATTTATTTATTAGCTGTTGCTAACTGTACTTTGAGAGAGAAATAGATGAGGAGTGGGGGGAGGTGAACTGATATGAGTTGTGGTGGAGTGAGTTGAGGGGAGTTGTGTTGAGGCTAATTGTGAAGCATTAGTAGTTGCGCTGCCGCCTGTGTTTGTCTAACTTTTTAGCATTGAGCTTAAAGCCTCGCAATTAGCAAATTGAAAGAGCAAACAACAGCAGCAGGCATACAGATTGTGAATTGTGGCCTGTGGAAACCATGTTAAATTGCTGTTAGGCAACATACTTATAACATAATTGAAGGTTGCTGACCCAATTGGTGAATGCGGCTAAAAGCCAAAGTGGCGTATGTTTTTTTTTTGGCAACACAAGCGATTTGTTTGATAGTATAAAACTTATACAAAACGACTGCTAAACCAAATCAAGGCTTTAATATTCACTGCTGCCAATTAAGCGTTGTTTAGCAACAGAGTGGCAACGAACAAAAGAAAGAAAGATATTCAATACAATGACTATTACTAACAGAGCACTTTTTAATTTTTGCCAGGGTGGCGAAAACAGATTTGCAATAGAAAACTATTCACTGTATAACTAACAGAGCACTGTTTACTTATTCTGACTTCGATAAACATAAGTGTAAAGTCTATTTTATTATTAACATAGCCCTGTTAGCTTTTGGCAGCACTGTAACTCGCAACAGCTGATGTTAACAATACCATAATTTATTGCGTAGAAGGTTTTAAATGTTTAACGGATTGCCTGCCTTTCACTATATACGATCAGTGTCCATTTCATTTAACTTCTCCTTCACTTTTTTTTATTATAATATTGTTATTATTTGTTATACCTTCTTTCGTCTGCGTTGTGCTAACATTTTGCTTTGGGTTTAGCGTTGCTTAACTATTATTTCCAATTAGAATAAATGTTAAGCTTACAGCTTACTCTTATCAGCAGCTGGCCATTGACCTCGACAACAGATGCTCTGTTAATTGAAGTGAACTTAAGCTCAAGTACAGACAGAACAGCTGTTCTTTCCCGTTGATAGGGGAGGGGCAGCGGTGTGAGCATTTAATGAGTTTGCGACGCACACAGCTGTTGTGTGGCAGAGAGAAGAAAAAGAGTTGCAGATTATTCTGCTGGATTATTAGCCGACTCAGAAGGCGTAACAAAATCAACGTCAACGTTGTCGTTTTCGTATTCTTGACTGTCAGCTGTTGAGACAATGAGAGAGAAAGAGAGAGAGTGAATGATTAGCAGCCCAAGAAGAACACGAAGATGTAGAAGAACAGAGATCAGTTCAACGATGTAGAACGATGTCAAAAAATAGCGGATGTTTGAACAGGAACTACAGATGGCAAAGATCGCAGAATTGTTGTTTTGTATTTAGCTCAGGGTTGCGCTTAGATTCATAATAAAACATACCCTGTATTGGAATAATGATGTGGTCGTTTATTCGAAAAAAAGTGTTGTGCCAGAAGTATTCAACACACATTTTTTTTTATTGAATTGCTTATTTCATTAAATTTATTTGAAACAGTTTTGTTAAAAGACCACCGATTTTTTTATGTACATTTTAAGTTTGGAAATTCTAGTTTAATTAGTTAATTATTTTAATATAAAAATACAAATAAAATATGTGTATATTCAATTGAAATAAGATAACTATACAAATCGGTTCCACACATAAACTTAACTTAATTTCTATTAATAATTTATTAAGCTGCATAACGATGATGACAGGGTATCATATAGTAAATCAAATGTGATCAAAATACTTTCAATTCAATCATTGTCCAGAAGTTGTTTGTCGTTTGTCTTCTGTTCTATTACCATAATTATGCATAAGCAATTGCCATAAAACCAACTGGATGACTTCTACAAACCCCTTAACACCCATCTTCCCCTCGCCCACAATCTCTTGGCCATTGTGCAAACGAGGCCAAAATCGTTGCTCAGAGATGTTTCTGGACTGTAATTATTTGTCCATTAGCTCTTCGTTTTTTTTGTTTTGGCCTGGCAGCTGTTACAAATTTGGAACACGACACCCGACTTCGTCACCGACACCGGAGGGCGCCCCAAGGGGGCAAAGCACAGCGCCAGAGGTCAACGAAAATTTCTATTTTCATGAAAATGGATGCCAAAATGCTTCTGCTGCTGCTTCTGTCGACAATGGACTCTTTCAATTCCACAAAATCTTTTCTATGCAGCAAATAACTGTTATATATTTTTGGGGCGAGATAATAAACTAGTGTCTCAGTTTAATTTCGGTTGACCCCCAAACTCAATTATTCAAGTCCTGTTAACATTGTAAAAAGTTTTCTGTAAATTGCGTTTACATAACTGATGTTTACATAGCACAGCACATCATTATTTGACATACATACATGATATTATTGTTTATCAGCACGTCGTTCTCAGATTCATATTTATAACATTACACATAAATATAACACCACAACATGCCGCTAACAGTGTTCTGTTAAATATACACATGATATTGTGTCAGCTCGTCATGGTCAAATTCTAACATATAACGTATTACAATAACATGCCGTTAGCAGTGCTTTGTTAGGTTCGCTGTTGTTAAAGTTCAGTGGCCAGCTGTGAAACGCATTAACTAACAAAACAAACATTAGCATCTATGTGTGTGTTTCTCTTTGCTGGTGATGACACTCAAAAGTTCATTAAGAAAGCACACAGGGCCATAATATGTTTTAGTTTTTATTATGAATTGCATTTGCTGCTGCTGCTGCTGACCTAAACACAAAAACCGAGTGATTTATATCCATTTTCACTATTTCATTTACAATTTCACCCACATGCAAAAGTAAGCAAAAAAAAAACAGAAAATATTACGCCTCATAAAACTTCACCTTGAAGCTGACTGCTGACTGCTGCTGACTTATTGGCGCTTGCTTTGCCCAAGTTCCGGCTGCGGCTGCGACTCATTTACTTTTGCTACGCTTCTGCTTTTGTTTTGTTATTTTGCTTAGGCCCCCCTTTCCCCCTTATTTTCTTACACTCTCTTCTCTTTCTCCACTTCACGCCTTTATTTTTTTTTAATTCATTTAACCACATGTTATATCGCCGTCCATCATCAACATCATCTATCGTCTGTCTGGGTATCTAGATAACTGTCTAGATGACTGCGCATCTCACTTTTAAATACTTTCCATTATTATTATAATTTTTGTTGTTGATTTTTACCTTCATCAACAACGGACACATTAACAATATATGCATGTGTGTGTGTGTGTTTGTGGCTCTCTGCATGACTCACAACTCATTACTGCACACACACATACGCAACAAGCTGCTGTCATCGGTTTGCGCTCCCCTCTGTGTGACTCTCCCAATTTGGCGGCGCTCTCACAACGGGTGATTGGTTATTGTTGTTGTTGTTCTTTTTAGTATGCTAACTGAGTGCGTTCGGTCAAAACGGTACTTTGCAATTTATGGCTGCTCCTGTCGCTGTCTTTGTCTCTCTGCACAATAACAACAAATGTAATAGGAAATTGCGCATTTTTTGGCAGCAGCTGATTCATATCGCGACTTTTGGCCATTTACTATTCGCATCCGCAAAGCGACAGACAGCCACCCAAAGCTTAATTAAATTGTCTATATTCGCTATATATGTATGTATGTGTTTGTGTATACAGTCATACAAAAGTCGACCTACATTTTAGTAAATCACCAGGATTCAGAATATAAATTTCTAAAATTTAAAAAGTATAGCGTGCGTTCCGTATTTTCAGTGTGGATTTGTATTAGGCATTGTTGATTTAGTCGTTCTAAAAATTTGGGAAATTTGTTTTCTTGATTTTTTCTAAATAAAAAAAATAGAAAAACTTTTAGTGCTATTTTTTTTCGGAGTGTATGTTTGTATGTGTGCGCAGTAAGTTTGTGTGTCTTTTTGCCTTTGCGCTTGATTAACGCGTAATTTTCTTTTGTTAATTGTGACACACATTTATTTTGTAGAGTAATCGCCTCCCCCTTCCGACTCCCATTTAAGCTCGCCTGCTCTCGAGCTCTCTCTCTCCTGTGGCGTAAATGGAGCGTAGCTTTGATAGATTAATGGTTGGTTTGCCATGGACTCTGGACATATTTTTACACATACATACACGTATTTTGTTTTGTTGTTTATTCGATTCAAATTCACCGTAAATCATCATTAAGAAGACGTCTTCTTCACACATCCATATGCAAAATCAATAATAAAATAAAACGTGTAGTCAACATTATCTCAATTCAAGCAATTTACTAATTGTGTGTGTACTCACTGGCGTATTCGCGAAGAGAAAGGAGAGGGCGAGCGAGATGTATAGATTCGATTTAGATCAGCATTCATTTGTCTTCCTAGTTGGACAATCAATTTAATGGACATGCTTTCAATTGAAAACACACTTTTATTTTTTTATTCACTTAATCTGCTCGGATAACTTAAGGAAAAATGAGAATCAATGACTAAAACCAGTTTTAAATGGTTATTGCCAAATTCGTTGGCTGTTAATTGTCTTCCGTTACGTTTCTTAGTTACGTTTATGCTAATTTTGCTTACGTCGCCGACATTCTAATTATTGCAAATGAACAACTTACTTTTTTTCATTTAACGAACATGAATGAATCCGAATACGCTTCGTTCCATTTAATTCTGCTTGTGATTCTGATTCTGCTTCTTTCCTTTTTTGCTATATTTTTATTAATTTATGGCCACACACAGTTTTGACACCTTCATTGAAATTGGATGAGGGAGGGGGGTCAGCACATGCAAAAGGGATTGGAAATGGGGAACAGCTAATTGAAAATGTTCAAGCAAAATGAATATTAATTGTTTTAAATAATTTTGAACTTGGCAAAGGCAAAAGGTATCACACACACGAACGTAAACATTGTGTATGTCACACACACACATGCATATATATTTTTTTGCCTTACATTTTGCTGACACAGCAGCAGCAGCAGCAGCGTCGCGTCGCCGTCAACCCAGCTGTTATATTGTCGCACATTGACAGACACAGAACAAACGTATGTTATTCCTCTTCCTCTTTTTCTTCTTCATCTTCATCATTATCCTTAGCTTCTGCTATTACGTTCGTTTGTCTCTGCCACAGTCATCATCGACAGCAGCAGCAGTCGAAGCAGCAATCAGCAATAGCAGCCGCCAGCGCAGTTTTTTTTTTTAAGGGGGAGGGGGGATATTTGTGTGCGTCATTCGGGCGCAGAGCATTTTGCATAATGTACAACGTATGTATGTGTGTGTTATTTGTGTTCGTATTTGCGCAATCCAATTGGAAAGCACACTACCGTTATTACCACCAATTTCATTCAATGTGCAATGAGCGAGCGAGTGCCCACAGCTGATTTGTCGCGCTCTCTCTCCCTCTCTTTCTCTCTATCTATCTGATTCTCTCGTATTGCAAAAAGAAAAAACAACTCTGTGTTCTAACACACACACAGGCAGAGGCGCGCACGCAAAACAAAGCGTTGTGCGCTGCGCTGTGGCAAAGGTGCGCGGTCGCGTCAGCCAGTCTTCTGATTCTGCTGCTGCTGACAGTGGAGCGCGCGCGCGTACGCAAAAAAAAAACAGAAAACAAAGATAAACAGACGAAAAAAATAATAGCCAAAAACATAATAGAAACACAACGATCGCTTCCTCTTCCTACTCCAATTAACGGTGCGCGCATTCACTAATTCTCTCGGTGTGTGTTTGCTTGTGTGTCTGTGTGTATGCGCGCAAAAGACAAATCAAATTAAATGGGTTCCAATTGAGCTTTTGCTGCGCGCTGCAAACCAAAGTAGCAAACCCGAAACCAAAATCCAAACCCCACAACCAAAAACCAAACCCCCTTAAAACAAGTTGACCAAGTGACAATCATATCGGAAAAAAAATAAAATCGTTTAGTGGACTTGAAAAACGCGTTCGCCCAACCGGATCGATCGTTGTCGTCGTCGCCCACTATCCCCCCGCCCACCGCACGTAACCTTCAAATATTAGAGCCTAACGTCTATTTTATTCACACGACGTTACACGTTACACATTTTACACGCTTTACGTTGCCCCTGACCCGCCTCCACCCTCCATTGTACAATTGACGCCAATGCGTCTGTGCACTGATTTTTCTCTCTCTTCTGTCTCGCTCTCTCTCTCTCTCTCTCTTTTACTCTATGTGTCACTGGCGTAAGACCGTTACAGTTATGTTGCCGCTATTGTGTGTGTGTGTGTGTGTGCATTGCATTTGCATTTGCTTTACGTGATCGCAATTGACACTTGCATTTTGAGCATGCAGAAAAGTAATCGTTTTTCGTTACGTGCAATTTCGATAGCTGTCTGGTGACTCATTTATTGATTGATTAACGTATTTAATGATAAGATTAACATGTTGTGTGCAGAGAACGTAAAAGCATTGTAATGGAAATTGTAGCAAAATTATTGATTTGAACTATAGCAATTATCGAATTTATTAAATGTATAATAATGTCAATAAGTTATATATTTATAAATAGCATGATTTTTTTTGTAGTATCAAAAGATTTAATCTAAAAGTTACATAATTTTTACGCTTTCCGTGATTTTCTAATATTTACAGTTAGATTGCAATTTGTGAAATACTCTTGATCACTACCCCACTTCCCGTTCGTTGCGTTTGATGAGTGGTGGAATCGCAGTGGGGGAAGGGCCGGACTTGACTCACAAATTGAGTTCGTTTGTGTTTGCCTTCTTCGATCTTCGTACTTGATGATCGTTGACTTTTGTGCATAATTGTGATTAATTAAAGACTGCAATCGTTCGATTGTCGGCCCCCTCTCTTCATCACTCTCTGTCTTCCTCTCTCTGTGCTCATTTGCAAATTGACAATTGTCTTTATTGAATTATTCGTGTCAATATAGTTTCCATGAGTGAATTGGAACTGTAATTGAAACGAAACCTGAACTAAACTGAAGGCGAGAGGCGAGCTTTTAATAATTATAATTGAGAAAGTCATTGTCAGCACTGGTTGTCACTGACGTCATGCCTGATCAGCTGACTAACAGTTGACAACAGCATATTAACTATCGTTGTTGTTGTATTGTTGGTGAGAAGATTACAAACCGGTTGATTTGCTTGTTGTAAGTTGAAAAAAAAAATCATTTGATATTTACACACAGATTGAGACCTAAGCTGAGTTTGCGGAAAGGGAGCTACAAAACTATTAGTTGCTTTTTCTTGCTCTCTCTCACTCTCGTTTCTTTCTCATTCTCTCTCTGTCTCTATATGCGTACAATTCTAAGTCTTTGTTAGGGATATTCTCCAATCGAAATGCGATATTTTTTGAAGGGAAACTTTTGGCATACAATGATTATATGTATATATATATATGTACATATATATGTATATATCAATGGGCTCTTTTATGTGTTGCCATTATTCTGTCACGTTTTCATGACTATGACTCAATTGTTTTATCGTCAGAGTTGTTGTTGTTGTTGCTTTGGGTTTGGGCCACTTTATGTCTGCTTTAAGTGTGGCACACACAAAAAATAAACACCAAACGACCAACAATCGGAGCCAAGTAAACTATTCAAGCTTACACATGTTTATGTTTATCGAGAGGTTACATCATCAGCAACATTAACATCAACGTCATTTATGGTATTTAATAAGAAAAAAGGGCATTTATTTATTATTTTCAGCTAGCTTCAGCAGTTTTCTAGCTTGTTGACGTTCAAAATTTGTGGCAGAGTTGCTTTTATGAGTCTCGATAGAATTCTTATCAGGTAATGGGTTTCTTTCATAGACAATTGCATTACTTCTGATGGCCTAGAAATGGGGAAGTGTAGAGGGTATGCTAAAGTCGTGCTAAAGTGTGTAACAGTGTGTGAACTATATATATTTCTGATCACAACAACTGACGAGTCGACTTGACCATGTCCGGGTCTGTCTTTTCAGAGAATGTACAAGCTGCAGATTTTATTTGGAGTATAAATCCTTGAAGACTATACCTGTGTCAAGTTAATCTCAAATCGAAAATAGATTAACGATAACAAGCACTCACTTTAAACATAGCCTTAACAGCTGCTCCTAGAATATATTTCTAGTCGAGCTCTCTCGACTCGTGCATTCTTACTATGATTGTTTACTACTTTACTTGCTTACTTACTGTGTTACCCTCCACCAACCACCTCCCATCACCCTGTCCACCCTCTTCTGATACAGTTACAGTTCATTTTGTGGAGCTTTTATGGCCATTAACTTATCAGACTAGACGGCTATTACGAAAATATCTCGTATCTCTATTATTATTGTTGTTGTTGCCGTTTCAACACCTTTGAGCACTTAAACAACACACGCTTTTTTTTTGTGGCGTCGCAATTGTGCCTTTCAACATCGTCAACAACAACAACAACCCACCCACACACACTCATTGTTGTTGTTGATAACGGTTAACAACAACTAGCAAATAAGGAACTTCATTGTCTCTCTCTCTATCTCTCACTCCCTTTCTCACTTTATCTCTTTCCATTGCCATCGTTGCCTTTGTTTTCTAGTCTGTAATATTTGGTAATGTTTTGTACTGTGCTGCTTCCTCTTGTTTTTCTTTTGAGTAACGTCGCAATTCCATTTTCATTTGGTCTGTACATATAGAGTACCGTTGTAATTTGTAATCTATAAACATATTATTTGGCCAGCCCACAATTCGATTCCATTAGGAAACAAAACAAAAAAAAAAGAAAAAAATCATGCTAGTCATAATCGCAAAATATAAACAGCGATTTGTATAATTTATTGCCTAGATTTGATTTCCCTTCCTCTGGTTATCAATTCAAGTATTGTGCCATATGCTCTATATATAAAAAAAAGTTAGTTTAATCATTGCGATTAGCTCACAGTCTGGTTTATCTATATTTTGTATTGATAAGTATAAATAGTAAATCTATCTGCTCTCCAGTTCTCCCTCCAACTACCCGTCTTTAAAGTAAAACTCAATCAAAAACTCTTAATTATCTATTCCCACTTTACTATTTCTATAATTATAGCAATCCAATACTCTTTTATATCTAAAGACTTACAAATAACAATTCACGTAGTGATAGTTGATTTATAAAAGTTATTATTATTATTTATTATCATATATAGGTATTATCTGTTTGTGGCAACAACAGTCAAAAGCTTTTTCAATTGAGGCATCATCAATCGCATATCGCAATCCTATAGTAAATAGAGCACACACGGAATGTGAACAACTGGGGAGAGGTTTAGTTGGGGTGTATTGGGTGGGGTAGGGGTAAAGGAGAGAGGAGGAGGGACTAGCAACATATGGGCTCATGGTCAGGTCTGGGAATTCAGTCGATTGTCGGTTACTGGGTGGGGGTAGCTACAATTGGAGGTGTGTGAGCAACTGCATATGGCCACATATGAAACACAGACACGTGTATTTTAGTCAGTGCTAGTTAGTGCCTGAATAGAAGATACCCTATATGCATAGGTATAAACATTTTTTTTGTTTTACCTCTTAAATTTCTTAACAAAGTTTATAAATAAAAAGTTCATAGTTCTTAAAGTAGATAGGTAAAAATACAAGACTACAAGACTACCTTTCCCAAATTACATAAAAAAGATAGCTTTAAAAGTGATCGACTCGAATGCTGATGCTGATCAGGAATACTTATATATTTGAAAGGGTTTTTCATCTGTTGATAGTTATTCACAACTTCAGCATACCCTGTTATCAATTTGCAATGTGTTCGCAGTATAATAAATAGCGAATTGGGACAGGTTCTAAAGTGTTGGAAATTTATGCATTTCTCTGCACACTTTTTGGGGCATTGCAAATTGTGTTTTTGGGGGTTGCCAGCACAAAAAAAAAGAAGAAAAAAAATCGCTTTATCACGGCCGAGCCACTGTTCGTTTGTTTTGTGGGGGAGCGGGAGTGAAGGAGGTAGGGGAAGGGTCGCTTGGCCTATCCGGAAATATGAGTTGAAAATTGTGTATTTATCGCTAGGTATTTTTTTTTTTTCGGCTTTCGTGCGTTGTTTTTTTTTTTTGCCCCGTTTCGCTCAGCTTTCAGTTTTAGCAGCTTTTAGTCTCTTGCGACATGCGACAGAAAAGACTAACGTGCCAATTTATTTACGGAGTGCTCTGCCCCATCGATTTTAGGTCACTATATTCAGTATCTATATCTATCTGTGTGTGCGAGTGTATATTATAATTATTATTGGCTACTCTGGATGGGGCACGTTTAGAGATAGTGGCACGTGTTTCAATGAATAAAAACAATCGATCGTTGAATGTAGTTCATTCATTAAAAAAAAACTGGAAACTTTGCACACGTAGCCGAATAAGTGGAAACCTGATTAAACAAAGTTATTAAACCGATTAGTGAAGAATCAGCCGTCTGCGAAATAATGAAATAAAAAAAAAATAAAAAGTATAAATAGAATTTATAAATTCTGTAGGGAATATGTGCTTGGTAAAGTTTTTAGTTTTATAAAGTTATCCATCTCCTCCAAATCCTGGGTTTCAAGAACTGTTTGACTTGAAGCTAAAACAATTATATTTTTTTTTAGAATGTTTTCTGTTAGTGTTAATAATGTGAAACAAAAGAAGAGAACAAATAAATATAAATATAAATTCTATATACAATCAATATCGAAAAATAGAGTGACATCAGCACAAATATCAAAGTGTATCTGCACTCGGTGCTCTTCTTGCAAAACATCTATCATAAAGATTAGAGGCCCAATAAAGAATCACACCATAATTAGCGAATTTCAACGTACTGTGAAAATCATTTCGTCATTTTGAGCTGGTCAAACACGCTGAGGAAACGATAAAAGTGTTTCTGATAAGCAGGATATTAATAATTTGTGTTGACTGGGTTCGGTTCGTTCGACAAACTACCACCGATAAGCGAACCCCCCATTTAGAAACTTTGGATGAGCAATTAAAATACGAAAATTACGTGTGTCGTGTGACATTTGCAAAGAAACTTCAAGATGTGCCCCAATTTCGAAAGTTAATAATTATTGTGCTCGAACTTTGCCATAATCGATAATTGAGTTTATCGATTAAGTGAACCGTTAATTGTAGCAATTTCTCGCGGTACTTTTCATTGATTTTTTTTTGACTGATTTGATTTTAGTTAGTTGGCACTCGGTTCAACAGCTGCCCCAATTTCTAAGCTCTAATTTGAAAATAGTCTGAATCTCACTTCTCCGCTCTTCTCCCTTCCCTCTTATCTGCTCTGATCGCTCTCAATCATTTCGTGGCTTCAAAGTTTCACTCAATTTGAAGCATTTGGAGAAGACCTTTTGAACGTCTTTGCAAATTGGAATTGGAATTGAAATTGAAAGGTCGCTCGAGGGTCGCTTCTAAGCATTTAGTGGTGCGAAGGGGGCTGGATGTTTCTCAGAGGGGAGCTACGACCTTGTCCCATGAATATTTAATCTTTTGTATTTTGTATTTTGTATTTTATATTTGTTTTTGCCTTTTGTTTTCTGTGCTTTCGGTTTGTTGTGTCAAATTGACAATGGGGTTGGACTGTGCGCGAATTTGTGGGGCACAAATGTTCATTATCACCTGACACAGACAAAGGTGAGTGAGCGGGAGGGGGGGGGGTGGGCGATAGTGGGAGGTGTGTGGGCCACTGAACTGACTGACGAGTCGATTGTTGTGTTCACCTGGTGCTTACCGAAGCAAATAATGCTAACTACACCTGTTCCTCCCCCAACTCCGCTAAATCTATGTATATATAAATATATACACTGCGAAAAAGTGGATAGAGTAGAGCACTCTTATGCGGAAACTAATGATACTCGTTTCGAGGCAGAATTTACTTTTTGTTAACTTTAAATGTGAAATGTTAAGTTTTCGTAAGTTTCAGTTAAGCTTTACGCTTCTCAAAGCGTATTTTCTCTCAGTGTAGCGTATACACACACAAAGAACACAAAGAGTAACGCGCTTATCGCCACAATTTGGTCAGTACGCTTGGTTGCCTTAATCTACACACTAATATTATCATATGTGGCTTTATTTATTGTTGTTGTTTTTGTTGTTGTTGTTTTTAGAATGCCTAAAGATCGGCTTTTGTTTCCCCTTCCCCTTTCCTCGCGTCTCCCATTTGTAGCAATTAAGCAAATGGAGCAATTGGGAGCACCTCCATTGTTGGAGCACGCACTTTATGCATTGTGTCTAACAAATGCAAATGAATTATGAAACTATTTTTTTATTTTTTTGTTGATTCTTGCACGTTGATAAGAATAGTTTTATTTTTTTAAAGATTCTTTTTTTTTGCTTTTTTAATTGTTCTGCGTGCGCTTAGAAAGCGTGTTAGTTTTAAGAATATTATCTGAGAATCACACAATTAGACATGTGTAGGGTTTAGTAAAGTTTACTCGCCCTTAATAAGATCATTGTTATGTTTTACGAATAAAAGAAATATAAAATGTCAAAGGTTTCACGCCATTTGACTCTCTTTTACTCTCTTGAGAGAGTTTAAAGTAGTTAATTCAATTTGAGAGCATAATTCTAGTTTTTGGAGTATTAAATGAATAGTTCCGCTGTAATTCTACTAATCTCTCTTGGTTGCTATTTGTTTTTTTTTTAAATATATTACGCTTTTCCATTTACTCTTTTACTTTTTGCTTTTTTATTCATATTTTTACTGTTTTCTCTCATTCTTTGCTCTTTTTTTACTCTCTCGAAAATTTGACAAGTATTTGTTTTTATTTGATAAAAAGCCTTTTTGTCGTACAGTTCTTATATCTCTTCCACTCTCTCTCTCTGTCTCTCTCGCTCTTTTCTCTCACAGGAATCACGTTGATTCTCTTGTTTTCTTTTTGTGTTGCCTTCGTGAACGTTTTTTTTATTTATAAACTTGCTGCGCTATTTCTGAGATGCTTGCTGTGTTTTAAAAGTTAATCATAGAAGTTAACTTACGTAAAACTAAATTTGGTTTATCGTGTAAATTGCGCCTTGGTAGGGCTAGCGCCGCCTTGACGCCGTTTTCAAGGTGATACCCTTACTAATCGCATAGGCCTAACGACCAAAAAATGCCAGTTGGGCTACTTTGAGTTTTTTATGTTTGTCTTTGTGCGATCGCCTGAGAGCGAAAGAGAGACGGACAGAGAGAGAGAGAGAGAGAGAGAACAAGAGAGAATGTTGCGAATCGCTATCAAGAACTTACTATAAGCTATATAATTATATATATTATATATATGTATAACCCGAGCCAGGGACAAATGGGGGTTTTTCAGTGGCATTGTTTCGATGTGAACGGTTCGCGTCGGTCGATTTGTGGCTTGGCTGGGTTTTGGTTTATTATTTTTGTTGTGCTTTTGGCATTTTGGTCTTTGTGGTATTTTGGCGCTACCGTTGAGCGAGATAAGGTAGCAGAGAGTGCTACGGTTACGGCTTTTAAACGTTTACGCTCTGTCTAAATTAGCAAAAAGAAAAAAGAAACCAACAAAAGAAAAAAAAGTTCAACGGCGGCAATAATGACAAACAAAGCAATCTGAATGTAATACCCAAAAAATGAAAGAAACGCCAAACAACAAGGTGCCAACAACAACAACAACAGCAGCAGCAACTAGTAAAACACTTAAAGTTAAAGCAACAACAACAACAACTGAAACACATATAGAATCCGAAAGGGAACCGATCATACAAACAGCAACTAGTAAAAGTGAAAAATCAGGAAAAACAGCTGCCTCCTCCTCAGGCAACGCAACCGCCAGTTCCTCGTCCTTAGTGATTAGATGTCTGTTGAGAACTGCGCGATTTATGTGGCAAGTGACAACGATACCATCTAAAATTGGTGACACTCTAAGCACCCTGTATCGCTATGCGCAGGGATCGGTTGACACATTTCTATGCGTAGCTGGGTGAGAACCTAAATAGGCATAAATAAATAAATATATATATATATATATATATAAATATTATTAACTATGACTATTGACTATTAATTGCTCAACTAATTAAATAATATCTTCCTTTCTTTTGTCTTGCAGAAAAGCGCGTCGCAAAGAGCGCGATGGCGATCAAAATTCAACAGATACCAAATTGTATTTGGAGGAGAGCGTTTTGGAACGCAAACTACCTGAAGCTGATCTCAAAGCCCTTGTCGATCTTCCAGCTGGCTTGGATTACAATGAATGGCTGGCCTCACACAGTAAGCACCCAAAACTTATTCACTTTACCTTAGTAAAGTTGTGTAAAGACTATATATATTCTTGATCACTCGAGTTGATTTAGTCTCGTTCGTCTGTCCATATCGATCTTGGAGAAATTCAGAGCTAGATACTAATTTGGAATATAAGTTTTAGTGTTCCATATTCAGATTATGATTTATTTAATTCTTATTAATAACTGCACACGTTTCGCGTATATCGATATTAATCGATTTTTGACATATGCACTAATTCCAAGAATTTACTATCAACCGTCTCCTAATCTAGTTGTTCCGACTGAAGTATTTTACTTTGTACTCCAATTAGGAGTTGATTAGAAGTGTAGTCTAGATCCGTACACTCGTTATCTCGATCTACAGGGTATCGGCAAAGTTAAGCACGCTTATCTTGCACAACTCACTTTAAGTTATTATTGTTTTTTTTTTTTGATTGTACATTTTTTCGCGTGATATTCGTGTTTTGATTTATTCGCATCGCTTTCGCATTCATCTATTTATTGTTGCCTTTGTTTGCCTCGTTATTGTTATTGTTGTTGTTGCTGCAGCTGTTGCTGTTATTGTTGCTACTTGTGTTTATAAATGGTGGGGAATTTGATAGATAATTTGGCATTTGAGCCCCGTGACTTAGTTTTAGAGTACACAATGAGTACAGTTTAGGCTGATTAAGCTAACTTGGCTTAGTAATACGTGCTGATTGATAGCCAACAATAGGAAGCTGCAACAGCTGCGCAAATTGAGGCACACTCCCAGAGCTATCTATGCAAAGGGGAAGTTGAACCGGAAAGAAGTACTCCCACGATTGCTCCAATACAACTGGCTTAATAAAACCGATTGCATTTCGAATTAAGAGAGGAAAAATATTAAAATTTTACTCTGGAAGAAGTAACCTTAATCCTGATCAGCATCACTAGTAGAGTCGAAATTTTATAACTATATCCGTTAAGCAACTTGGTATATATTCGTCTTACTATATCACATAGTTGTTAGTTGTTCAGTTTTAAATAATAATACCCCAATCCTTTAAGCTATATTAAATTTAGCAAGCCACAACTCAAAAGCTCAGCAGTTAGTCATTTTGGGGGTTGTTTCTATAATGTCTTTTGGATGTTTGTCTTACATCATCCGCGCATCATTAACATTCTCATTCTCATTATCGTCGTTGTCATTATCATGTTTCGTTGGATTCGGGTTGTTCTCCGAGCCATTTTATTGGATATTACATCATCTTGTGTTAATCTTTGATAAATGCGAAATACACAAATAGAAATTAACAGCAGCATCAGCCTTAAAGTGTGTGTTGTAAATAATTGGCAATGTTTCAGCAAATTGTACACCCAGCCACAAAATCTCTTGCCACTTGCCACGTGCCCACTTCCCTGCCTCAACATTTGTTTTTATTATATTTTTGTTACCCTTGCCACACTTTCTTTCAATCTGCATATTTACAATTGAGTTGAGTTTCCATGGCGTCATCTGTTGACTTTATATATTATATATATATATATATTGTCTTATATAGAAGATTGCAGGAGGTGCAGTGCAAAATGATTTCATATTGTGTGTCTGCCACTCCCCCTTCCCCCTTCGCATCCACTTTCTGCCGCATGTCATTTTGTTTGCCTGCAGCGCATAATGCAATTTTGGGTGACGCAATATAAAATTGCCCCCACGATTCCGATTCCAATTCCGATTCTGTTTGCCTTTTAAATTTATCTTGTGCCAATATTGAGTTAACATTGACCTTAAACATTGATAAAAAAAACAAACTCGATAACACTTTAGCGAACTCTCTCGCAACTGGGTTGTCAATGCCAAGTTTGTCCTAATTATGAAACAGTTCCCTGACTGAAGCAACAAGCAGAAAGTTAAGAATGAAGGGTGACTTTGACTTTGACGTGTTATATTGCTATCGTAAATCGATTAACATCGATATTCGCGCAGTTATCGATCGAAATTTATAGTCTCTAGCTCCTATAGTCTTTAAGATCAGCTTTGTCAGACGAAGAGACATGGCTAAATCGAGTCGGCTGATTACAGATATATATTTTAGGGTTTCACGTAGAATATAAATCCAGTAATTTTATATATTTTTAGATTGATAGACAACGTCAGCTAAACTTTATATATCTATATCTATATATAATAAATTATCGATTACTCAAGTTCAATTCTTATCTAATTTACAGCTCTCGCTCTCTTCGAGCACGTGAATTTGGTGTATGGAACTATTAGTGAATTTTGTACACAATCCGGTTGCGCAGACATGACCGGACCCGGCAACAGGTGAGCATGCACATCAAATGGATGTAGACATAAATATATATATATATATATATATATAACACATGTTTTTTGCAGAACGTACTTATGGTTCGATGAGAAGGGGAAGAAGACGCGGGTCGCGGCACCGCAGTATATCGATTATGTGATGACCTTCACACAGAAGACGGTCAGCGATGAGTCGATATTTCCAACCAAATACGCGAATGAGTTTCCCGGCTCGTTCGAGTCGATCGCCCGGAAGATTTTACGCTTGCAATTTCATGTGATAGCGCATCTGTATGCGGCGCATTTCCGAGAAATCGCGCTGCTCGGCTTGCACACCCATTTAAATTTGACGTTCATGCACCTGACGGCGCTGCACCGCCGCTTCAACCTGATCGACGAGAAGGAGACGGATGTGCTGCGCGATCTGGAGGTGGCCCTGCGCCTCACCGACGACAACAGCAGTGTCTGCGGCCAGGAGTCGGTGGCAACAACCGATTCCGGTTCGCCTTCTGTTTCCAACTGTGAGCAGCCGCAGCAGCAACATCTGCAACAGCATCACAACAGCAGCAGCAACAGCAACAATTCCTCTGCCTCCGAGGCGCTGCATGTCAATTCACAAAGCAACAACTGCATCGCAACAGCAACAACAACAACAACATCCTGTCTAATTGATGGCGATGCTGCAGCGCCGCCAATTTGCACGCAACCGGAGCCGGGCGCTGCTGGCAAACCGCCGGGCAGCGGCGGATTGATGGGTGGCATTCTGGGTGATTTGACCAGCGGTGAATTTGGTGATACGACGCGCTACTGCACCTCGGCAGTTCCTCATCCACAGCCACATGCGACTGGCGGCGGCACGGATGCCTTGTCGGCAAATGTGGCAGCAACAACAGCAACAAATGGCGCATTACATTTAAATTTTAGCAACAATAACAGCAGCAACAGCAACAACAGCAATCACAATATGAACCATCATAATCATCATCATCATCATGCGCATCATCATCATCCCCATCATCATCAGCATCACTTGCATCACCTGCACCAGCAGCAGCAACATGCGGCAGCTGCAGCAGCAGCCGCAGCATCAGCATCCTCAGCCTCATCGACGACGCAACACAGCGGCCTCATCCAGTGCAATGCCGTCGGCGCAGCGGCGTCTGCGGCAAGTGGCGGTGGCAACAACAGCAACACCAACTCAACAGCAACCACATAGTGTGACTAGCAGCAGCAGCAACAACAACAACAACAAACAATACAAAACAACAAAACAAAAAACATTAGAAATATTAGAATTACGCAAAAATGTTATTTAATGTTATTACTTCTATGATCCTAAAGTTAAAAATATTGTAAAAATAATAAAAACAAAACAACAACAAAAAAAAACAACAACAAAACACAAGAAATTGTAAGACACATTTATCGATAATCGATAGTCGGTTTGCAGTTCAAACAGTTGCGTAGATCCATAGAGCACCCACACACACACACACACAACACAACACAACACAACACAACACACCACACACAATACACCACACACAACACACACACACAACACACACACACACACACACACATGTTCATTCTAGAGTTGATATATTTAGTGAGCTGCAAGCTTAGACTTAGACATAGATAGAAAGAGATAGACAGAGTTAGAGAGAGAAGGAAGATGGGTCTCCTACTATGACGCTTAGAAGGCTTTACAAGTATATTTGCCCACTTGCCTCAAACTACCCTCTATTCCCTCCCCCCTCCTCCTCGCCGACAAAAATGACAGTTAATAACAAATAAAACAAGGCATAGCCTGAAAGGCAACTAAAAACAAAGCACTTTAGTTCTAAAACGAACAAAACAAAAAGTTGATAAAACTAGTTAATAATAAACAACAAAGAAAACAAAATGTAAAAATTATAATTACTACTACATACACAACACAACACACTTACACACACACAAACACAACTTTATTGACGCACGGTCACACTGGTAGCTTTAACAATCCAAAAACAAAGAAAAGAAAACTGGAAAGTCTTTTTCAACTATTTAACTATTATTTAACTGCAACCTATTTGTATTTTTCCGTTTCCTGTGAGATGAAAAACAAAAGTATTAATTGCAATGCAGATTTCTTTAGAGTTATTTACGACTGTTTTAATTCGTAGCGAAAAACGAAAACAAACCATGATAATATATACAAATACCTCAATGAATATTTAAATGTGCATAGCCTACAAATATACATATATATATGTATATATTTATATACAATTCGATTATGAATTCTCGTTAATTTTTATTTGTTTTGTTTTTTCTTTTATCATATGAAATTCCTTGGTTTTCAATTTAGTTATTTGTTTTTAAGTTAACTTTACACTAACTAAACCAAAAGCTTTACTTCGAGTTATGCACATTTAAATGTATTTTAAGCATAAATGTTGGGGCTGATAACACACACTACTATACAAATTATATCTTTTTAAGATCGTATCTCAACACTTATTTTCTTGTTTAGTTTTTGTTGTTTCCCTTCTCTGAATGCAATTTCAAAATGTTCGCTAAGCTTTGCTTTGGGCTATAATCAACTTTTCGCCAATTCTTAAGCGACTCACTAACTAATGAGAGCACTTGAACTATAGAGTATTCCTATAGCATATATATAAAGATATATATATATATATATGTTCATGTATGTACGTATGTATGTGTATTTCGTGTCAACGATAAACTTGAAAAAAACAAACAAAAAACAAACGCTCTTAACTTGTACTTCTCTTCACAGATGCGAAGATGCCTGAAAAGAAAACAAAAATGTATGCACCAAATGTATCTACACGACTCATGTAACCCGCACACCGAATGTTGCACCCGATTTTAGAATAGCCAAAAGAAAATAATAAAGTGTTGAAAACATGCTGAGAATATTGAAAAACAAAAAAAACAAAACAAAACAAAAATACAAAAATCAAGAAGAATAAAACGACTTGAAAATATTAACAAAGGCAATGAAGATAATTTACTTTAAAAACAAAACAAAACAAACAAAAACTACAAAACTAAACGAAACTAAAATATGAAGTAACAAAACTTGTTCAGTGTATACTAGGATGTTGTTTGTATGTGAGTGTGTGTGTGTGTGTGTTGTGGGTGAGTGTGTGTTAGACTGTATGTGTGTGTGTGTGTGTGCGTGCAAATGCGCTTTAGATGGGAATCATCTTTCCAGCTTTCCAGTAGTTGAACCCATAAACATTCAAAGCTCACAAAACAGTCCAAGCTTTAGCTAACCCATAAAATACAATTTTCGATTCGTTGAACACAAGAAAACAAAACAGAAAAAAAAAAACACAAAAATATATATGAACTATTTACAAAGTATGTGGATGAAAATTTGAATTTGAATTGATCGTGGAAATGCACTTCACAGAATCTCCTTGATTTGTGCGAGTTTTCAACTGGAATTAAGCAAAGCGAGACATTTTATGACAAAAAAACAAAATACAAAAAAAGACAAAAAGAAACCAAATACAAAAAACAAAAAAAAAAAAAAAACAAAAGGCAAATATGAGATGCAAAATGATAATAAAATAAACTGTTATGTTCAATTAAAAACAAAAGGAATTGTGTATTAATATAGCAAGTTGCAGCTGGAAGTTATTTTAAAATGGAAATAATACTTTACGTTGCTGAAAATATGTTGAATATTTCAGCTATGATATTTTTGAAATATTTAAAAATATACTTTCCACTCTGCGCATATTCTTAAATAAGCAATCACTATCTCTGTGGCATTTGCACTGTATAAGCATTTATATATTTTATATTTATATATGTTTATATTTATGTTGATAATCACTTGTTCCTTATCGGAACATCAACAAGATCTGGCTAAATGCGACGTTTATCAATCACTTCAACTGGCAAATTGATGTTTATTTTATAGTATTTATTTACAAATTAATGCATGCTTCAGACGACTGCAAACTTACATTATCGTTAATATAAATTGAAAGAGAAAAAGTGTGTGTGTGTGTGTGTGTGTGTGCCTGTTTGCTTGTATGCGTGTGTGCATGTGTGCTTGTATGCCCGTGTGTCTTCCAGCTTCAGTCGTAAGTACAAGCAATGGATGCCGAAGTGTAAATACCCTGGATGACATTTAGCTACATAAAATTATATAGTAATCTATTCTTATTTCAAAGCTCGACGAAATAATTTTAAAACAAATTATTGAAAACTGAAGCTAAATATAAGAAAATACAGTGCTTTATTTTATTAATGTTGTTTTCAATATGTTATAAGATATTGATCTTACTATTTTATAGTTCAAGAATATCTAGGTTTATTTATTTATATATATTCTATATATATACATGTTTTAGATTTTTTTGCAAATACCCCCCCTCAAAGTTTTGCACAAAGGGTATAAAAATTCGCAGGCCCTTCATTTCGCTCACTTAGCTGATTGACGGATGTGGTACACTCTATCTCTCTCTCTCTCTCTCTCAGTATGTCTCCCTCTCTCATTCGTTTCACTGAGCTCAGCTCGGCTCGGCTCAGTTCAGTCTGAAGCTGCAATCGAAGCGAATCGGAGGTTGCCGGCATTGTTAAAAAAAAGAAAGTATAAATAAAACTAAAACGGGGCGTAATTTGCAACCTGTGATAAGAAGAAAGGGAATGGAACGTTTTAGTTTAACGCTCGCCGTGCTGGGCATATTTGCAGCCTGTGGCAACTGTGGACAGACGTCGTCGGGTCATCGCACCAGGTATGAGGCGAACTGGGCGAGCCTGGATCAGAGACCGCTGCCCCGTTGGTACGATGAGGCAAAGGTGGGCATCTTTCTGCACTACGGTGTCTACTCAGTGCCCAGCTTTGGATCCGAGTGGTTCTGGACCAATTGGATAAGTGAGTTGAGAAGAAGAAGAATCGGAATCGGAAATGAGCAATTGCTCTCTTTAATATACAGATCTACGCAATCCCGACTATATACGATTCATGCAGCGCAATTATAAACCCGATTTCACCTATCAACAATTCGGCGAGCAGTTCACAGCCGAATTATTCAATGCCACGCAGTGGGCTTTGCTCTTTAAGGATAGCGGTGCAAGGTCAGCTTGAATATAGACTATATATATCTATAGAATACATTATTCAGATGTGATAGTGACCCAATCTCTTATCAGATATGTGGTGCTGACCAGCAAACATCACGACGGCTACACACTGTGGCCTTCGAAGCAGAGCTTTGGCTGGAACTCGGTGGACGTGGGCCCAAAACGCGATATTATAAGTAAGTACTACTTGGTATTGGTAAAGTCGGATTTTATTTGAAAGAATTCTATCTGATCAACTAACTATTCATTTAATTCTTTGATTTCTGTATCCGTAATTACTGTCAACAATATCTAATATACCTTCCTCAGAGGAGCTATCGTCGGCTTTGCGCAGTGTTACGGATCTGAAATTTGGTTTGTATTATTCGCTGTTCGAGTGGTTCAATCGGATGTGGATCGATGACAAGCTGCATCTGCTGCTCCAGCAGCACTTTGTGGACTACAAGGTGAGGCCGGAGCAAATGGAGCTGGTCCGTGAGTATTTGCCGGAGATAATTTGGTCCGATGGGGATTGGGAGGCGCCGGCCAAATACTGGAAATCGGAGGAGTTTATTGCTTGGCTCTACAATGACAGTCCCGTCCGCGACACAGTTGTGACCAACGATCGCTGGGGCTTTGAGACTGCCTGCCGCCACGGCGACTTTTACAACTGTGCGGATCGCTTCAATCCCGGCGTGCTCCAGGCCCACAAGTGGGAGAACGCATTTACCTTGGATCGCAGCAGCTGGGGACAGCGTTTTGATGTCACACTCAAGGATTTCATGAGCTCTAAGGAAGTTATCAAAGGTAATGCTTTTTTTTCGTTTTATAAATACTCCCACTTCTGAGTGTAGATATAAATTTGTGCCTTTCCAGAAATTGTGAGCACCGTCAGTTGCAATGGAAACGTACTGATTAACGTCGGACCCACAAAATACGGCACCATTTTACCTATCTTCGAGGAGCGTCTGCGGGACATGGGCCGCTGGCTGCGTATCAATGGCGAGGGCATCTATGGCAGCCTGCCCTGGATCTATCAGAATGACACGCAGACGCCGCACGTGTGGTATACGAAGGGAGGGGAGCGGTCGGATGGAGTTGTCACCGTCTATGCCTTTGTCCTGGAATATCCATACGATACCAATGAGCTGGACATCTATCCGCTGGGAAAAGACCTAAATAGGTATCGCCAAGTGCTGCTAGCCGGCTTGGATCTGGGGAACACCTTGGATAAGGCCACAACGGAAATCACCATGTTGGGCATGGAGGATACAAAGATTGAGGTGAGCATTGAAAGTTCAAATTCTGCGCTCCGTTTTAGTCTTTCGCTCTCATCATTCACAGTGGACAGCAAGTCACAATAAGGTACACATCAAGTTTCCGCCCAAGCATCATATCGATAAGCGTGGCTTGGAATACGCTTGGACCTTTAAATTAATGATAGCTTAAGCTTGCTCTTATATTCAGAATGTTGGTATTAAGTATATTATATATATTACAATCATTTAAAACAAGCAGAGCAAGTTGTTATTTACGATCGTTTTATACTCATTTTGAATTTCAAATATCTAAGCGCCATAGTTGCTGGTATATTTTTGCTACACATTAAGTATATTTATTATTAGCATTTGCTGGTCACACTGTTCATCGTTGTAGTCGATATATCGCAGTTGTGGCCATCTCTAGTCTGATTGGCACAACAAACGCGAAAAGTTGCAATTTCTGGCGCTGGTTTTCCTTGCACTTCGCAGCAAGTAAATAGCTACAAATCTATAACAAATACGGTGTTAAATTATTAGACGTGGTGTGCACTTAGTGTGGCAAATGCTTCAAGCTGCCTGACAAGCCGCTAAGTAGCCAACAAATGCATGGAAATATCGAGCGCTGAACAAGTGCAAAAGCAGCAAAAATGCCAATACAAAAGAATGCTGAGAGAGCAAGCGAGAGAGAGAGAAGAGCGTGCGCGTGCCAAAGAGCGAGAGAGTGGGACAAGTAGTCTGTGTGGGTGTGTGTGAAAAGCTCTTATCATTTGTGCGGCAATTGTTATTGTTGTTTGTTACTTGTCCAGCTGCAGCTGATTGTTAAACTGAATTTATAATTTTGCTGCAATTCTAATTTCAGTGTAATTCGTGTGCAACAACAACTTTAGCTATATAAATGTAAATAGCACGGAACAATGACACGCGAAGGCCACCTGTCTGTCCACCTGCCAGTATCGAAAATGTATTGTGAATTGTGCTTGTTCAGGCGTGAATTATTGAGGCTAATTAACATTGATATCAATATCAGTGAATTAATTAGCTCATTTTGTGTGGCGAGTTCAATATCCAAAACAATCAATGTGTCATCAAGTGTGTGTATGTGCTTGTGGGTGTGTGCTCAGAGATCGCGGCTTGGAGAGAGAAACAGAGAGCGCAGAGCGCAAAGCTAACAACAAATTGTCTTCGCGCCGAAATTTACAGCGTTGCCACCGAGTGATATACAAGTTTATGCTGAGTGGTTCATATAATATTCATGTATACATTTCTGCTTTTAAACTTGTGCTCATTAAGTAAACACTTTATTCTTATAAAAAAAAAACAATCTAACAAACAAGTCAGATTTACTTACTCTTCAGACTATTTGCATATGCATATAAATATTAAGCTGCGCGACACTCATCTTTATTTATTCTTCACTTATACATTACTATTTTTAAGCCGCTGCTCATTTGAGTAGTTCCGTGAGCAGTATGCACATATGTTGTAGTTGACAACCCTGAACACGTCTCTCAAAAAAACGGCAACTCTGCTGCAAAGAGCAAAATGCGCGCAGCAGCTGTTTCAAGGCGTTCTCTCACTCAACCGCGTTCCGCTCTCTCTCTCTCTCTCTGTCAGCAGACTCTCTCGCTCACAACCCGTTGCCATACGTCACTTTTGGCCAAAACACACACTGACTCGACTTGACTCTTTCAGTCTTAACTCTGTCTGTACTGGCGTGAGTAAGCGTTTGGCAGCAGCGACTACGTCGACAGCGCGTGCTAAGAATTCAATTAAAATACAAGAAACAATGAAAAGCAGACAAAGTTGTGTATACAAAAGCAAAGAGTTTATTATCAACACTGACTACGAGTTGTGAAGAGCAAAGGCAAAAGCAAAAGCAAAAAGCAAAAGTAACAGCAAAAACAAGTGCAGTGAACGCGGCGCCCTTGAATGTAAACGTCTGTGTGTGTGCGTATATGTGTGAGTGTCGGCTGCTGTTTCCAAAAATGTTCAAATGTAAAAATAAGAATTGAACAAAAGGCATAGCAAAAATTCGATTAGAACAACAAAAACAAAAGCAACCTTGAAAAAGCAAAAGCGGCGGCTATTTTTATGTTGAAGTGGAAAATGTTCAAATTGGTTTTCCATGCATGCTCGACCGTTCGTCCAATAAGAAAACTGAACAATTGAACATGTCGTCGCATGGTCATTAACACTGTCCCGTCTGTGTTGTGTTTCTGCGTGCATGTGTGTGTGTATCGGTGTCTCTTTTTTGTGCGTGTGTTGGAGTTCTTGATTGTTCTTTATGTAATGCTCGTCATCATTTCTTTTACTCAAAGCGAAGTAGGCGTGCAGGAATTTGCGTACGCAGCGACGCCAGCAGAAACAGCAACGCTAGCAGCGAAAAGCGTAGCAACTGGAATTAGTAGTAGACAAAACGGAGAAGCTGTTTGTGGCAAACATGCCGTGCTTATTATTAATTAATTAAGTTAACAAGTGAAAGGAAAGCCAAAAAGAGAGATAATAATAAAATAGGTGTAGTCCCAAAGTCAACACAAAAAAAAAATCGCCGTTCAAGTTGGCCAGGCTTAATATGACATCATATGCAAATGACACAGCGGCTACGTCGGCAGCGACAACAGCAGCAGCGACAGCAACAGGAGCAGCAAACGCAGCAGCAGCAGCAGTAACAACAAACTCAGCATCAGCAGCAACGCCAGCAGCGACTGCAGTCGACAAGCAAATGTCCAGCAACCACAACAACAACCACAGCAGCAGTCGGTATGACGAAGATGATGGGCAAGAGAAAGCCGACACTACACCCGAGAATATCAAGAAGATTGCCGAGATCATAAGCGACAAGGAGAAGGAGCAGGAGAAGCAGAAGGAGCAAGAGAAGAAGAAACAAGCAGCCGAAGCAGAAGCAGCGACGTCAGGCTCAGTTGCGCAGCTACTGCAACACCAGCAGCAAATGCATGCATCGAGCTTAATAGGACTTGGCGCTGCCATCGATGAGTCAAACACAAAGTTCTGTTTGGGCAAACCGCCGCCATCGCCGGCCGAAAAAGGTGAGCAGCAAATTGTCAAAAGAGTCAGAGTCGCAGTCGCAGTCGCTTCCCTGTTGACAAAGCGTAAGCGCAGAAAGCAGCAACAGCAGCACGATCTTGTTGTTGTTGCTCAGCGTGTCTCTTTTTTGTTGTGACTTTTAATTTAAATTTTTAATGAAGCTATTTTGCTGGCTAGTTTTAGCCACGGCTTTAACGCAAATATTTATTGTGCTAGTCATCGCAAACACACACATACACAAGGCACAAAACAAACATACGCAAAACACACCCATAAAAGAACATTGTGCAAAAGGGAGCTGCACAGTGGGACATGGCCTTAAACAAGTTTGGTATTTTTACACTTAAAGCAGTTCTCATTTCTGAGTTATAATTATAATTATGAATTACTAGTATTAAATACTAACTAATTATACATTTGTATAAAGTTAAAACAAATTTAGAAACTAGGTGACGATTAAATTAGATTGCCAAATATTGTTTGATTGATTTTTTATTGGTAAAATATTGCAAAATTTAAAAAAAAAATTCAAAATCGTTGCCATTGTGGCTTGGACATCAAATCGATCGTAATCAATTTTAGGCACAAGGCTAACAGCATTTTTGGCAAGTTGCCCATCGTTTTTATAATTAAATTTGTTTTGTGCTTAAATCAAGACATAATTGCTAATTGCAAATATTTCTCAAATATACTGTAATTTATTTACTTGACTTGTTTGTTTAAACAAAAATAAAACAAAAATAAGTGCTGTTCCGCGAAATTCTGTGGAATTCATGCGACGTTTAGTTGCAACACGCTGAAAGTGACATAATCCATTTGCTGTTCGGCCAGTTGTGCCACAATTGCTTTTACAATCAGTGTTTTGTCATGTCTTTTATCAGTTGTTGACATATACTCTTTCCCTCTGGGTTCTTTTTCTTTGTTTTGTTGCAAATTTTGTTTTTAATGAAATAACAGAAATAATAACATGAAAAACTTTTGTTGTTATATTACAAATCATTCTGAAATTTGCTTTAGCAAAGATTCAGATTGTTATAATGCGAATAAAATGACTCTATTAGGGTATTTAAACTTTGCCAGGCCAAAGTTAAACATTTTTCTCGGTTTATTTGTGTTTATGACTGCCAGATCTTGCACAATCGGACAGTTGCTGTCATTATCTACCATTTTCATGCCGTGCACGTAAATCACACTCCCCCCAAACAAAAAAGCAAGCAAAATACTTCAAATGAGGCGACGCTGACTCAGCAGCTCCCAAAGCAAGGCGTTGATCAGTTGTGACTATTGCAATATGGCCAAGTTGTTGTTTGTGTTTTTTTTTTTTTTTTTATTTTCGCACAATGCAAGCAGCCGCAAGCATTTCGAAGAGATTTTTTAATATCTGCACAAAAAAATATGCGCAAAATACCCCAGATTTTGCGCAATTTATGATGTGTTAAAGAGTGTTATTAACGTTAAGTGGAGATGATGTTTCTCAAGCTCACAATTATCTTAAACTCTTTAAGCTGTTGTTAAGCTCACAGTTTGTAGCTGAACTGCTTTTTAGCATGTTTTAATATTGGTTATTAAAAGGAGTTAGCACAGTTACTGCCCAATTGATTGCAATTTCTTACCACCTGACCTAGTATTAAAGCCAGCACTGTGACGAACCAAGTCTAATTCAAGTTAATACTTGCGACATTTGATGAACAATTGGCAACAATCGTTGCAGTTCGCTGAAGTGCACAGTTTGCTCAGCTCTACACTCAGAAATATAATCGACCTATATTTTAAGTGATTCATTCAATGTACACACTTTGAAATGAAAACCTAAATCCTCGAAATGTTCACCCTGAAATTTAGAAATGCAAACCCTAGTCTTTAGAAAGTCACACCCATAAATTTTAGAAGTTTACTTTCTGGATAATAGGGTAACTACCAAAAGAATGGCGTTTAACTGAAATATAGGCCGATTTTTGAAGAGTGCATAATACACTGCACGTAATGCAATATTCCCTGCCTTATAAATATTATTTGTAAATGATTTGAGTCTGTTGCAAGAGCACAACCGGCATCATTCACGTACAGGGTATTTTACTTTAATAAATTATGACAAAATTGCTAATATTGTTTAGTTGGTTGCACATTACGTGATTGTTGTTGCAAAGTAGAACAGCGAGTTGTGCGCTTGTTGCGGCAACAACAAAGCAATAAGATCCATGTCAGTGGACTATGGCAGGAAGTGTTGCCACTGTGTTTGGCCACAACCAACACAACACAACACAGCTAACGGTAATTACACTGACCAACGAGCATGCCAAAAATATTGTCTGTTAGATCGTCAATATTCGGTTAGTTGCCATTGTTATTGTTATTGTTTTTTGTTGTCTGTTGTCGAGTGGCATTTGAAGCTTTTGTTACAGTTTTTAAACGATTTTTTTTCTTCGTTTTTTTATTTTTTATTATTTTTTAAATTGTTATGTGCGCTTTTACTTTTTGCAATAAATAAATAAGCAGTCATTTCATGTTGAAACTTTTCGTTGTTATTTTTGTTTTCTAGTTTTCAGTTTTTTTTTTTTTTTTTTTGGAAAGTCAAGCTCAAGAAATTGAAGGGCTCGATGCCTGCTGTTTTGTTTTTGGCTGCAAGCTCTTACCAATTATAATATTGCATGTACCATTTAAGCCATTTAATCAAACAACTGCACAAAAAACTCAATAGCAAATCGATAGCAATTTTATCAGTTCCCAGCCATTAAATGGCAACAGGTTTCAATTGTTTTATAATTGGGTGATTCGTAAGCTATTCTTACGTCATTCCTGCCACTTTTTAGTAGTCGTTAAATGGCTTTCAAGCTAACTAGTTATGTTTTCTGGCAGCTCTTGAATGTTTTTTTGAAACGTTTCGCCCATCAGCAAATAAAACAAAAGCTCAACTCTTGCGGTTTTGCATGCGTTTAAATGTGATTATATTTATTATATATTTATATATATATTTATATATATATATATATATATATATATATATATATATATATATATAATAAATATAATGTATGTGTTTGCCTGGAGACAGCAGAGAAAGCTTCCATTCGATCATAAATTGCCATTTGATTGAGGTCATCGTCTCCACAATTGACGTGTGGTGATTCAGTCTTTTATCATAATTTGTTAAACGGCAAAGATTTAATTCATAAAGCGGAAAATTCCATTTATTCATTTATAAAAGTTGTCTAATTTACAAATAAAACGGAAAACTCCATATGTATTATATATTAAGACCTCGCTTAAAGTCAGTCAGTTATCAAACGGAAATGGTTGTAATAAACATAAACTAATCTAATTTTGAGTGGAAATTAATTGATTAACATTTATTGTTCTTGATTTTGCTACAGCTTTTTGAATTCTACAATCAAGTCGTAATAATTTTCCATTTTTACTGTTCGCTACGTTTGAATTAATGATTTTAAAAACTAATTTACGTTTAAAACAAAATCATTGGCCGGTTTTGTGCCATGTTTCCTGTTTAGCTACAAAATTCTTCTTCTAAAAAAAACAAAAATGTATCTCAAAATAAATTGATTTGCGGCCTAAAATAGTTGAGTGAAATCGCCCGTTAATTTGGTCAGCCCTAAAGGCAACACGAGAAGTTGAAGTTGCACGGCGGAACGGAAGACACGTGCATCTGTATAACAAAGCAGAGGCAGCCAGAGCGTAAACAATTGGGAGACCACACACACACACACATACACACACAAACACAATTGACCGAAATCACCGAACTCTAACCTTCATTTGGCTGCACTGCTCGGTTTCGCTCGAGCCTAATAAGTAGATGTCTACATACATACATATATATATAACTATATATATTTATATACAGTGGCAGTCAGGCATAGATCACGTCCAGTCCCGTCCAGCGCTACAACTGAGATCACTGGCGTGGCAAACTTGAAAGCAAATTGTTTGATTTTCTTTTTTTTTTTTCGCTTTGCCACGGAAATAATGTAAAGTAAAAACGAAAAAAAAAAGAAAAAATAGTTTAGCTAGCGGAAGCAGTGGGGGAATATTCATAATACAGGTGGGCGTCATCAGTTGCATTCAGTTGTTGGCCAGCGAAATAACTGATCATTATCGCAGGCACTGTTCCTCACCTCCTCAACTTGACTCGGTTGTTGTGCACACCCAACACACTCTGTTTCCTGAAGGGGCTTGCCCTACCCCTATAATTAACATTAATACTTATTAACTAGTATTTGTAATTGAATTGTGAAGAAATCTTATGTTTATTGAATTTATATATTTAGCTCCTAAATTAACTAAATTAAAAACTTGTTTAGTTCTGTTAACTGTTCTCGATTTAAACATTGGTTTCTTCTGAATATTAATATTGATTTAGATTGATTATTTCTTATGCATTTTTGAGGAAAAACTAGGCATTTTTTAGATCTACCAGAAATTATATTCTTTAAGTCTGACGAATCGGATGTTTTTAATTTATAATTCAATATTTGTTCAATATTTCTTAAATTAAATATAGTAAATCAGAGTTTACTTCTACTTCTGCTTAATTTAAGTCACATTTTACACACAATCAGAGCTTATTTTTGCGCCCCGAGTCTCAAGCGCCCAATTGGCTGCATGGTTGCTGAACCTGCCGCTTGTTGTGGCACTTGTGCTTACTTACGTGCTTCGCTGTTGCTGGGTTGCTTGCCAGTTGAGTTGGTGCGTTCGTTCAGTTGAATTCTGTGGCAAGTTAGTCTCGTTTTCACCGTTCAAACGGAATTATTCATAGTTGTTGTAAATAAGTAAAAAATTTAATTGTTGGCTTTTTCTATACCATTGCAGCGGCTGTGCTGAGCAGAGCAACGAATCATCAGCACAACAGCCACAACAAGAACAGCAGCAGCAACAATCACAACAACAACAACACTGAAATCTGTGCTGCGGATGAGGACGATTCCACGGCATCGAATTCCACATCCACCAAACAGGCGCTCTCCTTCACCATTGATCATTTCGATGCCTCCGCAAATGATGCAGCTGTGCAGGCGGCACGCTACAAGACAATGATGGAGCGTTTTCAGAGTCGCCACAGACGTGGCGCCTCCATGTCCAAGCTGGAGAATGGCGATGCCAGCAACGATGATGCCTCAGTGCCGGCGACGCCCACCAACGAGCAAGCAGCTGCAGCGGCGCCCGCAGTCAAGTTGCGTGTTCGCGAACGTAGCGCTTCACGCGTTCGAGACGCCGCCAAGCGGCACAGCTGGTCGCCACGCAGCTCGGCAACGGGTGCTGGAGTAGCAGCAGTGGCAGAGCCAAAACCAGCAGCCCAAAGGGTTGCATCCGGCAAGTCGAAGCCAACGCCCAAAGGCACCGCCAATCTGCTGGCGAATCGCAGCAATCAATTTACGCCCAGATCGACGGCGATGCAGTTGGCGTTGCAGCAGGTGGAGCTGCTGTGCCCGCATCCGCCACTCGATGATCTGAAGGCGATGGGGGCGGGCGAGTGTGGTGGGGATGGCGATGATGCTGTCAGCGAGGCGGGCACCTATACGCTGGATGGCGACAACTACACCGAGGAGCAAAAGGATCTCATGAACATCGATCGCAGTGCCAAATTGCGACCCAAACAGCTGTCGGTGAAGCCACACCGCCCGAGCAATGTGCTCGAGGTCAACTACTATCACGAGACGCCGCAGCAGGAGCAGAAGGGTAGCAGCAACACGGCCAATGCCACCGGCGCCTATCTGCAGCAGCTGAAGTCGCGCGTTGTGCTGCGCCAGGCGCAGCCGCAGGCGCCACTGACGCCACCATCGCCGCCCCGTTCGCCGGCCGCCGATGTGGGCTGCTTTACCAGCGTCACCACCAGCGGTGTGCTGGCCAAACAGCGTGCCCTGGACACGCATCCCAAGCTGACGCGGCACACCTCGCACAGTCTGTCCACGTCGCAGATCGACAGCTCCGAGTATGTGAGCAATGAGGCCAAGCTGCGGCATGCCCAGGCCATGTCCATGGCGGGCAGCGCCACAGATCGTCAGAAGGCCGAGTATCGCTTGAATGTCTTTACCACGAGCAACACACAACAGCAACAACAACAACAACAGCAGCAGCAGCAACAACAGTCGCATCTGCATCATCAGCTGCCCGAGACGCCAACGACGCCCACCACGGAGTCAGCGCGGCTGCAGTCGGCACCAACAAAGCAGGACTGGATTCAGGAGTGGGCACGCAATGCACGCGCTCGCAGCCTCGCACAGGATGTCAGCGGCAGCTCGGCCAGCCGCAGGCAGCAACAGCAACAGGCCCAGGCTCAGGTGGGTCCAAAGTCTAACTTGGCAGCTGGTATTAAATGGTGAAGCACATTTTGTGGCTGGAATCAACATGGGAACAGGTCTACACTTTTCATAGCCATAACTTGGTCAAAAGTGATCCGATTTTTAAAAGGGAGGGCTTTTTAATCATGGTTTGACACCTATATGAGAACTGCATTCAAAGTTGGAAACGCGATTCCAGCACGAAACTCTTGTTAGAAATGTACTTTCAAAAGCTCTTCGGGACGGTTCCAACCTTTCCAAAGCCCTAACTTTGTCAAGAGAGACCCTTTTTTAAAAAATCAAATCTTTTTATTCATTGTTTGGCCTCTAGAATAATTCTACATTTAAAGCTAAAATCGCGATTCAGCTTCGAAAATCATGTTAAAATTATTCCCCCAAAAAGTACTTTTGGAAATTGACTAAACTTTCCATAGCCATAACTTGGTCAAAAGTGATCCGAGCTGGGCTTTTCCATAATGATATGATCTCTAAAATAAAACTACATTTAAAGTTAGATTCTAACCCAACATTTATGTTAAAATTATTATTTAAGCATTTTCATGAAAACTAAAATGAATATATAAATAATATAATAAGCAACTAATCAGTGTCGTCTATCCGTGTGTTGCAGCTGATGACACGGAGCTACAATTGCTCGGATACGGGAGCGGACTCGCTGACGGACGACAGCCTCAGTTTGTACAGTCAGCAGCAGCGTCAATATGCGGCAGCTGCCAAACTGAATCGCAGCCTGGCCGAACGCTATCGCCTGCTGGGTGACTGTGACTACGCGAGCGATCCGGCGCTGTGCAGCCATGGTGGTCAGGGTCAGCTACCGGGTGAGCCCTATAAGCCGCCAAAGAGCCCGAGCAAGATACCATCGCCGCTGCACACGTTGGGGCGTGCGCGCAGTGCCAGCCGCTCGAGACCGGCCCTGGAGCAGATGCCGTCGCAGTCGAATTCGCGTCGGAGTTCGGTGAACAAATCGCCGGCGGCTCAGTGCAGTCCACAGCATAGTCTGGAGTCGACGGCGGGCTATCGTCGATCGCCGCTGCATCGAGCTCTGATGACCAGCAGCATCAACGAGGCGCAGTTGCAGCTGCTCACCAGCGGCGACTATCTGCTGAAGCAGCTGCATCGCCGCAAGAACTCTCTGGACGATGTGGAGCAGCAGCACGAGCTGCCGGCATCGGCGCTGTGCGGCGGTTCAATATCGCCGCTGCGTCGCTCCAGCTCCTTCCAGCAGCAGAATCGAACCCTGCAAGCGATGCAGAAGCAGGCGCGACCCAATTTTCAAAATCTATACATGCCGCCAGCAGCGCGTCATATGCAACAGCAGCAGCAGCAACAGTTGCAGCTGCAACTGAAGAAATCAGCGAGCAGCAATAATTTTGAGCAGTCTTCGTACAGCGACTACGACAATGAGCTGCAGTACTACATCAACGATGAGGATGAGCTGGGCACCACCGGTCCCTACTACTCCAGCGGCGATGAGGAGGAGTTCGAGCAGCACCAGCAACAACAGTCGACGCACAACAACAACAACAACCACAACACGGAAGCTGCGGTGCCGCTGAGCAATACACGGCTCAACAAGGCGCTTCTGATGCGCATCGAGCGCAGCAAACAGCGTGTGGCAGGCAATGCGACGCCATCGAAGCCCAGCTCGGCGCCCGCTGGTAAACTGAGCGCTGCTACCCAGTCAGCTGCCGGTCTGGTGGCATGTCCCAATACGCCGGAGTTGCCGCGTCGTGGCATCAAGAGTGCACCGCGTGCCGCCTCCGGCTGTAGTGCAACCAAGACGCGCCAATCGATGCCGCGCGAGACGAGTTTGAGCCGACTGGCGCAGCAGGTGCCAAGCAGTCTGGCCAACGCCAAGAAGCAGCTGCTGCAAACGGCGAATGCGAATGCGAACAGTGGCAGGGAGTCGCAGCAGCAGCAGGCGCGTGTGCAGCCCAAGTATCTGGACATATCCAAATACAAGTCGGCGCAATCGAATAATTTTCTGCGCAAGAACGATGCGAAGAGCACCCTGAAGCCGGCCGAGCAAATGAAGCGCAGTCCCAGCGCCTCATCGATGGGTCTGACGCGTGGCGACGGCACACGGGCCAGCAATCGGAGTGTGCGCTCGAACACCTCGGTGATGAACAGCAGCACCACATCGCTGGGCGGTGGCGTCTCCGGGATGCGTGCCTCGTCCGCTGTGCGACGCGATTCCTCAAGTAAGTAGAAAACACGCACAAAGTTGAACAGCCAATTCAATTACAAAATAACATTTGACTGCAGTGAACAAACAAAAGGAGGTCGAGATGGTCATGTGGAAGCGACGTTCCACCTACGATCCGATGAAGGCGGCCGCCGAGGATCGACGCCGCAAAGAGGAGGCACGCCGTGCGCAGACCACACAGAACCAGATCGATATGCATCGCCAGCTGAACGAGGTGGCCAACGATGCGGTGCCCTTCGAGAGGTAAATTCTCAGCACCGGCGAATGTGCGAATGGGCAGCGAATAGTATTATTAATCTTGTGTGTACAACATTTAGGTCTTAAACAGATGTTTTGAGTAAGCCCTCTCCACACCCCCTAAACTACTTGCCCCAACTTAGCTGCAGCAAACTCAGACAGGCATTTATTCAATTAGGCGATCGTATTCTTCGTTTTGTTTTTTGCAATCCCAGTTTATAAAGTTTTAATTCCATTCAAAATCATTCAACATTTTAGCTGAACGGGTTTTCTATCTATTAACAACATAATCAAACATCGATCTTAAAGATAGTTTTGTATTTCAACCACAATCAACTTAGACCATCTTTATTTCAAAGTAGCTGGATTTTTGTTCTACTTCAAATAGAAACAAAATTCAATAATTTTGTCAGGAATATTATTTTATTCCTTTTTGTATTTTATGTAATACTGATCAATACCAATACCTATACTACAATTTCTTATATATGTTCCATAATTTATTATTTGTTATAATTAACAGATCAAAACTATATGATATTGGGGAATATATTTAGCAAGGTATAGAAAATTTAATTAGTAAAATTACAATTTCCAGGCCTCATCTAGTTTGTAAGCTAAAACTAAGTAGATTATTAGACTATCTACGAGAATTTATAGAGTTAGTTAGTTATCAAACGACTAGTTAGACTTATTTTTGTAATTTACGTATTTTTTGTATATTTCCTGTTGTGCGTAATATGCTATTTTTCTCCTATTTTTATTCTTTTATTATTAGCTTAAGGTTGTGGGTAATTTCGCGGCTAGAGGTAAAGGTGCGTTTATCGGCCAATTAAACATACTCGCTACACTCACCTGTTCTTTTTTACCACGCTTACGATCTAATCCTTTGTAGTGATCCGAGCTGATGATGTAGGCACACCATTGAATATTTCCTCCAAATATTTAAAAACAACAAATTGTAGGAATTTAGTTAAGCTCACTTCCTGTTTTAATTTTGCTCTCTAAATATCTTAAAAAGAATTGTAGGAAACTAGTTTAATGATGTTTAAGCTCACGTCCTGTTTTTAATTTCGCTAATTGATTTCTTTTCTTTTAATTTCTGTGTACACCTACAAATCCAACACCAAAAAAAAAAACAAAAAAAAAAAAACAACCACAACTGCATCTGCTATCTGTAGACCATCACGCTCACACTATCGCCGTGGACAATTATGACCAAGGGATGGTGTGCTAGTGACCGATCTGTAACAACAACCACATACAGCCTAGAAACCAACAACAACATTCGACTACTACTTTCCAACAACACAATACACATAAAAAAAAAAACCAAAAACTCACATATATTAAGCAAAGCAATCTTCCTGCTCGAGACACTCTACTGAAAACTATATTTAACATGGTGCGGTGCAAGGCAGCAGGCAAAATCCAACGAATTCCGGTTCCTAACTACGTAATTAATTTTGATTGTGACACTAGAAGTTAATTCCAGTGCTAAATATTCAACAAATCAATGTGAACCCCCTGAAAAAAAAAACACAAAGCAACGAGATTGTATTTATGGACATAATTCGTTGCACACACGAACGAATCCTTTTCGATCCAACGACAGCGACAACGAATTGCGACGCTTTCGACGAGTTGCCAATGTAATAGAGAAGTTGCTGCACTGAGAGAGTACTCGTCAATCGATACTCGATACTCGCTACTCGATACTAGTTGCTCGTTACTCGTTGCTCTTTACTGTTTGTTACATACTACATTTATGCATTTGATTCATTTTATTCGTTGCTGTTGTTGTTGTTGCTCGCAATTGTGCAATTGTCCCAAATTTGTAAAAAAAAAAGAATTAAAATAAATTATTACATATTCTGTTTGTCATGAGCAGCTTTCAAAGCGCCTGTGCTTCGTGTGCGTCAAATACGCATCCATAACAAAGCCAAGTCTTAGCATATCATAACCGTATCATTATCGAACCCAAAAATATTAACCCTCCCTTTAACAACCATCTTAACAAGTGCCATCAGTTTTTAACAACTGTTTGTTAACTGTACAAGTGTTTGCCTTGTTTTTGTAGATACCATGAAACTAACGAGTTGTTATTATTATTACTTACTTACCTACACTTACCATATGTGACATAACCGATAACAGCTCTAACATCTCAGCTAAAACAACACATTCACACACACACATAGCATAGACAACAAATTAATAAATAAATAAAAAAAACCGCTTAGTTAGTCGCTAGTTAAGCACTCGATTTGTATTAACCACAATCATTGAATACATTCCACTTACTGATATTATTGCTGATGTTGTTATCTACCAGTACTAAACTAAATCTGCTTCTCTCTCAATGTCCAGTGTCCAGCGACCGTCCAACAATCTAACCCTCACGGGCGGCATAAACTACAGTCCAAGAAACTCAATGGAAAACGATGCCTGGACGCTTGGTGAGTCGTCGGAGTTTGGTGAGTATCCCGACGACTACGATGACGATGTGGAGCAGCACGAGGATGGCGACTATATGGCTGCCCAAGAGTCGGACGATGTATTCGAGCCGGAAACAACGGAGGCCAATGGCTAAGCAACAAGAACAACAACAACATGTTAAACCAGCAACAGTGATATATTATAATTAACAATATTGTATATCATAGCAAGCGCAATGCGATTTAGTTATATCCTCTATATTATTTTGTAACAACTTTGAGTTTTGGAAATCCTAATTCAATGCATAACACATTTCATATGGAATGTAAAATGTGGCATGCACTGAATTATCATTTGGCATTATATAATTATATGATTTTGAATTTGCATATTGTTTATACAAACTGAAGTACATAAAAGTGAAGAGCAAACGAAGTCTTAAATAAAATAATGAGTGAATAACTTGCAAAGTATAAATATGTAAAGTACGACGAATATTATTTACGATGCTGTCCAAAAACGCCATAACTGAAACAAGAAACTAACACAAAATATTTTAAATGAATTTTCCTGCATATAATACTAAATACGATTTTAAATGAGTAATACCATAGAAACTGCATTCAGAGCACCAAATATCAAATCTATGCCTAGATTAAAGTTTGTACATTTTGTTAGACTTGCAGTTATGTAGAACTCATTTTAAATATTATGCTTAACAACTAAGAAATACTCAAAAGGAGCGCTCGGATTTATCGAATAGAGCGTTTGGACTTGTAACTCAGATATGAACGTAGACTGCAACCAAGTGCTACAAATGATATCCTAAGAATACGGAATTGAATTATAAACTGTGCTAAGAACTGAATACGTTCCGGATTTGCTTGATTTCTGCGATTCTGTCCGAGAGGCTCTCAATAAACGAATTGTCTGTAGATTTTGTATGCGTACACAAAGTACACAAAGCATATTTATATAAAATATAGTTTTATATAAGTAAGAGAACGAGTAGGGATTACTTATGTGGTATTTGCTTTTAAATCGACCCAAATTGTTTAAGTATTTTTAACGTTTACATGAAGTTTTCATCTGAATATGATTGATCTATAATTGCTAACTATAACTAAAATAATTAACATACTACAAAATGGTGTCGGTGTCCATTTTAGCAGCTGCTTGTAACTGAACTCTCAAGTCATAAATAGAACAAGCAGCTACGTGGTTTTAATAATTTATATACACACACAAATATGTATTTGTATATTTTAAATTGAAACCGTCTAAATAATTGATCAATTTTTGTAAATTTTTAATGTATTGTACAATTTGTTTCTTGTTGTTTTATTTCTAGACGCAAAAATAAAATAAAAATTAATGCTGAAAACAAAACCTAGTTAAGTCCATCGTCGACTTAGTATATATAAATATATGTGTATCTTCTTGTTTTAATTATAGATATTTAAGATTGATTTTTTGCAGCAAGCAGAGCTGCACAAAAGATGCGAAAAATGATGTATAACAGATTGAAAACCATATTTTAATAAAAGTAAAGAAATAAATTTAAATCTTAGTAGTTTGAACTTGCGTTTGGAATGTAAACATCAAATTAAAGCATACTTTTAGGGCGAACAATTAAATCACATATTTTAAAGCATACTTTTAGGCAGACGCTTAAAAGTCAAATACATTTTAATGAAATTAGCTCTAACTCAGTCAAATGCTTACATATTTTCAAAGGACATGGTGCGTTATCTTCTCTATCGAACTATTTTCAAGGATTATGGGGTCATGTAGGAACCCAGACAAATGTACAATTTTCTTTGAAACTAAGCGGATCAAAAGCGAATAGTTCTTGATAGTTTGGGGACAACGTCTACAAATAATTGTTCATTCCTTCCTGCAAAAATGTCCAAAAACAAACTAATTTCATAAAAAAATATTTCATTAAAAAATGCATTTTCCAGAGCAAGAACAACGAAATACAAAAACATTTTACATTCACTTTGATATTCTAAGTGGAGTACGCAATGGTAGGGGGTGGTAGGGGGTATTGGTGGGATTGGGGTGGGAGGGGGTGTGACCCGCAACGGAAATGGCAATTAGAGATTTTATGTAATGCTGAAAACAAAAACTAAACTAAACAACAACAGAAAAACAACAGGAATTTCTGTGTAGAAATGCCAATTTTATGAACTGGGAACGGAAGAGAGGATAAGCCGGGGGGAATTAAATGCAGAGGCCCCAACAGCAACAAAAATAACGAAAACAAAGCATTGTAAAATGAAGCAAAACTAATTAAATTAAATAAAATATAATTGTAAACACAATGTGCTAGAGAATAGCAGCAACAAAAACAAAAACAACAACAAACATGGCAAAACGAAAGCAAAACAAACAAAACAAATAAAGGAGCCATAAATATTTATCAAAAGAAATAACAAAACAATCTGGGAAAAAATGCCAGAAATTAACAACAATGAAATGCGTTTGTTATGAAATATGCCTGATAAATGAATTAATTACTTTTTATGCAGCAAAGGCCAAGCAAAAATAATAAAAAATAAAAAAAAAAACACATTACAAAATATGAATTAAATTGGTATAATAAACGCCTGAACTTAGCATAGAAGAGGCCTTCCAGCGAATTCGCCTCGAGTTGATAAACAAACTCATTTCCATCAAGTACTTACAATTATCAAAAAAAAAAAAAAATACGAAAAATAGGAAGAACAATAAAAATAAAATGCTACTTCAGAAATCATTGCAACAAACAATTGTTTATTTATAACATATTGTTGCTTGAGTCTAGGGTAAAAACTCGTGATTCGTTCCAAGTTCTGATCAGTTTCTATTGAATTGTTAATGTCCATTCATTTTGTGGTCTGTGCGTATGTTTAGTCTGGCACTTAAGGAACGATTTATTTACGAGTATTCAAGAATTGCTGGGCCTTTTTGGTTGCTCAAGACGCCAGTCGGCAATAAACAAATAATGCTTAATGTGCCTGCCCAACTTAAACAATGCGAATTATAATTTACGAAATATGAATGCAAAGAAATGGAAAAACTCTCGAAATTTATTCACCACATTGCCACTGGTTGCCATTTGCATCGCATCGAATTGATATATGGCATTATATCAGATGCTTTATCATCCAAGTACCAGCAAGTATATACATGTTTATATATGTATATGCCTCAAGGGTACACCGATTGCGTCAGCTGACAGATCCATTTGTCATTTCTTTCTGTGGGCGAAGAACAATGTGTTTATTATATTTATGTGCTTATACAAATATCAAATATTTTTGAAAAAGTTCTTTTCTAAATCTGCCACTAATTGTTGCGCTATTCATCTGGATAGAGGCGCTTAAAATTATAGTATAAACTGGGATTGTACACATTGTATAATGGATGCCGCATCACAATATATCTGAAATGCCAGCGCTCGACGAGCATCGCAACTGTCGACACCAAGTAGCCAATGCCCAAAGCCACAAATGAGCTCCAGAACTTGTGCAAATTCATCAGCGCCTCCTGCGGCGCCTGCTCCTCGGCTGGCAAACGCTTCACCACATCCCCCAGCCACTTGGCAATAAGACCTGCAAGAAAGTAAGCACCGAGAAAGCGGTCACTCTTAGTAGAAGTAGATTTCCTGTATTCTTGGTTATTAATGTAAAATGGAAAAAAAAAGATATCACCAATTCTAAAATTTAATAGCTGTGTTTTTAGGCTACTTTCTAGTCGAGCACTCTCGACTACCGCATTCTAACTTGTTGATTTTGATTTGCACTCACCTCCTTCGCTCAGGCGCTGTATTATGTCATCGACGTTGGTCTTGAGTGGCGAATTCTTCTCCAGAGCCAGCACGACGGGCATATGGACAACGCATTCCCTCATGATGTGCAGAGAGGAGGGCCCGACGCCACGTGCCTCATCTGCCACACGCAAATGCCTCAGATAGAACTCATTATCGTAGTAGGCGCACTCGCCACGCGCAATGCTCTGTTTCTAAAACGGATCAAATTAAATAAATATAATATAAATTTATATTTAATATTTCTATTCTGCCTGCTTACCAAATCGTCAATGTTCACCACTATGTCCATTCTGGCACCCACATCCTGAGCTATCTCATCAGTGGCATCCACAAAAAACTGCTTATGCTCGGCTGCACCTGTTGTTGGCGGAATGCGGGCGCGTTTCAGATCCTGCAGCGTATCAATGGTGACACTGAGAGAAATTAGAGATGACATAGATAAACTTAGTTGTATTTAGAGTTGAGTTGTGTGCTCACCGTGCCGCTGGATTGGCCAGAATGGCCGTAAAGCTGGCTCTGTAGGTAGCCACCAGCAGGATGCAGTAGATCCAATACCAGCCGGTCAACACGCGCAGTGGCCAATTGTGGGGCATGCGTGGCAGTGCCACATACAGCAGCATGCTGTACGTGAGCAAGATACAATTGGAGTAGTCATCAAAGATGTCCCGTCGACCACTGGACGACGTCTTCCCCCTCACAGTCCGATGTTTGCTCAGCGCAATGCGAAAGCTTAAGCGACGCCAGCTGAGCGGATCCCGTTGCATGCCACGCCTGCGACGCAGGCAGCGAAAGAAGATCAACTGACTGCCGCCGCCCAGGAGCAGGGCATTGAGGAAGCTAATGATGTAGAAAACGGTGCCCACCACAATGAGGGAGAGGAGCACGCCCGCCCACATTGCCCCACTGAAGGGCAGAATAAAAGTCTGCCACGAGTTGTCCGTCGCCGATTCCGGCGTAAGGAATGTCAGACATTCCACGCTGTGTGCGGCACTCAGCTCCACCAGCTGCACATAGCTCTCGAACAGATGCAGATCCCCAATGCCAAAGCGGGCGTTGTGATGCGCCTGTTCGCGTAAGTATTATTAGACAATTTAATCTTCCCACAACTAGGGCATATATCGCACCACTTCACCAATGAGTCCCCTCTCCAAATGGGTCTCGTTCTCCAGCAGGGGCTGCTCCCAGTCGCTGACAGCACTCTCATTTATTGCATAATATTGGGGCTGGAAATTCAAGGCTTGGGCCAAAGCATTCATGATCTCCACCTCAACGCCCTCGTAGCCGTTTGTGGACCCACTGGGAAGCACCATCGGCATGTGTTCAGCCAGGGCAACTGGTAGTTGAGCACCTGTCAAGGTTAAAATCGAAGAAAAATGGGAGCTTAATCAAAGACTGAGGGAACATAACTCTAGAGATATAAATCTATATGAATTAATGAATCTAAATAAAAACAAATTTCGTTTATGTTAGTTGCTCCGCTCACCATTCAAATTTTGTGTTTTATCCTTAAAAATGCGAAGTGCCTCAATGCGTTTTCCGGGTCTCCAATTGTCCAGCTGTTTGACGACCACAACTCCGCTCAAAATTCCCGGATAGGCAATGGTTGAGATACTGTAGCTGCATAAAGTTGTTAAATTAGTTAGATATCTTTGGAGTAAGACTCGACATTAAAATACAAGTACAAACAGTAAATAGTCTACAGTCACTATATAAATATTCAAACAATTAAATATCAGTAATTAATATTATTATGTTAAATGTTCCTAAAACGGCATCCATCATTTAAATGTTCAATTAGTGCAAAATAATCAAAAGAATAAGTATCGTAAAATAATAATAATAATAATAATTACAATAGTTATAAGTTTCTAATTTAATTTATATCATTTCGATTTGTTGTCTCAATTAAGAAAATATTTGAGAATATTTTACGACTGTTTTTTAATAAAAAACCAAAACCATAAGCAAAACTTATCCACGAATAATCTGACATTTATGAATTTAACGATTAGAAAAAAAATGTTCTTGAATAAGAAATTAATGTTAAAGAAAGTTGTTACCTGTTATCGCGTTGCCGCTTGAGCAACACGGCATTCACAAATACGCTCCACACATGCAACATATCCTCGGAGAGCAGCCGCACATCGTGAAGCAGCAGAAACTTGCGTTGCATGTTCAGAGAACGCGACTCGTAGACAAACTGAAGCAACTGTTTCACCTGCCAGCCATTGAGCAGGGTGATCACATGCAGATCACAATCACTGGACTTGATGGCACGCAGTAGCAGCTCCATTTGCTTGGGTGGCTGGCGCAGATTATCGCTGGCATTGACACGCACCATAAAGCTGGCGGGGAATCCCCGATCGACTGCCTCGAAATATGCCCGATCGTAGATGGCATAGTGCAGGTCGTCGGTGATGACAGCAATGCAACGCTCCACCTGCGCCCTCCACAACAGCCGCTCGAGCAGCAGCTTCAGCTGACTCTGATAGCTGTTCACGGGCAGGTGATTCATTAGATGACTCCATGTCTGCTCAGCCATCGCCAGGGAGATCCATGTGGAGAGCAGCGCCAAGTGCATCCTGGCACTGCCAAAGACTCTTTCGAAAGTCAAGTAAATTTCAACGAAAACCGATTCACATTCAATATGCAGATCTAATTAAACTTGCCTGAACCCAGGTAAACCACTAGCTGTCACTCAGCGGCGTTAACTTGGTCAACCCACTTGGCCCAGTCCCCGAATCGGGCAATTGACCTGCTTTACTAACATTTTAGCTCGTTGGCATTTGGTCTAATTAAAGTTCTAACTGGTAACTAAAGTAATTGAGTTTTGCTGAATTGACTTCCAACTATTAGATTAAAGATTTAAATAGAGAGAGAGAGAGAGACAGAGAAAGAGACAGATAAAGATAGAGGAATGGAGAGCGAAAGATATAAATTAGGGGATTTTTCGTTCATTTGATCTAATTATAGCCATAAGTGGTAACTAAAGTAATTGTGTTTCTGAATGTAATTCCAGTCATTAGATTAAAGATTGTGCAAGCGTGAATTGTATGATATGTTTAGAAGGCGAAAGATAGAGGAAGGGAGAGAGAGATAGACAAAGAAAGAAAGAACGGTAGATATTAAGTATAATGGATTTTCTTTTATTTATTATATTATTATATATATTAAAGTAATTGAATTCCTGAATTCAGTCTTTAGATTAAAGATTATAGAAGCATGAAATATATGATATATTTAGAGAGATAAAGGTAGAGAAGAGTGAATTATGGTGTTTTTCTTATATTTTATCAAATAAAGGTTGTAACTTCTACCTAAATCTAATAATTAAGTTTCTTAATTGAATTCCAGATTTTGGAGGCGTGAAATATATGATATATTTGATAAAGGAAGGGAGAGAAACACATAAATTATGGGGTTTTCTTTAATCTCTCTTAAGACTGAAATTACCGATTATATATAGTAAAAAGACGATATGCCCTTAAATGTGATAAATGGTCTTAATCACAAAAATAAAATGGAAATTCTAAAAAAAAATTTATATATGCCTAAATAAGCACAATCTTCAAAAGAGCTTAAATAAGTCATTAATTAAAGATCAAATTTCATTCACTTTGTAAACATTATTTAACAAAAATCGAAATTGTCAAATATTTTAATATATCTGCAATTACATCACTTTCCATTTAACCATGCTTGCCATATCTTTTTTTTTCAACTTTTCGACGAGCGTATCTTATCGCGATTTGTCAAGTTGGCTTATGTGTCTGCCTCACTTTTTAATAAAGGGGGCCAGACTAAGTGATTTGTAAGCAGACCATAGCTAATGTGTGTCTCTGTGTGTGTGTCCGTCTTCATTAGTGAACGACAGGAAGAGAGACAGAGCGAGAGAGAGAGAGAGCGAGTGCGAGAGCGAGAGGGGCACTGATAATGTTTTTCAAATCGGTAAATGGCGATCAAAGTGCACGCAGACTAGTCGGTAATGATTATGTAGACGACTTGTCGTCGTCTTCGTCTTCGTCGTCGTCGTCGTCGACCCGAAGGAATATGTCAAACAAACCGATTAAGAGACGAGCAGAAGCCGCTCATTCAAATGCACATTAATGTCAGCTTAAGTCGCTAGACTCTCGCCAAGCAAAAGCCAAAAAGAGCACCAAAAAAGCAAGAGAGAGAGAATGGCAGAGAGGGTGAGAGTCAGGCGGATGTGTGCATGTGTGCTTGTAAGTATGCGTGGTTATGCCGGGCCCTGTTGTTGTTGTTGTTTGCTGCTTCTGCTCTTTATTGTCGTGTAATTAACTTTTTCCGAATCTCCGGATTTGGCATTGTTTGCACATAATTGCAATTTAATTATTTCTTCTTCTGATTTTTTTTTTTTTTTTTGGACTTATGTCCGCTGACCGCTGCCGGCCATTAGCCATTAGTGCCAGCAACAGCAGGTAGCTCAGCTCAGGTAGCACTACAATCGGATATTGGTTGGTGGCAGATTCAACTTAACGAGTTCGTTGCATGCCGCAGACACAGCAGAAGATGCCAAGACCTTTGCGACCCTTTGGATTGTGTATTTTTGGCTGGACGAACTCTGCCACTTTGTTTACATTGACACATTTTCTATTTTTGAGGATTTTCGTGAGATAATTTATGGGTTTCTTGGGATTTGTTGAGATCTCTTCGTCCACACATGCTGTTTGTTGCGTTGGTCGTGCCACAGGAGGTTCCCATTTTGTTGAACTACTCATTAGCTATGCTTCTGTTTAAAGTTGGCTTTGTCTCTGACGGTTTTTATTGGCCAAAAGTGTGAAATTACATATGCCATGGGAAAGTGACAGCTTAGGCCACAATTTTCCCACCTTATGTTCCAATAAAAAGTTTCCAATTTGCAATGTGTTTTTTTTTTGGACTTTTGACAACTGTTCCTAAACGATTTCCGCACTACCAAATTTTTAATCTATGCTAAGATAAGCACAACTTAGTCACTTGTTGATTTGGTTAAGGGATATTTGCATAACGGAAGCGTCGAAAATTAAGTCACATTTAAAAACTGAGATCATCCACCCAACGAAATATCTATTCCCACGCTTTTATCTTTGATTCAGGCCAAGAGCGATATTTGTGGCAAACGTGTTTTGTTTTGTTTTTATAACAAACATTGTTAAACAACGAAAATAAACTTCATTTGTAAATCAATATTTATCCTTTATTTTTTATTCGTTCCTTTAATTTAAATTTAATTTAATTTCTTCTTTTTATTTTATATAAATTAAATAGTAACTTTAATTTTAAATTCATTTCCATTAGGACAATTTTAAAACTGTGAACTACAATAAATAAATACCACAATATTTAATTGAATTGAAATCAGATTTAAAATACACACAAAAAATATTGTGATTGATTTCGATTGATTTTTGGGAGTAAACCTTTCGACCAATTTGTCATTACATTCTTATGTAGATAATTTATATACACAGATCAATCAAACAGCCTATTTGAACTAAATTCATTAACTTAATGAGGCATTATTAAATATTCACGTTTGGAAATGTGCCAAGTCAAATGGGAACACGTTGTCAATATAAATGACTAATCCATGAATGTACTAATACATACACATATATGTATATGTATATATATATATAAATATATATATACGCACTCTCATATCTGCGAATGTGTGTGTCTGCATTTTGGTTCATTGAATAAAAACTTAATCAGCATTCAATTAAATGCACAGCGCAAAACAACAATAACAACAACAACTACAACATTAAATCGGGCGTAACAAAAACCAGAAAAAATAAACAAGAATAGGTGGTGAAGGAGGAGCCAGAGGGGGAGCAGTGGGGTGGGCAAAAAGTAAAGGCACAAAAATAAAGCGCGTTCCGTTGATTATGTAAATCAGCTGAGCAGCGAGATAAACACAAATTCTGCTGAACGCAGCGTTCTTTAGTTTTATGTTCGCTTATTATGTGTACAAATAAAAGTGGCCAAAAGGGGTATAATCAGCTTGAGCAAACAAGGCAACAGGGTGCATCTCCGATCCCATAAGGTATATAGATTCTTGATCAGCATCACGAGCAGAGTCGTGCGGAAGCAGATCTTAAATATCGATAGATATCGATTTCCGATAGCAATAAAAGACACAGGTTTGAAGGCAGACTCTTCCAATTTAAATATAAAATATGTTGACATAATATTGATCAACTTTACAAATTTCCGCAACATCGAAAAAAAAAAACAAATCCTTAGTTTGTTTTTCACTCTTCTGAATCTGTACCGACCATAAGAAATAGATGTACCTTCACACCTGCTTACATTTGGGTGTGCAAAGCCATTCAAATGGAAATTTTGCAGTAAAAAGAAAAAAGTTTATTGTAGTCGAACTCTTCTTACTTATTGTTTTATCTGGTGTATATAATAATTTCAATAGTTGCGCAGATCATAATTTAGATACTCTGTAAGTAAAAGTTGCTATACAAATACTTCGTACGATTCGTAAATCTGTTTGATATGCGACTATTTTTTTAGCCACCCGTTAAGTTAGATTTTAAGTAGCATACTTTCTAGCATAGAGGGTATCTGAAAGTCAAGCATGCATTAAAATTATGCTCTGTATGCGCATGAATTTCACAAAAAACGTGTCAACAGCCGCTTTTTTTCGATAAATCGGAACTGGAAACACGAATTAATTAACTAAAATGCGAAAATGCAAAAATTTCATTATTCATTTCATTCATTTGATGTAGATATATTCATTTGATGTACATGTCTTTAAGTAAAACAAATTCCATAACATGTAAATTAGCTGAGAATGTAGTCAGTCAAAATATATGTATGTATATAGCTTCATCATTCGTTCAACTGATAAAATATACACATATGACTAACAAGTCGAGCCCTATTTGCAGAACACCTGACACTCAGGCCAAAAGAATGCAATTAGTTGAACTAAAACTTGACTAACTGTCATCAGGTCACTTTGACTCTGGCTGGTTACATAAACGAAATTCTCCGTCAGCGTTTTCCAACAACAGCAACAAAAAAATCGCTCAAAAATAAGCGAAACTTGTGAAATTCTTAAGCTGAATGAATCAAGATTCTGTTGCCAAGGCTTCGATTCGCTGATGAAATAATTGCGCACTATAAAGCAATTAAATTTATTATGAGTATTATTCATTTACCCTGTATATATTTATATATATGTATATATGCAGTTGCGAAAAAAATATCACTATTAATTTTATTAGTTGCACGAAATTATTAAAGAAAAGTGAGTTAGAAAAAAACCAAAAAATTAAATCCCAGTTTTTAACTTTAAAATTAAAACATTTAAATTAAATGCTATGAAAAGGAAGAAAATTAACATAAAATAGAATAACACAATTTTTCCAAAATATATAAATTAGAAATAAATAAAAAATTATAATAAATAAATAAGTGGTGCTATTGTATTTCGCTAGAAATATTAAAAATCAATTTTAGAAAAGTTAGACAAAGTAATATTTTGAATTTTGATTCATAAGAAAAAGGTGTTGTGCTGGTGGTATAATTTTTTTGGCAACTGTATAAATTTATATTTATAAACATATATATATATATATGTATATATAGTCTATTTGATATCGCTTGCAAGAGTTAATTCGGAAAGAGAGGCCCGCCTGGTGCATGACACACACAACTGGAGCGCTTATCAGCGAGTTTGGTTTGTTTTTTATTTGCCAAGTGATCTAATCAAAGTGAAAAAACTCATTGTTCGTTGTTTGACTCAGTAGACTCGGTGTCTACGCGCTCCACGACATGTTGCCCATGGGTCTAGTAGTAGGAGGAGGAGCACACCAGGAGGAGCGGCAAGCGGGGGGTGGCAGGTGGCAAGTGGCTAGTGGTTAGGGAACACGCCATCATTTCGCCGTTGTTAGCTATCTGAAGTGCAGTACACGATTTGCGATAAACACGCGACCTTGCAAAGCACCTCCACCACCTCCACCACCTCCACCACCCCCACATACACCCCCCTCTTCCCTAGGCCTACCCTCCATAAAAATTGATATACACAAGTATTATAGTTTGGTATATGTATGACGCATATTTGGCCCTAGCACCGTTGAATATTGATTTAATATTCTTTAGCTCCACTGTTGTTGTTGATAAGTATTTACTTTCATAGTCGTGCATATATAGTGCGATATCTGATGCATAGAATACCTGTCAGACGATTTGTCCTCCAAGTTTTGTTGAAATTAGATAAGGGGCAATGAGCCATATCGCAATTGGTTCCATCAATTTGCTGCATTAATATAATAAATAGCTGCTATAACTCGACCGATAACTGTCAACAATATATATGTGTTCTAATCGGATAGGTTCGTGTCAAGGCCCACTCTTATCTCTGCTAGTATACATATATATGTACACTCATCTAGTAGGAGTTTTGGCAAATAAATCTATATATATTAAATACCTCCATTAAGATGACGAATTAATTCAAATAGCTCGGAGCTTATCTAAGGAAACTTAAACTTGACGTAATCAGTTGAAATATATTCCAGATTTGTGTGGATTGACTCAGTCTGTCATATATATACTTTTACTTAAATTATTTTATTATTTCTTTTTAATTTGATTAGTTTCTTTTTCGATCTGGCCTCAGTTGATCAATAATTTGTTAGGCTCTATTATATATCAATTGAAGGACTTTAGCTGTACAATTGTGTTTTATTACTTTGATTATGATTATATATAGTTTATGGCTTCTGTACATCATTTTTTGCACTGATAATGGCTATATATTTTATTAGCTCCTCTGATAATTTATAGGTTTTAAGAATTGAGCTTTGCTTATGTCTAGCAAAAGTCTGGAAGTAACAAATATTTTATTTACCAACTTTTTAATATCGCTTCTATCTACCTATTTGCTACTTGGTGGAAACTTCTGGAATCGGCTATTTGAAAGTAATTACGAAATGAGATCAGCTAACGACATAATCCAGGGTATTAGGTAAATTACCTTGGTAACTTTATGAGAGAGAGAGTCATAACACTTAACCATGGCACGGTGGTATAAGGGATGTCGAGGCAGAGTTCGGAAAACGAGCTGGAAAAACCCAACGGCCAACTCATTGTGGAAAATTTGCGGCTCATTTGGAAACACGTTCTGTGCACATCAGGTAGCCAACGGGTCATCAGGTAGAGATAGTTAGAGAGAAGGTACTTGATGCCCAAATCCACTCAAAATGTCAACAAAAAAACGGACAGCAAATGGAAATTGTGGATGGGGATGTGGGTAAGGGTATAGATAATGGTAAGAGTAAGGGTAGGGATGGCGGTGGGTATGGGTACGGGAATGGGATGACAGTATGACACTTACAGCTGATGCAATGCCATCAATCTGGAAAATCAACTTAAATGCGGACCCTTTACAATAACCTTGGGACTGCAACTGTTTGCATAAATTAAGCCCAGATTCGAGTACCAGTTCCAGTTTGTAGTGCTCGTCGTGTTTACAGATTTCCTTTTTTAATTGCTTTAGTTTAGGGACTACACAACCATAGAACAATCAGCCAGAAAGGCTGTCTTAGGCAAGCCAAAGATCAAGCCTTTCATTATCAACAACAAGAACCCATCGATAATTCCTATAAATTTCATAAAGATGACAAGTTTTAAGACTGAGGAACTAGTTCAGAAAGACTTGGCTATGCTAAGATTCTACACATTAAATACGATTAAACTAGAGCCAATATAACTTTATATTGTTAATTACTTAATTTAATTCTCATTCTCGATTTCCGATTGTAAAATATTACTTAATGTATAAAATACGACGTCAAAGATTTATCGTTTTATAATAAAAAATTCGTTTCTCTTGTAGCATGAAATAATTTTCTCTGTGTATTTATTTTAAGTTGTATGCAACCCCAGCCGCTCCCCTCCGCAGCCATGCCCTACCCCGCCACAGGCATCCCCAGCTGAGAAGTCAAATAGTCAGGTTCGAGAATCAAGAATCAGTTGTTGCTCCCTTGGAAAAATTCATGACCTTCGTTTCGGATGTCGCACACGCAATTTTAAGGGTGATTAGCGCTTCCAAATAGAAGAAGAGAGAAGAAGGAGAAACCAGAAAGGATGGGCAGCAGAGAGAAGAAGAGAGAAGATTTAGGGGCATAGATGGCAAAGTTGCGACTGGGAGTTGAGTGTTAAATTGATAAATTGCCTCTGATTGGAAAGGAAGTTGTGTGAGCTGTTTTTGTTTTCCATGTGTCTCTCTGTCTCTATGTGTGTGTGTGTGTGTATGTGTGTGTGTGCGACTGACAACTTGGGTGACACTATTTTTACGAGCATCAAGTTGCTGTGGACCCTTTGCGCCCTTATCCATAAAACTCAAGCTGAGATTTCTCGACTCCCATTTCGAGGATAAATTTTCAACAAATTTTTATGTCAAAAAGTCTTTAAATCAGCACAAGTAGAATCGTAAAAAAAGTTAGATAAATGTACCTAAATATCCAAATACAAATTTGTAATAATATAAATACAGAAAAATATGTTGTTTTTCATTTTAATTTAAGATTATAAATCAAGAGTAACAAAACGGTGTCTGTAATCAAGTTGTAGTTTTTCTTTATCTGGCTCTAGCGCTCCTAGATAACGTACTTACTTATTTAAAGATAACATTATATTATCTATTAAATGATTGTGAAATATGTTTTGATGCGAACTCAATATATTATTCCGTGTCTATCTCTATTCCCTGGTCTCCCCATCGATACTTTTTATCCCGTTGTATTCTTTTTATTCATTTTAAGGGATTGGAGATGATTCCTGCTAAATTTTCACATTCCTTTGAATTTTACACATTTCTAAATTTATTTAACTTAAATATGAAATTACTTATGCCATGATTCATTTGATTGAATTATCTACCAACTACACTTATGTCTATATGTATTTAGATATAAAATTGTAAGAGGTGCTTATAATAATAAATCAGAATTTTGCTTTTACAATGGTGTAAGAACTCCATTTCATAGTAGAAAAATTCGAAGAAAAATTTAAAGTAAAAAGTTATTTTTTTCGCAAAATAAATTAAAAGTAAATTCACATTTTTGCATCCAAACACTTTCTTGACACAGTGTATGTACATATGCACATGATATACAACCATACATACAGATGGACGTATCTTAATGTGCGCAGTGTGTCCACGTCATAAAAACTCAAGTTGAAACAGCGTTAAAATTGCACAAGCCTTAAGCGAATTTAAACTCCTTTTGGCTCTTTCTTCCGTTCCCGCTGGCTGTCCCTCTCCCACTCGCGCTCTCCCACTCCTTCTATGTGTTTTTGTCTGTTTCGCTTTTGTCACCTGTTTAACAATCTTCAGTCTTTTGCATTTTGCATTCTCGTTTTGCCTAATTTCCTATGGAACTAATAGATCCCCTCTCCACCCTCCACTAAGCACACTACATACATACATGTTGAGGATGAGGGAGAGACAGAAAGAGCGAGAGAGAGGCTGGAAATGGAGATAACTAGTGCTGTCTCATTCACATGTATGTCCAGTAATTTCATCATTGCTACGTTTTCTCCTATTTCATGAAAACTTTACGAATAGTAAAAAAAATAAAGAAAATAAAAAGAAGCAGCTAGAAATAAACCCGTTGCCAAGCAGAAAATGAACTATTGATGGAAAAACAAAAAAGAAAAAATAAAGAGCTGACAGCAAATGCAACAACAGCAACAGCAGCATAAGATACATACAAACGACTTTGTATTTGTGAGATACACACACACATTACATGCAAGTTTGCATCTGTGTGCAAAATAAAACAGATGATTGCCCATAAGCAAAAGCGAAGAAAAGAAACAGCAACAACAACAAGACGAGCTCATAAACTTTGACGTCGACGGCAACTGCGACGGCGACCGGCCGGTTTCCACTCGAACGCGGCTCTTGGCTCTCTTTGGCTCTGCCATCAGCGAAGACATATAAGAAAAAAATAAAATATAAATAAATAAATAAGCGAGCGAAAAGAAAACAAGCAAACATCACCAGCAACAACAACAACAAAAACAAAGACATATGTGGAAAAACAGATGAGTGCAACGTTGCCGTTGTTGAACTCGTTTGCTGGCGGCTCAGCTTGCAGAGTGAGTGAAAAACGGCAACGATGCGTAAGCAATGGGCACAAAAACACACCAACAACAAACACAGCCGCAGCAGGCAAATTACATATATACTAACACAGATACACATTACTTGCATGCGGATGTGTGTGTGTGTGTTTTGGGGGGCGCGTTGACTGCAAGAAACGAGTTGGAAAATCAAGATACAAGCAGCAGCAGAACAGCAGTGACGCCGGCAGAGCTGCAGCGGCTAACTTGACTATGTATACAGTAATGCATATACTAATGCATGTGTGTATGTGCAAGAGAGAGAGATAGAGAGTGGGGATACCTGCTGTGTGCCAGCAAAACAGATGATGAGCGAAACAGCTGCACAGTTAAAGAGCAAAGGCTCACAAATTGAGTCGCATCAGCTGTGGCTCAACACTTTACAGCTGTGCGCTCAATTAACTTTAAGAGCATTAACACCACACTCAAAGAGTAACAGCTAAGAGCAAAATGCAGCTAGCGCTGCTCTTGAGTGAAAAATAACTGACACTCAAAGTGGCAATTTGAGTAATTTGTAAGAGGAAAATGTAGCTCAAAAAGTTGACAAGAATTATTTTGTAGCAGTTTGCATAAGAAACGAATTTAAAATCGGCCACATTTAAATAAATGCATATTTATTTATGCTAATTTGGACATGCACACCCATCCCCATCCCTCCGTCTCCCACTCCCACTAAATTCAAATCACAAAATATTGTGAAAAAAAAGTTTTCAAAATACTTTTGCATATTTGAGCATAAATCAATTATTCATTCTTAACATACATATATATATTTTTTTAATACACAATAATTTAACTAATTGCTAACCATTAAAATTAAAATAAAACTTTATTTTTGCTACTTTTTTGGTGTTTTAGATTTTGCTGAGCGAATAAAAAAACTTTGCCCGTTAGATGGCGCCACGCGTATCGCATTTTAAGCGTGAAATTATTTTTCGCATTTTGTTTGCTTCTTTTTGTTTTGCTTATCGGTTGTGGCTTTATCTATGTGTATATGTGCATGTGTGTGTTTGTGTGTGGAAAACACGTCAGCAAAAAATGTATTATCGGCTCATTATGAATCAATTGCTTTTAATTGTGATTTCCTTATCGATATTCGATTAATATCCATCTGCAAACATTTCCCATATCAATTTATCAATTGTTGCAAAGCCATTTGTTTATTTCTTGTACAATTTTTATTTTACTTAAGATATAAGAAATTAGCGCATTAAGTCCTTAAAATAAACTTAAAATTCAACGAAAATATAGATACTGTTTATTTTTTTTAACAATTTCTGAGAAGTTTTCGCTATATATTTACACTTTTAAAATTAGCAATTTATGTTTTTTTCAAGTGTGGGGATTTTATTTTTGGAAAATGTTATTTGGTGCGTGAAAAAACTTGAAATTTACCAAGAAATATTGATGCAAATATATGATTTTTATGGCTTATTTCGTCTGCTTTCTTTTTATACAAACTTCGATTTCTATATGCATACATATATATGTATATAGTTGAAGCCAAAATCTGCTGCTTCAGATTTTCAAAGGTTGCGAAATTCATGAAAAGGCAACATTGGTTTTATTTTATGTGGCAAGCAAATGTATCTGCACACATGCTAATGTATCTGACAGCAGCATAAGCCACAGATACAACAGAAAAACACACACACACTATATAGAATTTCATTTCAATGTGAAATGCTGGACGCATAAAATACACACACACATGCACACAAAGACGTACACACAGGCAAAGCAAACAGGTTCAGATACATTTCAATCTTTGAATCTTTCGTTTTCAATCTACGTGCAACAGCAACAACAACAAAAATCTACCAGATGCATTCAATTGAAATGAAAGGACTCCACTGCCTCAAATCATGATATGAATACATAAAATTATTCCACCAAAAAAATCAGAAAAAAAGACGAACACAAAACGAAAATACTTTCAAATGCTGATGAAATTTCCAACAGATTTCAATCTAGCAAAAACTACAATACACCAAAACATACACACACATGTCACACATATATACATTTATATGTGTATCTGCCTTAACATTAGATATTATAAAAATTAAAATATTGTTAGCGTTACATGGAAAACCTTTAAATTTAAAATGACGTGATTTTTACCAGAAGTTGAATCATGAATTCTGCTTGTGTTTCTTTTTTCTTTGTGTCTTATCTTAATTTTTTATACAGCTCATAAAACTCCTAGATTCAATTTATTTCATAAGCGTTTGACACATTTTGCTTTAACCAATATTTATTTACACCACGTGAAGAAAACGTTTTGAAGAAGTGACAAAAAAAATCATATATTTTTATCATTTACATCTATTAAAATGTATTTTATTATTAATTTTCAATTGGTTTAACGCCTTTTTAGTTTTACAAAGTAACCAAAAAAAATAGTAAAAAGTTGAAAATAAAATCCGAGCATAAAATAAAACCAATTAATTGAAACAAAATCAACAAAAAAATCGCACAACGAGTTAAACGGAAGGAAAGAAATTCTAAAAATAAAATTGCGAAAATTAAATAAATTGTGTGCCTTTTGTCAAAACACTTTTTTGACAGAGTGTAATGAACAGTAATGAAGGCCTGATTATACAATCAAAGTCAATGGATTTCGTATTCTTCTTTGTGTCGCAAACATAAACGTAATCGTTTCAATACAAAAGATCTACCCAATTTCGTATATAATGAAATAGTAAACAGTTTATAATATCAACAGAAACAAATCGAAATACATGTTAAATATTTGTTTGTATATGTAAAAATCATTAAATTTGAGCAATAAAAAACTTGGAAAGTGAACAAAGTACATATATGTACAAATGTATGTGTACATAAATATATGTATATATATAATCGGTCGAAAATTGAGATATTGAAGTTGAAATTAGAGGGGAATAGAAATTGAATCAACTTTTTTATTAGTCACTTATCCTTATATATTTTATTGATAATCAATCTAAACTTGGTATAAGTTTTATTAATGTCTATTCTAATTTTACTTTTTTAAATATAAATACTTTTATTAAAGATACATTAAACTTAAAAGCAAATTTGCAACATTTAGTTGATATGTGAAGAATATTCACTTTATATACAAATATGCATATTTATTAATTTATTTTATTTATTTTTATTTTATGTATTCATGGATAATATGATTTCTGGGGTAGTTATTGTGAAATTAGGCATCAGCACAAGTTATGCTGCCGCTGTTGCTCCATGCTGCATGCTGCTTGCAACGTGCGAAGCAACTAGCAACTTGCAACTCGATATGGCCATTAGCCACACATTGTAAGCGGATGGGACACAGTCAGAATCAGAATCGTAGTCAGAGTCAAAGTCAGCTTAAAATCCTCAATCCGCAATCCGCATCAATCCCGGAGCCAGCCCATTTTGGCCACTGGGCTTCGATTTTCGTTTCGAGTGCTGCGAAACTGCAGTGGAAAATTTCAATTTTGACATGGTGCGTTCTCCAAGGGGCAACAAAAACAGGCAGCAGCAAACGCAGCGGCAGCAGCGCAGCAACTGCGGGCAGCGCAGTAATGTGGAACGAAACGTCTACACAACGGGCGGTGAGGGGTGGGGTGTGTATGTGTGTGAACTGTGCCTGGCAGTAAATGAAAATTTCCATGTGTGTGTGTGCGCTGCCTCCTTGCGAGCGAGACAGAGAGAGAGCGCTAGAGAGAGAGCGAGCGAGCCTGAGAGAACATTTCCATCATCCTTTTTGGGCTGACGACTGTGCTGCTGCTGCATGCGCCGGCAACAGCCGTGATATGCTCAACCGGCACAAAAGTCACGTATGCATTGCAAACTCACACAAACACACTCATGCACACACGCATAGGCAGAGGCGCTCGCTCACTTGACAGAGCAAGACAGAGCCGGCCAGTTGTAGGTGTGCGCATGAGCGAAAAAGGCGAAGCAAATAAGAGCGTTGAGTGAAACAGCTGATGAGTGAAGAGAGACATACACGAACACACAGAGAGAGCAGGAGCAGCGAACGAGCAACAGAGAGAAAGAGAGAGAGCGAGACGTCGCTGAAAAAATCAGCCAACTTACATCAGCCGTTTTTGCCCTCTTGTTATATGTACTTCTTTCTACCTGCTGCTGCTGCTGCTGTTGTCGCACAGCAACAACTACAAATACAGCACCCACACACACACACAATAATACACACTCGTCGTATATACGTTTATGTAGCGGTCTCTTTGCGGAGAGCACAACCGCTAATTGCTCAGCAAACACATGCAGCTGTTGTTGTTGTTGCTGTTGCCCTCTCAGCACACAAGTACACACACACAGTGACAACCACCACACCACCACCACCACTACCATTACATTCTATATGGGGGAAATGAGCGAAGCCGCAAGCGAACCGGCCTATAAAAGCCGATGCAGACCGTTTGCTCTTCATAGTAGCTTCGAAACACTGCTGACAAACACACATAGAAAAGTAAGCAAACGGCAAAGCAGCTAGAAAGGAAAGCGCAAAGCAGAGCAAAGCGAACAGCAGCAGCAACAAAAAATAGCGTGTATTTTCAATTTTCTACTGTTGGACTTAAAACAAAAAAAAAAACAAATTATTATTGTTTCATGAAGAATTCTATGTAAAAAGAGAAAAAAACTACAAAATACAACATCTAAAATGTACTTGTAGTACTTGTAACTGTAAAAAAACGAAAATTTTCAATAATTTTATGAAAATTATTAAATCAAATATAATTGCCATCAAACAAATGCAACGGACCAACGCCATTTAAGTGATAAACTACAACAAACAAACAAAACAACAAACAACCAACCAACAACAAAAGTGCTGTGATTTCCAACTACAAAACAACAACAAAAAATCAAGTTAATTTAAAAATTTGAAGCAATCAGCAGCATAATTTTATAAAAAATAAAACAACCAGCAAATTGTGATAAATAATTAATAAACAACAACAAACTCTATTAATTAATTTGTAAAAAGAACGTTTCAAGTGATATAAAAAAAGAAGCAAATAGCAAACGAAGCGAAAAACAAAGAAAAGCGAGAAAATCGAGAGAAGAACATATTTTCCCGACAAGCAGAAAAACAACAATTCTAATGAAAATGGAAGTTCTCGCTGTGCAGTCAAACTACGGCGGTGTCCTCGGCTCCAACAAAGTTCGAGGTAAGTTCTCCCAAAAAAAAATAAAGAAAAAATAAATTCAAAAACTTAGATTTTTGAATATTTAAATACTTGAGCGAAAAAAAAAATTGAAAATAAATATATAATTCGAAATGACAGTTTATTTCCTGCATAGAATTCGAAAATATAAATATGAATTTTAAATAGTTTTCAAATATAAGGGAAAATTGAAAAAAATTCGTAAAATTTTAAATATTTACAAAATGCAAATTTCAAAGCTAGTATTTAATTTATTGTCAATTAGAAAATTGCTTGGCACATTGCATCAGATTTTTTGTTTACAACTAGATTACAAAAATTAAAAAAACAGTAATGCATTAAATCAATTTACACATGCAAACTGAAAGCGAAAAAAAACGAACATCTGTTACAAAGTCACGTACTTTATATGAACAAAAACAAAATGTATTCAAAAAGAAAAATATATAATTTTTTTTGGTTGTTCAGTTTTTTGTTTCTTGTTGCTGGGCACACTGTGCTCAGCTCTCTATCGCTCACACTCACTTAATTTTCGGTCGCTCTCTCTCGCTCTTGCGACCTGACTGTTTCCGCTTTTATCTCGTTCGCTGCTTGTTGCCAAGCGGCCGTTGCGCTCTGTGCGAGTGTGTTTGTGTGTGTGCGTGTGAATGAACATTGACCACTAAGCAAATGGTCAAAATCAACGATATTTTTTCTTAACCGCTCAATGTTTTTTGTTTATATTTTATTGGTGATTTTTCTGCTTCATTTTCTTGTTGTACTTATCAAGAGTTTTTGTTTTGTTTTGTTTCGTGTCTTAGATTGGACCAGCACATTGACACCGCCCACGTCGTCCGCCGTTGCGGCTAAGAAGGTCGCCGTTGCCGTTGGCAGCAACAGCAGCAGCAGCAACAGCAGCCGCAGCCAGACCAACACTCACAGTATTAAGCATAAGCAGCCGACTACGAGCAGCAGCAGCAGCAGCATTAGCAAGAAAACCAAATCGAGCAACAACAGCACGAACAGTAACAGCAACTTTGTGAACAACCGTTATCCGATCGCGATCTCGTATGACGAACAGGACGACGAGGAGCTGTCGCTGTGCATCGACGTCGATGCTTCGGCTGTGAATGCTCTCTCGCTGCGACTGCTGGACAAGCTGCGAGAGGCGAAGGCTCGCCATTTGACGTGCACCGAAGTGTCGCTACCCTGTGATCTCACGCCCAGCATTGCGGCGGAAATTATTCGTGTGTCGGAGAAGGAGCCGTGCGGCATTCGTGGCTGCACCATCTATGTGGAATTCGAGGATGAGCCACAAAATTCACGACGCATCGCCTCACTCAAAGTCGATCCGGACACGGTGTCCACATTCGAAGTGTATTTGACACTTCGTCAGGATCATCGCGGCTGGGCAGCACTGCTGCCGCAGTTCATGAAGAGCCTGGCACGCACCATTACCATCAGTCCGGAGTATACCATAACGAAGCATAAGCTTTACTCTGCCGATGGTTTGGGAGCTCGGCGCAGCTACAGCTTCGGCTCAAGCTCAAGCACGAGCTCAAGCTCAAGCTCAAGCCAGGCAATTGCAACGCCAACGTTGTAAGCAAAGAGAGTGCGATCGAGAGAGAGAGAGAGAGAGAGTGAGAGACAGACGGAGCCCAGCGAGTGCGAAACATACATATATATATATGTATAAATATATATATATATATATATATATATATAAAGAGAGCGCGCGTTCAACACCGCCCAACACCCCCTGTGATGTCGAGAGCAGTAGTTAGTTGCGAGCGCAACGCGACGACGAAGCAAGTATTCGAAGCCACCCCACCTACACAAATACACACATAATACACATACAAACACATATATACACACACACTCATACTAATATACTAGTAGGAGTTGCTCGCTCACGCGCAACTCTTTTGGAATTCAAATTTTTTTGTTTTTTTGTAATTGTGACTCTCACCACCATTTTACTTAGATGCGTAGTAGATGCTATCAAAAGAAAAAGAAAAACAAAAAAAAAAATACAAGAAAAAACAAAAACAGCAAGCGAAAAACAAAAAACAAATAACTAGTGTTTTAAGTTGTTTCTCCTTTTCAAAAAGCAAATACAAGAAAAAAAAAACAAAAATCATTAAAAATAAACAAAAAAAAAAAAACCATGAAATTCAAAGACGGCGATCCGCAAGCCTCAGCAGCAGCAGCAGCAGGAGCAGCTCTCTTTTTGGGCTGCTGCTGGGCCGCTGCGAGGGTCGCTCAGTCGACAACTCATGAATATGTGATACTGTTTAAGATGCTAAGAGTTTTTTGCGTGCGCCCGCTCGCAAGTACGGCCAGGCAAGAAACGTTGATAAATACACACACACTAACACACCCCCATATACACACACATACACATACACACACACATACAAATTAAATGTGAACAGATTTTTTAATTGTATGCTATTCTAGTAATAAACAACAAACAAAACAAAACAAAAACAAACAAAAAAACTTGATCTTGATAAATTTAAAATTTAACATATTATTATGTACGTTTAATATGAGAAGCATCTATTAAAAAAAGAGCTGTAAAAAAACTCTCCGCTGCGATGATCGATCGATTTAAATGATCATCATTCAATGAGTGTAATAAGTGTAGACGTGGATTGCAATGATCCAATTTTAGTTAGACGCAGCTTGCTGCATTAAAAATTTTTTAAATTATTTATTAATCTTAATTAAAACCAACAAATTTTAGGATTTTAACAAATTTTTATATATTATTAAATGTATAGCGCGTACAACACAAACAACAACAAAAACATTAAAATTACAAAAAAAAAAAAAAAAAAAATTGCTTAAATATTAAGGCAAAAGAAAATATCTCAGTAAATGTGAAAGCGTAAAAAATTTGTAAAATTTTTTGTCTGTGTAAAACTCCAATTGCGATAAAAACAAAAAATAATAATAATTAGAAACCTAAATGTAGCAGCAAAAATAAAACAACTAAAATGCAATGCGATATAATTTTTAAAAATTAAAAATAACGTAACAAAGAAAACTTAATGTTCTCACAAACACAACACACAAAACATAACACACACACCCACATACCCACACAAAAGTATCTATACCAGCTTAAAGTATCTTATCTTTAAAAAACGAAAACTATTTATTAAAAAAAAAAAACAAAACACACACAAAAAACGATAAACGACAAGAAAATCATGTATTAATTTTTTTTATTATTACGACAACAAAACAACCACATATTGTATTTAATGTTAAGTTTTTTTATTGTGTAATTTAAAAACAAAACAAAAATAATTGTGAGAAATTTGTAACCAAAATGTAAGCAAAAAAAAAAACAAAAAATGCAGAAACAAAGGTAAAAAAAAAAATTACAAAAATAAAGCATATAATTTTTCCTGCGCTAGCGGAAAATAATTGTGGAAAAAAATTAAAACAAAACGGCTTTCTATTTTGCCAGCTGGGGCGGGGGCGGGTGCAGGGGCAGGGCACCCTGCTTATAGCGGGTGCTTGTTGCAGCTTGCGGCTTGCAGCTTTCTTTTGCAGCCAAGTGAAGTGCGGCAACATCGCCGTATTCAGCAACAACAACAACTCGTACTGCAATCGCGGCAAAGTATCTGTGGCAGACAATTGGTGGCAACCAGTTTGGCGATTTGTTGCTAGCAGCAAGCCCGGTTTTCAGTGCGCTCTTAGCCAAGGCTAAGCGGCGACGGGGAGGCGAGGGGCCAGGGCAACAGGTCGGCGCCACTATGAACTTGGCTGAAAAGCATGCAACTGCAACTGCAACAGCAACTGCAACTGCAACTGATGCAGCTTGTTAAGCGTCAGCTAATTTAACTAAATTCAAAATCTCTGCTTTGCGTTATTTCAAAGCTGTTATTTAGCGGTACATTCACAGATTGGGTTTATAGGTGTGTCCTGAAAATTCAGATCATATATATTCCAGATCGAATAATAGAAGTTTTGTAAAATGGACTGTTTTCATTGCCAAAGCTTAGTGTTTATATCAGATCTCTGAAGCGCAAATCTAATGGATGACTGTTATTATTATCGTTACTGTTGGGAGTACTATAAACAATACCGGATAAGCGGTACCGGTACTGCTGATGGCGCTATTAACGGTACTGTTACCATTATTATTGACGGTACTATTAATAACACTCAATGCGGTACTGTTGGCGATACAGTTGCTAAAAACCTGGAGGAATTCTTTATTCACACCTAAAATATAAGCTGGGTTTCCAAAATCGACCCAGAAATAAATTTGCATTTAATAAAATTGAATCTGTTCACAGATCTTAAAAAGATTATTCAAAGTAGATGATGATATATGCTTACTTATATTTATAGCCTGAATTCATCTTATATATGAAAAAGGGTATACTGAACTGCAACCAGGCAAAAGAAACTGTAGCCGATATATAAAGAGATAAATATCGATACAGTTCGATTTACGATAGGACATAATTGTAAAGATATGGATTTCATAAAGATCACAGATTTTGTTAACCAAGACGAATTTTCATTTCGAATAAAAATAAAACTACCAACACCAAGCGGTTTTAAGCAGGGTATCTTCCAGTCGATCTTCGATGCTTCGATTGGAGTACTCTAACTTGTTTTCATATGCAAATTTTTTGTGAGTACTTCTCACAAATATATTGGGCAATAATTCAAGCCTGATAAGGTGCTTGCATTTAAATATATTTATATATATAAATAAAGCTGATTACGCACACGCATTATATTTAATGACGTAAATGTTAAAATATGAATATTAATAAAGTCCGATCCAATTAAGAGCTTTAAATAAGTAAGTGAAACACGAATTCTCACGCCACAAAATGTAAAATTAAATTTCGTTTTCCGCCACGTCACAGAAAATTCGCCTGTTTTTCGTTTCGTTTCGAATCGATTTTCTTTTTTTGTTATTTAAAATATATTTGTTTTTTGAACTTTGTGTTGTGTTGTTTTCATTATTGTTCGGTTATTGTTCAGTTAGCGCCATATAATTTTTGCTGACGCGATTGACGCTGATAATTTCCTTGATTTTGTAATTTATAGTTGTTTTCACAAATACTAAAATTCATAGATACAATATACATATTGTTGTTGTTGTTGTTTGTATTGTTTTAGTTTCGCTGAGTATTTTGAAACACGTTTCTGTTATAGGCAACACACGCGTTCCACAAAAAAATGTCTTGACATTCCACCTTGTTTTTTTTTTTAAATTTTATATTTGTTTTTGTTTTCATTTTTTGCCCTATTTTTCCGTAGTTTCATTCGATCAGTTCTAGCACCTGTATAAAGCTATATTAGCTGCCCCCGCCCAAAAACATCTGTCTGGTATTTCCCGTGAATTCTGTTGAATGTGAAAGAAAGGAGACAATATTTGCGATATTATTTAATCGGGAGTTTGTCACCCATTGTTCCGCTATTAGGAATTCTATGAAGTTGGACGGATCTCTCATTCATGTCAACACGGAATTTCTATTATTGAACTACCGGCAACAATTCGCAAATATTTTCGCTGTCTGCGTTTTATTTTTGAATAGATCGCAATGCTCTTAAAAAGAGAGAGGGATACAGTGAGAGAGAGAGAGAGAGGGAGATAGACATGAGTCGGCACAGCTATTTTGAACTATTTTGTTTGTCTTATCTTATTGGAATTGGCCCACACTTGTCAGACAATTTATTAAAATTTCTTGTTTTGTTTTCATATTTTGTTTTCTCTTCTTTTTTAGTTTTGGTCATGGAAATTTTGCCGTTTTTTGCGCGTGGCATTTTTGTATTTGGACACGTGTCGCTGAAAAAGCGGGAAGTCTTTTTGCGAGCCAACTCAAATAAAGAACTTAAGCAAACCAGACATCTTTTGTTAATCCTTAAGATAATCATCAAACAAGTCGCTGATAAGGAACTGAATGCCTCAGACGGAGACGGAAACAGAGCCACAGCCAGAGCCAGAGCCAGATTCTTATCATTACTTACGAACCGTGTGAAGCTGAACCTATTATTGTGATTTTTATCAGCTCTTTGAAAGCAAACACTTGACTGAGTACATGAGTATGTATTTTTGCTGATATGAGTGCAGTCTGTTACAGTGAACACACAGTGCGACGGACAGCAGTGAGCAAGGGAGAAATGTTTGCAGTTAGTCAATAATATGTCAGGGTAAATTATATATGAAGTGTCAAAATTTGATTTATATCGATATTTACGCAACGAGTGCAGTTATCGATATAATAAAATAAACCTGACCTGCAAGAACTTGTATTCTAAATTTTAAGTCCAAGAATATATTCTTGATTCACTCTGTTTGTGCTGCAGGGAAAAACTTAACTTAAGTCTGATGTGTTCTTGCAAGAACTGAATTCCACAAATTTCTAGAAATTTCTGAAAACTAATCAAGATTCCTGGCACGCAACCTCAGCCAAAAGTATCTGCACATGTTGTGGGGTGCACTTTAAGTAGATACACATGTTTCGTAGACATTTTCCGGAAATAAATCTTGAGATTTCACTGCTCCGACAACGATTTGTCTATGGGCAATCTCACAGCAATAATTTAAAGCATTTTACTCCGCTTCTATGACCTTCAGCAGATCTGTTTTTTGCTGTCCTTTGTCTGTGGCAACCACAAAAGATCTGTGCTACGATCTTGATATGGACACAAGCCAGCCCTCAGGCGTCACCTTTGGCTGCCAGGCCATTTGTTGTTGTTGTTGCCCCTAATGCCATAAGTAGTAAATTTCTAAATCAGACAGCGATCCTTTCGATGGGTTTTTCTTTCGTACGAGAGAAACATACATACATATGTATCTCACAGATACAATTGTATATACACATTTTTGTTTGTTTGTCTCGGTGCTGTTCTGTTCTGTTTTGTCAACTTGGCGTATCTTTTTTGTTTCTGACTCAATTGTTGGTATCGCTTAGATTTGCTTGTTTCGAAAACTGATAAGCGGTTTTTGTACTTCTCATTGCTATTGTTTGCTATGTTGTTTTGTGGCCGAAATGCACTGAGCAAAACGATTCTGTTTATGTATGTCTGTTTATGCTTTTAACTATTAGTTAATTGTACTTTTGCACTTTTCTTAATGCTTGAAGTGATTTCATTTTATTGTTCAACTAAATAAATCTTTAAGACTTGCTTCAGAATTGTAAGTCTTTAAAGCTTGTCTGAATCCCTGTTAGGCTGGTTTGAAATTGAAATGATACTTAGACTAAGTGCATATTAATTATATTGAAAATAATTGCACATACAACACGATCTCTACACCTAGAGAAATCTTTCTTAAGTTGCAGTCCCCAATAATAATAATGCATGATCAAAATATTATATCTTTAACATATTGTGTATCTATTTTAACATAAAATATTTGCATATTTATAAACAAATATTCAGATTTTAAAAATAGCATGATTTTCGTTTATGCAACTTCTTTTAATCTCAAAGAAATCTCTCTGGATTTATAAAGTGCCTTTAAAACTCCGTCCAGATTAAATCAAAGTGTAAAAACTGTAATAAGCTGCTTAGACACATGTTATTTTAAATGCACCACTTCTCGCAGTGTATGTATGTTTATTACACATATATGAATGTGTGTGTATGTGTGTGTGTTTGTGTTTGTTTGATTGCTGTTGTAGTTGTTGCCAACGGTGCTGTGGCTGTGAAAACAATGACGACTGTTGCGAGGCAGGAAAGCGGAAATGCGAACTGGGCGAAGAGAGCAACAACAACAACAACAACAACAACAAAGTCAACAGTAATTGTAGCGTTCCAAGGTTTTCACAATGTGAATGATATGTGTACACACACACACACATATATATATGTATATATTTATTAACATATATATATGTATGTATGTATTTGTGTATTTGTACCTGGGTTGGTAACAATGCGACGACAACTTTTCATTGCAATAACAAAAGAAGTAGCTACAACAACAACAACAACAACAACACTAATGAACAGCGAAGGTTTCATAAGCCGCAGCAGCAGCAACAAAAGCAACAACAGCAGCAGCAACTGCAACAACAGCAGCAACAACTCCAACAACAACAACAATGAAGTGCTTAAAACAACAACAGCAATAAAAGAAAACGACTGCAAACCAATTGTGAGTCATTAGCCAGCTCTTCTCTCTCTCTCTCTCTCTCTCTCGCTCTCTGTTTCTATCTCACTCTCGCTTCAGCTGCATGAACTGAACAATAACAACAAATAGCCACATGTGCAAAATTTTGAGCATAGAAACAAAAGATAAAGTCAACAAACAAGTGTAGCAAAAAACAACAACAAAAAAAGACAAAAAAGAAGACAAAAAAGAAGACAAAAAAGAAGACGAAGAAGAAGTTGCAACAGTAGAAGAAGGCCCAAAGGCCGACCAGATAATACGCTGCCACACACAACACACACACAACACACACACACACATTGTAATCCCCTTGGCGGCCAGTTGGTAAATTGGAAAATGTATCTTACAGATATGAAATGTAACGGCTGCTGCGGTCGGCAATTATTGTACAAGTGAACAACCGCAATAAAAATGCAAATTTTCGTGGTTTTAAATGGCTGTTTATCTCTGTAACGCACCACCTAAAACGACCCACACCACCTCGCCACCCCCTCAGACACCCCTGCACCCAACGAAGCAAGCCACCCATCGAAAACATGGCTCCATCTGCAGCTAGCGATAAGTGAGTGGGGCTGGGGCTGGGGCTGGGGCAGGGGCAGGGGCAGGGGCAGGTAGCTAAAGCAAATTAAATAAAGCAGCGCATTTACAAAAGTATCTTCAAGATACGCAACATGTACCTAAAAGATACATCGTAGTGCTTAACATAAACAGGCAATGGATTTGTTTTTCTTTCACAAATAAATATGGCATTGTTATTTTAATTATTATGTACTCTATATATATATATATATATTTATATATATATATTAATATATCTTACGCATTCGTATAAATATATAAATAAATATTACCTTCTTTTCGTCACTAAATAAATATGCAGATACATATTACTTAAAGCGGCAACTGATATGGCATATCTGAAATGATGAATTCGTTTAAATAATAAACAAAGCTATTTGCTTATATAATAAACAAATACATGCAAGTTTGCTTATAGCTTGATAAGTTTCCGCTAATATTTGTTTATTATTTTTCGAAAAAGAAAAATAATCAAAAAATTCGCTTGTTTACAAAATGTTTTAACTATCAAGGGAACGATAAATCAATGGGGGCTCACAGGGAAATGTTCGATATCGCAATCGAATGTCAAATTAAAACCACAAAAAAATATTTCAAAATATGCGATATATGAATGTGTATAAATTTATATATATTTATATGTATATATAATGCACACTGGGGAAATCATGTAATTGTTATTTGCTACAGTTGTTATAAGCCAAACTAAGACTCCCTTGGGAAAATGGAATATTTTCCTTGTTTCATGCCGCCTTAGAAATCATTTTCATATGCTTATCCTATAGAAGGGTCAAAGATTATTTAATTACTTAATTACTTATTTTATTTTAAATGATAAGACAAATGAATCAATCAATTTAATGATGGGATTGCTGCAAAGCTACCAAAATGAATAATGTTTGCCATTAAAAGAAGTCTTTGTTCTTTGTTCTCTATAAGAAATTTGATATATAATTTTTGGAAAACAATTGCGATCATCTTTAAATTGAATACACTATTATGAAAAGTTTTCCAAGTTGCAAGAACCCAATATCCATGAAAAAAGTCAATTTTTTGAGGGGATTAAAGAAATCTTTTATGTTGAATTTTTAACAACAACAATATCAATAATAAACTAAGAACACAATTTAGTTCTAATTTAAATTTAATTTATTATTTATAAATTAGGTATATGTGTGATGATTATATATAAAATATATAATAAATCAGGTAAATCTTTTGTGTTTAATATAATATTCCGTTCTGAAAACTTTCACATGAGACACTGGCGTGACTTTGACCCATGCAATGCCGTATCTACAGGTTGAACCACTGAACCACGCAGTCATCATTCATGGACAGAACCACTCGTCTGTCAGTCGCTCAGTCAGTCAGTCAGTCAGTCAATCAGTCAATCGTTCAGTCAGCCAGTCATTCAGCAACTTAGAAACCGCAGCGATGACTTCGCAATATGAAATTCGTTCAAGTGGTCTTTTCTGCACTATTGTTGTTGTTGTTATTGTTGTTGTTGTTGTTCATGTTTCATGCTCTATGTTCCATGCGAGTTGCTTGGCCAACGCAGCGCATTAGTCATCATTTCAATCATCATTACCATCGGCTCTGAACAACATTATCATCATCATTTATTGCGGTTGCATTTTTAATTTTGTGTAATTTTCATTTCAGCTGTGTTAAGTGTTAAAATTGTTGCTGTTGTTGCTATTGTTGTTGCTGTTGTTTGCCGTGTTGTTTTTGTTCTTTTGGCTAGTCTTCAACCTGTTGTCGTTTATTGTGTACTTGACAGCCATCGAAAGGGCAACCAAACACATTTCGCAAAGCTCATTAAGTTTGCTGTTTTTTTTTTGCTTTTGTAGCTACCCTCGACTCCGGTTGACCTAGACGGGTATGCCAAGTGGCACACTACACTGTATTAATTTTTTTAAAGGTATACTATACTGGCAGAATTCAATTACACTTCAGATTTTGAATCAAAATAAAGTTAAAGTAAGAAAGATTTTGCTAGTCATCAAGATGCAAAATTTGTTGTAGAGCAATTGCAAGTCGCAAATTGATTTTGAAACTAGTGCAACAGTTTTTGGTTTCTTTCGTTCAATTTGTGGCCTGTTTTGTACCCCCCTCGACGAATAGGCACCCATCGAGTGATTGGCTAGGCCCCAACGACCCGACTCTGTGCACTGTGCTAAATTTCGTAATCGAAAGTTGTTTTGATGGCTCAGTGGTGTGAGCAGCGCTTAGTCAAAGGTATTAAGTAATACTTGGACGTACAGGGCATATATATATAGATATCTATATATATATGTGTGTGTAAGTGTGTGTGTATTTTGTTGTACATGCAAATGCGGCCCACTTGGACTGGAACCGAATTCGCTGTTGAACCCAAGCCAAATAAACATTTGCCCAAGTTGCCGGATTAGTCATCAGGTAAATATATATCCAGTACTGCTCAAATACAGAACAGAACTAAACACCAACACACACACACATACATCGGATCGTATATATATACATATATTTGTTGAGCTATCTTTACCCTCACAAGTCATACGGTTCTCGGCTAGAAGAAAGTCATTTCGATTAAGTACTCGAACTTAGTCATCCTCTAAACAAATAATATTCGCTTAGTAACTAATAGTCTTTTCATGAGTACTTAAAATCATACATTTTGAGAGATGGATAAAGTGGAACTTAAGCATTTAACTAGACCCATTAATGTGTATAGTTCTACATAATAAAAAAAACAGCTAACGCGATACTTAAAAAAAAATTATAAATAAGTTATACAAAATTAAACTAAATTAAACCCGTAAAGTTGAGGTATTAGTTCAAGCAGTGAACCGAACCAAAGACGAACTACGGTACTTATAGCTCTACCAACTCCATACCAATCTCAAACTGTATTATATAGAAACCACATATCGAAAAATAATTTCTTCTCATATAACAAAAATTAATAAAACGCTTGGACTAAAAAAATATGTTTTTCTTATACGACTAACAATATGTCTGCGCAAATTGTATAGCGATTGAAAGGCTATATCCTTACAATTCCATCTCTCAGTGCTATCGTATATCGATACTTGTTTGGTTATCGATTAAATCTCCAGCTCTTATAATCTCTTAAAATATATAGTCATAAAAATACTCGACTAATGATCAATAATATATATCCTTAATGTTGCATATCCAGGCACAACTGCCTTAAACCAGTTTTCCCATAAATACGCATTAGTAGTGCTACAAATCGCTAATAATTAGTGATGATGTAATCAATCTGTATTTTGAATTAACAGTTAAATAAGATTTCTTTTAAATTGCCTATTATTTAGATAAGAAAACTAACTAAAACGAAAACTTACAGAAACTGATATGGCAAATTATAATTAGTAGCCAACTCGAACTATATTGACCAAGTTAGCAGGCACTCGTCAGTCACATGGCGCTGCATGACTGTTGCATCGTTAATTGATATTGGTAAATAATTGCAAGTAGTCTAGTTTTTTATTATTTGGGGAGGGGGTCTCGAATGAGGCGGTCACGTGTTATCAGTGAATCAGAGTGGTGCTTGCGGATAGTTTCGGTGTGTGTGTGTTGCATGTAAGCAGTAATGCAACCTTGGAACCAGTTCAACTTTGTACCCCATGGCGTTACTTTGGCTGCACTACTTTTGCTGTTGGACCTTACAAGTGGTGGGCAATTCAAGGCCGATCGAACGTCAGACGCTGTTTTGACCAACTATTCATTGGGCTGATAAGAATTGTTATTTTTTTTTTGGTAACGGCATTGAAAAATATTTAACGTTATCTGTTTGTTTTTCGTTCCATTTTATTATTACTTTTTTTTTGGTAGTTAGTTATTTGGTCAGCTTGCGGTATCAGTTTTTGGCCGAAGGCATCGATCTTTAAACAGAACGCTATCCCTGGCAGACTTTCGGTCTTTTAGCGATTGCACAACATGGCGATACCCCTTGGCACTTGGCTGCACATGGGGTATATTGACTATACAGATATGTACAGAATAGATTAAATAATCATTGAAACCATATCAAAGCTTAAACTGGCATAGAAATGTATTTATAAGTCAAGAAAAAATTATAAACAGAGTATTTGCATAGTCGAGCTGACCCGTAACCAATTTTAACCAGTTTTTGTGTGCAAAATTTGTAAACAACTGTTTCAGATAGAGCTGATTGCTGTTGACTTATTTTTCGTACGAATGGGCCATAAAATATGATTCGACTGATCAAAGTAAACATATATATAAATATATCCGTTGGTCATTTGATAAGTTAATTCACTGAAAGATCAATAAATAATGTTAGATTGAGTTGGTTTGATTTGTAGTGTTTCCGCAGTGGAATTCAATGTGAGTCAGTTTGAAAAGATAACATTTTAATATCATAACTTAATTTCTCGGCAAATGACAGCCTTTCAAATGGCTCAAATCAGTTAAGTATTTCTGAATAAATATTTTGAAATTACTGTTAGTATGACTTCTATAATTTACTGCCAAGAGTTGCACAAATTTTCAAGCACATATCTTTCTCAAAGTTTGTGTGCAGCTTGCGCATTTTTTTTATGTCCGTCGGCAACCTCGAATAAAAAGTATTGCAATCTTGAGCTGCCAGAGTTGTGGCCCGTTCAGTTTGACCCTGGTGCACAACAGACCCAACCGCCACTTGCAACCAGCGGCATGTGGGTGGAGCTGCCACAGCCCATAAAACTCAACAGAGTCAACAACAACAACAACAACAATGAACAGTTCGCTCCCATTGTCGCCTGTCGGGCTAAATCGCCTCAAAATGTCAGCTTCTTAACCTCAAGCACAGGCATTGAGATGAAATGTGTGTGTGTGCTGTGTGTGTTTGTGTGGGTGTGTGTGTCGTTGTGCCATAAATCTCTGATATTACTTTTTTGCATAGACAAACAGCGACGCCTTTGAAATAGTCGCCAAACGTTGTTTGCGCTGCTGCTGCTGCTGTTGCTGTTGCTAATTTTTATGATGGCTGTCAACTTTGCTGCTGCGCGGCTGCTGTAGCTAGCTCTGCCACGGCTAATAACTTTGCTGCTGCTAATAAATTTACTGCTAGCTCTGCTGTTCATGCTAATTCGGTTTCTGCTGGCTTCTCTGCTTCTGCTGCTGCTAACTCCAAATTAGCAGCCAACTCTGCGTATGTTAATATCTTAGTGAGTGCTGCTAAGATTGCTTCTGCTGTTAAGTCTCCCACTGCTGCTAACTTAGCCTCAGCTGCTGGCTCTTCTTCTGCTGCTGCTAACTTTACATTAACTGCTAACTCTGCTGCTGCTGCTAAAAACTCTGCTGCTGCTGTTATTAACTCTGCTGCTGCTAACTCTACATTAGCTGCTAACTCTGCCTCTGCAGTCTCCTCTCCTGCTGCTAGCTCTGCCTCTGCTAGCTCTGACTCCGCTGCTCGCTCTGACTCCGCTGCTAGCTCTGACTCCGCTGCTAGCTTTGACTCCGCTGCTAGCTCTGCCTCCGCTGCTGTTTTCAGTGCTGTTGCTTTTGCTTTTTGCAGTAACTTTTTCAGCATTTTGCATTACTTGAAAATGACCTACAAATAAATTGATCATTCAACTTGCGTTGCTCAACATGTAACATTTTACATTTAACTGAGTGTGCGACTAGCAGATACCCTAGATAAACCTATTTTTCTTTTGCTAACTCACTTTTCGTCAGAGTTTTACAATTGCACAGGGTATCTTGTAGTCGGTGCTCAATTCTCTTGCTTAATTTTCACTTATTCAATTTGTAAATTATGTAAACTAAAAAGTAATGACAAGCTACTTAAACGGGTCCCCCTCCCAACCACAGAACCCTTTGCAGAACAAAACAATTTGAATTAATAATTTAATTGAAGAACTTGTTAAATTAAATATTTAAATTTAGCTACAGCGTCACTCAAACAATATGACAAATAATAATCATGCATATGAATATAAATAAATGCAAATTAAATTACATGTGACTACATGTAGTTCATGTAGTTGCCACAGGCAACAAGGGGTGTGGGGGTGGAGGGTGTGGCACATGTTACATTTTGTAGCTGCTGCAATTGAAATGGCCAGTTGGGCAGTCGAGAATAGCAACGGGCAGCAAGCGGGTCTATGTATTTATGTATGTATTTATCTATACAGAAATGTCCAGACTCTCTCGTATTTGCATAAAATGCTTACATACATACATATATACATACATGTGTGTATGTCTTGCTTATCAGCCTGTTACATGATGTGGCTACAAATCAAGTGCTGCTCAGATACTTTATAGCCGCTGCCTGCCTGCCTCAAACTATCTGTTATGCACAGTTTGAAATAGTTGAGAATAATTTGAGCTATTAATAATAATTAATGTAAGCTTGTTTATATATATTCTTTGGGTTCTCATTAAAGATACTCTTCTAGATAGAAAGTTACATGTGTCCATTAAAGATATCTGGTGTTTTCATCAAAGATACTCTAGACTTATTTTAGTCATACTAACTAATGCACTTAGATGAATTCTTAGTAGTAAAACAAATTTAAATAAATTTAAAGAAATCCTGTAATTTAAAAGCGTACACACATATTTAATTATAAATTTTATTATTGGTAACTTTACTTAAAGTAAAAAAAATTGAAAATAATGAATAATAATTCATCTATAACCTCATCTTTAACTCTCTTTGTTATCTCTGCTTCTTAACTTTTTTTTTATAAATTAATTAAATTAATATTTGTATAATAAATGTAAAAAGTGTAGCTTTTTGCCTCTAATTCGATTGTTAAAGGCCTGTTTGCAATTAGAGGTGCCAATGAATTTGGCAACTCAAGTATAAAACCTAGAATTGATTTAACAATTGTTCAGTTGTTAACTTAACCCAACCACCCACTTACTAATTAATATCCAAGCTGAACCTAACCTAACACTGGATAGTTTCGCTTTTATGCAAATGAAATTCATGTGCTAATTATGAATGGCCAACTTATTATTGGCTAGGTCATTTGAGCCAGATGCAACGATCTGAGTTTTTAACGGCCGCATCGACCAGACTAGAGTCAATAGATCGAATCGAGTACATAACAAGTCCACAACTAACAACTGACAACAACAACAACAACAACAATAATAATAAAAGTATGTCTGCCACCAGACGATGAGGCGTGACGAAACGTGCGCCTTTCAATAGTTTTCACCGACACTCGAAACGATAAGAGGCTTAAGCAAATTACGCAGATTCTACGGCTCACAGAGGGAGAGACCCTCAACTCTCTCTCTCTCTCTCTCTAACTGCCTATCTCCATCTCTCTCTCTCTCTCTCTCTCTCTATTTCTCTGTGTTGTGGTATTTATAGTTTCAAGTTGTGCGCTGTCTGTCTGGTGTCTGTCTTTATTATGTCTGACCGGGTGTTTGAGTACGTTGGTGTGTGCCAATGTGTGTGTTTGTTGTGCTGAGCAAATCAAATGAATAAATATGTATTTGCAAAACTGAAAACACGATTTTACTATTTGTTTACAGACGTAATCAATACACAAGGCACAATGCAAAAATCGAAGTAGCAATGCTCTAATTTCTAACAATATAAAATTTTTAATAATTCCGAAGGATAAGAAATTTATTCTTTCTTTATATCTTATCTTTTATATTGATATTTATATCTACATGGACCATTTTGTTTTCTATCCCCAGAAATCTTAAAAATCTTCGAAATCTTAAAAATCTTATAAATATTTTAGTATATTTTAATTTATTTATAATTTTAATTTTATTTTAAATTTAATTTAATTCAAATTTTTAGTTTTTGTATTTTTGGTGTCGATTGACTTTAGTTGATAATAAATAAATAATATACCACTCAAATATCAATTAACAAACAACTCTTGCCCAAGCTAGTTACAAAATGAGTGTAGCCATTGGAAGGGTATCTAAAATATACAGCAGACACCATAACAAAAGTTGAATATTTATGAGTTGTCGTGCGAGTTGTTTCAATGTTGTTTGTTGTTTTTATTACTACGACTACGATTTCAGACGCTATTTATGATTGAATTCTATGCTAAAAAAGAAAAAAAAAGAAATAAAAAAATGGACAAAATTTAGAAAAAAATGTATTGTGTGTGTGCAATAAAACGAGTTTATTACCTAACCCACATTTCGATTTAATATGCCCCTAGTTTCTATATATATACATATATATATATATATATATATGTATTAAGAAATTGCCTCCAGTTTTGCCCACTAATTTCTTTATCTGCTTTGAAATTATTGGGGTCACTTTATTTTGTCCACTCATTATTTTCAGTGATAATTCTAGGCAAATTATTATTGTCCAGAAATCGAATAATGCAATTCATTGTTTTCGTGTCTGAGATTCGAAACTGCCAACTTCTGTGACAAAAAGTGCACATCATGAACCGATTAAATACAGCAAGAAAGCAAATTGAATCATAAATATGTTTTATCTTTAAAAAATGTACTTAGCAACATTTTCTTTATTTAGCTCAGTTAACTGCATTTTAATATTATTATTTTAATTTTATTTTTTCTATGCTGGCCTCGCATAAATGTTATTATTCAAGTTCTACGACTTTTTGGGCTTATTAAGCATACGTCGTGTTGGTTCTGTAAAAATCGAATTAAAATGAAAATTTGTATTTACACTTGCTGTTATTAAAAATTACTCACTAATATTAATAATATTGGTACAGTTTATTATAATTTTGAATTGATTAAATTGATCCTTCCATTTGCATTTGCATTTGCACAGCGTTTTACAACGCAACTCAAATTGAATAACGATTATTAGGTACTTATTTTGTTTATTATTATTTGTCATTTTTATTATTATTGTTTTCTGTTTAGTTATTTGTGTCCCGCCTGTAATATTTTTGGTATACAGCCACACCCACTGTGTCTGTATCTGAATGCAAGTAGAATCCATTGCTAGACGACATTTTGTTGTGGCTTCAGGTGTGTGTGCTTAAGTGTGTGTGCGTGTGTGTGTTTGTGTACGGCGCGTGTGTGTTCTTGTGGTACGGTCAGGGTTGCAAGAGGGTGCTCAGGTAATATTTTTTATATTTGCATAGCAATTTTGGTTGTATGTCGTTTTATGTCTGTTTACGTTTCTGTTTTATGCCCATATGCGAAAAAAAGAGCGACAAATATAAATAAAATCGTACAAAAAATAAATATGACTATAAACGAGTTCGGTTGGTGTGTCCGACTTGCAGATACTCTTGCAGAATAAAATGCTAAACCAAAAGCAATTAAAACATTAAGAAGATAGTTTAGTAAGCGTTAAAAATATTAAATTAAATAAATAAATATGTTTAAATCTCTCTCTACTCACAATAGAGATATAGATCAACGATTCTCCCATATTTTTCTTGTATAATTTCAGTTAAAATAATATGTGCCCCAGCACAGTAAGTATACATTTGAGGATCAGTTCTTCAGAGACTTGCCTTTTATAGCGTATCAATTATTATCTATGCGAATACTACTAAGACAGATTCAGGTATTTTTGTATTTTCTTCTGATAACCTAAAGGGTATATATGTGGCTTAGTCGACCTATTCGTCTATAGGCATACGAACTACGGAACTTGACCTAGACGAAAATGGAGGTGTTATCAGCATCGCACGTGCGAATCGCCGGCTGCTGGGGTGTGAATCTTAAAGCCGGGCAAGTCTTTATAAATGGGACGTCCACATACAAAATATATCAACAAAAAAATCTATTTGAAACGAGACAGCTCGACTAGATGATACCCTGAAACTGATAATATCTCTAAAGTCTTCGAATATAGGCTTGCTGTCAGTAGATTCTTTAATAAGCATTTCTTATTAAAATCTGTACACTTGATAAACAACTTATTTGTCAATTAAAGGCTATATTATTACAATTATGTTTATCGATTAGTATCGATATACGCGATAAGCTGGCAACTATTGATAACATGAAAAAAACTTCATCTCATTAAACGACAACTTTTTTTAAACCTTAAAGTCTTGGAGACCAGCTTATTGATGCAGACGATCTTGGTTTTTGATGCTGATCAATACTATATACCTCAAGGAATCGGTCATGCTACTTATAGCCAGTTATATGCTTTTGCAAAAACCTTATTATACCTTTTATCTCGTTTCGAATGGGCGCAGTGTGTAAAAAGCCAAGCCCCACAAACACACAACCCACAGCACACAACACATGCCGCACATGCCGCACATCCCCGACGTCTATTAATAAAAAATAATCAAAAAACGGAATAAAAATTCAACGCGAAATCAATATTTGAAATGGCGTTTACTTTAACTGCCCCGCACCAGTCGCTTGTTTGTTATTATTTATTGCGTTGAAAAGTTTCATTATCAACATTTTGTACACTTTTCCTATTTCTACTTTTCTTTTTTTTATTGTTGTACAATTTACATAAGGCGACGTCTGTTGTTGCCGCTGCAACTTTTTTGGTGGTTCGTTGGAGGGCGGTGGGCGGAGGGAGGAGTTGGCTGCTTGGGAGCCACAACTCCAACTGGAGCTGCTGTTGTCTCCGTTGAAATGTGTAATGGCCTCAAACCGAAAATAGCAAACAGCAGCAGCAACAGCAACAATGACAGCAAATGGCAGTGTAAAAGTTTTTGTTGATAGCAGCCAAGTGGAAGAGAGTTGAACAGTGGCTCGAAAGATATGCGCATAGCACCAATGTGCCCCAACGTGCCCCAATGTGCCCCAAATGTGTTCGGCGTATCCTGTGTGTGCTTACAAAGTTGCAGCCTCTAATGGCCTTGGCATTGCCCTAAGATGTTTATGATTTATCAGCTGCTACGCAAACTGACAAAAGTTTCCAAATTCAAAGCATAGTTGGCTAAAAGTACACTGAGCAAAATTAATTTTTTTTTAAAGTAAACTGCACAGATTTGGAAAAGTAAGCTTATCGGAAAATTGAAAAGTTTGCCACACTGAATTACTAAAATTTCATAAAAAAATGAGCAGATTTAATAACTCTATTTTATTTTTATTGTAAATTAAATTAATTTTAAATATTTGCGAAAATGTAGCTATGTTTAAAAGATTTGAATAAACAATTAGAATTAATATATGAATAATTGTTAAAATATATTTTTTGGAAACAGTTTCAGTAACCGATTGTTATAGACCATATAGTGCGATAGTCTAATAACAGTAGAGTTAAAACCAACTCGAATCGAACCTTAACCTGAAATGCAATTCGGTTTCACACCCTAAAAATAAAAATATAAAAATTAAGTGAATTTAATTATTGCACATACGCAATGTGGGCGCAGTAAACACAACTTAATATTTGCCTCTGTGCCACAAAACTTAAATTACTTGCAAATAAGAAATATAACACCATATTTACCATAAACATAAATGTATATTTCAATTAGCAAATAAACGCAAAATTGAATTGAATATCATGAATAAAATAATTACATTTATTACGCATACGCCTCATTGGAGAATTCAATTTTTATTTAGATTTGCGCTTAAAACGTATTTCTTATTGTAAGTTGAGTAGCTGTGAGTTATTCTGTTTATTTTGAGATTACTTTATTTAAACAGTTTGCCCCAAGGTGCGGCATCACAAAACAGTGCAGTGGCAAACACACACACACTCACACACACACACCAAATGCCATGAAAACATTTTAAAATTCAAATCAACGCGATTTTTGTTGTTTCCTCATGTTTTTTTTTTTGCACAGTTTTCAGAGCGGCGTAGTTTTTTTTTTTGTTTTTGGTTTTTTCATTTCATTATAATTGTATTTTTAGTTGTTGTTTGTGGTTTTTGGGATTTATTTTTGTTGTCTTCTTTTTTTTGTAATTTCTGGTCACGTATTTGTTTTGTTTCGTTTCAGTTTTGGAAGCAATATTGTGCCACGACAATAATACCAGTCGAGCCGGCAACATGACCGGGTATTAAGGGGTGGCAACTGGAAGTGTTTTCAACTAAGGCTGAAGCTGAATCCGAATCTGAATCTGTAGCTGAGGACGGAGCTGAGGATAGAGCTGAGGATGGAGCTGAGGATGGAGCTGAGGATGGTGCTGCGGTTGGCAGTCAGTCCGCAGTCAGGTTTCAGAGTTGTGAGTTTCTGTAATGTGAGCCAATTACTGCAGCAAGGCTTGTGTTGTTTTGCATTTACGAGTATTGTCAGACAGTCTGTTTCCAAATATTAAAAATACCCTATACAAGCTGGAAGAGATTTATGAGTCTATACCATAGATTAAAGCCGTTTCTTACTAGAATTACTTAATAGAATAAAAAAATTTATTACTAGAAACATAAACTTTATAATACAGACAAGAAATTAGTTTTCTTACACTTTATTTCTGAGTCATCAGAAATACGCTGGCCCTTTTTTATGGTTCTGGTTTATGTTTTTGAGCCATCGATGAATTGTCAAAATTTAAGATTATTTCTAGCTTATCGTAAATGAGCTTAAGCTCCGTACTGGAGCTCAAGATAATAGTGCGCGTTGTAGATTATATAGTGGGACTTTAATAGTTTTGATAGACCTGCACCCTGTGACATTTAACAGGTTCCCATGGATTTATAGCTTTATATACAGCTATCGTTTGGCACTTAAAATTAAAAAAAGCACAATAAATATGCTTAAATGAGAAAAACCAAGAATTTTATAATTTAAAACTTTGAATTATATTCATTGTATTTCACATAAATGTTTAAATGATGAGCCTCCAAATTCACAAGTCGACGATCTAAAAAATCTTGATTCCTATCTTTTGTCTCTGTCTTTGCACAAATTACCAATACACACACACACACATATACGCAAGCACCTTTCTTCTTCTTGTTTTTGCGTCATTGATTTAGCTTTAACTTAGTGCAATCAAATTAGCATTGGCGAATGCCAGCACAAAACGTAAAGCGCAAAATGGTTTGCACAAACAACAAACACATTGAGCAGCAAAGCAGCAGCGCAGCCGAACAGCTGACTTTATTTCTTTTCGTTGTTGCTCTCTCGCTCGCACACTCATTAGGTTTACTGTTGCTGCTGCTGCTGTTGCTGTTGCTGCTGATGTTGCTCTATGCTTCATTTTGCATTTTGCGCATGCAAGCTTGTGCTCAGCATTTTTTGCGTATTCAGTGCTGTGAGCGAGTTCGAGCTGTGGACAGCTTTTGATATCAGTTTTTGGCGATGAACTCACGCGACAGACTTTTCTGGACGGAATTCCTGCAGCTCTATCGATCTCTGCCGGCCGTGTGGAAGGTCAAGAGTCCCGAGTACAGCAGTCGGACTTTGAAGACAGCCGGCTACGAGCAGCTGGTGCTGAAGCTGCGCGAAGTGGAACCAAATGCGGATCGCGCACTCGTCGTCAAGAAGATCAATTCTTTTCGAACAAACTTTCGACGGGATTTGCGGAAACGGGAACAGTCCGACGAGGAGAGGGAACCCTTCGAGTCAACGTTGTGGTATTTTGAGCTGCTCGGCTTTCTCGAGGGACAAGAGGAGAGCCGCCACAAAGCTGTCAGCAGCAGCCCAGAGCAAGAAGTGCCGCCCGACGCTTTGGTAAATTAACTCTTAAGCTTAAATTATTTAAATTTCTTAGAATTTGTATCCGCCACCTCAGCAATACAATCCGTTCCCAGCCAGAAAGCGTCGCTTGGCTGTTAAGGATGAATTGCCAGAAATTTCCGCTGCTCCTGCCACACTACTGCACTCCAGTTCCTGCCACTCACCCACTTCACACCGGCAGCAGCAGCAGCGCAAGCGTTTCTCCTCGCTCTCCGCATCGGAGGCACTTGCTCACACTTGGCGCACTCAATTTGATGAGATGCCCAGGCAACAGCAGCTGCTCGCAGGCAAGCTCATCTCGGATGTGCTCTATTACGGCTGCATGGAGCAATTGAAGCCCTCGCATGTAACCCAACTGCAGCAGTTGATGTTGCAGGGCTGCAACCTCAATCCTCAGTTTGAGGATGCCAACACGCTGAGCTCCAGAGCCAACTGTGACGAAAGCAACACTGTCGATGGGGACGAATATCGGCTATGATCGCCCGATAAGGCATATAAATATGTGTGTATATATACAGGAAGCATCCCATAAACATAAACAATATTTTATCTTAATTTAAGATAATGCTGTGTGTTTTATTACCTAAATTACTTTGGGCCTGATTTCAGTTCTTTCTTCAGCAACCAAAAGTTCAAAATTAAATAAGTTTTCAAGTATTTTATGAAAGAAAACAACATTTTAAAATCAGTCAAGAGTTTTCGTAGATTTCCTATTTTTATTCCAAATTAAAAAAAAACTTCAATCCAGTTTGATTAAAATTTTAAAGGGCACATTCGGGACATGTGTTTGTAGAAATGCTACATTTAAAATTGAAAATTGGTATTTAAAATACAGCTAATTAAAGATTCAGCTATACCAGAGTTCAATTATAGCTTTAAGCTATATCTGGTTTCCTGATGCATCAATTTTCCAATACTAATGGAGTTGAAATTTATATTTGCGCAGCCAACAAAAACAACAGAAATGATTTTGGGTTTTAATTTGATTTTCGCCTCTTTCTCTTTCTCTGCAGCTGTATCTGTATTTATGTTTATTTTTGTATCTGTATCTATGCGTGTATCTGTATCTGTATCTGTATCTGCATCCGTGTCTGGACATAAATCGTCCTTCCATTATGGCATGCACAGTCGCAAAATGCGAATACGTGATCTTGGCATTATAATTACTCTCCAGTTCTCGGGTTCCTTGGTTTTTAGTGCTTTTTTGTCTTGCTCGTTGCACGTTGCCCGTTGCCCGTTGCCCGTTGCTCGTTGCTCGTTTTGGTTGACGGCATATAATTCTTAATGGCCATGGCACATTTCTCTGCCATTTCGTGCATTTAATGATTTTTAATTCTCTGCCTCTCCTCTCGTTTATTTTGTGTGTCTTGATTCTGCAATGCCCCTTGAAAATGGCCCAAAAGAGTTTGTTTGACATTCTGCAAAAGAATGTGACAAGCAGCTGGAATCGTATATATTAAGTATATATATTCATGATTAACATCTACACATGACTCGATTCTGCCTGTAAGAGAGCTAGAGTCGTCTGTGGCATGTAATTTCTTTAATCGATAACTGCTGATTAACGGATATCGATATAAACCAAATTTCAATAGCTGTTGAGGGGTTTATTTTAAAGATATATATTTCCAATCGATTATGATTACAAGTAATATTAATCATCAGTGAGAATGGGTTGAGAAAATATATATTCTATTATTTTATTTTAATCAGTATCGATAAATATCGAGAATGTATAAATCTTCCTGATCATCTTGATTTACGAAACTCGTGGAAATTTATATTTTTATACAACAAAATTAGCCAGCATCAAGTGAAAAAACTTCTTTGAGTTTCAGGGTATCTGCTAGTCGGGCTAACTCCACTGCAGCATTCCAACTTGTCTCTTTTCTCGGTTTTGTTTTCGTTTTTGAGTTTTTTTTTTCACTGTAGCTCAGGTTTTATTTTCGGAGCAATTTGATTTGAATGCTGAGCTATCTGTTTCTATTGTGAGCCATTCTCTTCCCTTATTATTATTGGTCTCATGAATTTAATGGCTCTTTAATTATTTCTTATAATCTTGGAGCAATTAAGCGGACCGAACAAAAAAATGTAAATGCTTCAAAATTAAAAAAACTTGATAGTTTAATAAAAAACAACATTACCTGTTTATAATGGTATCCTTTCATTGCGAACTAAAATCGCGTCTTAATTTTTTTTTTTTTCCTATGCAGCAACAATAAACTATAAACTTTAAATCTTTGATTACATAAGTGTAAATGGGTTATGGACTCCATAAAAGTCTCTTTCAAATAAATCATGTTGCAGCTAAATTGCAGTTCTCTTTGGCAATAATAATTAATTGCTGGACTCTAGTTAGGAGTGGTCTTAAATCAATTATCTGTACACAGTGAAAAACAAATGCATACTTTTTAATTTATTTTATTAAAATTAAAAATGTTTACCTCAAATTAAAATTTGAGTTTTTTTTTAGGAAAGAATATAGATTAAATTTTTTTTTATATTTAGAAAAAACAGCATTTAATATTTTTTGTACTTAAGCTAAAGAATATACCCTCATTTTAAGGCTTTAATGATACGAAGTAGAATAAAAAAACTTAACGAATATGTTCTTTTTAGAATCGAGAATATCTCTCTAATAATACACTATCAATTATGGCTCTTATCTGTTGAATCACTGGTAAATAATTGTTAAGTTGAATACTTTTAATTCATGAGCACTTTTTTGCTTTTTTTGAGTGCATTGCCATAAAAACTTTTGCGCAAAACACAATGATGAACTTTATGAACAGAATAAACTTCTGGCATGTTGCGAAATATACCTGATATATATATATATATATATATATATATAGATATATATATACATATATTGTAGATTTCGCTCCTTGTGCTGCTTGTCCCATTAGAGCAACAAATTAGTTGCAACAGCAACGCCTTCGCTCTCGTTTATCCGTTGTTGCACCATCCGGAGCTCTTTGTGTGGCATTGCTTTGGTGGCATGGGCGGAGGAGGGGGGCTTAGCTCGCTGCTCGTAGCTTATAGCATGTTATTTACGAGGCAGCAATCGCAGACGACTAACGTAATAGCTGGTAACAGCATTTGTGCATTTTGTTTTGCCATAAATCATATTGGAAATGCAAGTTCTGCAACAAGCGCAACTACAGCAACAACAATTGTAAAGCAGTCTTACTTCCCACTTACCACATTCCATTCCCCATGCCCCATGCCCCCAACCTGCTGCCCTTTTCATACACTTGAGCAACATTGTAGAACAGCGTCTGCGACGCAATTTCTCGACTTACTTTTGTTGTTGTTGTGGAAGGCTTTTGGCTAATTGATTTACAACACTTTCCCAACCTTACCCAATATCAGAGCTCTTAACGCTTTCCATTTAACTCTGCAATAAGTACATACACTTATATATATATTATATATATATATATTTATATATATCTGTAAGTAAATATGTGTTGCTTATTTGTTATCAAAAGGGGGACTTGCTCAATGCCTGATTGTGTGACAATCGCAACGGAGCTTTTAATATAGTTGGCTGCTTATCAACACTGTTTGCTGTCTATACACACATATATATACATATATATATATATGTGTGTGTGTAGAGTTGAGTGTTGGCTCCCTGGGGCAGCATCGGGTGGCGCGAATTGTTTGCGAAAATAATTTATGGCAAACTGTTGATTGTTGACATGGGGGCCCCTGAGCTCAAGTTAAAGCCTCTCAGCGTAGTATCCACACACACACACACACACACCCCTCCCTCTCGCTGTGTGCGTAGAATTTATCATTAGTTTTTATACATTTGATGTTGCTTTCAGCTTCGCGAAGCGAAACGCGACGAGCAAAACAAAAGCAGCTCCCAAAAACAAACGACAGCTGCTCGGCGGCCCCATTGCGTCATTTTTTATATTTCTTTTTTTTTTTTGCTTTGGATTGCCACTCCTCCAGTATACAACGCCCCGCCCCGCCCCGCCCCGTCCCGTCCAGCACTCAACAAGTGCCAGACGATCGAAGCAACATCGAAGCACGTTGCTTCGTTGCTTCACAATTCTCGTTCTCGTTTCCTAGAAAAACGCCACAAATTCTACGAACTGACTGAACATGCATTGTACTCAATATGTGTTTACACATTTATATATATATATATGTATATGGGTATATAGTAATGTTGGTGCAGTGTAGTATTCTATATCTATATACTATGATTCTGATTGCTATGGTGCGCAATTAACTGTTCACGAGCTTAGTTTGTAGACTCGTAAATGAAAATCTGTTGATTGTGTAGAAAGCTAATTTGAGCTGGATTCTCTACCTTTACTTAGTAATTACTAAAGATAGTAGCTTAGGTAAATAAAAATAAATAATTATATTTATAAATGTTATAAATTAAATTTGGTTAAACGAGAAGAGATCAAATAAGATTTAAAATGAAATAAAAATAAATAAATAAAGCACATAAAATTCAAATGTAATAATTAATATATATTATTATATTATATATAATTAAAGTGTAATAGTTATTATTTTAAGGAAACCTAGAAAAAATGGTTTAAAAATATTTAAGCGCTTGCAACAAGGAAAGTAAAAACTTAAAGAAGGCAGAGATAATCTTTATAATATAATTATAATCATCCAAAATGTATATAAAAAAAATATATATAGCAAAAATAGAAGATACTTAATGTTAAATTCTTTTAAAAAAATGCATATTGTCATTCATCTAATTAGCAAACTAAACTAACTTTTACACAATAGTATCTCAGCCCATTTATCTACCAAATTGCGTTATAAAATTACTCGTATTTTGAAAAATCTTGCAATTTCAACTGATCTCCAGAAAATGTAGTCTTAGGTTTTGTTATCTACAAGCTAAACAGTGTATCTATAAATAGATGAAATTCCCGAGCCGATTCAATTTGCTGTGGCCTTGATCTAAATACATATGTGTATATATGTATATGTGTATATATGTATATGTGTATATGTATGTGCATAAGCCCATTCAGTATGCCTTATCGTCTAGCATTTGTTTCTAGGTGTTATCAACGACCACACAATAAAATAAGTAGAAAATTACTCATTTACTTTGATCTTGTTTACGACAATATACCGTGTATTCAAACATATACTAACGGGTATATCCCACACCTACTGCAAGTTGAACTCAGCCTTTTATTTAGCTGTAAGTTGTAGCTCTTATTCTGCTAAAGATACAAGAAAAATATAGAGGAACGAATGGTTATTTCATGCCGAAGATTCAATACCCTCAAAACGAGAGATATTTTCAGATTTTTCTGTTGAGGTATTTCTGATATTATGTATTAAAATAATATTAGTATAATAGCAATGATATTGAGTTACTCCTCTTTCAACCAATCGTTCCTATTGTTGATATAAGATATATCTGATCTCTATAATTTTTTGTCTAAATATGACAGGCATTGATTGAGTTTACTTCAGATACTTTGTTAAACAAAACAGTTTGTCATCTTTTGATCGATCGTACCTATGACAACTATATGATATAGTGTTTCGATCCGACAAATGTTCAGATTGCAGAAGAAAGTCGTGTATATTTGCCAAATTATTTGAAGATAGCTGTAGAGAAAAGGAAGTTTACCGTCGCGGCTAATATTGCTGATCAAGAATATATATACTTCAAGTGCATAACGAATTTAAATTATAATGATAAATTATGTGATATTATTTTAATAAATTAGGTATCTATTTTATTTAGATTTTGTTGCTTAAATTTTGCGTATTTTGTCGGACTGAGTCTTGCCTTAGTTCCTGGTTACAGTTGAGAGCATTTCTGATTTACGATCGGAGCCAAGCAACAATTGTTGTCGTTGTCATTCATGCAACAGACGAACTCCATTGTTCATCCTCTCCACCCCATCACCCCCCAGCAACCCCCTTGCTCCCCTTGAGAACTCCACGAATAATCGCATTACAAATGCGCAATAAAATTCAGCTCGATTTTATTTGATAAAAAAAAAAAAACACTGAAAGAAATCAGATAGATCCAATGGAATATTAGATATGGATTAGACTCCTTTAAATGTGCACCGTTCCCAGTAAAAGATACAAATAAATCATTTTCAAAATGAAATAATTCAACAGTTTTTATTAGTTAACTTTTGCTCAATTCAAATTAGTTCGCAGTAACAAAATTTAATAGATAAACTTAATTTATATATTCATAGTTATATTTTTTTTAAATTATATATGTACAGATCGCTCTCGATGTTTGGAAACATTCCCTAGTATTTAGTATATATGTATATATATTTATAGCACTTACAACCGATGTGTTTCCAAGAAGAACAAAAGCTTAAGTTTATATTGTGGCTACAGTTTTTGTTGCTGATTCAACATGGGCACTTAAATTATGTAATACACACATATATACATATATATAAGGATATGTATTTAAGTATGTGTGTATTTCTTTAATGTATATCGACTCATTAATGCATAAGATAACAACTCTTAATTGACTACAAAAATAAAGGCACCTGAGTTCAAAGTGTTATTGCCAAAATGTAAATGTTAAGTAAAACAAATAAAAAAGTTCAATTCAAAATATATAAAGATATACATATATATATACGGATTATACAGTTTGTGTATATATATATATTTATATGGAAAAAAGAAGATACATAAAAAATAATGTATTATTTAATTGGTATGTTGTTATTTATTTCTGTTTCGCTTAGCAAGTATCTCTTGTGGGTTGACTGACTGATTGACGACTGCTGATTGACTGCTGATTGACTAAGCTCATCTATATATATATATGTATGTATGTATATAGTGTATGTATGTATATGTATGTACATAGTATTTGTATAAAGTACTTAAATGGTCTTTGTCCCTGAATGAAATGCGCTTGGCTTAATACAGCCACCCCCGTCCCCCCCTGTTCCTCCTAACTACGCTTAGAATTGTTGGCTCTTCTTCTGCTTCTTCCTCTTCTGCTTTTGCTTTATTTCTTTTGCTTTCTTCTTTATTGTTTTGTTTATGCGTTTGTTGCTGACTAGTGCGTTCTCTCGATCCCTGCTCTCTTTTGTTAACTACTTGGCCGCCATAGTTGCGCACTATCGACAATCGACAATCGATAGGCGTTTAGCGATAACTTAATCGATAGCTCATCAACATATGCTAATGCATTTTGTAAAGCTGCGGTGGCTCCGTCGTCGCCGGCATACCCTGATCATACTTCCCCAACTCCGCCTCGTACAGCAGATTATTGATCAGATGCTTGACGACAATTCTCGATTTCGATGTCTTCAGTTTGCGTATGGTTATCGCCACATACTCACCAAACACCTCATACTCATCCACATGGCTGGCACTCAAATTGTTGCTGTTGCTGCTGCTGCTGCTGTTGTTGTTGTTGTTGTTGCTGCTGCTGTTGTTCTTGTTGCAGCTGAGTTTTATGGGCGTTGTGGCAGCAATGCTGGAGATGCTGCTGCTTGTTGCTGTTGTTATTGCCGCTGCTGCTGCTGCTGCTGACAGCTCCAAGGATTTGGACGAGTGATTGTTGTTGTTAATATTTATATTATTATTATTAATATTTTTATTATTATTATTATTCATATGGGCCAAAGTTGGCGAGGAGGAGAGATCACGATCACGATCACGTTTTTGTGCCATGTTATTGGAATGTTGTTGTTGCTGTTGTTGTTGTTGCTGCTGCTGCTGCTGCTGTAGTTGTTGTTGCTGTTGCTGTTGTTGCTGTGGCTGCCCATTGCCGTTGTGGCTTATGTGGCTGAGATTGTGGTTAAAGTGTTGCTGGAGCGTATGAAATGCGATCTGATTGTGGTTCAACTGTTGCTGTTGCTGCTGCTGCTGCTGAGGGTTTGTTGATTTGATCGGCGTCAAAGTCAAAGCACCGACCACGCCCCCAACGATGCCAACGCCAACGCCACCATTGCCATCGTTCCCATCATTGGCATCGATCTCATCCAGTTGCGCCTTGCGCTTCCGCCGATTGTATGTCAGATCTGTGGGCTTGTAATAACTCAGCGAGTGCGGCGTACTCGTCTGCCTCTCCAGCATACCAAGCTCAGCTTCGTGCTCGATCTGCCACCAACCAAAAAGAGCGAGAGAGGGAAAGAGAGTAGGGGAAAGAGAGAGAGGGGAAGAGAGAAGGTGTAGTGGTTAAATATTAGTTAGTACGCAGCTCCGATTGATTTCAATGGAATTGTAAATAGTAAGCCTTTCTAAGTTTTAAAAATATTTCCCTAATTTTATATTGTTTTTAATCGCAATTTTCAGTTTAGTTCAATTTAATAAAATTTAAATACTTGAAATATTTACAGCGCATTTCAAAGTAATTTATTAGAATGCCATTAATAAGTTTGCTCTATTTATACTGATACTCGTTTCTAGGCGTGTGGACTCGTGTGTACTTACAATTTCGGTTTTCACATCTTCGGCGCTGATATTGCAATAAGTCTCGCCATCTAAATCGGAAGAGGAACGTGTCTGCGAAAGCAAAAGACCAAAAACAAATCGTTAAGAAGTATTATAATAAATAAATAAAAAAATATGCGAACAACTGCAACAATTATGGCATTGTGAAGAATTTGTCAGACAAATAATAACAACAGCAACAAATAACAATAATAATAATTGGTAAAGACGAAGCAACAACAAAAATAAGGAAGAATGCGAAAAAAAGGCAAATTAGAATAGTAATAAAAAATAAATACATAAATGTGAGCAACAGACTAACACTAACACATACACAGATACACTTTGCATACAGCTAGCGAGACGGGAGAGCCAGAGGCGATTAAATTAGTTAGCGAAGGTGAGGATAGAAAAGGGGAATGGGTGGGGGACGCCACGCGGCGAATTCAAAATTGAAGTGGACCAAACAGCGAGAGACAGACAAAACAGACAAGCCAATGAAAAAAAAACAAGCAGCTTGAAACGAGTGGGGATGGGGGCGTGGGGCGCTGCCGATTTCTATATGGCTGATGCAACACACATATGGCAAATCAAAGCCAGTTGACACAAACACACACAAGCTTATCAAGCGCATGCGACGCAATAGCAGCGCAGCAACCACAGTGTCAACAAATACTTTGTAACTGCATAGCAAACCTTTTTTTATATCAATATTACGGCAATTACAGCAGCTTAATTGTAGCCAGCTGATTGTCAAGTGTTTGCAGTGGCAACACTTGGTATTTTTGTATGTGTGTGTATTTGTAATGCAGCTTAAGTTGTGGGAGCTTTTTGAGGTGACTTTAAAGAAGTGGCAAATTCGTAAATCTAAATGAAAAACACTTCTGCATTTAGTTTTATGGTAAATAGTTATGTAGTAAATTGTACAAATTATATAACAAACAATCATAATTAGTTTGTGCCACTGTGCGAACCAAGCGCTAGACACAGCAGAGTCACTAGCGTCGGCGCGTGTGCTGCTTTTGCTGCTGCTGCTGCTGCCGCAAAACAAGTCAAACCACTCACGCACACACATACACACACACACATGCATACACACTTATACTCATTCTCACTCACATGAAAAAAATAAGCAAAAGCTCCAGCGAAACGAAAACAAGAAACAAACAAGAATTGCTGCTAATCGGCATAGGCAACACCTGAATACCCTAACTAGCAAAAGTCATATGCAAATTATTTTTAATAGTATGTTTTTTGTAAAAAATTCCTTGCAAATTATTAAAATATGCTAAATATTTTTTATTGTTTTAATTTATTTAATTAAATTTATTTATGTTTAAATATTTGGATTATATACTTAGCATATTTAAGTAATTTCGATTTAGATTTTTAATAAAAAAATTAAAGTAATAATAAATAAAAATTAATGCAAAAAATATTTAATGCTAAATTCTCATTTGCACAATTGAAAATTTTAGTTGAACAAGGCAGAGCACATAGCGAATAATCTAACCGTTTTTTTATGTTTATGTGTGTGTAAGAAATGAGAAATAATATGCACAACGTAAAGTAAAAATCAATAAACAGAAATATAGGCAATAGGCAAAAAAGGAGGCTTACCACAGCTGCTGAGGCGGCGGCTGCTGCAGCGACGGCTGCTGCTGTCGTTGATGTTGCGGTTGCGTCGCTGCCGCTGTCACCGTCACCATCGCCATCGCCGCCCGCACAACCGTTGGAATTAGGATCCGGCGAATTGACGACGTCTGCATCGCCTGCATCCATATTATGCTGATGTTCTCTCACATTCGCCGCTGCCGCAGCGGCGGCGACAGCAGCAACAGCAGCAGCGACGCGAGCAGCAAACTCTTCGTGCTGCTGCTCAACTTTTTGGACGTCAACAGCTGTCAGCTGTTCCAAATCTAGGCTATGCATCAGCGCCAGTTTTTCCGCTGCTTCCGAGTCCAACAGCGGCTTAACATCAACGCTGACGCCGATGCCAGCAGCCGCAGCAGTCACATCTAAAGCAGCGCTGTCAACGTCACGTTCGCCGTCGAGTATAAAACGTATGGCTTCGTAGGCAAACCACATGGGCTGATAATGAACGCCGCGGCTGCGTCCGTTGAGCACCTTGCCATGCTCCCGATGGAATGACGAACGCAAAGATTTAATTTTCGATCGTATCGAACGGATTTCGGTGCCATATTTCTGACTCAACAGATTTAGTGCCTCGTACTTGGTCTGCTTGATGTGGTAGCCTTTTGTGTTCGGATCCCAGAGGACGCGATGCCGCCGATAATCCTCGATAAAGCCCAAAATTGTTGCACGCGACCATTCGATGCGATCGGCGGCTGGCGCTGACGGTGACGGCGGCATCTGCAGCGGCAGCGGCAGCGCTGCGACGTCCGCAATTGATGCGTTCGGTTCATGTTTGAACTGAGCGGCGGACATCGCTGGTGAAAGTTAACGGTGCTTTAAGGGGAGGCGTTGAAGCTTTTGCTGGTGCTGCTGCTGCCGGTGATGATGCAGTGGGTGGTGAAGTTGTAGTTGTTGTTGTTGTTGTGTTTGGGTTTGTTGCGCGCGCGCGCAGGCGGCTACGAGAGAGACAGAGAGAGTGAGATAGAGAGAGCGTGCTTGAGAGTGCGAGCTTGACAGAGAGAGAGAGAGAGAGAGCGCGTGAAGAAAGAGAGAGAGGTGGAGGAAGGAGTGTTGGTGGTGGTAGCAAAAGAAGGTAAAACGCAACGCAACGCAAAAAACGCAACGCGACGTTAAAAAAAAAAGCGTCCACAACACGTTGCTTTTGACTTTCGACTGAGGCGGCGGCGGCCGCGGCTAGCGGTTGTGTGGCAGAGGAAGCGTAGCAGCAGCAGCAGCAGCAGCAGCAGTAACAGCAGCAGCAGCGGCAGCGGCAAGTGTGGCGGCGGCCAAACGGCAGCTCAGCTGCACTTTGTGCGAAGAGAGCGCCGCGCGTGTGAGCGTTGCACAGTGGTAAACAACACACAACACAACTGCACTTCAACTCAAATATGTTAACCAGCTAATATACAGATTTAACTAATATTGATTTACTGTTCTTAAATGAATTTACCTTTTAATATAATTAATAATTCATTTGAATAAACATGGAAACATACTAATTATGCTTATCTATGATATGATATGATATGCAATGGAAACTAATATTAACTGTTCTTGAATTAATTTACTTTCTTAACGGAATTAAGTTGAGTCTTAAATTAAATTTGATCTATTATGCATAAATATGAAATGAACACCTAAAAATTAAAAAAATATGAAAAGAAATGCTAGAAAGTATGAAATGCGGTGGTTACTAATATTGATTAACTGTTCATCAATGAATTTACTTGCTTAACGGACTTAGGTCGAATCATAAATTCAATTTTAACAAGTATGCAAAATTATGAAATATGAAACAAAAAGGTCGACTTTTTAACCTATATAATATATTAAATTCATTGCTCATTTTATAATTAATACGTGTTTGCTGATTAAAATAGATTTTGATTGAAAGTTAACAATACATATAAATATTGTTTACCACGAGCGATCAGTTTTTGGTCACACTTTTGACCACTGTGCGACGTCGCTTCGTCCAAAATCAACGCAAAGGTGTGCGACTGTGTTTGCTGTTTTGCATTGGTGTGCGTGTGTGTGTGTGTGTGTGTGTGTGCATGTGCGCTAGTCTGTCTGACTGTTTCTCTCTGTATGTGTTGTGTGTGCTGGTTGCAGCGGCACGCGGGGCTTTTTTTTCGCTCACTCAACGACTCAACTGTTGCTGCCGCTGTTGTTGTTGCTGTTGGTGCTTTGCTTGGAGACCTGTTGTTGGTTGCTCGCTTGATAATGCGACGCTTTGTTGTTGTTGTTGCTGCTGCTGCTACTTGCTGAATGTTTTGGCTTTTCTATTTGTTGCTGCTATCAGCTGTTTTTATTATTATTGCCGCAATACATACGTGCGACGATGTTGCTGTTGCCGCTGCTGCTGGCTAGTGTTGTTGCTGCTGCCACTCGACTCTCGATCCCCCGACACGTTTGTTGTTGTTGTTGTTTTTCGCCGCTTCGTCGTTCGTCGGTCGTCGTTCGCTGTTGAAATCACGATTTGTACTAATTTCACATATTTAAACTGTGTGTGGCATGCGCGCTGCTCCAAACGGGCCAGTTGCTGTTGTTGTTGCTGCTGCTGTTGTTGTTGTTGTTGCTGCGGCTGCTGCTGCTGTTGGCCGTAAGTTCGTCACTTGGTTTTTTGTGCTCGCCCAACACGCCCCCGCCACCGCCCCCCTGCCATAAACACCTTCCAACCTTGCTGCTGTTGTTGTTAAACTTTAGAATCGAGCATTACAGTTATTTTAGAAGCTTTGCCAAAAGCTCGACAACAATTCTCAGCTCACAACTCTCACAAACTTTGTTTAAAATTAGCGATAGAGAGAAATAGCTTCATTAAGTTTTTGAATAGTGCACTTTACAGTTTTTTCTTTTAAACTGTACAGTTAGTTGCAGTTTTTAGTAAGGGTATTTAAATTGAGGCGCTTTACGTACATATTGTTTTCGTTTCTCGTTTTCAGTTCGTGTGTTGTGGCGATCGTTGCTGCCTGTTGCTGCTGCTGCTGCTGTCGCTACCGTCAACGGCAACACGTTGCACAGTGGGCCTCTGCCTGCCTGCTTCTGCGCATGTGACGAACGTTGCCAACAAAGCACACAGAAAAAATGAAAAAGACGAAAAAAAAATTAGCTGGCTATTCGTGTAGCAAAGTGGCGGCCATGACGCTGGATAGATAGCCGAGTGGCGAGTGGCAACTGTGAGCTTGTTCACAATTTTAGGCTACATTGTATGCATGCGTGCTTGTGTGTATTTGTACTGTGTGAAAATATGAAATGTTATATTTATGTACAACAGATATTCAGCACAACATAAAATATCAATTAAAATATACCTTATTGAAATAATATAAATTTAACATTTATATTTATGTATGTAAAAATTAATTAATTAACATTATTTAAAAAATTGTTTATATTTATCCATATTTAAAATGTTACACTTTATGTATTGTCCAAACGGATATTCAACAGAAAATTTGAAAGCATTTAAAGTATAAACTTCACTAAAATAAATAATTGCATATTTTTCTATAACACATATAGAGCTCAAAAATTAATTAACAATTCATTTATAAGCTTTATTCAAAACAAGTGTTATTCTATTATTAAGTTATTAATTTAATTGTCACATTGATTAGCAACAACTCCAGCGGTTCTGCACCACTGTGCAGCGACAGCTACAGCTGTAAATTTTGTTGCCGTCGTTGAGAAGTTGTTATCGAAGCGAACATAACAAAAACAAAATTCGCAAAATCAAAAAGAAACAAAAAAATTAGCTTCACAACGCGGTAACAAATTTTGCGAGTCAGCAGAAACGAACAAAAAGAATAAACAAAAAAAATAAAAAGGAATTGCATTTCACGGCAAATTTGGTTGTTTTTGTTAATCAAGGGGCTGCGCTCTGCTCGCTGTTCGCAGCTCCAAGTTGTTAGGCTAGTCGATTGCCTGAAAGGGAGAGGGAGAGGCAAGCAGTAAACTGAGCAAAACGACAGCGTCGACGCTGGCGTCGCGTTGTTGCCGCCGTCGCTCACGTAGGCAGCTTTGCTTTTTGCATTTTGAGTTGACAACTTTGCCTGGCTGTGATCGACATTGAGTCGCTCTCTCTACCTCTACTTCTCGCCCTATCTTGCAATATCTCTCTCTCACTTGCTCGCGCTGTCTGCCTCTTCTTCTTCTGCTTTGCAAGTACTCAACACGTGCAGTTTTCAATTTCGCCGAATTTTGTCCCAGACACACATACACATGCATAAGTTAGTTAGAGCTTTGTGCATTTCGCCTTGCATATCGCCTTTCTCCCTCTCTGCCCCCTCACTCTAAACATACACACACACACACACACACATGCAACATTGTAATATTGCGGAAGCTTTCGTGACTGCGTCTGCTTCTTGCTTTAACTGCTCATTATCAAGCGCCGTTGTCGCTGTCGTCGTCGGCTGTGGCAGCGACATGTTTGCCGCACCTATGATAACGGCATTAACTTGACTTGACTTGACTTTCAGATCACCGATGCCCCCTTCCCTTTCAGCTGAGTGAAAGCAACGAAAATGCAGCGCAAAATTTCAAATCTGAAATTGGTTTTGACTGCGTCAGGCGCTACCGCTGGCACTGCCACTCTGCCACTGCAACTGCCTTTAGCTGACATTGCTGCAAAGCTTTTGCATTCAATTTTCGTTTCAGGTTGACAAATTGACGTTCAAAGTTGTTTGCGCAGCTTTTCGTTACAGTTTCAGTTTCCGCTTTCCTCTTGCTTCCCCTTATTCCACACACACATACTCACATACATATCAAGTTGCTTTTGTCAGTTCTGGTTGCTCATTATTTTTATGATCTTTTCACAGTGTTTACTTACGTCCTTTCGCTACCTTAAAATAGAGGCATTTGTGTATATTGTATGTGTATTGCGTATATGTGTATAGCTGGGTGTGTGAGCAACTTTGGAATATGCAATCAAATACAATGAGCTAAAAATGTTAATGGACAGGCAGCATTACCGTTGATGTATTTACATACATACATACATACATAGAATGGCTTAATTTTTATGAAAAATTTAGTTCGATTTTAATTTAAATAATACTGTTTTATTTTTACCACTTTTTCTTATAAAAATATATGTAGATATATATAATTAGATATGTATGTACATATATTTTTATATGCAAAAGTGTTGCCCAAAATATATATTATGATTTAATGCTATAAATATTTTATTACAAAGTTGTTCTCCTTTTTAAAATCCTAGCAGTTAACTCGATCACTTAAGCTGTTTGTTTATTCTTCAATTCCATTACTTAAGTGTCATTTGGGAAATCAGATACAAAACACTTTATGTTGCTAGCTAATACATATAAATGCCCAACATTGAATGTATAATGCTGTCACTCACTGTGCATAATAGAATGGAGCTGCTGCTGCTGCTGTTTCCCGTAGCAGTTGTTGTTGCTGCTGCTGCTGTTATTGCTGGGTTGTCATTGCCAACTAAATTGCATTGAGCTGTCACATTAGAGAGAAGCAACTCGATATGCTAGTTCCCCACTATACACCTCCCTTCCATCTCTCTAACATTTGCTTACTCTGTATTTCTCTCTCCTTGCGGGGCACTTTATAACCGAGCTGAACAGTTTTTATCAATCAACTTTGGAGGTGTTGTTGTCGTCGCCGTCGCCGTCGCCTCTATTGTCGTGCTTCGTCTTCTTCTTCTTGCTGTTGTTGCTTGCACTTTAGTTGAAATTGCTGTTGACGTTGAGACTATATGGAATATACATTTTTTTTTACATTTTATTTTTATTCAATTTCAACGGCGTTGACGTCGACGTCAATATAATCATCATCACGGCTTTGGTGTTTGTTACTGTTGTTGTTGTTGCTGTTGGTTTCAATTATGCTAGACTATCGTTTATCGTTTATCGGCGAGTGCGATTGTTTGGCCTGTCGGATAAGCCACAAGCAGCTGTCGCCTCGTTTAAAGTGCACTTCCTGATGCCTTCTCTCCCACTCTCTATCATTTTCTGCCTCTCTTTCTTCTCACTTGAAGTGGGCAGCAGTAAGCAGCAATTGCAAATTCTACACTTACAAAAAAATCGGGATAACATTACTTGATTCAGAATTTTAGAAAGGATTTTTCTAAATTAGGCTTTGGCTTCTACTTTTTGGAAATGTTTTTTTTTTTAAATAAAAGAAATTTATAATAATAAATAAACAATTAAATTGAGAAATTTACATTTATTTGGGATTCTTGATTTAGGGAAAGCCTTTCTAAATTTTAGTTATATTTAGAAAGTATTTCTGTAAAATAGAAAAAGTTAAGCCGATTTTTTTTAGAGTGTACAGTCGCTTGAGTGAACGTTTATTTATTTACTTATTTCGTTTGGTTTGTGCAACTGATGCGTATCTGGTGCAGTTGTAGTTGTTGCTGCTAACGGGAAGTCGCCGTTGAGTGCGCCCCAAAGGAAGTGCATTCGAATGAATGCACATCTGATAAATATAATACCCATAATACCCATGCCCGACCCCGATAACGATACCCGTTTCGCAAAAACCACTTGAGCTCTACTTTGTTAATTAGCTACCTTTTTTTGTATTATTATTATATGTATTTGCTTGCATTGATTACTCGTTCTGAAGGTTGCATGCCCCCAAAGCAAACACCAACGATCTGCGATATCCGCATCTCAATGTTGCATCTGTGAAGCTGTGAAGCAAAGGAGGTACACAATACATGTGCGAGCAGAGTTTCGATATTAATCGATGTAGCGATACATAAGCATTAATCGTTGCTTTTACATTTAAACATATTTTAACAAAATTTAACATTATAATTTTTTTTTGTATATCTTTAGTATTTTAAATTTATTAAGAAAAATTTAATATGTATATATCTTTTGTAATGACTAAAATAAATACTATCAAGCTTGACTAACAAATGTTTTATTTTTAAAATGCAATATTCTTAAATATTCTTAAATATTCAAGATAGGCTGGCAAATAAATTAATATTCATAAATATTTTTCTTAACAGACTAAATAATATCAAGCTTAACTTAACAAATATAATATTATATATGTATTATGGTTTCAATTGGGGTTTAACTCCAAAATTGAATGCAGATAGAAAAGAAGATACAACATATAAAACATAGGGATAAGTATTTTGGGGTATTTGGAGCTGGACCTTAGTGTGTAATTAAATCTGTTTTTAGGGCCATATATTTGCAACGATTTGACCCTTTTTGCCTCGTTTAGCCGCATTTGATAAACGTAGATTATCAGCAAACCGAAAAGAGCTAGCAAGGAAATGCTTGCAACAGGAGAGAATGATGTGGCACGGGGGGTTGGGGAATAAGCTAAAACATGGCCGATTAAGACATTTTGCGGTCATCTTCATGTGTAAACCATGTTGTGAGTGGATGGGTCGAGGGGCAGAGTGTGGGAGTGCTGCATATAATTATGTCCGAGGCTTCTTAGGCGGCTCATTCATCACGCTGCCCCCAAAAACGGGAAAGCCCGAAAAGTATCTCAAAGATGTTTAGCACTTGGCCAGCCAAAGTGGGCGTGTGGGCAACAAGCGAACAAGACGAGTTATTTATGTGCTGGATAGCAGCGGCAACTATTAAAAGTAACTACTTAGCAAACACTGAACAACAACAACATCCCCTTTTCACCCCCTTTCCCTTCCGTAACACCCCCTAAACGAAAAGTTTTTCGGCAAAGTGCCATTTAGTTAAACATTTTGACACATGATAAATGAGCCGTTGCAGAAGCCGACAACCATTCCATTAGGTCAGACATACATATGTTTGACTACCCCTGCCCCCCAACCCATCTCCGATCTGGTCCTTTTTGGCAATTAAAGTGGCATGAATGTCGGCGCTTCGATAACCCATAAATAGTATCTATCAAGTAAGCAGTAAGCAGTAGTAACATGTAAATTTGTTGCCATTCCGGACTTCCGCACAGCAGCCGCAGAACTCATTAAATAGAAAGCATTTATTGCGTATCCAGATTGTTGTATACATATACATATACATATATATTTATTTATGTATATATACAGTTGCCAAAAAAATAATAGCACCACTACTACATTTGTACTTACGAATGAGAAAACAAACCATTTGCATTTTTGTAGTTCTTTTTGAATATATTGTGTAGTTCCCCCTATAAATTAAAGTACTGTTCCAGGAATTGAGATAAATATATGCCAAGACGTATTGGAAAAAAAAAAATACCGTCTCTATAGAAAAACGTTTATTTATTTTTCCATAATTCCACATTTGATAAATTGTGTTATGTTATGTTTTTTTTTCCTTTATAACGCTTGACTTTGAGTTTTCTAGCACTTCTAAAACAGTATTCATAAGTTCCTTAAACTTGCAAATTGATTTCTTATGAAAGTGGTGCTAGTATTTTGTTCGCAACTGTACATATTGTATATAAAAATATATACATAATATATGCATATAAAACTATACACCAGATAGAGTCCTCGAGGCCGGTAATAGGATGTCACGAGCAGCTGACACGACGGGAGCTGGCAGAGCGGGGTGCTAGCTGGATTGAATGAATTGAATGAATGAATGAATGAATGTGTGAATGAATGAATGAATGAGCGCGCAAGCGGATGAATGCATTGAATGGTATCAGGAGTTCAAGTTTGAAGCAGCCAAAAAAGAAACGTCGCAAAAGTCAACGTTGTCGCCTCTGTCGACAGGAAGGTCATTTAAGTCTTAATGATGGAGCTTGTGAGCCACTCGAAATGGAGGCAGGAAGGATGCGTCTTTGGCTAATGAAAAAGTTGCGCTCAGCAACTCTGCTGCTGCTTGTTTTTCTTTTTGCCACAGCGATTACACTCTCAGTAATAGTTGGTGAAGATTGCCCCAAAAAACTGCTTAAACTTTCATGGGTCAAATTGAATGAGGGGTCCCAAATAGCACTGCCCGTATTTCAATTCAAATCACAATCCATTAGCAGCAACATCAAAAGATACGAAACTTTATTTCAAATACTCCTGAGAGCTGGAAGGGTTCTTTGTTTTTTGTGCAATTTTTATGCTATGATACCGAAGATATATAGTATATTGGGTTTGTGCGATGTCCGTCGTGTAAATTGTAAATTAATAATTGGTCGACAGGTCAAACTATGATTAAAATTATTTGAGAATCCGTTGAGTTTCGACGAAGTTATGGAATTTTAAAAGTTCGACTTATGCCCATATGCCCATTTGCCGATTTTCGGATTATAATTTTGACTTATGTTCCGACCCGAAATCACGTTTTTAACTTTAAATGTAGGATTGATCTAGAGGCCAAACTATGATTAAAACGCCCTTGCTTTTGAAAATCCGTTGAGTTTCAACGAAGTTATGGCATTTTGAAGGTTCGACCTATGCCCAAAATTCGAAGAATCGTTATTATCTTATATCTACCTGAATCTGAAAAGCAAACTGGGACAGTATTTCCTGGCTGCACACAAATTATGGTATCATAGTATTTCGCTGTCGGTTACTTTGTTGTTTTTAGTTTAGCTGAACTTTCGATTTAATTCAAAGTTTTAATTGCCTTTGCTATGTGTTTCATCAAAATCGATACTTTTGGGACTGGTAATTTGATGTAGCAAAGTCAAAGTCACTATTAACACACATTCCTGGAAATTAAAGTCAATTCATTATTTGTTCTTGTTTCTTTCAAGCGGATGCACTCTGAAAAAATATCGTTTTGTAATTTAGAAAATTAAATTTCTTTTCACTTCACCTTATTAAAGGTGTATTTTTAAAGTGGAAGATTTTTTAACAAGTTTTTTCTTTACTTTCCGTGGTTATTTTTCATAAAATGTAGAAAATATATATTTTAAATATTTTCTCATTATGAATATAATAGCCTTTTTAAGATTTCAGAATACAAATATTTTCGGTAGCTTATAAATTCATATTATTAATTTAATGTTAAGCGTTTCCACTTTTAAGAAATATGTTTATAATTAATGAATATATTCTGAAAATAAAAATGCCTTTTATATGTATATATATATGTTTTTAAGAAACGGAAAATGTTTGGAGATTTTTTACTTACTTTTCCGGTGTGACTTTTGTAAATTTCAGAAAGAATTTTATGTCGAGCTCTAAGCAATTTTTGTTAGTATTAAGAAATATATTTTTCAAATATGATATTTCTATTCTTTAGAACTATTTACTATTATTACAAAATATGTTTAAAATTTAAAAATTTAACTTTCACTTCTTAGAAATATTTAGTTTAATTAGGAAATATGTTTTTCAAAATACGTACTAAATTTAACAAATTTTGTATCCCATATTTATCTGATTGTATTTGAAAAGGTTTCACTTTACCAGGTCGATTTTCCGCTCGATGAAAAGTGTTGCTTATGCTGCCTCCCTCTTTTTTTCGGTGGAGTGATTTTTGCATATCTGAAATCAAGTCTGCATTCCAAATGATTGCGCATTGATGAAAACTTATTATGCTGGATACATTTGCCGTTAATTGAATGCGTTTCGAGTGTTTAATTCTGCTTACCCCTGCCTCCCCCTTTGTACCAAAAATTACATAAATTTGGGCAACAATCGCTTGAGGGAAGGTAGGAGGGGTGTGGGGGCAATTGACGCGTCACTTTAGAGCAGCTCATGCCCCGTCTCGGATATCATTATCGGTTCGCATATCGCGCACAAAACTTATTTGCCCCGTCTCTCCCTCCCCCTCTATCTATCACCCTCTCTCCAGCTCTTTCTTGCTCTCTCTCTCTCTCTCTCTCTCTCGCTTTTCGGGCTAACCCTCAACGCTTATGCGTAATATTCTGGCTCCTGCTGCGTTTTATGCCTTTCGCATCCAGGAGCGGCTGCGGGTGAGGGAGTGAGGGGTTAAACCTACCCGGGCGCAAAACACTTTTGCGTAATAAGTGTATTTACTTTTGCGAGAGTGTTTCACGGTGTGTAACTGTGTGTGTGTGTGTGTGTGTTGCATGTGTGTGTGTGTGTGTGTGTGTGTTGTGAAAGGAATGAAAATGGCTTTCGTAATAATGGATTTCATTAAGACCATGCAGGACAATGAAGGACGCTGCGTAGTTCTCACTCACTCCCTCTCTCCCCCTCTCTCTCTCTCTCTAGTTGTCTCTCTCTCGCTTTGGCTCAGATGCTGTGTATGTGTGTGTGTGTGTGTGTGTGGCTGCCAATTCAAAGTACGCCATGCGTAACAAATAAATTCATTAAGCGCAGCCAATGCCTCGTCCAAAACATTATCATCAACGCAACGGGGCGAGTGCTTTAAGGTACAGCCATAGTCCAGAGAGGTGAGAGGTAGTGGCAAGTATGGTAGAGGCAAGCACAACCAACAACCAACAACGAACAACTCGGCTGACTGAATGATAATAACAAAAGCCGTTCGGCTTGGCACGCGTAATTAAGTTGCATGTTCGAATGTGGTCCAAGTCCAAATGAAGTTTTTTTCGAGCAGCATCCGGCAGCAGTACCCTCTGCAACTTCCACACCCCCTGCCCCTCCCCAACGTCCTGTATAGGACGTTATTCAAATGATATTTATGCCAGTTTTGCGCACGCTCAATGTTTACGATAATGGGTGTCTGGGATCGGTGTTGTGTTCGCTCCGTGACCGGGATTAACGTAAAATTGTCAAGTATGCATCTTTAGTGGCAACTTCTTCTCCGTTCTCAGCATCTGTTGTTCCGGTGCGACATTTAATTAAAATGTATACGAGCCGTGGAGCTGTGAATACCCCCCCTGAATGGCTAGTGAATAGTAGTGGTCTGCTGTGGGTTTGGGTTTGGGTTTGGGCAGACCGCAGAGCAAAAGTTACGAGCGCTTCATAAATTTCAAATTAATCAATGGGCTTATGTAGAATGTTGTCCTTGGCCGCTGTTCAAATTGCATTTGTCTTGTTAGCCGAGAAACCGACTCCCGAGGCTTACAGCCGAATTGAAAGTAATGCGTGTCCCTGGCGCCCAAGTATTACAAACATAAATTCCATTGGCATCCACTTCTTCCTCATCGTCCTCATCATCCCGACCCACATTTGATCTATGCTGCCAACAACTCCAATTAATTGCAGCTAAAAGCAAGTTGCGTTGTGTGTAAATTGAGCCATGGCTTAATTTCCTGTTAATTTATTCGAATTATTTTTTATTTTTGTTTTCGAATATTTTAAAATAAATATATAATAAATGTATGGTTTTCATGCCTCAAGAAAATTAGGTAAGAATGCTCTAGTCGAGAGAGCTCGACTAGAATTTATCTTTAACTAAGGACTATATACATAGAGATATATCTGTATAGTCTTTGCTGGAGTATATTTATTCTGTAGAAATCGTTGATAGCAGTTTGTCTCGGCTTCTGATGATGATGATCAAGAATATATAAATATATATAATATATAAATATATATAATATATAAATATATATACTTTCATAGGAGATGTTTCCCTTTATCTGAAACGACTTTATTAACCGCTTTCAATCGATTGATTCAAGAATTTCATTTGACATTGACAGGTTGAGCTGCTATATAAAAATATATTTAAAAATATTTGGCTACAGTAGATATAGCTGATTGTGATTTTATTTGTCTGAGTTCTTCTTTATATACTGTCTCTTATATTATAATCTTGAGACTTTTAATGGGACTTGGCTTAAGCGCTTTTAAATTGAGCGGTTGCTTAATTCAAGGCAACATAAAATTGTTTATTTTTTTTGCGAATTATGTTTTGATATTTGAATTTGTCATTTATATTTGCGTCATTCTTGCCTTGAACCCTTGACTCAGCTACTCTTCCCTGTGGAGACGCTGGAACTAAGTTCCACATAAATGATAATCAAATTAAATCCGTAACCAAAAAGGCCTTCGCTGATAAGGAAAAGTCACTAAAGTCAATGACGTGGTTTGATTTCACTGTCACTTGATAAGAGCATCTTTCGCTTCCACTTTGGGGGAGTCTATTAGATCTGTTGTGACCCCCTCTGAGCCCACAGATAAGCAGACGACTGTTGATGCAGATCAGGAATATATATGTATATTTTATGGTGCTTCGCCTGCGTTTTAATATGCTTAGGCTGTAAAAACGAAAATTTCATCATTTCCAAATTGTTATATTTTTATTGTTCTTTTTATTTATTCTAATTTTTCAAGTCTCACAAATTAAAATGTAACAATTAAAAATTTTGGTTACGGTCTTAAGCATATTTTATGTGTGTTTTTGTGGCGCTTGTGTTAAATATGAATTTGTTTTGGCCACAAAAACAGAGGGCGGCCTATTTGGTTGGCCAAATTAATTGGCCGTTTTGAGGATCCATTAGGGTACCAAAATGGGAATTTATTGCGCAGATTTGTGAGTGCTCCAAGAACACGTGTGCGACGGCCCAAAACAACAGCAACAACAACAACAACAACAACAATAGTGGGCTTCACAGCGCCGGCCAAGAGCAACAACAATGGGCCCAATGGGTTAATTAGCCTTATCGGAGTTCCAGCCACGTTTCGGCTGGTCAACAACAATAAGTCAGCAAAGTGTTACAAATATCGCACTTAGAGCCCCAAACCAAAAAACCCAAAACTCAAACTAAGTCGACCGACAAATACAGAAGACGAGCCGCTAATTAATCAAAGTTACGAGTATTGCTGCAAATAAAAAAATAAAACAAAAGCCAATGCATATTTGTTCATATCCGTAAGATACGCAACACTCAACTCAACTGGCCGGAAAAAAGAAAAGAAAAAATAAACCTGGCCAAGACCTCTTGCCCAAGTACGTTCTCTGCGGGAGAATGTGCGTGTCTTTCAAAACAGCAGCTCAAACAAAAACAAAAACAATAACAATAACAAAAACAAAAACGAAAAAAAAACAACAACAAAAAAAACTAAACAATTAAATTTATGTAAGTTTGGGCCGTATCAGAGCCAAGTAATGTCAATGTTTCCAGTTGCCATAATCATAACTTACAGCAAAGGTCAAACACATAGGCATATAACACCTGCACAGTGGGGCAAGTGTTCAACTTATTTTAAATAATAATAAACTCTCCCTCTCTCTTTAGATACCCGTTCTTTCTTGTTTTTTTTTTTTATAAAATTTATAAATTTGTATAATGGATAAAAATATATATCTAGGTTCAATTCTACAGATTCTTAATTGAAGTAAGCATCTTCTTTAGGTTGTCACGGATTCAGTTAGCCCATAAGAATTTTAGATATGTATATTATTTAAATTCTCCAAAAAATTAAAGCTCTTAAAAAATACAAATTTATAATTCAAATTATTTTTTAATCACTTCTCTTTTCCATAAAGCAAAACGAAAAAAATGAAATGTGTATCATTAAAAATGTGTATTTGTAACACTGTGACGGCATGATGTCCCCCTATATACCAAAGCAAGTTTAAATGCTCTAGTCGCGAGAACTTGACTAAGAGATACCCTGTAACCAGCTGTTAAATACAAACTGGGCTTGTTCAATATGAAAATATATTTTGGTTAACAAAATCTGTGTTTCGAATCCGATCTTATTAAAGTTAATCAATTATTAATTATTATTTATGTTAATTGTAATTATTGCTATCGGAAATCGATTAGTTTCGATATTCACGAAACGTGGTCAGTTGCCGAAAAAATGAATGAACTTATAAAGCAAATTTGAAGTCTTTTGCTTGTTCAAATTTGAAGTCTTTAGCTTTTTGCCTGTTACATATCTGTGCACAATCCCGAAATGCCCCTTTTCAATTTTGATTAAGCGCAGGGTATACAAAAAACACCACATACGCCGGGCATGCGTGATTATTTTGCGCCTCGAAAGCGAGGAAAAATGTTAATTAAATGATATTCCCAACCAAAAAAAAAAAAAAAAAACTAAAAACGAAAAAGAAAATACAAAACAAAAGAAAAACAAAATGAATAAAAACCCTCAAATGTGGCCGGGGGTTAGTGGCTAGTGGCCAATGGTTAGTGGTTAGTGGTTTAGTGTCCGGTGGTTGGCTTGGCTCGCAACGCGCCGGAAAAGTGCCTCAAATTATGCATTACCAGAGGCATTTTTGCCGTCCCACGCATATATTAGCGCTCAGATAGCGATCGGAGGCATTCCTGGGGTGGGTCACATGATTTTGCATATCGGCCAACATTGTAACGACGAAAATGTCGGCTGAGTGACGACTGACAGCGGCTCGAATAGGCCCAACTCACGCACAGCTCACAGGCTGACCGGACCGGACCAGGCCAGAACAGACCAGGCCAGACCAGACCTGTGCCTAACCAGCAGGTGATGGACTCCGACTCCGACTCCGACACGAAGCTAAGCTGAGCTGAGCCGTTATTTTTGTTGTTGGCATTTTCTTGGGCAGCCGCTTGCTTCACACGTCAACGCACCAAAAAGCCGAAAATTAGTTAACATATTTTCATTTTTTTGTCATAAATATTTGCATTTTCCCTACACCTGCGCCAGCTCCGAGTCCGTCGACTGTCAAACATGGTCAGCAACCCTTGTGTCTTGATCATCAGGCATGGGATCACAGGAAGTGTATATGTACTCGTATATATGTACATATATATATATATTCATTACTGCAAATTGAGTGATTGATTGACGTCTCATTAATGATTTTCCCCAGTTTTGCCTTTCGAGGTTCATCATTCAAAATGGATGTGTTTTTTTTTTGGGGATGCTGAACGGATGTCTCTTAATTATCGCATTTTGTGTGGGGCAATTGCTGATGAAAACAAATTATTAATTATCGCCGTAATTGAAACATTAACAATCCAATATATCACTTTTAAATCCAATTAAACGTTTCTTAACACTAACGAAATTGTTGATGCCAAATAAAGAAAGTTTCATTTAAATTTAAATTGCTATCGTTAAAAATTGAAACTGAACCTTAAGTAATATATTAATAGTGAGCTTATTTGCAAAATAACTTATTACTTTTAAATTTAAACGAATTTAAATTAATTGGAAAAAGCAAAAAATGTATAGCTAAGCTGTTCAATTTACATCCATATTGGTTTTAAATATTTACAATAGTAAAAATAAAACTGTTTGCGCTGCAATTTAAAAATTCAAAATTTACTTTGCATATCAATTAATTTATATTTAATTTCGATTTTTATTCCGGTTAAACTATATTCCTATAATGGAAATGGAACAATTTATACAAATTTTCACAGAAAGTTTATAATACGAAAGCTACTTACTTTGATTTAATATTTATTTAATATTTATTTTAAATTATTTATTTAATAATTTATTTAATAATAATAATAATAATTATATATATATTTTTTTTCTTAAGCTAAAATATTGTTGAATATAGAGTATTAATTAGTTGGTCTGATTGTCCAAAATATATCAGTAACAACAAAGTTTTTCTGCCCGCCCATTTAATACTTTATTTTGTTTTTCGGGAGTGTTGAATTGGGTAAGGCGGAAGTACGATGAGGCATGGGGCATGGGGCATGGGGGGACGTCCAATAATCCACATTCGCTACAAGCTTTCCAACTTGTGGCCAAGTTGACGCGCCTGACGAGGCCGTGTGTGCGTGTGTGTGTATGTGTGTGTGTGTGTGTGTGTGTGTGTGTGTGTGTGTGTGTGTGTGTGTGTGTGTGGATGAGGGCCTTTTGTAGTTGCTGCTGCTTTTGGTTGTGGCATTTTCAATTGTTGCTAATGAGTGCCACAAATTAATTAGGTTACTTCGTTACGCTGACGCTGACGTTATTATATGGAGCCCAACTTGTGGAGGAGAGAGTGTGAGTGGGGGAGGGGTGAGGGGGCCTTTGTTAAGTTGTTGTTGGCTGATGTTAAATAGTGATAGTTGCTGCAAATTAGCATAAATTTCTCTTGCTTTGCCACGGAAAATTGAGCAATTTTCCAACGTTTTTCGTTGTTGGTGAAAAACGCACAGCGCCTGAATTATGAATAACAAAATCTCTTATCTCGCTAACGTTAACGTTAACGTCGCCAATGTGCGGCCCATTCTCTGTTCAACACCAGCCCCTTCCCCCGCTCACACACACACACACACACACATACACCTCCTTCACATCAGCCGGTTGTGCGATGCTATCAAAACACACATTTCATTGCACAGTGGGATGACATGCATGAAAAATATTACGAGATTTTTGTGCGCACTTTAATCTGTTGAAGGCGTGTCTGCAGCACGAGGAGAGGGGCGCAAGCGGGGGCAGAGCGATTGAGGAAATTAATTTCATTTGTTGGGGTGGACACCAAATGCGGTTCCTATTGCCTGCCGAGGTGATTCAGCAGATTAAGAGTTGCCTGAAAACGAAAATGAAAAATAAAAGCGATTTAAAGAGATTTTTGCAATATAATAAAAGATAAATACACACATATGTATATATATATATATGTATACATGTATTTAAGTGTCTGAAAGACAACTTTGCTGGAATTTAAATGTTGCAAACAGTAAGCGAATTACCTGAGCTCGACTTGGCCATACCCTGTAGTTAGCTCTAAAGTAAGCTTCATAATTAAAAATAACTTAATATGAATGGACGCATTCTGTTCTCTTATATATATATATATTTAAATTGACAGTCTAAATATATAAAATATTATAAAAATATATATTTACATACATATTTATAGTCATTTATTTGCTTACATTTAATTAATGTGAACTAAAAACAGTCCACAATATTTAAAAAAGATTTTATAATTACCAATTAAAACTATAGTTACAAATTAAGTAACATAAAATTAAAAACAGTCCACAATATTTAAAAACGATTTTAAAATTACAAATTAAAATTAAATTAGCAAATAAAGTTACATAGAATGAAACGTGAATTATAAAATTACAATTTAAAATGTGAAAAATTAAATGTAAAACTCCAACATTTATTAAAGGCTTTTACGAAACCCCGAAACGTTACTTTATTAGGTTCATTAATAAGGGGAAAAAATCTTAAGGATTGTTCAGGATTATATATTGATTTCAACATATTTTTTTGAGTTCAAATTCGTTATCTATTTGCAACAAGTTTACACTGCAAAGGGTATACATAATTCTGGGTATGCAAAGAGATATTATCTATATATTTGTTAAATATGAGTTATTTGAGCTTAATCGAAATGTTGCACTTAATGGGAACTGCGACACGTGCAAGCCGCAGACAATATTCTTATCGGGCGATGAAGCCAGGCGCAGCCCCAACGACAAGTGGCAAATTTAAAATTGTGGCAAGTGGAAGGTTAAATGTCATGACTACTGTCGGAAAATGCAGGAGAGTTTATTTTTACACATATACATTCATTATTATTATTTTCTTTTTTTTTTTTTGCCAAATAGTGGGGATTATTAGGGCTTAGGCTGAAATACAAACGCACCCAAAGGCACACACACACACACACACACACATACACGCACACACTTGCATGTGTGTGTGCGGCACAATTACATTTTCATAAAGGATACACCTAAGCAGCTTATACGCCTATGCCGCATCACAAAGAAAGCATGGAAAACGGAAGGGAGATTGGGTGGCAGAATGGGAATTTGTATTGGGGGAGTTTTGCGGTTTAATGCCAGTTTCTTGGCAGTACTTGTAAGCGTCTATTATGAAGAGAAAAGAAACGCTAATGAGTAAATCAAGTGCACATGTGTGGGCCATTCAACTGGAAGCCAACGATGCCACCGTATCCACCATATCCACCATATCCACCGTATCCACATCGCATCCACGCAGAAATCCTTTGAGTTCACCCAGCAGCCATCTCGCGCCATCCTTTGAAGCAGCGCCAGATGGCGTGTTGAAGCATAAATAAGCCGCGAACCTCAGCAGCTCCTCGCTGCTTTTAATAGCTAAATTATGTAATCATGATGTGTGATACACACACACACACACGCACACACACGCACACACACAGCTGGCCTCGTTCCATGTTCGTGTTGTGGCATTTATGCAAATCCTGGTGTCGCTTCTTGTGAGAAACTTTTACTTGGCAAGCAGCCCCTATCTATCCCTGCAACACCCCCTCAGCCATGCCGCATGCCGCTTGCCCCTTTTTAATTTGAAATTTTTCATAATGAGCAACGGCAGTGTGGGAAGATGGGATGGGGGGATGGGGGAAGGGGCGTGCTCGGTTGCTTTGACGTTGCCATAGTGTGAAGATTAAATTCTACTAATTAGAGACGTCGAGTGGAATGTTCGCGCTTTTCTCTGTGTGTGTGTATAGTGGTTGAGTGTGTGTGTGTGTGCGTGTGTGTGTGCGAGCAGAAGTAGGTGGTGTGGCAGGAGTGGAATTGAGTGGCAGTTACTTGTGTGGGCGCCTGATTGGGCAATGGCAAACAAAATGGCGTTGAACTCAGAAGGCAGTCAAAGACCCCGGCTAATCCCCACCAGCACCCCAACCACCCCAACAAGCCTCTACAGAGCATAATGCCCAGGCGCTTTTATTGATATAGTTCGAATCCCTCCCCCTACCCCCTACCCCCTAATAAAAAAACAACAACAAACAACTCGAACTACTCTAATTGGATAAAAGAGTAGCACAAGGACTTGAGCGAGATTCTAAATTTGCATTTGTTTCTTGACTACTCTTTTTATGTTTTTGAACCATGACATAATTAGAAGTAAGTCATAGGATATACCCAAAATATTATATAGATATATAATCATGGCTTCTTTAAAAATCGCAACAGAGCTAAAGATATAAAATATTTAATACATGAATAAAGCAAGAGTGAACGTTGCAGTCGGAAGTAACCGACAGCGAAATACTCTGATACCATAATTTGTGTGCAGCCAAGAAATATTGTTCAAGTTTGCCTTTCAATCTGGGGTTGATATAAGATAGAAACCCTTCTTCGAATTTTGGCAACTGTAGCTCTTAAATTAATAACTAAAGTCAAAATTATAGTCCGAAAATCGGGATATCGGCATATGGGCATAGGTCAAACCTTCAAAATGCTATAGCTTGGTCAAAATTCAACGGATTCTCAAAAACAAGGGCGTTTTAATAATAGTTTGGCCTCTAGATCAATCGTGCATTTAAAGTTAGAAACGTGATTTTGGGTCGGAACATAAGTCAAAATTATAGTCCGAAAATCGGCATTTGGGCATAGATCCAACCTTCAAAATGCCATAACTTCGTCAAAACTCAACGCATTTTCAAAAGCAAGGGCGTTTTAATCATAGTTTGGCCTCTAGATCAATCCTACGTTTACAGTTGAAAACGTGATTTTGGGTCGGAACATAAGTCAAAATTATAGTCCGAAAATCGGCATTTGGGTATAGATCGAACCTTCAAAATGCCATAACTTCGTCAAAACTCAACGCATTTTCAAAAGCAAGGGCGTTTTAATCATAGTTTGGCATCTAGATCAATCGTGCATTTAAAGTTAAGAACGTGATTTTGGGTCGGAACATAAGTCAAAATTATAGTCCGAAAATCGGCATTTGGGCACAGATCGAACATTCAAAATGCCATAACTTCGTCAAAACTCAACGCATTTTCAAAAGCAAGGGCGTTTTAATCATAGTTTGGCCTCTAGATCAATCCTACGTTTACAGTTGAAAACGTGATTTTGGGTCGGAACATAAGTCAAAATTATAGTCCGAAAATCGGCATTTGGGTATAGATCGAACCTTCAAAATGTCATAACTTCGTCAAAACTCAACGCATTTTCAAAAGCAAGGGCGTTTTAATCATAGTTTGACCTCTAGATCAATCCTACATTTCAAGTTGAAAATGGTGATTTTGGGTCGGAACATAAGTCAAAATTATAGTCCGAAAATCGGCATATGTGCCGATAATGGCATAGGTCGAACCTTCAAAATGCCATAACTTCGTCAAAAATCAACGGATTCTCAAAAACAAGGCCGTTTTAATCGTAGTTTGACCTCTAGATCAATCCTACATTTCAAGTTGAAAATGTGATTTTGGGTCGGAACATAAGTCAAAATTATAGTCCGAAAATCGGCATATGTGCCGATAATGGCATAGGTCGAACCTTCAAAATGCCATAACTTCGTCAAAACTCAACGCATTTTCAAAATCAAGGGCGTTTTAATCATAGTTTGGCCTCTAGATCAATCGTACATTTAAAGTTAGAAACGTGATTTTGGGTCGGAACATAAGTCAAAATTGTGCCGATCTTTGAAGGAAATCGCCAACAAGCTATTCACCAAAATTTGTGACCGTATCCTTCGGTATCATAGTATAGAAATATGTTGTAATTAAATGTCAAGCAAAGGATATACTCAAAATATTACAGATATATATAATCAGCACATCTTTAAAAATTGTAATCGAGATAAGATATTAAATATGTAATATATGAATAATTAAAATAAGTAATAATTAATTATGCACAATAGATAACAGATTAATGACACTCTTAAATACTACAGGGTAAGTCCTCATATATAGCTCATCGTCCAAAAATAATCTGGCGCATGCAGAATATTTGAATATTTAATATAAATTTAATTTAATTTTAATATTTCAATTTTTAAACATGTAAAATGTCACAGCGAAAGAAGAACAATAAATAACATGCACAACCTTTGGCATATTTTTGAACAGTGTAAAAGCTGACAACGTCAAGTGCTAAAGTAATTTATTATTTTTGGGTTTGTTACATTTCGCTCGTGTCATAAATGCGAAAATAATTAAAAATGGATTAAACAGTTTTTTTTTGTCCATTTTTTGTACATACTTATTTTTTTTTGTGCCACATGCCACTCACGCTGACCGTGCCAATGGGGAATTAAAACTATAACACTGTGTCCAGAAGTGGCAACTTTTTGGACACGAACTTTTCAAACTTTGGCGCTGTTTGTTTTAATTTAAAAATCACATGAAACAAACCGAGCCGAACCGCCCCGAACCAGCCAATTTGCATGTGGAGGGTAAATTTTTTATTTAAAAAATGTTTAAAATAGTTAAATATGCGACTTCGAAAAATACATCACTTTAAGTTAGATTAAAAATGTGTTTTCTTTTTTTTTAATCAATAATTTACACGTACAGTTTATTTTCAATTTTCTTTGGTTAGCAGTGAAAACTTGTTTTTAAAAAACTCTGTAATTTTTCCATAACACTTCTTTATTTATTTTGTTTAAAAACTGTGCCACGTACCGTTGCACAACTGCTGCATACCCAGTTTTACCCAGTTTAAATGGATTCGGCTTAAAAAAATAGTCCAAAATAATATGCGTTTAATTTTTGTGTTTTTTTTTTTTTCGTTGATGATTTAATTAACTAACGACTTTAAACGAATTGCGAAGAAGGTCGCTGGGGGTTTCTCGGTTGCTAAATCAATTACGCAGTAAAAGGGCTGACAAGTTGCCACACAAACAGGCAGCGAGGGGCACGGGGCACTGAATGCTTCCACACGTAACTAAGTGAAGTTGTCACACAGAAAAAAACAAAAAAAAAAAAAATAAATTAAAAAAAATGAGTAAATTATATATAAAAGCAGGATGGAGGCAAAAAATGCGTTTTTAATTTTCAACAACTGCCAGCTGAGTTTGTGGCTTAAGACCAAAGGCTGTGGGAAGTGGATGCGGTTGGGGGAAGGGTGAAGGGGGAACTGTGGCACAAGGAGAGCTTAAAGAGGGAGCGGGTGGGGATTAACAGTCAGTAGGGCTCGCAGTTTGCTGAGCTGACGGAGCTGACGGGGCTGACGGAGTGCCATCATTCACTTTGATGTTTTACTTGAACAACCTTCCTTTCTCACTCCCGCTCTCTTTCTCTCTCGCTCTCGCTGTCTCTGTCTCTTTCTCTTTGCTTCTGCTTGCTGATTTACCCTGAAATTATACTTTAAGTGCCTGTGAGTCCCACTCTTAGCCACCCACTGGCGGCTGCTGCTGTTGCTGTTGCTGCCACAACTGCATCATGCTGCTGGGTCATAAAAAGTAATGACAGCAAAAATTTCACTCGTCTGCTCTCTCCCTCTCCCTCTCTCTCTCTCTGTCAATCTCTCTCTCGCTTGCTCGCTCGATAATGACGAACGATGCTGATGGCCGAGCATCGGAGGCTGGGCACGAGTTTGATGATGACGACCAGAATGGAAACGCACGAGTGCAAAAAGTAGCTGAAGTAGTCACGAAGCGGAAGAAGAAGAAAGCTGCTGCACTGCGCAAAATTTCATAGTTACATCCGAGTCACAAATGTGTCATTTAAAGAAGCTATAACCAAGTTATTTACATAAGTATAAGAGAAGTATGTTCGATACCATAAAGTATATATATTCTTGATCCGCTTGCTCTTCTGCTCGATCTCAGAGACTACAAAAGCTAAAGACTTTTAATCTGGAGTATAGGTTAATAATATAATTTGCTGTTGGTCTCAGGTTATCTGCAAATGGTTTCTAAATACCTTAAAGCTGTAAATTTGAAACTGGGTTAATCGATAATAGCGATCAATCGATGTTTCTATCTACCACAATTGTGAATATCTACCACAATTGTGAATACGTTAAACACAGCCTAACAATTAGGTATCCATTTTAACTATTGTGGATGGATGTTACTGAACGCCATTCTTCAGTGTCGTCTATCGGTTCAAAACTTTTGCACTTTATTCAAATATTTTAATCTGTTTGGCTGGGAACAAAAAGCCAATCAATATTTTTGGATGGGTTCCAACGTTGTCAACCAACAGAATCACACTAAATTCCATATTTATTGCCGAATTTATTTCTCCATTTGTACGATATACAGATATATTTATATGTATGCACATATATATATACATACATTATTCAGTGCAACATGATCTATGTTGCAGCTACTGGTATCCGATGCCAAACTGAGTATGGAAAATAAAATGGAAGTATTTTAAAAATAGACAACTTCGAATTAAGTTTTCAGTCTTCTTCTTCAATATTAGCAAATTTAAAATTTATGAAAAAAGCAGCGATATTTAAAAATATGAAATGAATGTGGTTTTTTAAGGTGTATGCGTTCAACATCTTCAAATGCTGTGGCACCCTCAACAGTGCTTTGAGCTTGCTAACCCAACACCACAGCACCCACTTGGCCCACTGTGTTTCCTGCCCCAGCAGCAAGAGGAAGCAATTATGAAAGCGGCTGGCTGACAGCACATTCAACTCCAGCCGCAGCTCCAACTACAGTTGCAGCTCCAACTTCAGTTGCAGCTCCAATCTGAAGGCATCGCCTGAATGTGCAGCGCTGCCAGCTGAAATCTGAAATGGACGTTGCAGCTAAATGTTGTGGTTTTGTTGTTGTTGTTGTTTGCTGGCCACGCCCACAACGCCCGCTGCTCGTTGCGAGCAACGCGTGTCGCTTATAAGATAAAGATAATAGAAAAGTTGAATTTATAGCAAAACACTTTTCAATCATGCAACCAAAACGTGTGCCACAAACCCATAACAAAAACCGTGGTAACTGACTCGGGAGTCGCTTGTCGGGCATCGGGAGTCGGGAGTCGGGAGGATGCAGACAAGGATGTGGACCCTTCTTGTAGCTGGGAGCACCAAATCATTTCCGCAACACTTGCTCATTCACTTTGTAGCCATTGCTGTTGTTGAGCAACGAAATAGTGAATGCTTCTATTGGGAACTGCCGACCCACGGATACTCTTTTACAGAGGCCCAACATTTGATTAGATTAAAAATAAAATAAAATACATTTTATATGAGATAAACCCATTCCAATGTTTGTCAGTCTATCCGAGAAAGTAAACTTCTCTTTTTAAGAAAAGTTGATTGTCTAAAAAGGAATAGTTTGAAAAGGAATCTTTTATTCAAAAACTAGGAGGAATTTTGTTTTTCAATTTATATTTAAATTGTTGTAAGTTTATTTTTGAAAAATATATTATATATATATTTGTACTAGAATTTTAACGGTATTCAAAGAAAAATAATGTCTACAAATATATGGTTTAAGAAACCCGTTAAAAATTGTCCAATTAATTGAGTTTTAAATTGTGCCACAGAATGAATGAAGGCAATTTCTAAGTTTACTTAAAAAAAAAAAAAAATATATATATATATATATATATATATATATCTATATATATATCTATTGGCTTGCAGACTAGACTTCTAGGTTTACTTCTTACAACTGCTTCTGAGCGTACTCTCTTTAAACATTTTTTACAGGGTATGCGAGTGTAACCGGTTGCTGTGAGCGAAAAACATCTGGCAACGGATATGCCCGGCCATCAGCTCATTCGCTAATTCTCATTCTCATTCCCCATGTGGCATTTGCTCATTCTGCCCGTCGCTCATTCAGTGCCTGCCACCCAGCTGTATCTTGTAGATAAACTTGTGTGCCTCGCCAGCTACCCACACAACGGCCCCGGGGCATCTAACTGACTATTCATGCGTTTAAAATTTGCAATACACCCCCCAAAAGAAAATGGCTTAAATGCAAAGGGGTAGAGCGAAAAATGGCAAAAGATGATGAAAAGCGCCGCCCGTTACATTTTACGTTAAGGCTTTGGCAAACAAGTTTTTCTTTTATATATATTTTGCTTTTCTTTTACTTGTTATCTTCACGGCAGATTGAAGGGAACTCGTTGCAACGTGCCCCTCAGGCAGCACCTGTTCTAACCCCAGTTCTCTTGATGTGTGCATATGTGTACCTAGATAATGTTTTCCCGCTACGCTGCTCTTAAATTGATCAAATTTGTTGTTGCAACAACTTTTCGACAAAAAGTATTGATGTAGTTGCAACTAACTAAAGTAAGTTTTTTTTTTTACTTCAATATTTTGCTTAACTTAACTTAAACCTCTTGTCAGTTTAACGATGCGACAAACTGCTAGTTAAGCTACTTGTTATTTTTAATGCTCTGTTTAATCAAAGAACATCTTAGTTTATATTATTTTTAGTATTAAAGCCAAACTGAAGATTGGATTTATTTTGAGTGGAGCTTTTCGAATTGACGAATTTTGTTTGTTCTTAAATCGAGATACGCAATTATGTTTTTTTTTTTTTTAGCTTAATTTGTCAGCAAGAAAATTAGTTTTTATTTGAGCAAAGAAAGAATCGGCAATTTTGTTGTTCAGTGTAGAATTTGGTAAAATTGCGAGAAAGAGAATTTGGAGTTTGGCGAGTGAAGCTAAGCTGGGATTATATTTTGATGTTGATGTTGCAAGTGCTTTGAAGGATTAGCCAAGTAATTTGTTTGTCTAGCTATTTGTTCAGTCTGGCTAAGCTGGCCAATAAGCACAACTTGTAGCACCACTGGGAATTTAAGTATGTGTGTGTGCGTGTGTGTGTGTGTGCTTGTATCTAGGGAAAGCCCAAAACAACCAAAAGTTTCTGACGGAACAACTTGAAACCACTTGCTTACTACATGTGTGGGAGAAGGCAGAGCAGGCAGCCTGAAAGGCACTTGCAAATTACACGTAATATGCTCTTTGTTCTGGTATTCATACACGTTGTTGTCCCCCCCCCACCCTCCTCATCCCTTCTGGTCGTCCTTGTCATCTGTGTCCTGGTCGTTCTGGTTTTAGTCGTCGTCTTGGTGGCGTCGTCAAAGTGCCAAAGTTTTTCATTGTAATAAATATTTTAATTTTGAACTTGAGCAATTAACCCAAGAACGCATGTGGAAATAGTAGGCGAAATGAGGTGGAGGAGGAGCACAGAATGCTGTCATGGCAATTGTGTGGAGCGCAAGAGGAGAGTGTGGGGGTTGCGGTGGGGGGTAGGGGGTACAGCCACAGAAGCTGCTGTGGCACCCATTAGAATCCTTCGCCTGAACCCACACGAACACCCCGAGGAGCAGTGTATATGAGCATTATGAACTTAAGCTGTTCCCGAAACAACAACAACAACAACAGCAACAGCAACAGCAACAGCAACTGAAACAACAAGAGGAATAACAATAACATTAAGATCCTTAGACACATGCCAAGTGGTTAAGTCGCCAAGAAATGTTGTTTGGCCCAAAACATAACTTTTCTGTGCGACGCATTTAAATGATTTTGCATAATTCAATTTTAAGGATTGTTGGGATTGAGCAGCAGCAGCGGGAAAAAAGGGAAAACTTCAGTGTCGACGTCGCAAAAACTTTTTCCATGCAAAGGTTAAAAAAGCAACAAAAAAAAAAAAAAGTTGCCGTTATAAATTTTCTTCAATTGCGCACAATTAATCCTTTTTATGAGCGTTTCTCGGCGCTTTTTTGCTTTGCTTTGCTTTTTTAATGGTTTTCTTTTTCTGTTCCGTTGCGATCCGTGGTGTTTTCTCAGGTAAGCGGGTTCGGTTCTACGGTGTTTCATCAGCTGGAAATGCGCTCACACAAAGGCCTTAATTATAAAAGTCAACAAACAGGAGCAACCCGATTCAAGACTGCGACGGGGAGCAGTCCACCCCTTCACAGATCTGCCACCGACTTGTTGTCATCAACAACTGGATGAAAATCCGAGGACAAAAAAAAAAAATAAAATAAAAGTAAAAACAATAAAAATAAAAATAAATAATAAAAAAAGAAAGCAACTCGCATGTAATTAAAATAAAATCCCCTTTACGACTGTATACGGCAAAGATTTTTACGGCTATTTGCTGAATACGTACGCAGACCTGCAGAAATTAAACAAACCTACCGGAAATAATAACAAAAAATAAACCAGGAGTCCAACAAAATGTGATAAATTTTTATATCAATTTTTTCGTTGCGCCTAATTTTTGTTTTTCCTTTTTTTTTATTTTGTATATTTGGTCAACCCAAAAAGAGATAAAAGGGTTCAGACTGCATTTAAAAGTGAATGAAAATTGGACGAACCAAGCGGCTTAAAAGCTAAAGCTCTGATTTAATTCCCACAGAAAAAAGATCTTTCAAATTGAATGAGATGAGACTTTGATGATAGTACTTAAAAAAAGAAGAAAATAATTTAAATTTGTGCGTACTATTTATAGATATGTATTTATTATTTAAAATCATACCAACACAGTTATTAACTTATTTTTATGCAACAGAAATTTAACAATTCTAAAAGTACTAAATTCCTCTTCTGTTATAATTGATATTCTTGTAGATAATAAAATAAGACTTAAAAATACGCATCCTTGATTTAAAATACGATTCAAATTCAGTAAAAATAGTTTAAAAAAATTATATTTACATAATATACTGTAAGAAAAATTTATATTTTTTATAATTCGCATTTCCAATTTTCATACACAATTCATTAAAATTGTTGTCAACCAAAAATAAGTGTCAATATTGTTTCTAGAGTCTTAATTCCCGATCATACTTCATAGCTAAGCCGTGGTGTATACATTTTCATAGCTCAAGTGTGAATGATAAATTAAACAGAGCATTTGTGTTGAGTGCAGTGTAGATAGATCTATCTGTAGAGTTTGCCCTGCTGCCGTTGCCAGTTTTAATTATTGGACACTTTTATTGCAGACCGCGATTGCAGATAATGCCCGAGAATGAGAGCCCGGATTGTGGACCCGTACACGGACTCGTACCCAACTGCCGGGTCAATGTCAATATCAACGCAGTCATTGTCACAAAAAGAACCCAGACCATGTGCCCCCCCACCCAGTTCCCTGGTCACATTTACATCTCGTTGTCATTCTGGTTAACTCATTCCAGTGGCGTGTCATCGGCATCAGCTGGCGATTAACTTTGCAATGCAACCCTTTTTGCACATTTCGCGCCGAGGGCGATATGCTAATGATGGGCCATGCCCATGTTCCAACTATATGCCCAGCATTTGATGTGCCTGCCCAGCTTTTGATAGCCCGCGGGCCAGCGTTGTACACTTTGTGTATTATGGTGTGTGTGTGTGTGTGTGTGTGTGTGTGTGTGTATGTGTGTGAGTGTTTGTGTGTGTTTTATTATTTCTCTCCACTTTGTGTTTTGGCATTTGCCTTTGCTTTTATTATTTTCAAGTTTAATTAACTTTTGCCTTGCGCGAAGCGCACATAAATTTGCTGCCTTTTGCCAGTGGCGACTCCACAATATACCCCCCTTCCACCCTCCCTCCCGAGTGACCAAGTGGGGCACAGGAGCTGTTAGCTGGCGGCTGGCCGAAAATTTGATACGTTGCCATTGTCATAAAAGCAACGAGATGGATGTGCCACAGCTGAAAGTTTAGCCATTAGCCAATTTCTGGCAGCTTGATGAATCTCCAGTCTCAGTTACGGCCACGTTATTTGAGGATGTATCACATCAGGTCAACATTAGTTAACATTCTACCCATAGACTTGGATATGAAAGTTGATCATCATTCGATTCTAAAAAAAAACCTTTGGCACCTTATTAACAATATAAGAGTTAAGTATAATATTGAAATGAGAGCATTAGATTAACAAAGTAAAGTGCGACTTTATAATTAAGGAACCGATTCCACGACGTACCGACAACCTTACAACTTTACAACATATGTCACTCGGGACTTTGACGACTTCTTATAGACGACTACTGATGCTACTCGACTCTCCTCATGTTGCTGTTAACCATCTGTTAACCAGAGCTGCCACATAACAGCATTGTAAGGACTCATTACATATACAGTGTGTACAAGCAGATTTGGAGCAGTGTCAAGCAAAAAATTTAAAGTGCTATAAAGTTTAAACAAGGAAACAAATTCAAAATGTTTAAATGCCATACTAAAACACTTCTTCCGCCATGCTTGACTGTTGCCTTTAATTTTTTGAGATTCAGCTCAGTATTGGAGTGTCGCCACATATAATTCCGTCCGTCCGAGCCAAAAATGTTGAATTTGGACTCATATTCAAATACGATTTTGTTCCAGAACTCAAAATCCTTGCTCAAGTGGATTTTAGCGAACGTCACCCTAGACAATCTATTTTTTGCTTTTATAAATTCAAGCCATAGTTGTGCAAATCCTGGAACACAGTTTCCACACAGCAATTTTTCCCCATTTCATCCTGCACCCGTTGAGTCAGTTTTGGAGCCGATAACTTAGGATTTTCCCTTATTTTCTTGATGATCCTCGGCTCGTCCTGCTCGGTAAAAATCTTGTTCCGCCCTCGCCCTCCATCCAATTTTCGTCAACGAAACTCCAAATGATGTAGAATACAGTTGAGGTGTTTAGATTGACCATTTCAGACATTTGGCGATGTGAATATCCAATTTTTAAGTGTTCCAGGATAAATTTCCCATGTTCAAAGGTAGTCCGTTTGTCCATTGTCCTTGTTGGCTGTTATAACTAAACTGACTACCAATGATTTATCTATTTATACCGAAAATATTCAACCTGCCGTAAAAAATCCGGGTTTTATGGCACCCAGGTGTCCATAATGTAACTTGATATAGCATAAAACAAATTGGCATTTAAACATTTTGAATTTGTTTCCTTGTTTAAACTTTGCACTTAAAAAGTTTTGCTAGACACTGTTCAAAATGAACTGTGAGACACTGTATGCTGTACACATATGTGCTCATAATAATTACATATAACATGCCACAAATGCGAAACAGAGTTTGCTGCCTGCCAGAGTCGCTCCGACTGTCAGTTCGTCTGTCAATTAGATTTTAATGTATTGCGATTGTATTTCAAGTTTTACGCAATTACTTTAGAACTTCAACAGGAGACTTGAGAGACATTGTGGCGTTCTGGTTTCTGCCTCTGCCCCTGCCCCTGCCCCAGTCCATGTCGCTGGCAATCCCCCCAAAAACAAATGAACACATTTATTGAGTGGCAGTTTGACGCAGACAAAAATTATATATAAAGACTTTAAAAAACAAATAGAAAAAAAACTAGCCACAAAAAACAATCGAAATTTGATCTTGAATTTGACGAGGAAAAAAAAAAAAAATAAATTTACAAATGAAAAAAATAAAATAAATAAATAATGGAAACATGATGATATAATAGCCTTATGGCGATCTGGATAGAATTTTAGGTTACAAACATTTCACAAAAATATTATGTTAATTTTCTATATCTAACCGATCTGTAGTTGTAGAAATGGGCAACATTTTTGGCCAGCTTAAAAATTAGGTTTTTTCTTTTTTGATAGAAGTAAATTTATGGTTTTTACTCGTTTTCTCTCTCTCCCTTTTTGTTGTTATTATTGTATTTTCTGTGCCCCCGGCTCGCCCCTTAGCACCACGCCCCTGCCACTGCTGATCTGACCTGTCTGTTCCTCTCGAGATTTATGTCTACAGCAATCTTTAAGTCCAGCTAACAAACAAGTATTCAAGTTTTTTATTTTTCATTTATTTTTTTCCCCCAATTTTTTTTATTATTTTTTTTTCTGTTTTTTTTTTCGTTTTTATTTATTTACTTGACTTGGGGCGCTGAGCATCGTTTCGTTTTGGGGCATGTGTCGGTGAGGCGAATGTAGCTAAGATTTATTTGTGTTTAAAGCGTAAATTTGTCAATAACTAAATCGGATATAAATTGCTTATTTAGTCACTGCTCTTGTGGCAACTCATCTAAAATTGGTATATTGTGGTTATCAGAAATCGGTGGAAACACATTTTCAATAAAAAAAATATATATATAATAAATCAATTTATGCTTAAAACAAAATTAATTAATTAAAATGCTTATTTAATTAGATTATTTTTATGAAGATTTTGTATTGTGAATTCCAGAAATCGGTTAATTGAGTTAATTATTTAATATAAAAAAAAATTATGTGAGTTTTTTATTAATCGATAATATAATTATAATAGCATATTTGTTGCTAAACAATTGTAACAATTATATAAGGAGTAGATATATCGTATATAAGTATAATTTTCTGACTGAAAGAAGAAATAAACAGCTTTGGGGCTAAAACAATTGCTGATTTCAGTTGCCACACCCAATTAGAGCCGCCCCCAAAAAAGGCAGACACAACTCGAAGTCGAGCTCAAAATTCCAGTACGAATATTGGATTTGGATTTGGGATTTTGGATTTGGACTTAAGCTGGGAAGATCGAGACAAAGATATGAAATGAATCAACACGCGTCGCTTTTGATATTTTGTTGGTTTGGGTTTAGTTTTGATTTTGATTTTGGTTTTTCTTTTTTTTTTTCCTTTTCGTTTGTTATTTATTTTTATTTTGTCGATTCGTTGGGTGTCTCTTGGGGATCGCTTGATCAGGTTGCAGCAACAACATGGCCAGTGCTCAGCAGGCAAGTGGCAAGCACACATCACTACATACACACATATACATACATATATTAAATGGGAGACATAACACACACAAACACACACACACACACACACACACACACACAGATGCTGAGATCTGTCTGTCTGTTTAAAGGTGCGGCTATTGTTGTTGTTGTGGTTGTTGTCGTTGTTGTTGTTGTTGTTGCCTATATAGTCGCTGCAACTTTGTTGCTTTGGGCTGGTTTTTAGGCTTGTTGTTGTTGTTGGCCTTTTTTGTTTTGTTTTTTTTTTTGGTTTTTTACCTCTTTTTTTGCTACTTTTTCTTCATCTCTGTTTGGTTGTTTTTGTTTGCCAACCACAAACTTGACTTGGTTGCTCTTGCGATTGTTGTTGTTCTTGTTGTTGTTGTTGTTGCCACAGCATGCGTTTTGATTGCAGTCGTTGCTGTTGTTGTTATTGTTGTTGTTGCCTGTGTTGCCTTTTTCATGCCATTTAAGTCTTATTTATGGTTCTCGTTGATGATCGTGTTGATGGTCGTACTTTTTACTCTTTTCCTTTTTTTATTTTTTGTGTGTGTTTTGTTTTGTTGTTGTTTTTGTTTTTGTTTTTTTCCTCTTTCTGTTTTCTTTATGCTGTTTTTGGGTCGTTGTTTATGGTCGATTTTTAAGGTTTTTTAAGTGCTTGGCGTTGGGTGTGTATGTGTGTGTGTGTGTGTGTGTGTGTGTGTGTGTGCGAGTGTGTGTGAGTGTGTGAGGGAGTTACGATTATGGCAGATCCGTTGAGGTAAATGGTAGAATATGTAGTTAGTTGGGGTGTGTAAAAAAGTTAATAGTCCTTCTGCCAAATAAAAAGGTCAGTTAACCAACTTGCACTTCTAATTCGAAATCGGCGCACATAAATTATTTACTATTGCTTTTATAGACTTTGTTTTATTTGTAGACCATAGAAAAAAAATCATTAAAGTTGTTTGATCACTAGCAATATATAAAATATATTATTATTCTGCCCACGGATAAGAGAAACTTATATTATTCAAACAGAAGGTAGTAGAAATTTGTATATATTTACTATATATCCAATATATATATATACTATGTAGAGCATTTAAAGTACGGTCATTTATGTTTTGACCAAAATACAATTCCGTCAAGTTTACGCTGTTGATTTGCTGGTTTTCTTATTTCGGCCCTGTGCATCTATCCATGCAATTTGGTTCCGGCTGCAGTTGTAAAAATATTTTTATTATACCCTGAATGCATTCAAAATGGCCAAAAAGGGTATATTGGAGTGAAGGAGGCTTAATGCATATATATGTTTGATCAGCAACAACAACAACAGAGGCGATTTGATCCTCTTTAAACTAGCTCATCTCAGCGATTATAAGATTTAGATACTTTAAATTTGCAATATAATCAAATCAAGTTAATTTCATTGTATTTTTGATAACAATTAAAAGATACAATTAACACATAATCTTCCAATTAACTGTATAAATTGTAAACCCACATTTATTTACACAAGAATTCTGTGTATTTTGAAATCGGTTTAATTAGTAATATCTGTAATAATATTATATAGCTATTATATAGAGGGTAACTGGGTAACTTCCAGTCGAGCTCTTCAACTTTGAAATGTTGTTAGTTTTGCTTAAAATTTTATTGTTGTTGTTGTTGCTGCTGTTGTTATTGTTGTTTTTGTTGATTTTCTTTGGCACTGCAATCGGTGGAAATCAATTATAAAAACCTTTTGCCGTTTGGCTTCACCGAGCACGTTAATTCGTGAAAAATGTATTTATTTTTCTTTATAAGTGCATAAAGTGTGTGTGTGTGTGTGTGTGTGTGTGTGTGTGTGTGTGTGCTGGTGTGTGTAACGCGTTTCAGGTTTTCGTTTTGTTTTCGCCGCCATTTGAAAGAGTTTTCATTGTGCCCCGTCTGACGCAAGTGGCTCTGACTTTGGCTCTGGGCTCGAATCTGGCTCTGGCTTTGGCCTGGCTCTGGGTCTGGCTATGGGTCTGTGCCTGTGGCTTGGGTCAGGCAGCGTCGGCCGGTTTCTATTTGTTGGCTTTGGGGTTTCGGTCTGTGGACGGACACGACAAAGGATTGTGCGGCAGCGGAAAAGTGCAATAAATTTTACAATGCTTACTTCTCTTTATTTGTTCGCTGTCGAATTCGTTCAATGCTTTTCCCTGTCTACATATATATATATATATATATATATATATATATATATAGTTATTAGTTACCTGTGAGCCACTTTCTACCTTTATTTGTGCGCTTCAAATTCAGGAAGTTGCAACTTACGCTTACCTCATCCCCTTCCCCCACACCTTCGTCACAATTCCCGTTTTACGCTTCACAAATTTAGGGTTGTAAACTCGATATAATAATAATTCAATAATGATTTTAGAAAATATAAATACAACTTATAGCTATTTAGGGTTCTTCTTCTATTTCTATTTACATATTTTCTTTTGTTTGACTTTTTAATCTTTTTTTTTCAGTTCTACTCTTAAAAAATAATGCAACTATTTTCATAACTTTCAACAGGTACAATTTTGTTGAGTTAAATCAGATTTTCAAAAACCAGTTTTAATTAGTTTTTATTATGGTTTGATCTCTACATGAAAACTAAATTTTAAGTTTATACTAATAGGAAAACTTTGTCAAGACTTATCGGCTTTTCAAAAAACAGGGCTTTCGATCATGATTTGGTTTATAGAATAACACTAAATTTAAAGCTCGAAACGAAATGGGGGCCAATATTCATGAGGACAGGTCTAAAGTTTCGACAGTTTCAGTTTCAAAACAGACCGGATTTTCTAAGACTTGGCCTATTTGACAGGTGGCTTGAGCTCTAAGCTGGAAAGCCTGAAATTCTAGCTCCTCTTCAACAGGAATGATTGAATATTTTCCATTCAGTCTAATTTATGGCATTTGATGCACAAAGTCTGCCACTTAAGGAAGAGGAAACAGGGAAGTTGATCAACGAAGAGCTCCTCACATTCAAGAGAACATACAAAATATGTGCTGTGCAATGTTGTGACTCCCTCCCATGACTGGAGCACACTCAGCTGTGTGCTCCACTTCAGCAACACAGGTACAAAAGCGACAACAACAACATCAGCTTAAACAACAGCAACAACAACAACAACAACAACAGCTCCGATCTTAGCCCAAAGTAAACAAGAACAGCCGAATGCGAAACGAACGCGAGATGAATTTATGAGATCATGTTTGAAGTTAATTATGCCAGGGCATAAATTTCACGTCTCGGTCAGACAGACCGATATATACATAAATATATATATACACATATATATATATATATATCTATATATATATTTACATGATATTTTATGATACAATGTTGTAGTTGGTCGTGTGCTAAAGTGCAAATGTACTTCGTCTCCTTTATTCGTCGAGCTGTCAAGATTTTGTTGTTGTTTTGTTTTCCGTTTTTTTCGTTCTGTTTTGGTTTTTTTTTTGTTTTTCGGTTTTTTAAGTTTTTTGTTTTTTGCACGTTTCACCAATCATAATGGTTTTTATCTTAAAAGCCACAAGCATGTGCACAAAAAAAAGAGCAAGAAAAACAGCAACAAAAAGGCTGTCAAACTAGTTGTTAGACCTAGGTTAGTTCTTGGCTCAGACAGCGATAAAAGTCTAAGCCATGAACTGAGACCTGTTTCTTGACTTAGATTCGTTTCATGTTTATGGTGTTTGGGCCAAAGACAACCAGCCAGATCGGTTTTGGCCAAGCCAAACAACAATGCGTCTGTCTCAAAGTCCAAGCCATGTTGTTGTTTACGAACAAGAAGTTTTGCGGCAATGGATGTGGTTTGTGGTTTAACTGCTTTTATGGTAACTAAAATATATACAATAAAAACAAGTAAGAACCACTTTCCCAGCCTCCCCGAACATTAAATACCCTTGCAGACAAATGTTTATCTGCAGACTATATTATTAATGACATCATATTAATTATATCAATAAAATAATAAATCTTAATATTATTTTTTTTTATATGTCTTTTATTTCTTCAATTACCATTTCTTCTTTCACCAACTTGTTCCTATAGAGGTCCCATCAGACATCCGCTTTCGAAAATAGACGATCGAACCTTTATTCTATGGCAACTGTATGATATAGTAGTCTGATCTGGTCAACTCCGATATCATGAGTGTTTGAAGTAAGCCAAGTTTCAATAAGAAAATAATAATAAATATAAAAATTGAGAAAGTTTTGCTGATATAAACACAAAATCGGACAGACTGATTGAAATGGTTAATCGACTCGGCTGTGGATCGAGAATATATATATATAGAGACTTCTCCTTCTTCAATTATGATAGTCCTACAAGCGTTTAGTAAAAAATAATAATGCAAATTAAAATAATAACAACTGAGCATAGCTGACTTAAGGGATGCTTTGTAAGTTTAGTTAAGAAATAGTAATTAAAATAAATACAAATTGTTCAGTTGTTGCTTTGAGTGTTTCTAAAAATACTGACTGGAGTGTAGTTTGATGAGCAGTTGATGGCAGCCACTTGAATTGCCATTGATTACACCCATTTTGCAATTTTTCTTATGCTGGGTATTCAAGAAATATATATTTTTGTAATACAAAAAAAAAGAGGAAATAAAAAAATAAAATCGACAACAGACAACAAGAGGCAACAAGAGGCAACAAGAGGCAACAAGAGGCAACAAGAGGCAACTTTGGTTAAAAAGTCATCAAAGAGCAAAGAGACAGTCGCAGTCACGACGTTGGGTTGGTCGGTCAGATGTTTGCTTGTTGGTTGTTTGGTTGTTGGTTGTTTGGTTGTTTGGGTTGCTTGTTGGTTTGTTGTTGTGCTGTTGTGCTGTTGTGTGTTGGGTTGGTTGGTTGAAACCAGTTTGGGCTGCAGGTCTACACTTTATTTACAATATTGTTGTCTTTTACGACGACGTCGACTGCTGGCTGCGAATTCGTTGCTGTTTGCTGTTTGCTGTCGCTGTTGTTGTGGTTTTGACCCAAGCTCCTTTTTGTAATAAAGAAACTGGTATACCAACTACCTCGTACTTAAAGCAACTACATACAGAGCCCCTCAGCATCTCAGCATCAGCATCAGACCCAGCCTCAGCCTCTGCATCAGCTTCAGCTTCAGCCTCAAAACTTGATACTCAAACTCACGACAATGTTGCCAATTTGATGTGCATCTCGCTGCTGGCCAAGTCTTGTCCCAAAACAGTAAGGAGCAGCTGACAATGGAGCTGGGGTTACGTCTCTCTCTCTCTTTCTTTTTCCCTCTTGCTGTCTCTGTCTCTCGGTTCTTTGGGTGTTGATTGGTCCCGTGCGGTTTATCAATCATTAACAGACACCGTTCAGCAAGCATGCTCGTAAAAAGACAACCCGACTTGGCCTCTAAAAGGCCATCACATGATACAGATGCCGTCTTTTAGATTTAAAAAAAAAAAAAAAAAACAAACCAAAAAAAAACTTGGAAGAAATACTGAAATTTTCGTATAGTCATAACATTTTACGATTATGCGCCTTTGCTTATTGTCAGATGAGTTAGAGACGAGCTAAAAGCCATTTACTGGCTTATTTGATTAGATACTTGGGATGTGTGGGCTCAAGACTATAGTTGAAATTTTATTTGCCCTTTTCCCCCTCCCCGGAAACGGTGGAGTATCGTTAGATAAGGTCAAACTTATGCGGTTAGTCAGGAGGTAGCAAACAAGTTTCAGTTGCAAACATAGTTTTTAGTAATTGATTTAGTCGGCTTGACAAAAAGGCTCAAATTTTATTGGATTTTTAGTAAAAGACACTTTTGTTTAAGCTTATATATTTATATATATGTATAGTTATATATATTTTGGGCATCCCATTTTTATATAATTTTGATATTTTGAGTTATTATCTACACATCTATTTTGCATGTCTTATTTATGTATATAAATATGGATTTATATTAAAAAAAATATATATATATTTACTAACAAATTATTTGGAATTGATATTTATATATATTTAATTTAGAATCATATATTCAAATATGATTATTTAAGCCAGCAAAATAATTGATAAATTAAATCCGATAAAAATAAAAATATTTCTTTTTATTGAACTTTGCTCCTAATTTGCTCTTAAGTAGATTCAAACCTAAGTTCTTTTGAGCTCAAAAAATAACTGCTTAATTTGAATACAATAAATAATTTGTCCTAGAGTTAAAATAAATATAGTGTGTATTATACAAATATTCTGGTTACTAAAAAGGGTTCTCTTCAGGATTCTACTTTCGTTGCCATCTTTGAAAGTTATGTGGCATTGCATTTGTCAGCCGTTGACAGCAAGCCGGAAAGTTAACTGTGAATTGCGACAAGGTAATGGTATTAAGTGCCACAGGGGGAGGGGGGGGCCGCTCTTGGAACACCAATGCCAATTTGATATCCGAACGAACCGCAGCTAAATGTCAACAGCTAACCAAAGTGACGGAGAGAAGAGGGTGCTGAGGAGGGGTGGAGAGGTGGGTGGTGTGGGAGGAGAGAACATAATTTGCTTTGCTTAGTTTTTGCTACGCTTTTGGTATTTTTATTACAATTTCTGTTAGTTAGTTCGCTGGCGACAGGGATAAGCAAGCAAACGGGTCCACAGCCAGAGCCAGAGCCAGAGTCATAGCCATATCTACAGTTTCAGCCACTGGCACTGGCATTGCCACAGCCACAGCCACTGGCACTGCCACAGCCACAGTCCAGGTTCAAGTTGCAAGACCAAGTGCGACCCACTGGCTGTGGTTCGACCGACCAAAGCAATGTAACATGCCAAATGTGTCCCGGAATTTAATTAAACATTTTCTGCGCTTATTCGTGTATACAGTTATCCTGGTCTCTTTCTAGCTGCCCCACTACTAACACACTTCTGGCCACAAATCCCAACCACCCACCAGCTTAACCCAACCCAGCGCAAACATCTATTTGCTCTGCCAAAACTGTCCCGTTCGCCATTCTTGGCCAAAGAGCGAGCAAGCGATAGAGAGAGAGAGCGAGCGAGAGAGAGAGAGGTGTGTGGGATCAGAGGGTTGCTTGCTTCTGGCCATTGATTTGGTACCCCAGCAGCTGGCCAGGACGTAGGTTATTGACATATTTTAACAACTATTTGCTAAAGGCTTTAGCTTTAGTTTCACTTCAATTTCAGCATTTCAACAACTGCCACGACCACGACCACGCCCACTTTCATCCTGTGGCATCCGCATATCTTTTTGGTATTAATTGAAACAAGTGCATAATGTCTTTATCATTATTTTGCCTTTTGTTTGTTTGGCTGTTTGCCGACATGTTTAAATGTCTGAGCGACATCAATATTTGTATCTTTGCAAATATTTGACATTTGGAATGTAAATAAGGTTATTTAAATTACGTTATAAAGGGCCCAAGATACTCTCATCGGAACTGACAGAAAACCAAAAAGAATTGCCATATCTGGTGAGGCATTGCCTCTTTGCAGAGCCCAAACAACTTGGAACTTTAGCTGGCTTAAGGGCAAGGACTTGACAAAAATATAAAAACAAAAACAAAACAAAAAAGGACAGTAGCATTATTGAAATTGAACCTTTTTAACTTACGCCGGACAACGAGAAAAGTTTGAAATTGAATTTGTCCGGATTAACCTTTTGCTTATATTAAACACATTCCGTACTTTCTTGTTGATTGTTTATTTATTTTATTTATTTATTTTCTTAACGGACAGCTAAACCATTTATATCTTAGTCTTATCAGCAATAAAAAAAAAATCCCTCATGCTTTAATGAATTGCTGAAATCAAGCTAGATTTTCTGGAAAAACACCAAATTAGCTATATTTGTAATCTATACGAAAAATCGAATGAAAATAAATGAATGAAAACAAATTAACAACGTTCAATGTGCAACATTAAAACTTGGTCAATTTCGAATTGAAAAACTCCACGAAAAGAGAGCAAAAAAAAAAAAACAAAAACTCCAATTGACAGCCCAAAAAACAAATGACACTTTGTTTCAGCAGACCGCCCCCCCTCCCTCCCCCCTTCCACCAACGATCTTCGCTTCGAAAAATGCAAATTTATTGGCATTTAATTTCAAAGAGAGGAAGAATAAAAAAAAGTGAAACAGAGACGAAAAAAAAAAAAAAAAAAAAATTAAAGCATTGCCCGCATTGAGTTACAGAAACACCCCACTCGAAAGAAGACAAGAATACAGACCCAGACCCCCATAATGTGCCCAAACTGTACAACAACAACAACAACAACAACAACAACAACACAATCAACAACAACAACAACAAAATCAACAACAACAACAAGAAGAAGAAGAGCAACAACAAATTCAGCATATAAACGAGCGCATAATGAGCTCCATAGAGCCTTCCGCAAAGCTTTAGATGGATAGATGGATGGATGGATGGATGGATGGATGAATGGATGAATGGATGCAGACAATGGCGAAACAAAGCAGCGGCGTGCAGAGTGAGCGAGAAAGAGATATATTGCTTGAAAATCGCATTAAATGCCTAAAAATAGTAGCTGGCAAAGAGTGCTCATATATATTAAACACGCCCAAGCACTACCAAAAATAAAAGCCACACCAGAGACCAGGAACAGGACGAAGACCAAGAAACGGAGATGAAGACCGGATACGAGTGCGGGTGCGGGTGCGGACTTGGGACCAGGAGGCCAGGGCCATAAGTAACAGCCCGTCGATGGGGCTGCCTTTTTTATGCTCTGCGCATATCAGGCAATTACTTTCCACTCAAATGTCAATTTAAATTGAAGTTTTATGCAAAAACCATGCTTGAAAGTTTGCGCCAGCTTTGCCAGCTACCAGCTACCATCTACCATTTACCATCTACCACATCCTTTGGAATCGCTCAAGAACAATACGCCGCCTGGCAACTCAATCTGACACAGCTACTTCCACTTCTCCTGCTCCTGCTCCAGCTCCAGCTTCAGCTTCAGCTTCTGCTCCTTGCTACTCATCGTCTTCTTTTTTATAGTCTAAATTTCAATCCCGCTTCATACGCTTGTTCATTTCCGGAACAGGCTACTCTCGCTCTCGCTCTGGCTCCGGCTCCGGCTTTGGCACCGGCAACGGCTCCGTCTCCGTCGGCGTCTCCGGCTTTTTGGGGTTGTGCCTGGTCGTGTTTGCGTTCAGCTTTTTATGTGTTAGATGCACATTTCGGAAATTAAGTTGAAATTTATTAGCACATCTTTGTCGTCGAATTACATGGATTGCTTTTTTCGCAGCTACAAAATCACTTGAGATTCCTTACAAGGAATTGAAAGAGGTTCCTTCGACTTAGAGATGTACCGCAGAATACATAAACAGTTAAAATCGGAAAAAATTAAATTAGCAACATTTCCGATATGAATATTATATAAATAATAAAAATTTATAATTTATTTTGAGTATAGTTTTATATTTTTTTAGAGATCTGTTTAGTAGATTATTAATTCAGTTCAATAAAAATCAGCTTGAATTTCGAAATGAACATTTAATAAATATCCAATTAAAATACATTTAGAATTTAATTATTTAGAATTTTTTTAATTTTATTTTTAAAATCTGCCTAATGAAGATATTGGAATATTAAATACTTGATATGTCAATTCAGTTTATAAATTCAATAACCAATAAATAACAATAATAAAATTAAATTTATAAACTAAATAATTTATATTTTCAATTTGTTATTATTTCAATTTAAAGATCTGATTAGTGGATAGTTTACAATATTAAATTATAAATAAATCTGTAAATGTTCATTTCACTGTTCAATAGACGCTAAATTTAATTTAATTACTATGCGTTTTTTCAAAACTATTTTCTAACGCTTTGATTTGAAGGTTTCTCTAATTGATCGATTGCCGAGTGTTAATTGATTGTGTTCTGTGCACTCAACCGATATGCTTGGTTCAATCAGACGTAGGGCACTTTTGGCGTTGTAAAATGTATCTGAAGAACCCTCAATGAGCATATATATATATACACTGATATTTATTTGCACACACTCTTCACACATGCACATGTGATAGTATATATGTGTGTGTGTGTGTGTCTGTGTGTGTGGGCACTCGATTTCCATTTGGTTGAGTGTTAGTGCCTCAATATTACACAATTTCGAATCGCATCAAGTCGTTAAAAGTTTCGATTACACAACGCGTTTTACAATTGCCATCAGGATGTGTGTGCCTGTGTGTGTGTGTGTGTGCGTGTGTGTGTGTGTGTGCGTGTGTGTGTATATGGAACTGGGCGGAACAGCGCGAATCCTTAGCACAAACAACGCCAGGGGCAGGGGAAGTAGGCAAGTCCTCTTTGTGTGTGTGCTAAAACAAATATTGAAAGTGGCATTAAAAAAAAAAAAACAAAAAACTTTTTCCAACGCTGATTTTATTGCCATGAATTTGCGCTCAAATGGCAAATCAATGTGTTTCCTTCTGCCAGTCAATTTTATGGTTGTATTGTTTCACATATCCTGTTCTAGTGGAATCAGCCCCAACCCATCCCATCCCATCCCCCTATCGACAACAATGTTGTACATATTGAATAGAACACTCTGCCAGACAATTGCTTGCATAAAGGGAAAAAAATAAATAAAATGAGTCTAATTTGGCTTGAAATTTCTAATATCGCTGCTTTTTTTTTCTTTAATAGTTATTGTCTTGATGTTAGCATATTAAAAAGTTGTTTGGAAATGCCATATTTATTGTAACGTTTGCGGATGCCGCTCAAAGAGGAAAACAAATATCAAATGCTGAAGGGAGGAAGAGAGGGAACGAATTTAAGGCGATTAGCCCCGACTTTTATTACGATATAAACTGTGGAATTATTTAGAGCATACTTTGAATATGTTATCGATAAATAGTAGTAAATAGCAAATAGTAGATTAATAGTTGTAGAAAATTAGAAAAGAGTCTGAGACTTCAAATTTGAAATATAATTTATAGTAAACCATTAACAGCTCAAGTTGTGTTTGATTATATCGATACACCAGTTGCGCGAATATTGATACAAATCGATTTCCGATAGCAATGAAATAATAACAATAAGAATACATATTTAATATTATATATACACATATACATATTTAATATATAACTTTAGTTGTTATTAATATATTAATTAATTAAAATTAGTCAAAAACTGAAAACATATCCAAAATTCAGGTCAAATACTGCTCGAAATGATCTTCGAGACACTGTATATATAATAATATTGATAATGCTTACAAATTGTATCCAGATCTGCTGAGAAAAATTAAGGAAAATTGCATTTTCATATAAAGCAATATTTTCTGATACATCTACACACACACACAGTGTTTGACTATCTAAAACGTGTATGATAGATAAGGACTCGGCTTCAGGATATATGCTAGACGAGCTCTCCCGACTCGAGCGTTCTAATTTGTCCTAGCTTCTTTTCAAATTAACGTGACGTCATCATTTTAAATACCAACGCCAACACTTTTAGCGAAACTCGCTGATGATATTTGATCAATTGAAGGCAGCAGCAAACTATGCATATAAAAAGGAATATTTCACAACACCCTTTTTAAGCGGTTCCTTTCGCAAGTGATTGCATTGATTTTTTCGATACTCACAAAGGAGGACGCCCCACTGCCACGCCCCCATTTTTGGACCACTCTTGGGGGCACCTGCAGAGCTTTTAACGGCCATCCCCTTTTCGCAGAATTTTGTTGCTGTTGCCTTTTGGTTTTATAGCAGCGTGTAATGTGATTTATAGCCTGTTTGGTCCTTAAAATAAATTCCTTTTAATGGTTTTTTATTGCCATCAGTAGTCGGCGTCAGCGTTAATGGTAATTAAACTATTGTAGCTGTCAGAGGTTAGACAGAGATGGAGAGAGAGTGAGAGAGAGAGAGAGAGAGAGAGGGGGGACTCGGGCAATAAATTCACAACAAGCAAAAAAAGGGGAAAGCAAATCTGGATCAGAGTTGGACAATGGTTCAGTTTGCCGAATGGGATTTTGCCACGTTGCAGTTTCAGTTGAGAGCCATAAAAAGGATTTGAATAGACCCGTGAGATACGGGGCAGAAATCAAAGGTGATATACGCCTGCACTTAGCATTTGAGATTGGGCTGCTCCAGCATTTGTTAATATGGATAAAAGTAATTTTCGCAGCATTTGTGAAAAATTGTTAGTTCATTGAGGGTCGTCCCTTTTCATACCCTGAACACGTTTAAAAATTTGAAAAGAGGGGGTAATGTGATTGTGGAAAAATAGGTATGTAACAAGCTGATGGAAGCATCTTCGACCATAATGACATATACATGATCAGCATCAGAAGTCGATTCCGTACAAGTTGATCTCAGAGACAACAAGAGCAAGGACTTCAAATTAGGAATATAAGTTTTCAATAACCATTCAAATTTAGTTCAATTTATTGGTAGCTGCACCCGTGACGCGTTTATCGATACTAATCGATTTCCGATAGCAATGAAAGTCACAATTTAAGCTAGAGACCTAAAATTAGGAATGAATGTCCTCAAAAGCCATTCGCTAATCAAGATAATTTAAATTTTTTTGCTAGCTGCACCCATTACGTGAATATCGATACTAATCGATGTCCGATAGCAATGAAAACCACAATTGTGAAGATATTTTCTTGAAATTAAACATTAAAACATTAAAATTTTATAAGAATTGGAGATTGTGTTAAACAAAACGAATTTTAATATTGAAAAAATTATACTTAAGAGAGTATCTCTTAGTCGAGCTCTCTCGACTGAAGCATTCTAACTGTTTTTGTTTTTTTTTTTTTTGGTTTTTAGTGTTGGAGCTATTTTTGTCACGTAGCCGAGGCAGAACCCTTCGGGCCAAACGAGAAAAGCCGCAATCGGATTGTGGAGCAGCAGAGCAGCTGCCAAATTGTTGTTGGCCAGCTCATTAAAGCCATATTACTCAGGTTTTAGCCTTGTGTAAGTCGCAGTGGGACAAATGCTTTTGGGATTATGATGTGTTGATGTAGAGCATCGTTGCGGCAATCTCTCGGCGTACCCTCGACACTGCCACCATTTAATAGCTGTGCCTTGTCCACATCTCTTCATCTCTTCATTTCTAATTTCTAATTTATGTGCGCTTCGCTTCCTTTTTTTTTTTTTTGTTGCTTTCTTATAAATATTTAACGATTCAAGTTTAGCGCCAAAGTGTTTACCATGTGACGTCTCCCCAGCTGTTTTGGGATGCTTGGTCACGGCGGGAGTTCTCCACATTTTCACAACAACAACAACAAAATGGAAGCAAGAAAAATTGCGTTCATGATAATTGCGGTTCTGCTTTTCCAGGCACCAGCTGCGTTTAATGGCTTTTCACAATTTAAGCAAGTCCCATTTTATTTTCGGTCTTTTTCCAAATCGTTTCTTTTCCTTCTTTTTTTTTGCCCACATTTGTTCTGGTTATTTTCCAATGCCTGCTTCTGCTCCTCCTTCGAATGTTGTACTGCAATAAATTGCTAATATAAATCGTCATTTTGTTAGCAATATTTTTATTTTAACTTTTTTTTTTTTGGTGTTTACTTTTTATTAAAATTTGAGGCCAGATTATTATTGACAATGGACTTGAATGGAGTTGGAGCTGGTCTCCAGGGGAGCGGTGTTCTGTTTCTTCCGGGCCTTTGCGAAGGTAAGGATGAAAAATAGATATGGTACTTAAAGTCAAGAAAAACGCAACAAAAAAGCTAACTTTAAATAAATATAAAATTGAGTTAAATGAATTCTCTTCTAGGCAAATGTATCTATCGATATCTCTATATTTATACAAACATTTTAAAGGTCATCTTTTTTTCTGGGAGTTCTACAGATATTCAAGTGTTTTTTTTTCTTGGCCCGAGCAGCAATCATTTGTTGGCCATTTGTACATTCAGTTGCTAGCTTGTTTATCATAGAGTGGACAAGGTCGAAATGCGTTAATTAAACAAAAATACAATCGAGAGTTTCAATTACGATCAAAGTTCTTCAGTCTTTTGATTGGACGCATATGGACGGCCAGCCGCACCTTTGCCCGCATCCACAGCTCAACAGTTCCAGGGCCAAAGCAGTCCAAACAACAAATCCAAAATAATGTTGTAATTTACAAAAAAAAAAAAAAAAATACAAAAATAAAAAGATATACAAAAAAAAGTATGTTTTTCTTACGATAAACAAAGAGGCGAAAAGCAAAATAAATAGTGAAAAATAACAAGTCATAAACATGATTTATATGCAAAGTGCGCGACGTGAGATTGTGGAGCCGAACGGACAGACGAACAGACAGACAGACAGACGGACAGACAGACAGACGGACAGACGAACGGACGGATGGACAGACGGACAGACAAGCGGTGCCAAGACCAGAGGTGCCAAGACCCAGCTGAGCGACCCAAGACACAGGCCCAATATTAGCGTCAATTTATGCGTGTTGACGGTTTGTACAAATGGCCCAAAGAGTCAAGCGCTACCCCCACCCCCGATCGGTGATCGTGCGCTAAAACAATGGGCCCACAATTGAACTACCAAACTACGCCAAAAACACTGTTTCTGGTTAAGCACGCACAGCCATCCAAGAGGGACGAGGCAATCAGGCAATCCTCGACCCTCGCACAGCGGGCGCACTCAAGACGTTGCTACCCCTGACCCTGCCCCTGCCACTGCCACTGCCCCTACCTACTCACTCCAGTCAGTCTCTCTTTGTTTGTCACACACACACACACACACAGAGACAAATGAAGAGTTGATGATGTTGACGATCATCATGAAGATCAACTCAATCAGAGGGGTTCTCTTTTTTTAGCCAAACAAAAAAGAAAAGGAAAGAAAAGAATGGAAAAAAACTGCCTGTCATGACAGCTCCGAGATACAAGTCTGAATCCCAGTCTGAGTGTGAGTCTGGGTTAGAGGGATATGGGTATGGTTATATATATTTATATATAGATATACATATATATATAAGTATGGGCAGCGTAGCCGGTTCTTTGAGCCGCTTGTTAGGCACAGATTGTGTGTGTTTTCTCTTTGTTTGTGTCGTGGGTCTGGGGCACGTCAGAAGGTTGCCACAATGGGTACACTTGTGCCTCTTGGCCCTGTGCCTGCGACTGGTTTCTTTTCCATCTTCTTCTTGTGCTCTTTGTGTGTGTTGTGTGCAATGAGCAATGATTAAATTAATTATGCCTGGCAGGTAGTGCCTAGAGATGCCACATTGATCCCTCTCGGTGTCCATAGAAAAGCAATGAGCGTATAGTAATCGGATGGCACAGTGTGCAAGGACCTGTGCACAAAAAAGGACATTTGATATTTTTGACACATTTCTGCCAGGCTCTTTTGGGACTTGTAAATTACAAAATACGATGATTGCACTCCATACGAATCCCAATCCCAATCCCAATCCCATTCCTCATTCCAAATCCCAAACTCTAGTCAGGGGCAGGCAGACTCAACAATTGAAGTGTAATTTATGACAACAATGGAATCGCTTGTTAGGGACTATTCCCAATCCACAGCCATGACAAATGCCCTGACTCTGTGTGCCTCCTGACGGTGCACATCTCGATCGGCGAGATAAGCCCTTGATCAGGTTGCCAAACAAACACTTGTTTGTGACCGACCCAAGCGAAAACCAATCTGTTCCTATCCTATCCGAACCGATCCGTTTACAATGGCTCCATTCTTCATTACTCTATTCCACTATTTATACCCTGTACCTGTTCAAAATGGGTAAGACTGGTATAAAAGTTGTCACAGGCAGAGGGAAACATCGTCGATGTAATTATGTCTCATGTAAAAGCGAAGTTTAGAGATTATGAGAACTGGAAACATAAAATTAATATATTTAGTTTAATCGATAACTTAATTCGCTTCTCGAATATCGATTAAAGTCATTTACGTATAGCAAGAAAACTCAGCATTTTATACACTTATCTTTCTACACGGCACAAAATACTGACCAACTCTAGAAATATTAAACCAGATCCTATCAAAAACACAGCATTTCAGTTTGAGGGTATCGCCAAGTAGAGCTCTCTCGACTAGAACATTCTTACTTGTTTTTTCCACATTTGGGGTTATATTTTAGGGTTTGCAACTCATTCAATACACAATCTCTAATTGAATGCAGTCAGACTATTCTCAACTGCATATCATCTCTAGGATTGCATTGGGTTTGCAGTGGTTTCCATTGATTGTCGAGTGCAGCCCAAGAAACTTCAAATAGACAAAAACAGGAAATGTGCAATGAAATTGGAGATGAGCAAATAACACAATTGTTCTCTGATTTGCAAGTGGACTTCGACTCTGTAATGTCAGTTGTAGTTAAGATCTGAACAGAGATCTATCATTAATCATCAGCAAATCAACATTTCCTGTTAATTCACTCAACGGCAAACAATGAGAGCAATTACATATCATTAAATCGGCTGATTGTCTGAGTATCTGATTTAGTTCATACAATACAAATTTTCATTTACTATATTTCTATATGTTGATTGATTGCTCAATTGTTTAGGTATCTGATTTTGTTCATAATTCATAATAGATATTTTAATTTACTATATTTCTAACTATTTCAGTTGATTGTTTATTTTCTACTCGATTGGTTATCTGTCTAATTTTATATGTACAAAATTTAACATTTATTTATTTGAATATATTTCTATATATTGTAAGTATTTTTATGATTGATTGTATACGTATCTAATTTTATATGTACACAATTTAACATTTATTTATTTCTATATATTGTAATCACTTTTCTGATTAATTGTTTACATATCTAATTTTATATGTAAAATATTTTGCATATATTTATTTAACATATTTATATATTTTGTAATGACTTTTCTGATTGATTGTTTATATATTATATATTTATGCTTGATTACTTGACTATCTGTTTTAGTCATATTTAATTTTAATTTCTATATATTTGAGTAATTTTTCTTTTTTAATCTTTTAAACTTTGTAATTGAACAACATTCGACCTTTATGAATAATTATTTCACTTCCCCAGAACGTGTTGAGTGGCATTCACAATTAGCCGCAATATTTGTAAACAAATTTCAAAATTTAATTTTACAACTGTCAGATGTGCAAAATGCAATTTTCCTGGCGCCAGAAATAGACACAAATAACTGAATAAAATGAATGCCACCCACTGCATTGTGGATACTTCCGTGGGCTGGCACCGAAATAACGAAAACGCAATGTGAAATGTTTAAAAATGCAAAAATAAAATGTAGTCATTTCAAAAGTGAAACCAAACAATTTCTGGAATTTCAATTATTATTATTGTTAAAAGTTCAACTTAAAATCGAAATGCTTAAAAACTTACAAAAGGTCTTTGATGTAGCAACATTCTAAGGCGAACTGCATCATTTTGACAAACTAAATCTATTTATTTCGTACATTTCTTTAAAATATTTTAAAATAGACTTTTGAACTAATTTTAATGACGGCAATCAATAAAATACTTTGTCGCTTTCTTTGATTTGACGACGCAAAATTTGTTGGACGGCGATGGGTAAACAAAATTTCACCGCTGGCGATCGAAATTGTGGTACTGAAATGAAAGCGTGCCCCGCCGTTGCCCGAGGTGGCAACAGGCTGCCCTAGCACCAGTTGTTGCCCCCTGCCCAATCCGTGGCGCCCCCAAAAACAATGGGCAAATTCAGCCAAATTACCGACAAATGAAAATGGTTTTAGTGCGATTTTCAATTGAAACACAAACTAAATTTTTTGCCTCTTGTTGCGCTCGCTGCTCGCCTCGTTATTTTTGTACTTAAATAAAGCGCAATTTCTGTTGTTTTTCTTTACGATTTTTTTTTCTTGTTTTTTTTTTGTAGTTTATCAGCAGTTGAAATTTAATAGATTTGGCACACTTTCGGTTAGCAGCAATGAAAAAATGTTAGTTCGACAAAACTATTTGAGATTTACATACATACAAATATAAGAAGTATCTATAGAGTCGAAGCACAGAGAATAAAACATGAATTAAAAATATACACGTAAACAAATAAACAAGTTACAATTTATTGTAATGTTTAAGTTGATAATCCATAATCGCTTAGTTATAAATAGTTATTTTGTGGACCAACCTTTTTTCACTTGTGTATTTCGAGCTTGGGAGCAAAACAAATTTTGCATAAATAAATAAAATTGAAAAAAAAAGGAAAAAATAACAAAACCGAATTTACGAAAATAACAAAAGCACATTTGGTTTTTAGAAAATAAACAACACGATATGAATGAGCAAATGAATCAATGAATGAATGAGCAGAAGAAGCAAACGAATTCAAAATGCGTAGCAAATAATGAAAATCCAAAAATAAAAACGTAACTATAACAAAGTACAACATCTGCATATACATAGATACATATATAGATAGATCTATAGATCTTAGTTATCAATCGATATTTTAAAAAAGATATAGATCTGTATATATATCGATTTTAAGATATCTACAGGTATTTAAAATAAGCTACAAAACTATATTTTTTCCCGATTTCCTGATTAGTTTTGAAAATATTGCACGAAATTTGATGATCTTAAATAAAGAACTAAAACTAAATTAAGTCTACACTTTTTGCATATTTAAAATAACTTTTTGGGAAACTTTACCATGTACATGCCAAGCAAACCAGTTTTTTGATATTCTATATAAAAAGGTATTCCTAAATCAAACAACTATTTTTCGAATATGATAACTGGCGCCTATATAATGGCCTACTTTATTGGGTGTTTCGCCTTAAGCAAAAATCTAGAAACTTAAATGTGGCCAATTAAATGGCAACAAAGCTCAAATGCAAATGAATCGACACCAAAAAAAAAAAACAAACACATTATAAATTCATGCATATGAAATAAAATACAATTTATGATATGACAAATACGAGTATTGTACAATCTTGTTATGAATGCCTTAGGAACTAAGTGGACTGAATTTGCAAATCGCCATGGCGTGATTAGAAAGGGGTGTGTGTGCGGGTGTGTGTGCGGGTGTGTGTTGTGCTGTGTCTGCTGTTAAGCTGTAGCGACGTTGAAAGCGATTTTGAAATCGTCTTCAAACCGAACTGGGCGAAAATTCAAATGCAAGCCGCGTGTTCATCGCGTTTTGTTTACAAATAGAACCCCAACCAGATGGGCTGGGTTGATGGTGAGTGAGCGGGCGGAGAGCGGGGTGGGGTACCCATAGACCCACTGACAGTGGCATATAACTATATGTGTATGTGTGTGTGTATGCCTACGAGTAAATGGGATTATTCATTATACGCTTTTCGGTGTTAAGTATAACAATTTGAACATTAACTTTGCTACGCTTACAAAATTACATGATTGTTAAAAAAATAAAATATAAAATAAATATGTAATATCAAAATAATTATATAAGAATTATAGATAATTGAATTAAAATTAAACTGGTTTAGTGTAACATTTTGTGATTTTATTAACTTAAAGATCTGCTGATCTTTTATATTGGCAACACTCCTATTTCAAATTTATCCAATCTCTGTCACAATTAACAAAATTGTTTTCCTTGTTTACTTAAATCATTTCGCCCTCTGACCTTTGTTAGAGTATTTGTTAGTCGCATGACAAGTTAGCTGTCTGAGTCTGGTTGCTTTTAAGCTCGTGTATGCATATTAGATGAAATTATAAACAAAACATAAAGCGACGCAATATGCTCTGCCGCTATATTCGTCACGCCCGGCATAGAGCCGAAAGGGGACAAAGTGTGGAATGAGTTGTATGGGTTACGAGCAGAGCGAAAGAGAAAGAGAGAGGGGCAGCAGCCTGTCACTTATCGCTGTTCGTTTTCGTCTTGCAAACGAACGGATCGCGCTTAGCTGCTCAGTCACAGTTTCAGTCTATTCTGCGTCTGCTTCTGCTGCTGCTGCTTCTGCTCATTTGTTGTTATGCCCAAAGCTGGGGGTCGACCTATTCAATATGCTGACACACGCGCCAACACCTCCTACGCGCTGGCAGCGCAGTCGGCTGTCCGTTGTCCGCTGTCCGCAGCCCACTCTATGAGTGCTCGTCCATTGTTTTCGCGCATCGCAGCGATCCGTTAAAGCTTCGCCAAAGCTTCACATACATACAAATAAATACATATGGATGTGTGGACGTATGTATTACTTGCGGCAGCCAACAAAGCTTTACATCATGACAGCCGCAAGCACTCGCTCGACGCATGATACAACAACCAACAACTACAATTTAAATGAATTGCGAATGACAATTGGGAAGGGGAATGGGGAAGGGATAGCAATGGAAATGCGAATTGGTGCTTGGCAGCAACAACGTCAGTCACTCAAATAATGCGATTGGTTTGTAATGCCAACTTGATATAGAATGGGGAGTCTCAGTTCAATACATTTATCTACACACAATTGCGAAAAAGAAAAAATAAAAAATAATTAATAATTAATAATGACAGCACTCACGCAAGAAATCCTTAATTATTAAAAATAAATAAATAAATTTAGAGGTGATTACGTGGTAACTCGTAGTCTATATACAGGTTGTAGAACAACTTAAAACTGTCATACGATTTGTTAAACACATTCAACACACTGTGGTTGCTGCTTGCCAAACTAATTTGCATTTAAATACCCGCACACCCAGCAGCAGAGCCAACTTATCAAATGCCCAGCTGCATGTTGCTGGGACTGAGATGATCGAATTGTAATTAAGCAAGCAAAAGCTTTTGTCCAACTGGGTCATTTTTCTTTCCAGCAACGCATAAGCGAATAAGCATAAGCCTCCTTTTATCTTAGCACTTACAGCATCTGTCTTTCACCCTCTCTCTCTCTCTCTCCCCCTACACTATCTTTGTGCTCGTGTTGTGTTGTTGCTGTGTTTCTGTTATAATTATTATTATTGCTGTTGTTGTTGCTGCCGGTGATGTCACAAGAATAACAACAAATAGTTTCATTTTGCTTTTGCCTCACGTTCACATCGAGGCGTATGTTAATTTTGTATTTCTTATTTTAATTTTTTTATTTTTTATTTCTGTTGCTTGATGCTTGCATCAAAAAAATAACAATAATAATAATTTGGCTGTTGAGAATTTAAATACAAACATCGAGACAATTAATTCGTATGCCATGTTTGGCGCCTGTTTTGTAAACCAGCTTTTGGATTAACTAAACAAACAGTCGAGTTCATTGTTATTGTCTCTGTTGTTGCTGTGGTTGTTGTATGTTGTTGGAGCTCTTGGGAACAGTTTTGGGTTCATAGACAATGACAAACGTTGCTTGTTAGTTAATTAGCTACATGCGCCAATCGATTTTCGAAAGACAAAAAACTCTTCACAAACTGAACTAAAAGTGAAACTATCTGAAATCTGAGATTTAATAATTATATTTATGTGTGTGCTTCTGTGTATATTTAACAATAGTTTTCTTTACACGAAAACGTATTCAACAAGAAAACGTCTCATGGTTTAATGGAAAACTTGCATTTGATATTTGGGTTGATTGGGATTTTATTGGTTTTCCGAATCCTTGCAATAAATGTTAGACAATTTCACATTTGATTACTCAAGATATATTCCTTTATTTTATTTTTATTGCTTTCGTTTTAAATTTTGAATTTAAAGATTTTATTTATTTAACGAACTATGCTCTGTTTATAAATAAATATACACATTTATAGAAAAATAAATATATGTATTTAAATTAGCTGGGTTTTTCTTTTGTTAAGCTGTAAGCTGCTTTTAGTAGCTGAAGTTACATAATAATATTTATTCTTATAGCTCATATTTTAGTACTTTATGAAAAAGGCAACGAATAAATATTTTATTTTTGAGGAACAAGCGCAATTATTATTTGAATTGTTGTAATTAATTCCATGAAAACATGTTCAACACGAAATCCATGCAGATATTTTTGATAATTCAGTTATTCCTATGGATACAAAAGTCAACAAATAAATATTTCATTTATAAGAGGTAAGAAACCCAATTATTTTTTGAGCTGTTTCCTGACTTAATTGCCTCTCATTCAACGATTTGCCTAGCTGTGAGTGTGTGTGTGTGTGTATGTGTGTGTGTTTATTGCACATTGATTTGGAGGCGATGCCCCGAAAGATTTGGTCAGCGGATGTGATATGTTCGCCTCAAGAAGCCAGCCGTCATCGAGTGCGTCAATAGAACTTATTAGGAGAGTGGGGAGGGGGTGGTATGGTGGTAGCTAGTGGTGGGGTAGTTGGTAAAAGGTCGGGGAGGTGTTGCCAATCATTCATAACGTATGACTTTGTTTACGCCTGATAAAAATGAAGGCAATTTGTGTTGTTATTTTGGCTGTGAATTTTTAGAATAGAATGATATCTATTGAAACAAGAATTAGGCCATGATAAAAACGCTTTCGCCTGTTTGTTTATAATTGTTTATACAATTTGCAGAGCGAAAACAATTTTTTTCTTTTTTTTTTTGGTTTAGATAACGCACAATCTATTTGCAACAGTGTAGGGCAGCTGCGGGGCGGGCCGTCTTGTTTTTAGGGCAACCTTCAAAATGGTTCACAAACATCCCGGTGCGCAGACACACACACATACACTTACACATACACACACACACACATATGTGCGTTTATGTGCGTGTATTTGTTTGGTGCTTACATTTTGCAATTAGATTAGAAGCCCCCAGAAGAGACGAGGCCATAAAACATGAAACTGAAAAACAAGAAACAAACAAAAACATTAAATGGCGATTAAAAGTAATTTAGATAAAAAGACTCAAAGCAAATAGACAGCCAACAATAACAACAACAACAACAGCAGCCACAACAACACACGTGCATGTACGTTAAGCAAGAAGAAGAAGAAGCACACACACACACACACACACTTAATGGATGTGGCTGTGCTCTATAATTGAAATTGGGCATCACGATTTTATTATGTCATCAGACATCGTCGTGAAGCATGTCTGAGGCTTGCTGCTAAAGAAAAGAAGAGAAATAAATTATAAATAAACAAATTTAATTTTCAATTTAATTAGCTTTATTATTATTATATAATTATAATTTAGATATAAATATTACTTTTTATTTATTCATTATCAGATTGTTGGCACAAAATCAATCAAACTAATTTTGAATTCGAATGCTCAACTTCGTTAAGCTTTCTGTCAATCTTCTAAAACGTTATAATATGATAATAATATTCATAATGAATTTTTAATGAATTAATTAATTAATTTGATAATTTCAGCTCAAACAGAAATTGATGTCAAACAATCAATTTATCAAATTTTCATTGGAATTCTGTCAATCTGTATATGATTTGTATACTTCTTTTAATTTTATTTATTGTACTTAATATTCAAATTAATTTTTTTAGTTGTAATCTTTTTCAATCTGTGATATATTTTTCTATATTCTTTTTTTCTTTTATATTTTTTCATATTTCTTTAATATTTATATTTATTTGTATTTGTTGATTATTATTTTTAAATATCTAGAAAAATACTATTTTCGTATAAGAGGATGGCATTAAGAAGAGAGCATAAAAACTTTGTTCTGTTGCAAGTAGAACAGTTTTATTGACCTGTTTGCAAGTAGTTAACTATCTCTTGCCAGAGGAGAAACCGTATTGGAAACGGGAGCCATGGTGACTTGCTCCTCGCTCCACACTTATCTCGGGGCGCCAGTAAAAGCGACGCCAGCGACGCGCTTAGCTGATTTAGTTAATTGCATTGTTTTTCAATTAAAGTTCGTTTTAATTGAGCAAACAAACATAACAAACCAACTGGGAAGGCATCGGGAGACCGACTAGTCGACCGAATCATACTCTGTCTTCCATATTTTTTAACCTATCTCGAATTTTGAAAACTACTTGAGATGTGTGTAAATTCTGTACTATATCCTTTTATACTTTTCAACAGGGATATACATTAATATGAATAATCAGACATATTAAAATTTGTTTTTATAATTGATCTTATTTTTTATACCAAAATCCAATATCCAATTACATAAAGTATATTTGTAAGTATTCTTGATCAGCACAATAATAATCATATTTAGATTTGGATTTATTATAAAGTTCTTATAATTTACAAATTCTCATTTTGACTGAAATGTCCGATGTCTTTAAATAGTATGTGATCAATTTAGTCATGATTGATATAATTTAAACTAAGTCAGTATTCATCATACAGATCCAACTTTATTCTCTTATAAACTTGATACTCTATTTATCGCTGACTATGTTTACAGGGTATTAAGAGGTAGAAAATAAAACAAGATCCCAACCGCTTGGCGATAAGATTAATCCCAGGCAGACAATGCAAACAAACAGCAAGCGGAGCCAAAACAACCAAGTCGAATCCGATTCCGAACCAGAGTCCCAGATACAAATCCCGAGCTGAAACTGAACAGTTTGCACTTTGATAAGCGCAATGTGAAAATAGGTACAAATATTTATGCAGCTATATTTATTGCTATCTGCATTTGTATCTTTTAGTCCATCTGCACATATTTACAACTGTCCAAATGTATTAATCGAAATACTTAATCTCTGCTGCGGCTTACTTGGGTGTTACCTAGGTTATTCAAATGGGCATTAGCCTCTTAAAAGATACTCAAGCTAACAGTTCAGATAGTCTTGGATTTGCTTCTTTTTTTTAAGATACTAAGATACTCAAAGATTATTATTATAATTATAATAATATATAGTTTCCAAATTTCTCATATTTCAGCGAATTCAGCTCATTTAATTCCTTACTTGATTGATTGAAGATACAAATCTATTTTATCAATCAATTAAGATACTTAGATATTATAATATATATAGTTATACCAAAATTTCTCACATTTCAGCGAATTCAGCTTATTTAATTCCTTACTCGATTGATTGATGATGAAAATCGATTTTTATATAATTCTATTTTATCCTTCAATTCCTTAAATTTTCCTTACTTGTTTCAAAATGATTGAAACAATCTCTCATTTCCTTGTTCTTTGCTGTATTTTCATTAAGTTCAGCTAACTTTTCCAGAATTTCCTGATTTCTGTATTTTTCCATTCGATTTCATAATTCGCAATTTTATCTCTCCATTTACATATGCTGTTGATCAGCAGAATATAGCGATATATAGTTAGTTATATATGCATATATAGAGTAAAATATTTGAGCATTGTTTGAAAGCGCAGAACTTGGGCGACACAAAGTGGCCACTTGGCTAAATGTGGATGCCACTAACTTGGCCTTCTGGGTACGTATCTATGGTAATTCAATGTGAATACGAATGTGAGTGTGAGTGTATTTGTGAGTGCTTTTGGTTTTTGCCTGTGCTGCTTCTGCTGCGTCGGTCTGTTGTCGGTTGTTTGTTTATGCAATTGCCGAGGTGAGCTGGATTCGATTCGATTGGATTGGATTGGATTCGATTGGATACTACTCGAAGGCGGAACGGAGAGCCAAGTCTTGCTATAATAACAATAAAAGTGGCCACCAATTCGAAATCAATTAACGTTGAGTGCTACTGGGCATGACAAGAGCGTCAATATTTACACTAAATAATGACGGACCAAATAAACACAAAGACCGAGTGAGAAAGACAGGCCCAGAGCCAAAGAAAAGCCCTTGGAAAACCAAAACACGCCTACAGGTTTTTTTTTCTATTTTTTTCTTGTTGCTTTTACTACTATTCCACTTATTTGACACACTCTGCCACAAAAAGTGACAATGACATAAGCAAATTTATGAAACGAGTTAAGTCATTGACAGACTCTAAGCAGAAGTTAAAGCCATATTCTAAGCACAAACAGTTATTGGTATTGACCAACTGATTTGGTGATAAGTAAATTTTAATTGTAATTTACAATCTTTTGCTAGTTTGGTATTCATGGAGACATTCATATTGAATCGATTTGCATTTGCTGCATGCAACAGCAACAACAAATTTCGAATTCAAGTGGCAATTCATTCATTCGGGATTAGTTTGGAACGTTTGCCGCACGTTTTCGGCCATAAATTTTCTCAAGCAAAACGACAACGTAAAACTGTAGTTTTTGGCCAAAAAGGAAACGAGAAGTTGAATTATAGTCTACCTGAGCGACTGGCAATGGTTCTGGCAACTGCAGACTGTCCTCGTTGTCCTGCTTATCCTGGTTGTCTCTGCCACCAACTACCCTGAAATTCATTCATAAATTTTGTGGCAGCGCTTTAAGTCTGTCTGTCTGTCTGCCTGACACTCGTTTGGGCCATAAAAATGTCGCAACATTTTATGGCAAAGGACGCGGCCCAGGACGAAGGACACAGGACGAAGGACACTTCCGGCATTAACGACTCTCGCTTGCATCTAACTGCAACTACTTAAGAATCTGCAAGACACATTTGCATTTGGCTGGCGGCATTCTTTGGGATACTGCAAATTAGCCAGCGTACTTAAAGCGTATTTATGACTTAAGCAGAAACGCATTCCCAGCCGAATATATATATATATATATATACATATATACATATATACAGTTAGCATTGTTATGGAACTAAGAAAGGGTCAAAAGAGCTGAACTAAGAAATACTCCGCACTCAGCTGTTAAATTGCTTTCAAATAGCAGTTGCATCAATATGAAATTAAATTTTGATTCACATATAATCTATATAAAATAAATAAATAAAATAATAATTATTATATAAATATATGTTTTTTATTAGGCTCAAGAAAGTCTCGCACGTTTGAAATAACTGCGAAGTATATAAAAATTGTATCTTGAAGTGGTCTAAAAGTAAATGAAATTTTATTCATAAACCCATATCTAAAATCACCATTTTGAATAAATATATATATTTATGAATTCATTATTCATTAGTATCACTTATGTCTATTCAAATTCAAAGAGTAAAATACAAAATAGTTATTTTATTTTTATTTATATTTTAATTTTGCTGCTAATTATATGTTTAATGTTATTGCATTTAATAATGTAATTTGTTTCATTTTATATATTTTTTATTTAAATTGAAAACTAGTTTTCCTTATGGCTTTTTGCATTAACATTAGCCAGCTATTTAGGCTATTCCAACTATTCATGTGAATAAAACAGTTTATGCAGATTTGCATCAGTTGCAACAAAATTGATTTACATATCAAATAATTTCTCTCTTTTGGTTTTCATTATGGAATTGTTCAATTTCCACATTTCATTTTGTGTGGCGCAGCTTATTGCGTATTTATGAATTTTAGCTGCTGTTGCACAGATGCACAGTTGCACAGTTGCAGTTGCATTTGTCAGATATTTTTCATATTTTCGACATGTAAATTGTTTGCCGCACAACAAAATCTGCAAAATTGAATCATTTCACGCTGACAGCTAAATATGAAATCACAAATGGAATTACAAAAGCAGGCAACACACGCCCCTTGCAACCAGCCCTTGCCCCTTAGCGTTGCTGCCAAAACGGATACATGGCCAAATTGAATTGTGTCCCGTTCTCCTACCTTTTCTCCCCACTCCCCCACCCTCTCTCAACCGCTCCTCTGGCCATCTGTCAGTGAGATCTTGAGGTGAAAATGCAATTATTTATTAGCAACTCAAAAAAATGAATAAAAACCCCCCCATGTCCCGGCACCCTCCACCCTTGGCAGGGCCACCCAAATCCATCCTTGTACACAACAACAACAACGACGACGACGAGGACGAGGACGGCAAACGCAATCAAAACATGACGCACACACGCCAACTCCAGCTCCAGGAGCGTGGGGCACGCGGTGAGTTGGAGGCCCAACTGACAGGGGCACGTATGTAGAATTAGTTTACGAATTGCTGCAGGATACGTGGCGCAACATTTTACAGCAAACAATTTCCCAATGCGCAGCAACCCCTCCCCCATGACAACAAGACGCTGTCAGTTGCACGGTGGCACAAATGGCCAAAACAGCCAACAAACTTGCAACTGCCGCAGGCGTGCTGCCCAAATAAAAAACTTCAAATTGTTGTTGAGAGAAAACTGTTCCGAAACTAGTCTCAATTTGACAGAAGTCAATTAAGCAATTTATCAAATTACAGTTCTAGTCGGGAGAGCTCGACTAAAAGATACTCTCTAAACTGCTTGATGATGTCAGTTTTTTGCAAATTAAATTATTTTTTTGCCTACAAATCGATCTCTTCTAATGAAATTTGCACAATTGATCAATGATATATCTGCGTATATTGAGTGTTATTTGAAAGAATATATCTTAAGATTTGAAATCGATTTGTATCGATATTCGCAAAATGTGAGCATTTATCGATCAAATAAAATAAACTTGATCTACTTATGATATTCAAATTTAAAGTCTGAATCTCCTATAGTCTCTGAAATCGGCTTTTTTATTATTAAATACCAAAGTGAATATAATAATATATGTGATATAGATATGGAATAGAATATTCTATAAGATACTAAATGCGGCTGGGGCTGTGGAGAATACTATATTTATATTTATATATATATTATCTAATATTTTACTATAATTTTACATAATATAAAAAATGTACTTCAACAGCAAAAAATGGAACCCGAACAAATGTTTTTCATTATTGATTATTATTGATTAAATCTTTTATAATATTTATATATATTCTTTTTCCTTAAATATTTGTCGTTTATTTTTAAGTAGAAAAACTTCTGCAATTAAAAACTTGTGGTTTGGCATTAGAAAAAGTTCCACTGTCGTCAGAGCTCCGAGGACATAGGCAGACCTAGTCATAGACATAGACATACCAGATAACCACCCACACTCAAAAAAACGAAGGGGAAGAAGGAGTAGCCTGTTGTGTGGCAGCTGGGGGAATTGGAATTGGCTTCAGCTATGGCTATGACTATGGCTATAACTACGGCTATGACTATGGCTATGACTATGGCTACGTCTGCGTTTATTTGGAGCCGGGTTTCGTGGTTTGAGGCCTGGGCTGAGTTCTGTTGGAGTGAGCAATTTGTAGCACATGTAACGCAAAGGCATTTGCCAACAAGCGATGCAACCTGAAAGGAGCAAGGCACACACACAACACACACACACAACACACACACACAACACACACACAACACACACACAACAAACAGACATATTTTTGGAAGCTCTATTAAGCGAACCCCAAACAACGCACAAAAGTTGCAGGGTTTTGGGCTGGTGTGAACTTTAAAAAGAAAACTTGGGCAGGCGAGTGTCTGTGTGTGTGTGTGGGTGTGTGTGTGTGTGGGTGTGTGTGTGGGTGTGTGATTATGTGTGTGTTGATTTTTGAAATGAATATGCATGGGCGTTTGCGCAGGTTGCCGGAAAAACTCTTGGCAAAAGTAAATTTAAAAGTTTTTCAAGCGCCGCTGTCTGTCTGTCTGTCTCTTTGTCATTCTGTCCGTCTGTCTGTCCGTCTGTCTGTCGCTCACGCTGTTTGTCTGTCGGCTTGGAAGATATGAGTAGCGCGCACTTTTGGACAAGTTTTCTAGTTTTTCGGAAACGTGAAGCACGTGGCAAAGGCAAAAGATTCTCTCGCAATACTACAAAATGTGCGATAATTCACATAAGCAGTCTTATCACATGTGTGTGTGTGTGCGACTGTGTGTATGTGTGTGTGTTTTATGAAATGATGTTGTGCTCGAAGGTGTGTGTATGTGTGTGTGTGTGTGCTTATGGCCTTCCTGCGGAAAGAAAGTGCCACCCCAAGCATTTAGGCATCGTGCAAAGTTTTCACTGGCTCACGTTCCACTTGAAAGCAATTAGCACACCCACGGAAAAATGTTAGTATCACAGCAAATACAGGGTGCTCTTGTCGCAGGCTTAATTTTCTAAGTGTGCTTTCAATTCTAGTTTTTTTATTCATTACCTTCCAATGAGGATTTGCAGTGCCCACAAATCAGTCACTTGCTTTAAGCCCAAACAAATCTGTTTTTTATTGCTTTTTCATTCAGCTATTAAAACAAGAAAATAAATTCAATTTTTTAAATATTATTTTATTAAAAATAATAAGTTATTGAGAGTATTTCTGGAGTTTTTGATGCTACAGCTCTCATTAAATGCCTGCCCCAAGTTTGGGTATTTTAAGGAATCGCAATCTTTACTAACATTTTCTCACGCGAGCATCGGAAAACCATTTAAATAACGCTTCATCATCTCGCACACACACTAGCACACACACACACACACACACACACACACACACCGAAAGCCAAACTTTTACACGGTTTTAGCTAGTGCTTTCCTCCGCTGTCTGCTCCCCCTCCCTCCCCATGTTGCTTTGGTGTTTCGCGTCTCCTTCGGTTTTGCTGCGGAGGCTGGCTTTGATAAATGCACAGAGCATAAAAGTTTCGGGGGCAAAACTACTTTTGGGGTTTTTAGGCAAATTCTCGCCTAGAACTAAAAACGTAGCCAACTACTTTCCACTTACCTGGCAGACTGCCATGCCCCAACCACCCTCCCCCCTGCCACCTCTCCAACGCTTGAGCTGCTGCTCAGCTAGAGCAAAACCCAGGCGCCACCTGCCCCGTGGCAGCGCCACAAATCGCTGGAGCCATTAGAGCTTTGGCAAAAAAGAGGAGCAAAAAATGCGGCTAAATGCGATGTGAATTATTTAAGGCACGTGTGTTGTGCAGAATGCGGCAAATTCGACAGTGAAATGCATTTATTATTGAAGATACTGCGACTACTATTTGTAACCCCCTCCCCCCTCCCCAACCCCCCACAAACACCCAACCACAGATGCCATTAAGTTGAAGCTGTAGCGGATCGTGTGGAATCCTTCGTCTGACAAGCGAACCAATTATGTGTGCCTGATGAGTGCCTAAGTGGAGCTAAAGCAGCCCCTTCTTCTTGAGCGGTGGGCGGTTTTATTTTGATAAACGCTTTACAGTTTGAAAAGTTTTAGGGCTTTGTGTGTGTGGGTGTGTGTGTGTGTGGCACGTGATTGGAATTGCGCGTGCCAACTAAAAACTCGACTCGAACTCAAACCACAAAAGTGGAAATTTTACACGAGTTACGACTCGCCGTGAAAGGTGAGTGGAATGTGCAACACACACACACACACACACACACACACACACACACCCACACTCGAGTGGGTGGTACGTAGCCAAATCCAAGAAGGGGGGCTTGGGCTTGTGGCAAGGTGACAGGCGAAACATGTTTCTGATTTTGGCAATCGACAAATGTTGCGCACATCGCGCGCCAAATTAGCATAAATTTATTTATGCCAAACGCATTCCAAGAATCGTTTGCGCCTCTATTTCGCCAGGGTGAGATTTAAGGGGCGTGTTGGTCCTGTCAAATCTATGTTTAAGGATATAGACAAATCAAGCTTAACAAATATATACAAATTTAAGAATTAACTTAAAAATTATTGAAGAATTATTTACGAATAAAATTCTTAAACTGTATCTCAGATAAAGAAAGCGATTTCTTCTTTCTTCTCTTTTCTTTACGAATTCCAACTTTTATAAATGCCATTAAATTCTTATAATATAATTTTTAATTTCTTTACAATTTCTTACTCATAACTAAAATATAAACAAAAGAAAATTCGCGTTTTGCTTGACCCATTTTCTCTTTGGAAAGCGCTTCCTTCTTTTTTCATTCTCATCTGCCCTTCAACAATTTCTACTTTTATTTCCTAAATTATAAATTTGCATATCTTTTAAATCTTTTAATGGCTAAAATATTAAAAAAAATTGGCGATTTGCTTGACGCATTTGCTTGCTGGAATGCACCCCATTTAAAAGTGGCAGCTTGTTTATTTTATGAAATGTTTATTTGTTTGCAAAGTGGAAAATTGGAAATACAAATTGGATTGTAATGTAGTTAGTTTTACATCTGGCGATATTTATACGTATATATATATATATATGTAGACCTAAATTGTCTCTGTCTCTCTCTCTCTCTCGCTTTCTGTTTCGCTCTCTCCACTCGCTTTTGCTCGATTGCAGTCGACTCAGTCTTGGTTCAGTTTGCTGCTGGCTCCCCGCTGCCATGCACATGGAGAATCATCTCGAAGGGATCCCATTCCAGATCCGATTCGTGCTTAACACGTCGCCTGCCTCCCAATCCCAACTGCTGATGGTGATGATGATGATGATGATGATGTGGATGATGGGCATGCGGATGATGATGTGGCGGATGCATGGCCAATGTTGAATGTGCAACGTGATGCGCCAACTGATGCTGCACCAGTCCAATCGGCATATCCTGTGCATGCTCCGCCAAACCGGGCGGACGATAAATCTGCAAATGTTGCGACTGCTGCTGATGCTGATGATGATGTTGCTGCTGCTGTTGCTGATGATGATGATGATGTTGCTGCTGTTGCTGCAGTTGCTGCTGCTGCTGCTGCTCGTTGACCATCTCCTGGATGTGTTCGCGGGTCTGCTCGCGTTCGTCCACCTTGCGCAGCAGCATGTCACGCATGAAGGACATCCGCTCAAAGTGCTCCCAGTTGGAGCAGAATCCTTGCTGCGCGTACTGCGAATGCCGCTCCTTCTGCAACTCGTCCACGTAGCGCTGCTTGATGATCGACCAGCGTGTCTGCATCAGGGCTGCAAGGTAATATTGCATGAACTAGTAGCATATACCGATTGTACCTATACAAATGCTATATCATAATGTAGCTGAAAGATTACTTTGCATAACAATAGTCGGGTGGGATAAATCTCTTTCAATACAGAACGAAACAGTTATTGTTTCTCAATTCCCCAATAAATACTTAACTTAAACTCAAACTAAACTCACTTGGCGTTAGTCCCATTTCGACGGCGGCTTCCTTCCAAACGGCGGAGGTGCGACTCTGACCCTGTCCCTGACCCTTCTCGGAGCGCTGCCGCCCCGCCCACAAGGAGGGTCGCGCTTTGATGGCATCGATGATGCGTCCACGCATGCTGTTGTGTAACGAACTGGGCCGGCCCAGTTTGCGGACGGTGGGCGTCGTCGTTGCCTCCACGGTGCAAGCAGCCGGCGGCACCAGTCCAGTGAAGGCCGTATAACTCAATCCATGCGACGCCGTCGACTCAATCAGATGTGGTAACTGCTGTGTTGCGGTGGCCTGAGTGACAACTGGCCTCGTTGGAGTAGCGTTTGGAGTTGGAGTCGGAATGGGCGTGGCTTGCAGCCAGTTGAAGCTGCCACTGGGACGACCACGTCCATGGCTGGCACTTGGTAGCGGTGGCGCGGGTGGCGAGGAAGATTCGCTGGTTGCTGGACTAGTTGCGGCCACAGAGTTGTCCGAGGTGCTGCCACTGGACTGGGCACCAACGATCTTGGCAACGGTTATGTTGTACATGAAGGACATGGGCTCAAAATGCTCCCACTTCGTGTTGAAGCGCTCCTTGTGCAGGATCTGGCGATGCACCAGATTGTGGTAGTGGTACTTCATTTGACTCCAAATCGACTGTAATTTAACTGCCAACAACGAAAATATATTGTAAAATATACAAAATATTTTTATAAATATAAAAAGATATTTGTATTGTTATTATTTTTTTAAATTTAATTTAATCTTTTTTCTAGGTTTTGTATTAATTTGTTTGTGTTTCGACTAACATTAATTGGCATTAAGTAAATTGGAAATCAGTTAATTTAAAATACTTCACTGCGCTTTTATCTTGTTGTATTAAATATCCCATTCAGCAAAAAGGGAAATTATCAATCTTGCTGCCTATGCAAATAGGCAAATACAAATACAAATGCCCTGAATATGAAAGCCCAACAACCTATGAACTGACGTGTATGCATCTATTTTTAAACAAAACACACGCACACATACACACATGCGCGTACACACAGGAAAAGAGGGGGAGAGCAAAACTTAGAAAGAGAGTAAGAGAGCGAGCAGCAACAAGCGACACAATGCAAAACAAAAAGAAAAGAAAAAACGATGCCGGCTGCCAGGCTTAGCTTTTGCAGCGAACCCCGCTAGAAACTTGACTAAGCACACACATAGAGAGTGAGAGAGAGATACACAGAGAGGGTGATGGCTATCTCAGTTGCACTCACCTGTAGGCACATGACCGCCAAACTGTTCGGCGATCTCGTTCCACATGGGTGAGGTGACGCTGCGACACAAATGCAGCTTATTATTGGAATCCCAAATCTCTGGATATTTCTTGATGGCCTTCAGCAGCTGGGCGCGATTCACGAACGGATCCTCCTTGGGCATGGCGATGGGCGATGGAATGAGGATGAGGAATATGGAATTGGAATTGGAATACTATGGAACTGGAAGCGATAGCGACGGAGACGGAGGCAGAGGCGTCGACAGCAGCAGCGGACGCGGAGCACAACTGCGTCCTTTGACATCAATTATCGGCGAATAACTGAAAGTAGAGTTTGCAAAATATGCGAATTGAAAATGAAAAGGCAAAAGCGATTGAGGAAAATAGAGAAAACGATGACGACGTCGGGGCAACGACGACGCCAGCGACGACGACGGCGACGCTTATTATTGTTGTTGCTGTTGTTGTTGGGGCGCAGCGATGCCGAGAGATTGGAAAGCAGCGGCAAAAAACGGCGAAAGCGCACACGAGATGAGATACACAAAATGCAAGCGAGAAGAGAGAACAAGGCAGAATGTGCAAAAACAAAAAAAGAAATAATAAAAGCAGCAGCAGCAGCAGCAGCGACGTCAGTTTGTGTGTGTCGTAGGTGCTGCTGATAGAGTTAAAGGGGTGTGGGAGGGGAGGGGGAAAGAAAGAGAGAGACAGAGAGAGAGTGCCACAGACGAGACGACGAACAAAGGCAAAGGCAAAAACAGACAAAGACCAAAGAGACAAAAACCAAACAACAACAACAGCAAACGAACCTTATGGAAGAGGCAAAGCTGCAAAAAAAAAACAAAATCAACAACTAAAAGAAAATAACAGACACAAAACAAAAAAAAACACAACAAAAATTGAAACAAGCACAAAAGAAAGGCAACGATAAACAACAACAGCGACGCCAACGACGACGTTGGAGCAGCTCGCTTGCAGCTGTATGCGTGTATGTGTGCTTGCCACAGCCTCGTCGCTATTGTTGAAGGTGGCATCGGCTTGAAGCGTTAGAAGCGCAGTCCGAAACTCCTCGTGCCTCTCTTCGCTCTTCGCTCGCAGCTCTCCACGAATGCGAATTCGAAACAAAAGAGCAGCCGTCCAACAGGCGAAGAAGACTGCGCAGCAAAATGCAACCCAGTAGGGAACTAGTGAATGACCCTTTCATTACCGAATGCATTCTATACCCTCAGTAAACCTCCTGAGTGCAGAAGCTTCTAAGTCAAGCACAAACTTGTATTCACTAGAGCTTCAGCATCAAAATCTGTACGTCAATGTCTTATTACATTGTCCTTATATGTATTGGTTTCTTATGTGTTTTACTAAAAATTTAAGTTTTGATATACCCTACACTAAGTCATAAAATTGTATATAGAGAGAGCTTTCTTTATTTGTAAATAAATAAAAAAATCGGCAAAAGAAATGGATTGTTGTATCGATTTTAAGCTACACCGTTTACAAAGCATATATTACGACTTAAATTCGTAATGGGGTCTTTTCGCTGCTGGAAAGCGAAGAAGAGTGCGGAGCAAAATGCACACAAGCAAACAGAGCAAAATGCACGATGACCGACGCGACGATGGCAAACAACTACAACGGACAGCGACGGCGAGGCCAAAGCACAGCCCGCAGACGCAGTCGGAGCTAAGAAGAAGAAGAGCCCAGCCCAGCCAGGCTGTTCAAACAACAACTAAAAATATATACAGTTACGAACAAAATAATAGCACCACTAAGACATTATTGCTTGTTGATTTTTAATCATTTATTTATTTATAGTTATCACATTTAATGGTCTTACACATTTTTTCATTAATTCTTATAGACTTTCATAAAATTAAATTTTTTTTTTAATTTTAATCAAATTTAAATAAGTTGGATATGATTATGATTATGATTCTCTCTTCGTCCACTTCTAATAACGTATTTACAAATTTTTTAAGCTTATAAAGTGGTGCTATTAGTATTTTCGCATGTGTAAATTCACACATACACGCAGCCAGCAACAATTGCCTGGTTACTGGCGTACAGGCAAGCAGGCGCTCGGTCGATCTGTCGTCCAGTTGGTCGTTTTGGGGGCTACGTGCAATGAACCCCATTTCGCAGCAACTGCAAACAACAGAAACTGCAACTACAACTACAGCAATACACAATTACCCCACACATGCATATGCATTGCAATTACATTTGTATTAGTGCCTAGCGCACCCACCGCGTTCGTTTAGTCAGGCAAACAACAACAGCAGCAACAAGAACAACAACAACAATAACAAGACAGCTGTGCGAGAAAATGTCCCAAACGTTTAAGCATTCTAATAAGCTGGCTCGGCTTTGAGCGTTTCTTGCTATTCCTCTTCACACAACAGAAAACACAGAAACCGCCAAAGCAAAAATCTAAAAGTAGTAGAAAAGCAATTTGAAAACTTTGTTAAGCTGCATAATTTCATAATAATATGAAATGTAACTACACTCATCAAAAACATTGCCCAGCATTTTTGTAAATCGTCACTCTATTAATTCATAAAGTAAATTTCTAAAATGTATATGGTGGTGGCTTTATAAAAACAATATTTTGCATTTTTAAATATTATAGCGCATTTTTCTAGATTAATAGAAAATATTTCTAAAAAATAAACAAAAATTCAGTAATTATTTGTAATATAAAGTGTTCAAAGCTCATTTCGCCAAGCGACTAACAAAAATTTTTAGGGCGAGGGCGGAATGGCACCAAACAAGATATTCACCAAGCAGGACGAGCCGAGGATCATCAAGAAAATAAGGGAAAATCCTAAGTTATCGGCTCCAAAACTGACTCAACAGGTGCAGGTTTTGCTATGACTTGAATTTATAAAGGCAAAAGGTATTGGATCTAGGATGAAGTTTTGTGTGGTGGAATCCAATACTTTCCTTGTTTAATCTTTATAGCACTTTACATTTTTGCTTGACACTGCTCCAAATCTGCTTGTACCCACTGTATATGTAGCGAGTAGTTACTATGCTGTTATGTGGCAATTCTGGTAACAGATGGTCATTGACGCTGCTTGTTATCAGTGGTACTTGATAAGAGCATCGTTCGATGTGTTTCTTACAGCCTCAGACTTGTGTCTGTATCTCTGACCAATCCTATAAAATGTCGGGATTCCGACTCTGAACATTAAATCTACGTCTGTTTCTATTGCAACCAGTTGACCATAGAAGAAAAAGATGAAATTAAATTGGATTGTTTTTGCTGTATATATAAGTCTGATCCTAATCAAAGGCGAATCCTCCATCTTAGCTCAAAGTACTGAGGTAAGCAAAGAAGAATAAAATATATTTGACAAGCGGGAAATTTCTAATTTCAATATTTAACAGTCCTGCAAAGCATCAAGGAGAGACGAGGAACAGTGCGGATCATATGCCTATAAGGCTGTGAAACCACTGCTTATTTATCTACAACTATTAAGGACAGAAGTTGACAACAACGATAATAAAATATCCATAAAGAATAGGGAAATTGAGGAGCTTAAATTTAAAATAGCCGAAAATGAATCAGATTTAATTAAGGAATTAAGAGAGAAAATTAATATGGGATTGAGAGAACAGATCAGCAATAAGGACAGGGAATTAAAGCAGCTCCAGGAAAAGTTATCACAGAAAAATGTATATGAAAATACCATTCAGGAACTGAGAAATCAAATCATGAGCATAAAAGATAACAATAAAACTGCCAATCTGGAAACTGAAAACAAGGAGCTGCAGAAGAAGCTAGTTGATCAAAAGGAAAATGTAGCCATCATTAAGGATCTGAGAAATCAGATAGATTTATATAAAAATAACAATGACAATTTGCAATCAATCAAGAATGAATTAAATAAGCTCAATTTACAGAAATTTGAGGAATGTACAAGTGAAGTTATCTCCAGACAAAAACTTCAAATCGAAAGCGATGCAATCAAATTGCAGGAGTTTCAAAAACAGTTGGACGAAAATAAGCGAAATCTTGAACAAAAGAACCAAGAAATATCCAAATTAAAAAACTCATTGCAAGGTCAAATTAATAGCGATGCAATCAAATCGAGGGAGTTGCAAAAACAGTTGGATCAAAATAAGAAAACAATCGACCAAAATAACCAACAAATATCCAATTTAAGAAACGATCTGAAAAAAAGTGAAATGAAATTTGAGGACTCAAATGGGAAACCCTTAACAATTGATTGCTCTTCCTTTGGAGATGATCCGGGAGTTCACAAAATCAGTGGCTCTAATTTTTCCTTTAAAGCTTTATGTGACTCGGACACAGCAGGTCCTGGATGGACAGTTATCCGGCAGAAAATTTATAATAAAAAAGATTTCAACAGGAATTGGGCCGCATACCGTGAAGGCTTTGGTTCCTTTGATGGCAACTTCTTCTTGGGATTGGAGAATATCCATCGGTTGACGAGCACCAAACCCCATGAACTTTTTATACATTATCAACACATTAATTTGATAAGCAAATATGATAGATATCAACAATTCGCTATTACAGGCGAAAGTGATGAATACCGACTGAGTTTAAGTGGATACAGTGGCAATTTTAGTGGTATATCAGATATGATCAATAATACTAAATTTACCACATATGATCGTGATAATGATGACTGGACTGGTGGCAATTGCGCTTCACAGTATGCTTTTGGCTGGTGGTATGGCGGTAAGTGTAGAAACATGTAAGCAACTGACTCTTTGCAACACCTCTCAAATTCTTAACGATTTTCTTATTTTCTTCTACAGTGGTAATGCATTTTTGTGGCATATGACAAAATTAGCTGATCGCGTTATAATGTTTATAAGACCGGCAGAAATATAAAAGTGATGTAATTGTTATATGATTTGTAATTTTGATTTGTAAATAAAATGTAATTCATGCATTCACAGATCTCTGTGCGCCAAATTAAACAGAATCGCATATTTCTATATACATATATATATTAATTGAATTGTCTACTTTCTCAGATCTTCCACTTTAAGATGGTCATAGTTTGTATATAAATTTACAAAGCTCAATCGTTTCTAAAACCAGCACCTGAGTGCCATATGTTGTAAGGTTGTAAGGTTGTCGGTACGTCGTGGAATCAGGTCTTTAATTATAATTTACTTTGTTAATCTAATGCTCTTACTTCAATATTATACTTAACTGTTATATTATTAATAAACAAGACATAACCAGTCCCGCATATAAATATTTATTGCGATAATAAATCATTTGAATAACTATTGACTACAAACCTTAACCTTTTCTTGTGGTGTTCATGTTGGATGTTGAATCAATGCATAGATCCAGTAATTTTATTGTATATTAATAAATAATTATTAAAGGATCGTTCCTACATGAAGAACACGAATTTAAGGTCACAAAATGAGTCTTCATGTTTTTCAGAAAAATGAACTTTAATAAGATTAAGAGCTCCACATCTTTTATCACGTTCTTATTGGCAATCGTAAAGATAAGGGAAATTTTCTTTAATTGCTTTACGACATGATTCGTTGACGTTGACGTTGCCGGGCATAAATAGCCATGAATTGGGCTTATCACAAATACATGCATACATACACTTATATGTATGTACATATGTATGTCTGTATTTGCTTTGTTCACATTGAGATCATGCATTGATTATCGTGGCAACGTTTACAGCTTCTTCATCAATTATTCAGTGTCATGGCACTGGTTCACCCAACTGATACCACTCCGATTCCACATTTCAATTCCGACTCCAGTTCCTCTCCCCCCCGCCTGCTCTACACTCTTCGCTCTGCATTTCTAATGCTGTTGTTAATGCTTTTAATGTTTGTCGTCGTTTTATTGGCTACTGTTTTGGTATTTGTGTTATCTGTGTATCTGCGAGATCTGTGTGTGTGTGTGTGTGTGTGTGTGTTTGAACACACGCACACGCATTTAGCTGGAAGCGGTGTCTTTAATTTTTATGACTGCATAAATGGTCCTGAGTGCCTCCGCCCCCCGCCTTCTCCACCTACTCTAAACGTAATTTGCTAGATTAGAATTAATTTCGAGGCGCTTCCACAAGATACTTTTACTCTGCACATAGGCAAAACTTGGACAGTAAATAAGAAGAAGATGCAGTAGTAGAAGAAAAAAAAAACATAAACCTAATGTAGCCGTTGCTGGACGGGCAGCTGGGTTACGACAGGCGGACAGACAGACGGACAAATGGGGCACAGGCTCCACATCAATTGTTGTTCCGAAGATGGGCTTGAAACTTGGCACTAGGCTGGGTGTGTGTGTGTGTGTGTGTGTAGAGTGGCAGTGGGAGTGAGATGAGATGTCTCCCTCCCTCCCATCCTCTCTCTCTCTCTCTCTGTGCCTCTCTCTGCTGCGTTGCCTTTGTTGGGTTTTTATTTTCATTTATGCTTTTTAAGTGCTTCATTAAAATCGCGTATGGCTACGGTTGGGGTCGCTGCTGGGGTCTGCCTTGGCTGGCTGCCATCTGTGGCTGGGGCTGGGGCGGACAGACCTTTGTCAGCGTCATCAAGCACGGCACACAAACACACACACAACACACACATCAGCAACAACAGCGTAAAGAAAAAAAAGTATCTTTCAGATACATGTCCAAAACGTAAAGAAAGCAAAGCATAAAAAACGCACGTCGACGGTTAAAAAGAGAAAAAAATAAAAATATAAAATAATAATAAACAAGTCAGAATACGCACAGGTAACCGACTACAGGATATCACGTGATTTGATTGAAAATAAATAATAATAAATTATAAATCTTTATTGTATTCTTAAATTTAAATTTTAGCTTAAATTAAATTTGATATATTTCTTGCTTCTTGTACTTAATGATCATTAAAAAAAAACTTATTAATAATGTGTTGTTTGTTTACAATTATCTTATCTTTATCTTAAAATTAAATTTGTGTCATTTCAGTTGTATTATTTATAATTTTTCTTAACGACTTCTCAAATGAAAATCATAAATGACAGTTTTACCAAATATTCATTTACTTAAGGATCATTTAAGTATAGTTTCTATTTTTGTCAATTATTGTCAATAGCTGATATGCTGCACACCCAATTCCTATTTCTACAGGGTAATCAAAAGGTACAAAAAAAAAGAGAATTGAAATAAAAAGAATTATAACCAAACATGTTTTTCACTCAGCTCTCGCTACTCAGTGTCAGGCGCAACTTCAACTTCAGTCGCAGAGTCGCAGCTTCAACTCCGGTTTCTGGTTCTTGATTCATGTGATTGCGTCTGCGTCCGTGTGTGTGCGTGTGTGTGTGTGTGCGTGGCAATAAGTGTGCCCCGTTCACGGGACGGTGCAAAAAGTTAAGTATCTTGTTGTTGTTGTTGTTGTTGTTTTCTGTCTGTTTTTTTTAAGGTGCGCATATAAAAGAGGTCTTCTGAACAGTCGCCAGTTTTCAGTTACCAGTTACCAGTTCTCTTTCAAAAACCCCCAAGCCCCCTCCCACTCCAGTGGCCAGTTTCAACCACCATCCAACGATAAAAACAACAACAACAACAATAATGGTGTCTGGCCAGCATCCCGAAAGCAACTTGGCCAACTCCTTGCCAGCCTGCTCAAATCTCATACAGTAGCAAAAAATTTCGACAGTTATTTACGATTAGCACAAAAGATACGAGACATGACATGCGCTGAGATGCCGCGAAGATGCAGATGCAACAGATTCAACAGAGACAGAGAGAAAGAGACAAAGTGAGAGACAGAGAGAGAGAGAGAGAGAGAATGAGAGAGAGGTGATGGGGGAGATGGAGGTACGAACACAACATGAAACCTGGCCTGTTACCCATCGACTGGTCGCTACTGTTGCATGTTGCATGTGGCATGCATGCTTGCCAGCAGGGTTCCACTTTTCCTTGCATCCACAAAGGATTGGGGATTAGTTTTGTCCACTGTTTTGTGTTTACCTCTTCGTTCGCTGTTCGCAACAATCCCAAACACAAAACTTCATTTCCGAGCTTCGTTTGATGATCAATTAAATGTTTCTGACACTCTTCTTAGAAAGAAAAAACAAAAATAAAGTTGAGTTCGCAATTTCCAAGAATTATTTTGAAACATACTTTGTATTCAATTGATTTATTTCTTAAAATAAATTTTGCTTAAAATTGCTTGTCATTGTTTTAATTGCATAGGAAATGCAGAACGAAACAGTTTTTATAAAAATAAGAAAAGTTATTTAAATACCCCTAATATATGAATATAGATAAAGTTTTTGATTCTTATCATATCTTATTTTTGTATTTAGTATAATGTAAAATCAAAAAATTAATAATGAATAATTATAAAATTATGAGCTGTTATTATTAATATTAATATTATTATTTCTATTTATGTTATTTATTTATCTTTAATTCATAGATCTTATCTAGCCAGATTTATACCATTCTCGAAAAGCAATCCAGTTGAGGAAATGGCTTAAATACTTGTTGGTTGGATGCCCTCTTCCCAGATTAAGACAGCCGTCTTCCTCTCTCTCTCTCTGTCTCTATCTCTTTCTCTCTCTGTCGCCCCCAACATATGGTATAAACTTAATAAAATGACTTAAATGGGGTCGTTGTAAGTTGCGGCCAATTCTTTGGGCCATAAGCAAAATTTATGGGACTCGGTAACTCTTTGGCCAGCCTGTTGAATAAATTAGTTACTCGATGTGGACTCGTTGTGTGCAGAGAGAAGAGAGAGAAGCGAAAGCAGGAACATATTTATCGACTCGTGCGTTCTGTTGCGTGCACCGCAATTTAATTGGGCGCTTGAGAGTGGGCGTGGCATCCTCAGGACCGCCTTCCACCTTTGTCCCATTGCGTTGCGTGCTTTTTAATGCAGTTTATCATTTGCCTGCTGTGCACTTTGTTATATTATTTATATTTACCATAATTTGCCTGCACTGAAAATACCTCGTAATTGTAATGGGTATGTTACAGTTGTGCAAAGGTATGTAACACACACTACTAATATTACTTTTATAAGTTCTAGTTTAAAAATGGGCTTATCAAGTTTCGATAACTGCACACGTTTTTTGCGAATATCGATATAAATCGATTTGAGAAAGCAATAAAAGACATAATAAATACAAATGTATTACTGTATCTCTGATTTTAGTTTTTAAATAAATCAAATGTAATCTCGAATAGTTCAAAATTAAAATTGCTTGTGCCCGTTTAAAATTTTCCGCGTTTTTTTTTTGCTGGGTAGGGAAAACAGCAGTAAAATGCACAGCTTGATGGTGTCAGGGATTCCTGGGGGATGGTGGAGTGGGCACCTCTAAGTGGAAGTGGAATAATTATAATTAAATGCATTTTTACGTGCCCATTTTCCCATCTGGGCTTTTCTTCATTTTATGCAAATAATAAATTGCACACCTCGGCAGAGTCGCAGTTTAGTAATTAGTTATTGTTGCCGTTGCAAATGCAAATGCAAATACGTATCGCGAATACACCTATTGTGAATAGCTTCTAAATGTATGTGGATCACTTGATCTAAATTCGAATAATTATGTTATTCACTAATCGGGTTCCGCTTCGATTCGCATTTTTAATGCGTTTCAGGCACACTCGGCCAATTAGTGTTAAAGTTTAGTGTTTTTAGATGCAATTCGATTAATTATATGGAAAAATTATATTGTGAAACCATGCGCCAAAATGTTCCACTTAAAATGCAAAAACTAATCTGAACAAAGCCATTAATACTATTGTAAATATGAAATGGTTTTGTTAATTTCTTAAGAATTGCAATTAAGTTTTCATGCACTGCATTTTATGGAATTAAATTTATTTGAATTGTTTTATCACTTGCTTATTATGCAAAGATAAAAGAAAAATGTTTGCAATGGCTAAAACAAATGCGAATTAAATTCAAATTGCGTGCAAATCAAAATTCTGCATAAAAAATTTTGAAATGCAACCGAGCAAAAAAAAGTAGGAAAAGCAACAACAACAAATTGCATAAAATATTCTAGAAGCGAGCGCAAAATAAAATGTTTTATTTCTATTTTTAAACAATTTAACGTATACTCTATTAAATTTAGTTTAGTGCATCATAAGGAAATAAATATATAAATATTAAATAAATTTAGTTTTTTAAATAAAAAAAAGATCCTTAAGCATAAAGTCAGAAAGCTATAATGGATATGTTGATTCGATCCAATCGATTCTAAACTGTCTGCAGCAAAAAGTTTGAATCATAAAAAGTTTGCATAATTTTTTAAATCTCAATTTTTAAATCTTCTAGAAAATTATATAAGTTTAGAGTAAAATTTTGGTCATTATACAAATTGATACACACACAAACACACAACTCATTTAATATGTGACAAAAGAGAATTTATAAAATATTCAAGAGCACTTAGCTGATGGACCCGTTTTCACATTTGTGTATAAAATCAGTTTTAATAACCGTGTCAGGCAACAAATAAAAAAAAAACTAAAGAAAAAAGGCAACGGTAGCTGCTACGTGTCCGTGCGGGTGTGTGTGTGTGTGTGTGTGTGTGTGTGTCTGCGTGCATGCAACGCATTAATTATGAATATAATTCACTGGGGCTGGTTCGTTAGGGCAGCAACAACAGCGATTGAGGGACAATCATTTTGCGGGGCAAAGGGAGGACCACTTGGTGGATGCGGTCGCAAGGCACAAACGGCACTTTGACGAGTCTCTGTGTGCGTGCGTGTCTGCGTGTGTGTTTGTGTGTGGCAAGTGGCAAAGTCAACAAATGTGCAACGGACACAATTTTCTCAATGCACAAACATGAGATGGAGCCCGCGGACAAATGGCGAGCGTTCCATAGCCCAGCCCCCGCCTTCCCCATCGCCCTCAACCTCCTCGTCCTCCGCACCTTGCCACAATCATAAGCGATGTTGCTTTTGCCATTTTGTATTTTATTTTGTTGTTTTTCGCTTTTGTAATTTTTCATTGGAAATATCGCGCTACGCACTTGATTGCAGCATTTAATTAAAGCAGCAGCAACAGCCCAAGCAACAACAACAACAACAACAACACATACGGCTGCAGCAACAGCAACAATCGCAACAACAACAACATCATCCTGAGGCAACAACTAAAAACTGAACAACATGTTGCCGAGATATTTATGCGCAACACTTGACAGATTTATTAATGCGACGCTGAGGCAATGTTTTTCTTGTGTCTTTCATTTTACATAACGAATCTGAAGAGAACCCAAATCGAGTCGAGTGAGAGAGAGACAGAGAGAGAGAGAGAGAGACAGGGAGAGAGAGAGAGAGAGAGAGGGAGCATAATGAAGAAAGCTTCGTATCTTCAGTTGGCTCTTTTGCAAAAAGAAAACTCGCAATAATTTTGAGTTTATTCTTGATATAGTCTTTTTTATATATAATTAGGAAACTGAATTATTCCTTCTAATTCTACATAATCTGCAGATGATTCTTAGTACATCTTGAAACTATTAAATACAAAGTTCACTAAAAACTTAATGACATTATTAAAATCAGAAGAATCCCTAAGAAACAGAATAACATTTAATATCTGATGTACATAATTAATTAAGACTCTCAAATAACAGGAATTTTTCAATTTTCGATCACAATTTGAATACCACATTTTAATTTAGAAACAGGCACAACTAACAACATTGTTGGGGTCTTTAAAGTCAACAAATCCGCAGTTTCTCTCCAATTTTTTTTTTCGCATTTTCCACTATCCCAACATAAGTATTGAAAATACTGTAAATATTTTTGAATATCTGGCAAATGGAGAGAAGAAAATCGTTTCTCATTTTTACTAAATTTTGAACTTCATATTTGTAGCAGACTTCGATCGGGCATCGCTGCTGGTGCAACCAAAATGCGGCCATAAATCACATCACATTTCTTTTTTGGCAACTTGAATTTTAATTAAAATAGAATCGTATCGAGAATAGTTTAGACCAGAAAACTCGTCGCCAGCTCCGCCCAATGCCCAATGCTAACCCACTTGGAATTAAGGAAAACATCAACTCACACATATTCAATACAAAATCACCGACATTTAAATACACTTTTTCTGATTAAAATCAGAAATGGTATTTGAAAATTGTACCAATCTTGTTTCCTATATATAAGAGATTAGACTTTCAGTCAGTTTTTAGATCGTGTTACAAATGAGTCGACAAAATCATAATGCCCAAATGCATGGACAATTTCTCAAACGAAAATATTGAGAAGATGTGGAAAAGCAAATGTTCAAATCTGTTGCTAGTTTTTCGAAAATACATGGCCACATTTTCTAGCGCTCGAATTTTTCGGATACAACATAATTATATTGGAAGCTGGCCCATAAATCAAAGGCGTTGCGGCGGCAAAAACAAAAACAAAATCAAAAATCTTTAAGACTCGCCACCGAAACGGGAACGGAGAACAGAACGTAGGCGTTGCAAGCACTTCGACAATCGACTCGGTTTGGAACGGGTGCACAGAAAGAGATAGACAGAGAGTGAGAGAGTGAGTGAGCGGAGTTGGGGTCGGGGTATTTATGTATTTGGAAAATGCAGCGTTGCATTGAGGAAAAACCTCTCAACATTTGGCAGCATGTGGCAAGTACGCGAACTCAAAACGCTCCAATGCAACTTGTAACGAAGATGAAAATGAAAATGATTTATGCTGCAGTCGGTCTGTCGACAACATGTGTGTGCGAGTGTGCGTGTGTGCGAGTGTGCGAGTGTGCGCTGCCAAACTCTCTCAGTGTATGAGGCTGGAGGGGGTTGGGGGGTTTTTGGGAGGCTGCGCTCAGTTAGCCAGCTGCGCAGCTGTGGTCGAATTGAAATATATATTTTTCCTAATTTTGTATTTGCTGGCAACATATTTATTACACTGTGGCAGCAACAATGACTTCTAACCAGCAAAACAAACAATCGCACAGATGCCACAACAATGGATAATGAGATCATTCAAGCAAGTTCATTTCACAATAGCTGAGAATACTCGAGAGACCCGAGAGCACTTGTTACATTTTTAATATTAAAAATAATATAATAAATATAATAATAATAAATAATAATATTTTAAAATACAGCCTCAGTTTGTATTGCCAAATTTATCTTGAAATGATTTTGCACACCAAAATTTAAGCAACTTGTTTTGTTTTAGTTCAAAAACTCTAAACACAAATCTCAGTCTAGACACAAGGCAAACCTACAATATGTGTATATTTATATATATTTATACATATGTATATTTTATATTTATTTTTTTATATTATATTTATATATACTTATAGATCTCGGGCGAAACAGATTTGCTTATCTTGCTGCACATTTTACTGCTTCCTACTGATAGCAGTTTGTTGAATGTGATTTGAGAGACAGGCGAACGACAGCTCGACTCGCATGTTGCGGCTGGTCAAGATTATATATATATATATATATATTTATATATACTTTGGTATATATAGATTTTCATTCATTCAACGCTCTTTCACATTTCATTGGGCTCACTCAAAACAACATACAATAAATATGTGTAATAATTATTAAAGAATTCGATTATTATTATCATTTAAGAAATGTATTTTTATTTTATAATAGAAAACGCGTAAAGAGATTAATTCAAATTGCAGTCATGATTCTATAAAGATCTTATTTAAATTCGTTGATTAGTTCAGTTAAACTAAGAACAATAAATTGAATAACATATTCAAATTTATTATATTAATCTGCTACAATTGTATTATCAGCTTAGTGGTATTATTTAAGTCAAACTAGTATCCAAAAATGTTGCAAAAGAGCTTATATCTTATATATATATATTCTGATAAGTATTATAATTATTTTGCATATAAAGTAAAGTTGATGAAAATATGTTGAATTCTCTCAAAACACCATTTCGAATGACATTTTCAGCAATTATAATTTATGTATTCCCCAAACAATTGCTGTTGCCACACAAATCACACGATTTTCAACACCAGCTAATTAGAGGCGGTTGTTTATGTTGTTTTTGTTCTTTTTAAGTAGACAACACTGTACATTGTCCTCCGATCTGTAGAATGATCTATTTATTTGCTTGCTTTGAAATATTACAAATTTGACTTTGAGTTTGGGGTTTGGGGATTGGGGTTGGGTTTGTATTTCACTCAGGTCTGCCAAAGGTCAGCCAAGTCATAAACTAAAATTTGTTATTTATACGCAGAGCGTTGACAGTCGAATCGTTCGAGTTTTCTATGAAATTTACATATAGATACAAAGATACATAGATACATAGATACACAGAAACAACAGTCGCCATATTTTGTGCACTTAATGTTCTGGTTTTGGATTACAGATGTTGGTTGGGGGTCGTGAGACATGTTCTTCCGATGAGTCTTTGAGTTATGGACGGCGATAAAACTAAGTTTTTTTGTCGTTATTTTTCACATTTTATTGAGATGAAAAATATATGATTTCGTCATTTCCATTACGTAATGTGTGGCCTTCTGTGCCCACAAATGAATTATGTACAATTGTCGTGATAATTTCATTGAGCAATTTTCCCAAAAAGTTACCATCTCATTTTCCGTATGCAAATAAGAAAGTTTGACTTGGGTTTACCCCAACTGCCAGTTTAGAACATTTATTTGATTGCTGTAGAAGATTTGGTTGGGACTGTGACAGACGCAGTAAACTGTTCAGATTAAAAAATGTGATTTAATTTAATTCTGTTAATGTAAGCTTTAAATATGAGAAAACATTTAAAATATTGTACAATTTTATTGTAGACATTCGATTTGTTGGCCAAACTTTCAAGTTGTGCGTCAGCATTTCTACAACACTTAAACCCAGTCGTCTTTATTTATTTGGGGTTATGTGTGTGTGTGTGTACACTTATTATTTTACTTGTTTTTCGCATATAGCGAACATTTTTCTATAGGGACACACACACACACAAAAGTTTTCCTTTACAATTGCCACGCCCCATCCCTGTTTGGTTTGCTGACAGTGCAAGAAGTTGGCTGAGTTTGTTTTCAATTATTTTGGCTGGCCGGGCAGCTGGGAAAATCGGCGCCGTATTGCGGCATATGGTGTATATTACAGTAAGCCGGAAATAAATCTTAGTTATGCTTTTTTAAATCCTTCAACAAAAGCAGCGAAAAATCACCGAACGATAATAAAAACTATAAATTGCGTCATAATTTCTTTCGCTGAAAGGCAACGAGTAAACAAAAAAGGAAATGATATCAAAAGAAAAAGGAAATTCTGTGAAAAACTTGCATTTCCTGATCGAGGCGAGGCCGGGGTGAGTTACGGTTTTGGGTTTGCCAACCAATCTACGCTCCTGACGAGATAATCAGCCAAATGCTTGTTATTATTGCCAGGGAACACACCCAAATAAAGAAGCAGAAAGGAGGTTTCCATCCCTGCGCCTCACACCTTTTATCATGCAAATGTTGCAAGAGAGTGTAGCAGATCCAGAAGCTTAGGACAGGCCTGGGAAAGCGCTTTATTAAATATCTATAAATCAGCGAGCCCAAAGTTTATTGTTACGCAAATTTTAAGTTCTATAGAATTGTGAATGCCGTGTTGCGAACAAAAGGTTTGTCTTTTGTTTTCACTAAATGTTGTTGAGAAATTGCAATCTATCAATGAAGCTGTTCGCAACGCTCTTCAAAGGGTCGCGCGTAGGGAGGCACCCTCTCTCCCTCTCCTCCTCTCCCTCTCTGCCTCTACCTCTCTGACTATCCATTTCTCCCCCTGGCTTATCTAGCAGCAACAACAATAACAAACAAGACTTGGGCTCACCCTTGAGCTAAGGAAAGTTTTCCTTGTCGTTGTCCGGCTTTTCCACGACATGTCCCAAGGGTTTCCATTTATTTCTTTTATTTTTCTATTTTTTTGTTCCTTACCCGCCGCACACACCTTTGTATCTGAAAAGTCTGGCAGGGAGCTGCAACAACAATGCATCCCATTCGGCGTAGCAACTTTTCTTTACAACTTGTTGTCGTTTTCTGTTTTTCCTTTTTTTTATTTTGTATTCACAAGATTTTTCTATTGAATTCGTCGCGGCTGTGGTTTCTAGTTTTCGTTTGGGTGCCGCGCCTCTCAATTCTCATTTTACAAATACAAAGGGATTACAAGAGAGATAAAGAGAGCGATATATATATACAGAGAGAGAGAGACAGTCTGTTGCTTACCTGGACAGAGTCCATAGCCCAAATCCCCCAACTCCAGCGGCGTTTACTAACCCTTTCCGGACACTCATCATGCGTGGATTGCTCTCAGTTCTTTCCCTGCCCCGAATCGGTTTTTTATCTCTTTTTTTCACGCGCCAAGTTATTAATTACGTAAAAGATACCGATCTGCAATTTGTTTGGACCCCTCTTTCCCCTTTAACTGATTTGTTGGCTTGTTTTTAATAGTAGGGCTACTATCTTTTTCGATCGCACTGGCGCCAATTTTCATTTGATAAAACTATGCAAATGACTTCTCAAATGCAACCAAAATGCCCGCACAGTAGTCGATAATTAATTATGTTACTTAGATCTGTGCGCTATGCTTGATTTGGATCCGGTATAATTTAATATAACCATAATTATAGTTTCAGCAATGTTGTAGCCTGATTACAAATTGTTTCATTAATTAGTTGCCATAAAAGGTACAGCAAATTGTAGCATAGCATTTATTAAAAAGAGAGAACGTTACAGACGGAAGTAACCGACAGGGAAATACCCTGATACCATAATTTGTGAGCAGCCAAGAATAACTGTCCATGTTTGCCTTTAAGATTGCTCAGTTGAAGATAATTATATATTTATAAATAAATAAATGTTCCTATCTGTCTGTGAACTTATCAAATTTAAGCAGAATCTAGAAATAAATACCGAATCCAATCTGGATGCCCTAAAGTCATTAACGCACCTTGTTATCAGTGGTACTTGATAAGAGCATCGTTCGATGTGTTTCTAACAGCCTCAGACTTGTTTCTGTATCTCTGACCAATCCTATAAAATATCGGGATTCCGACTCTGAGCATTAAATCTACATCTGTTTCTATTGCAACTAGTTGACCAAAGCAGAACAAGATGAAATTAAATTGGATTGCTTTTGCTTTATGTATAATTCTGATCCTAATCAAAGTCGAATCCTCCATCGTAGCTCAAAGTACTGAGGTAAGAAAACAGTAATAAAAAATATTAGAGTAACGAAATTTCTAATTTCAATATTTAACAGTCCTGCAGAGCATCAAGGAGAGAGGAGGAACAGTGCGGATCATATGCCTATAAGGCTGTGAAACCACTGCTTATTTATCTACAACTATTAAGGACAGAAGTTGACAACAACGATAATAAAATATCCATAAAGAATAGGGAAATTGAAGAGCTTAAATTGAAAATAGCCGAATATGAATCAGATTTAATAAAGGAATTAAGAGAGAAAATTAATATGGGATTGAGAGAACAGATCAGCAATAAGGACAGGGAATTAAAGCAGCTCCAGGAAAAGTTATCACAGAAAAATGTATATGAAAATACCATTCAGGAACTGAGAAATCAAATCATGAGCATAAAAGATAACAATAGTACTGCCAATCTGGAAACTGAAAACAAGGAGCTGCAGAAGAAGCTAGTTGATCAAAAGGAAAATGTAGCCATTATTAAGGATCTGAGCAATCAGATAGAGTTATATAAAAACAACAATGACAATTTGCAATCAATCAAGAATGAATTAAATAAGCTCAATTCACAGAAATTTGAGGAATGTACAAGTGAAGTAATCTCCAGACAAAAACTTCAAATCGAAAGCGATGCAATCAAATTGCAGGAGTTTCAAAAACAGTTGGACGAAAATAAGCGAAATCTTGAACAAAAGAACCAAGAAATATCCAAATTAAAAAACTCATTGCAAGGTCAAATTAATAGCGATGAAATCAAATCGGGGGAGTTTCAAAAACAGTTGGACGAAAATAAGCGAAATCTTGAACAAAAGAACCAAGAAATATCCAAATTAAAAAACTCATTGCAAGGTCAAATTAATAGCGATGAAATCAAATCGGGGGAGTTTCAAAAACAGTTGGACGAAAATAAGCGAAATCTTGAACAAAAGAACCAAGAAATATCCAAATTAAAAAACTCATTGCAAGGTCAAATTAATAGCGATGAAATCAAATCGGGGGAGTTTCAAAAACAATTGGAGCAAATTAAGAAAACAATTGACCAAAAAAACCTACAAATATCAAAATTAAAAAACGATCTAAAAAAAAGTGAAATGAAATTTGAGGACTCAAATGGGAAACCCTTAACAATTGGTTGCTCTTCCTTTGGAGATGATCCGGGAGTTCACAAAATTAGTGGCTCTAATTTTTCTTTTGATGCTTTATGTGACTCGAAGATAGCAGGTCCTGGATGGACAGTTATCTGGCAGCGAATTGATATTGGAGATGAATTCAACACGGATTGGACCGCATACCGTGAAGGCTTTGGTTCCTTTGCTGGCAACTTCTTCTTGGGATTGGAGAATATCCATCGCTTGACGAGCACCAAACACCACGAATTCTATATTCAAGTGGAATACTTTGCTGGGCCAGTCAGATATGAGAGATATCAACAATTTGCTATTACAGGCGAAAGTGATGAATACCGACTGAGTTTAAGTGGATTCAGTGGCAATCATAGTGATATATCACATATGATCAATAATACTAAATTTAGCACATATGATCGTGAAAATTATGACTGGACTGGTGGCAATTGCGCTTCAGAACATTCTTTTGGCTGGTGGTATAGCGAAAAGTGTAGAAACATGTAAGCAACTGACTCTTTGCAACACCTCTCAAATTCTTAACGATTTTCTTCTATTCTTCTACAGTAATGATGTATTTTTGAGGCATATTTCATATTATGCTAAACGCATTATGATGCTTATACGACCAGCAGCAATATTAAAGTGATGCAATTGTTGTATGAATTGTAATTTGGAATTGTAAATAAAATATTCATATAATTCATGCATTCACAGATCTCTTTGCTCCAAATAAAACAGATTCACATATTTCTATATTTATTTAATTGTCTACTTTCTCAGATCTTCCACTTTAGGATGGTCATAGTTTCTAAAATCAGCACCTGCTTAGTTGAAGACAATTATATATTTATAAATAAATAAACGAGTAGCTACAGTTCTGTTATGTGGCAACGCTGGTTAACAGATGGTTAACAGCAACATGAGGAGAGTCGAGTAGCAGAGTAGAAATACTGTACAATTTTGCCTTTCAGATTGAGGTTGATATAAGATAGTAACCCTTCTTTGAATTTTGGCAACTTTACCTCTTAAATTAATAAATATTTAAGACAAAATTATAGTCCCAAAAATGGGCATAGATCGAACCTTCAAAATGCCATAACTTCGTTAAAACTCAACGCATTTTTAAAATCTGGGGCGTTTTAATCATAGTTTGGCCTCTAGATCAATCGTGCATTTAAAGTTAGAAACGTGATTTTGGGTCGGAACATAAGTCAAAATTATAGTCAGAAAATCGGCATTTGGGCATAGATCGAACCTTCAAAATGCCATAACTTCGTCAAAACTCAACGCATTTTCAAAAACAAGGGCGTTTTAATCATAGTTTGGCCTTTAGATCAATCCTACGTTTACAGTTGAAAACGTGATTTTGGGTCGGAACATAAGTCAAAATTATAGTCCGAAAATCGGCATTTGGGTAAAGATCGAACCTTCAAAATGTCATAACTTCGTCAAAACTCAACGCATTTTCAAAAGCAAGGGCGTTTTAATCATAGTTTGGCCTCTAGATCAATCGTGCATTTAAAGTTAGAAACGTGATTTTGGGTCGGAACATAAGTCAAAATTATAGTCAGAAAATCGGCATTTGGGCATAGATCGAACCTTCAAAATGCCATAACTTCGTCAAAACTCAACGCATTTTCAAAATCAAGGGCGATTTAATCATAGTTTGGCCTCTAGATCAATCGTGCATTTAAAGTTAGAAACGTGATTTTGGGTCGGAACATAAGTCAAAATTATAGTCAGAAAATCGGCATTTGGGCATAGATCGAACCTTCAAAATGTCATAACTTCGTCAAAAATCAACGCATTTTCAAAAGCAAGGGCGTTTTAATCATAGTTTGGCCTCTAGATCAATCGTGCATTTAAAGTTAGAAACGTGATTTTGGGTCGGAACATAAGTCAAAATTATAGTCCGAAAATCGGCATTTGGGCATAGATCGAACCTTCAAAATGTCATAACTTCGTCAAAACTCAACGCATTTTCAAAAACAAGGGCGTTTTAATCATAGTTTGGCCTCTAGATCAATCCTACGTTTACAGTTGAAAACGTGATTTTGGGTCGGAACATAAGTCAAAATTATAGTCAGAAAATCGGCATTTGGGCATAGATCGAACCTTCAAAATGCCATAACTTCGTCAAAACTCAACGCATTTTCAAAATCAAGGGCGATTTAATCATAGTTTGGCCTCTAGATCAATCGTGCATTTAAAGTTAGAAACGTGATTTTGGGTCGGAACATAAGTCAAAATTATAGTCAGAAAATCGGCATTTGGGCATAGATCGAACCTTCAAAATGTCATAACTTCGTCAAAAATCAACGCATTTTCAAAAGCAAGGGCGTTTTAATCATAGTTTGGCCTCTAGATCAATCGTGCATTTAAAGTTAGAAACGTGATTTTGGGTCGGAACATAAGTCAAAATTATAGTCCGAAAATCGTCATTTGGGCATAGATCGAACCTTCAAAATGCCATAACTTCGTCAAAACTCAACGCATTTTCAAAAACAATGGCGTTTTAATCATAGTTTGGCCTCTAGATCAATCCTACATTTACAGTTGAAAACGTGATTTTGGGTCGGAACATAAGTCAAAATTATAGTCCGAAAATCGGCATTTGGGCATAGATCGAACCTTCAAAATGTCATAACTTCGTCAAAACTCAACGCATTTTCAAAAACAAGGGCGTTTTAATCATAGTTTGGCCTCTAGATCAATCCTACGTTTACAGTTGAAAACGTGATTTTGGGTCGGAACATAAGTCAAAATTATAGTCAGAAAATCGGCATTTGGGCATAGATCGAACCTTCAAAATGCCATAACTTCGTCAAAACTCAACGCATTTTCAAAAACAAGGGCGTTTTAATCATAGTTTGGCCTCTAGATCAATCCTACATTTACAGTTGAAAACGTGATTTTGGGTCGGAACATAAGTCAAAATTATAGTCCGAAAATCGGCATTTGGGCATAGATCGAACCTTCAAAATGTCATAACTTCGTCAAAACTCAACGCATTTTCAAAAACAAGGGCGTTTTAATCATAGTTTGGCCTCTAGATCAATCCTACGTTTACAGTTGAAAACGTGATTTTGGGTCGGAACATAAGTCAAAATTATAGTCAGAAAATCGGCATTTGGGCATAGATCGAACCTTCAAAATGCCATAACTTCGTCAAAACTCAACGCATTTTCAAAAACAAGGGCGTTTTAATCATAGCTTGGCCTCTAGATCAATCCTACGTTTACAGTTGAAAACGTGATTTTGGGTCGGAACATAAGTCAAAATTATAGTCCGAAAATCGTCATTTGGGCATATATCGAACTTTCAAAATGCCATAACTTCGTCAAAACTCAACGCATTTTCAAAATCAAGGGCGTTTTAATCATAGTTTGGCCTCTAGATCAATCGTACATTTAAAGTTAGAAACGTGATTTTGGGTCGGTTGATAAGTCAAAATTATAGTCCGAAAATCAGGTTTTGGGCATAGGTCGAACTTTGAAAATGTCATAACTTCGTCAAAACTCAACGCATTTTCAAAAGCAAGGGCGATTTAATCATAGTTTGGCCTCAATATCAATTGTACACTTAAAGTTGAAAACGTGATTTTGGGTCGGAACATAAGTCTAAATTATAGTCCTAAAATTGGCATATCATAAAAAAAAAATAAAAGAAAATCGAAAAGAAAATATCTAAGAAATGTATATTTTACTATGTAGACTACGGTGTATAATAACTGAAATATAGTTTAAGTTGCAACTTACTATTTTGAAATTACTTGTTTACTTTATAAATTATTCTTATTATTCAACATTTGAAAACGTATTTGATTTTGATGGGCTGCAGACGAACTCAAAGTGTGTGAAATGAAAACTTCGGATGGAAGTTGAAAGCATTTCTCAACTGTGAGCAATTTAAATGCCATGGCAAAAAGCAAAGAATGAATCTCATTTCCGTGCAGTCTGCGCTGGGAAGTGCGCAGTAAGTGGCAAGTGGTAAGTGGCAACAACTTCGGACTAAATGGGAACTTTGTGTTGTGCCACTTACACAAAATATGTACTAATTATGCTGCCAGTTACAGCAAAACAAACAAACAAACAAACAATGGGACACTCAGACAGACGGACAGACAGGTGGACAGATGGACAGATGGACAGAGGGACAGGAGACATGTTGTAAAATGTGCAGTTGTCGAGTGGATGCGGGGATTCTATTAATTGTTGGGCTAAACGAGCTGTTTAAGTTTAAGGCCAGTGGATTTTCACCGGAACCAGCGGCAAGTTTTTGTTTTTTAAAGCAAAACGAAGACACTAATAAAAAACGGGGTTTGGCAACTTGTTGGCTCTGCGCTCTGAGGATTGCGTCTGAAACTTTGGACATGGCTCGCTTTGTTCTCGAACGAGTGAGAGCCACCGGAGCGGACAGCTGAACCATCGAACCGCTCACCAGCTGAACCGCATGCCAACAGCTCAGCTGTTATTGTTGTTGTTTTGATTGTTGTTGCTGCTGCTGCTGCTGTAGCTGCTGCTGTTGCTGTTGCTGCTGTTGCTGCTGCTGCTGCTGTTGCTGCTGCTGCTGCTGACGTTGACGTTGTCGTTATCGCTGTCGCTGTTGTGGCTTTCCGGTATTATGCCCATTTACAAAGGCGGCGAGCGGAGCAGCAAAAACTTGAGAAGTTCTAAGGTTACAAAAAAAAGTAAAAAAGTAAAAAAAAGAAAAAAAGCCGACAGCAACTAAGAAAGCAAACAATAATGACACTAACAACAACAGCAATCATAAATGCAACAACAACACCAGCAACTTTGTGGCTACAATATACAATGGGCCCACAGCGTAAAATATAAACTAAATTTGTACAAAAACCAAAAATGTTGATAAACACAGAATTTTTCTCCTCATAAATTATCCATTACTAAATAAAATCATGTGTGGCAGTTTTAACTACTAAATTTGATAAATAATAAGTAAATTTTAGTTAGTGGAAATACTTCTGAAATATCTCAAATTAAATTAATTTCTATGCATTTTATCCATCAATTCTTTATTTACAAATTTAATTTATAATTATAATTGTAATTGACCAAAATAAGTTCTCAATAATATATATCAAACATTGATATATTAATAATTAAATATAAGCAACATTTTCTTATCTTATTAGCATTTTTGTAACTTGCACTCTCAATTTTGCCCACTGTGCGATCCCAAGTGAGTGCCCAACAGCAGCCGCAGCAGCAGCAGAAGCAGAAGCAGAGGCAGCAGCAGCGACAGCGGCAGCGGCAGCTTTAATTGTGCCAAAACATTGTAAGTACCCGTAGGTAGCTCTTTAAAGACCCGTCTTCTGAACCGACCACGGTAACAGCTGATTGTGGCAAGGGGTTGCGGAGGGGAAGGGGAATGGGCTAGTTAAGCGACAGCAGCCACGTTGACGTTGACGTTGACAATGTGGCCAAGCTGGTGGCAAGTTCGAGTACTCCAACTTATGCTGGTTGCTTTGCTGGCGGAGTTTCAGGTTACCTCAACCGCTACGCATAACAACAAAGTACAAAGCTGCCAATGAGTGAGCTCGACTAACAGATACCCTGTTCGCAGCTGTCAAATAGGTTCAAACTATTAAAATAAACAATTGTAGTTATGTAACGAAGTTAAGCCAAAATATAAATGGGGAAACTCTTTCGCTCCCACTAGGTATATATATGTTCTTGATCAGCATCAGTAGCGGAGGCAAGTTAGCCAAGTCTGTGTCTGTCTGTCTGTCTGTCCATACAGCACTCCCCGTCGCTAACCGGGCTTTCGGGGTTGTGAATGAATCATGCGATTATTTTGATGACCTTTTAATACCTGCGTTAGCCATAACAAGTAGAAGATCCATCTTTTGACAAACAGTCAACCTCATCAGCTCTTTATATACTATATATATATATACAGTTTGCCATCGCTGAGCAAAGCGTAAAATACCAATTGATTCTAGCTGAAATCAATCATGACAAAATTGATAACCTGAAATCTGACAAAAAGCGGCAATTTGGCAACTTTGGTAGTGATAACGATGCGACTGATGGTTCCAATGATGGGGATTGGTGGAACTGCCACTGTGGAAAATGGTTAGCAAACGACACCCTGGATTGTCTATTAAATATTTAACTAAATATTTCTATACTTTTCAGTGATTTTAATTAAAAGTCTAATGAGGATTATCTAATCAATGATATGCTTTGGGTTCTTCTCTCGAAATGCTTACAAGTCCAATATAAACATAAAATGTATGCAATTTAAATAAATGTAATTTAATTTCGTATTTGGAAAAGAAAAATAAATAAATTAATGCTGCAGTTATGAAAATTGTTTATAAATGGCAATCAATTAATATAGCTGATGAAGACTATAACTTCCTTTAGGATATTAGTAAATCAGCTTCAGCTGAATCAGGTTTCTGTAACTTTCCACTCTGGCAGTACTTGAGGAAAAATAGATAGTTCGTAGGATGTGGCAAAGGAGTAGCAATTATAAGGATAACAGAAAAGTATAAATAAGCAGAGGCATTCGGAGTTCAACGGATGAATCTTAACTAAGGATATGGTTTTATTGACTTGACTCGACTCGTTGATAATCAAGAAAATATATATACAATTATTGGGTCGGTATATATATTTATTGGGACGAAGATGCTTCCTGCCTGCAGGATATAAAAATGAGACAGTAAAGGAAGCCAGCAAGTCGAAGCAAGCCCCTCCCGTTGCCCCTTCCCCTGGCACTTTCCAGCGCTGCTGCGTGAGTTTGTGGCATGAAGCGAGACTCGGTGGAACCTTCGCATTGTTTGGGCAACAAAAGGCACCGAGAACTTGTTAAAAACGAGTGGAATTTCGCGCTGCGCTGCTCAGCACTTTTGGGGGGGAGGGCAGGGGCCAAAACGTGGCAGTGGAATGCGGGCAAGGAGGATGCAATGCGCTGCCAGCTGAGCAGAGCTGAGCCCCTACATGATATGTGGTGCATTCAACTTGCTGCGGTTGCCCCTGTTGTCATTGTTGCAGCTCAGCTCAAGAGCCGAAAAAAAAACAACAATAAAAGGGTTGCTCGCCTCTTCTCGCTCCCCCCACCTCTTCTGGTGCCCACCCCCTCGTTAACCACACACCCTTCACTCAGCGACAACCCATATAATAAGCTTGATAAAATCAACGCGCTTGTTTGAAAAATACTCGTAGAGAAAATTGTTTTCATCGCATGCGGGAATTAGCCAGTTACCCAGTTTCCCAGTTGCCCAGTGGAACGGATGCACTGGCATAAAAACAATTTTGGAATTTAATCTGTTTCAGCAGCGGCAGCGTCGATGCCAATTGAAATCGGAATCGAAATCGAAATCGAAATCGGTTCTTATGTCCACGTTATACTCTTACAAATGTTGCTTTAACAAAATGTGCGGCAAACTTGAAAACGAATTGAAAATCATATGCGAAAATATTTGAAATTTATTTGCACTTTTAATTTTTTCAAAATAAGTTTTAAACAATTTTAAAATAATAATACACTTCCCTGATTATATTTAAATTTATTAGCAGGCTGTTAAAATTTTATTATTATTTTTCAATTCGATTTCAGCTCAGAAACTAACAACTAATTTTCCTACAGATCTGTCTATTTTTAAGGGTATTTGCCATTCGGCACTTCCCCGACATCTGTTTAAGGAAAAATATCATAGGAAGGGTGTACAGACTTCGATAGATATTTCATTGATTGTTGCTGCTTGCTGGGGTGGGGGAAACATCTGACAGACCAAAGGCGGTTCCAGCTACTCTGTCTTCGTCTGCCTCTCCCTCTGCATCTACCTCTTCCACTGCATCTTCGTCTGCGTCATCGGCTTATGTGCAACCAAGTTGAAGTTGAAATGCAGGCAAGTTGCAACAAACGCAGACGCATCGCAGAGCTGAATGCTGTGTGTAGCACAAGTTGCTGTTCCTGGGAAGTGTGTGGGGGAGGGGGGATTAATGTCAGGCCAAGTTGGGAGCGCTAATAAGATACAAGATACAAGTACTTCTTAAAGATATTTGTTGTCATTGTTGTTGATGTTGCTGTTGCTGCTGCTGCTGCTGCTGCTGCTGTTGTTGTTGTTGTTGTTGTTGTTGTTTTGTGTAGCCAAAACTTTGAAGGACTTGTGCAATTTTCTATAATTGAACACAGCTAAAAGGATGTGAAGGATGCACTTGCCGTTGTCAAAGCAATTTCGTGCCTCGTTTTGATGCCGAGGATTAGGACGGATATAGCAATGTATATAAATGTATGTATATATATATATATATATATATATATGACAATCTGAGCACGCATCGAGAATTAGCTCCAAATTGGAAATGATTTAAAGTGCCAGCAGCCAAGCAGATTAGATGCATGAATTGGGCTAGTTTTTTTTGTTTTTTTTTTTTAAATCTAGTTTGAAATACAACGAATTTAAATTTTTAAATTGAGCACATTTCTCAAATTTTACATATGGCTGTTGTTATCCGATTTTCTTCTGGATCTTGACTGGGTTTTTCGTGGTAAACTTGTATATTTGTGCAAGTAGTGTTTTCTTTTGTAGGGGCAACATTTACGAGAAATGTGTGCAACCAAACCCAAGAAACAAAAGCAACAACAACAACAACAACGAATACAATGAAAGAAAAGGGAAGAAGAAGAAGAAATAAACACATATAAAATATATTGTGTTTTAGCCAGGCCCAAAACACAAACATGCCGTGACCGTATCCATGGCCCTATCTTGTATCTGCATATCTCTATCTCTCGCTCGCTCTCTCGCTCTTTCTCTCTCCTTCTCGCTCTTGCACTTTTCACTGGGTCTCGCTCCCTTTTTTGACACAGTCGCAGCTTCAGTCGTTCGTATATCCGTTCTGTTTGCATGTCGTTGTTGCCACGATAGCTTCTGGTGTTTTTTTCTTATTTTTTTTTCTTTTTTTTTCTTTTGTATTTTGTTGCAAGCCCGTGTCTGTCCGGTTGTCCCCTGCCCTGTCTGTCGCTTGGACGGCTTCTGTTGTTAAGTTGGCATTAATGTGTAGTCGTTTGTAGTTAATTCGTTGTTGCCCCCCTTCCAACACACTCTCCCACTCCCTCTCCCTCTCCCTCTCTCTCTCTCTCTCTCTCTCTGTTGTTGTCTTGGCGTGTTTCTGCACCGAATGACTTGAAATGTATCTGCACCGCCAGAAATTCACACAGCCACAAATAAAAGTGTACGAAATTGTTATTCACATCATTTTGATATTATTTATTTTGAAGTATCCAGTGCAAAAGCATTTTCATTGTGCCACCGATATTTTTATATATGTATGCCTCGTGTGTTAATTGTGTCAATTTGCGTCATCGCGATCATCGGTGGCACCCCCTCCCTTGCCACATAATTTTTTTTTTAGTATTTCTCTTATAGTTGTATTTATTCCACTCGATCGTTAAGTGTACACAAATTAGTGCAGGTTTATCAGATAAATGTCGAGCTGTATTCTCACCTAACTGTACCCCCCCTCCCCCCCACTCCTCTCCAACTATTGACAGGCATTTCGCTTATTTTTTTTTTAGTGGTGCTTTTTGTTGTTTTGTTTGTTTCGTTTTCCGCTTGCTTTCTTTCGACTTTCGTTCTTCGTGTATTTTTTTTCCGTTTTGTTGGTTTTTGGCAAATTTTTTGTTGTTCGGCTGTTGAACAATTTACTTGAACTTGGATTGCGTTAATCTGGTAAATGTTTTGACATTCTCGCAATTAAAAAGGCACCGGGTGTTCACCCTCCGTGTCACCTTGGCGGGGCCGTGACGGGGTCCGTCTGTTTCACTAATTAAAAGCAATGTTCCAGAAATGTGTTTACCTGCTGCTAATGAGAATTCACAATGAATTTCACTCGCTGATTCTTTCCCCATCGCTATCTCAAATTACAACAACTATTTCTACTTCTACTTCACTTGGTTGTGTCCGGTTCTGTTTTTCTTTTTGGCCAGTTTTTGTGTTTTCAGTTTGTTTTTGTTTTTTTTTTTGTCTTCGCTGCTGGCGCATTGCGACTAATGCCTGCGGATGTGGTTCACAATTAATGCTACACAGGAGTAATTATGCCAACTGCTTGACTTTCCACAGGGTGTCTTATATATATACATATATTGTACACATTTTAGGATATTATGTTATTACAACACTCTTGGCTATTGCAAATAATTACACGTAATTTCAACAAACATATCTTGATTTCTTAAGAAATTCACTTAATTGAACCTTTATATAAATGCCAGGCATACAAGAAATTTCCTTGTCTATTATTATTGGTTTGGATTTGAATTTGTCGCTTTAGTTCGATGATTTAGCTCTGTAAGTTAACATGTCTTATAAAATACAAGTATTTATTATAGTTGTGTTAATGGATGCAACAAGCAGAAGCATCTCCGACGCCATAAACTATATATATTATTTATCAGCGTATGCCATACGCTGCTTAAGTTTATTTCAGTTTATCGATAACATTGAGCGTTTCCCAAATATCGATGCAAATCGATGTCTGATAGCTATAGAAAACACAATTGACACTGACACATTGTTCATTAACTGTTAACATTTCATTAACAGCTCAAACACAGACTTTGTTACCCCAAAACGTACTCCTATATAGAATGATGTAGATAGAATGATATCAGAAAGTCTACAATGGTGTAATTGATTTGATTTTAGTTTTGGGTTTTGCGAACCTGTGTTGAAATTAATAAGTATATTTAACAGCTTTCATAGTATCTCTCGAGCTCTCTGAAATGTCATTCCTTGGTTTTATATTGATGTTCAATAATATAGTGATGTAAAAAAAAGTCTTCTTTGGATATGTATCAAAAGTATGTGTTGCTGCTTCCCATTTTAGTAGCTCCTCAGCAGGATGCTGGAAGGGTTTTTGCCAGAGTTTGGTTTGTTTAAGTTTCGAGTATCTGAGTATCTCTTGTATGTAAATACACATGTTTACTTTATGTACTTATTACAACTGGGCGAAGGGGTATCTTTGAGCTTGTCGTTCTGGTTCTGGCAAAGTACAAAATACGGTTGCCCATTTACCTTCCTAAACTTTATGGCAATGGTGTTTTTCCATTTTTTTCTGTTTTTCTTTTTTTTTTTTTTTTGTTTATTGTTTTTGCTACCAGCTCTCGGCTTTCGGTTCTCGCCCCAGTTGCAAGTATGCCGGTCCCTAGTACAAGAACTGTTGTTGTTGTTGTTGTTGTTGCTACCGCTTCGAAAATCAATGTGTGTAACGAAAAAGCAACCGAAATAAATGTTCTGTGAAGGAATTTCGACTGTTTTTTTTTCCTTTCTGTTTTGTTTTCCACTGTGGCTGTTGCGCTACACACACCACCCCACCCCACACCGCACCGCACCTACCCACCCCCCGCACCCCTCGCCCACGACATACCCATTTGACCTGGCCATGCCTTATTTGTTTGCCGGTTTGTGTTTATACCTTTCGACTTATTTAATGCCTTTCGCATGAAATGAGAAACAGAGCCAAACAGAACCGATCCAAAACGAACCGAACGGGGGTCTTCTCTTCCACCTAGAGAGACGGAGGCCAGGAAATCGGATGGACAGACAGACAGACAGATAGACAGAAATACAAATTGTTGGACAGACTGACAATCGGATATAATGAAAGTTGTTTTGTTCAGTTTATTGATTTAAGTTTATTGCACGCACATACATTTGAGTGGGCCAAATGCCAGGAATTGCCAAATTGTTTCTAATAACATGGCCTCAATTGTAATCATTTATTTACACTTGCATAATGATATGTTTTGTTTATTTTTATTTCGGTTTTACGATTTACAATTTGCCTAAAAGGATTTCAACATCAACAGCAAGATGTAGGATGAATAGTCGAAAATTCAACATTTTTAATTGTATATATTTTATTTACACAGAATAAATTGAGTTTTAATTAATTAACACTTATCGACGTATCTAAAAAGTAAATGAATTCATTGTTAAGCGTCACAAATGAATTGCCCAATAAAAACACTTTCAATTTCGCTGTGTGTATTTACATGAAAAGTCATTCAAATAGGATAATAAACAGGATATGGAATCGTTGTTTTTGACTCTTGTTTTATAGAGTGGAACTGCAACTGCAACTGCAAAGAGGAGAGCATCAAGCGAATCGAATGGAAATGGTAATGGTATCATATGTTATGGCCATGTCGAGCTGGGGCGACTCAGGAGTGTTTAAATGCAAAAAGACAGGGTTGGGAAGGGATGGATGGGAGCAGGGGAGGGGATGGGAGCGGAGCAGAAGAAGTCGACAGCGGAGCAAACAAGCAAACAAGCAAATAAACTAGCTATAAAAAAAAAATAACAAAATGTGAAATTCTGTGAAAAGAGCGGCAAGCAAAAACAACAACCATCCAAAACTTAGTATAAACAATTGACAGATTCATAAATATGCAATTTACTCAACTTTTTATTTCGCTTTGCTGCATTTCCTGTTTCCAGTTGTTGTTGTTATTGTTGTTGTTGTTGTTGCTTGTTGCTTGTGCTGCTGTTGGTACTAAAATTACCCAACGGCAACCAAATGGCAACACATGCCCATAAATTAGCATTTAGAAAAAATACAACAAAAATAAAAACAACAAAAAAATGAAAAAAAGGAAAAGCAAAACATGAAAGAAAAACACTTTCAACTGGTCGACATTTGAATACCCTTTCGCTTAAGTAAATTATATTAACAAGATGTAGCATGTTTTAAATATATATGTTTTCTTAAGGAGAAAAAAGTAGTTGATATAAAATCAAAATGTTTTCGAATTTAGTATAACTTTTGATATACCCTTTTATTTTTTGTGTAAATTTCAAATAAATATGTTATAAGATATACTATATAAATAAATAAATAAGTGAATACTTTTTTGTTGTACTCTTACTTCTAGATATGGAGTATGGGCTACAAATCGCTTAAGAGATTTATGGGACACTATGCGTAGGGTATAGAAAAAGTCAACAGCAGCTACAAAGCGAATGCGAATGCGAAGAGAAATGTAATTCATGCCCAGCAACAACAACAACAACAACACGAGCAACATCAGTGGCAGCAGCAAATAAATGGACAAATGGAGCGAAAGAGAGAGAGAGAGAGAGAGAGAGTGAGTTGAATAGAGAGGCGCTAGAGGGACAGAAGTGGACCCATAAATGTGTTTGTAGTATAGCCACACAGAGAGAAAAAGCTTATGTAGATTTTAGTTTAATTCGATTTGGTTTTGCTTTGAAGTAAACAAAAAAAGAAAATAATAATAAAAAAAAAACCAAAAACCAAATATAAATTGGACTTATGCAGCAGCAATAGCAACAACAGCAGCAGCAACAACTCTCGGCCAATTTGTGGCAAGTTTACGTTTGGCCCGTTGCCGCTTGAAGATAAGTCGGGTCAACTATACAACTTGCAACAACATCAACTACAATAGCCAAGGCAAATGGTCTGCGGTTTAACATGGCCAATTTGACTGCGATTTTTTGGGGTTTGTGTTTGGATTTTGGGTTTGTGTTTTGGGTTTGGGTTTGGGTTTGGGCTTTTGGATTTAGCATTTGTGTTTGCCGTACTTATAATACCCTGCTCGTCGGTATAATTTAGCTTACTAAATGGCCTTTAAGTGCGATAAAAAGACATTTTATTCAAATTTCAAATGTGTTCGAGACCCAAACACAGCCCCCATTCTTCAATGTGGATGGCAACATCCCCCCGCTCCCAACAATTGTGTGGTTGCCAATTGACTTTTATTAAGAGCTCCCAGCTCGGTACGGTTCGGTTCGGGTTGGTTTGGTTTCTCTCTCGGATTGCTGGCCATTTGTTTGGCTATGATTGGAATCGGTTTCAGTTTTCAGATCTAATTGATGGTGCTGCATAAGCACATTATTTGTTTTTCTTAAACAATCGTCTGCAATGGGGCGGGAGGTCATTGTTTAAATAGTTAAATGGACAGCTTACGGTATCTGGACAACAATAACGACAACCAGAGATTGTCAACTATTAAATTTGCAAAACTATTAGTTCGCCTCTTCAGTTCAAGAATGCCAAACAACTTCAAATTTAAATGAAATACAAGTATATTGTGACTTGTCTCAAAAGTTGGCAAACATAAGTCTTGATTAACATTTATTTAAGTGTCTCTGAGAGTGCAGCCAAAGGGGTGTAGCTATAAAAATTGGTAGAATAAAGTTTTAAATTTAAATTGCTGTTTTTCATTTACTTGTTCAGCTTATCAACAAATGAAGAGAAATAAATTTAAGTTGAGTTAATTTAATAAAGAGTATTTAAAAAGTTGCTTACATTTGTGAAAAATATTGCGTGTTTGGTTTATAAAAATATTTTTACTTAATTTATCAATTAATCATAAATGAGTTTTTGTCAATTATGAAAACGTTAATTTCTTGAAAGTTTTCTCACAGTGCAACGAGAACTGCGAATCGTATGCAATCATGAGTATATTTGTACTCTATACATATGCATATATTCCTATGTATTATTTATGTATGTATATTCATAAAATCGGTGCCTTTTGTGTTGCCGCAGGGTGTGCAACGAATGCATTGTCATTATCCATGTTCCGCCCGCAGCAACCGCTGTGGGGAGCAAACAAAAATAAACAACTACCAGAAAACCAAAATTAATAATAGTGTTAAAATGCTTTGAACTCTCTTATGCAACCAGAGTGCAAAAAATAAAACAAAAACAAAAACAAAACCAGCAAAAATACGAATCAGAATTGAAAATAATGATAGACACGCTGTGCTGAACCGCAACTTCAACTCGAACAGAAACTCGAACTGGAATTGACACAGGGGTATTCAGAAATTCGCTACGCTTTCTGATTGTTAACAACAAATGAACAACTGCAGGTTAGACGACTCCAATTGAGACTGCTCGACCCAAAGATGCTCTGTAGCCGATCTAAGGTGACTAATAAAGCAAATCAATATTTGAAATGAGACACATTTGCTCAAATTTGATGGCCACATAAGAAATAAGCGGCGACTTAAACACATATCAAATGTGATGATTAATTTTTGATGGCTTTTTAATAAATTGCTGGCAATCGCGAAATTCGACCGACAAATTTATCAGCCGAAGGAGAATTGACTTTGGACTTTGGACGGGCAACTTGATTGCCAACGGATGCGGCCTAATAAGCAGCATCAACAATAGATCTCTCTCTCTCTCTCACTTTATCTCTCTCTCTCTATCTCTCTCTCTGTCACACACACACACAGGCAACGCTGGCTGTCTGCCCATCTATGAATCATGCGCAGCTTTGACATTTATGGCCTCAATTTATTTGATAAATTTCACACGCACGTTATCAATTGGCCTGGCCGAAAACGACTCTCATTCGCACACTCATCCCTCGACGTAGCCCACATCCTAGCCAAGTTATGGCAATAAATTTTGACGGATTAGTGCGCTTATGAGTGGCATTGCTAAAGGACTCCGGGACTCCACAACAAACAGCAAAGGAAGGCAGAAAAAGAAAAGCAGAAAGAAAAGTAAAAAAAAAAAAAAAAAAACTATTTGGTATAAAAAGTAATAATGCGTTTTTTTATTTATATTTATTTCGTAACGCTCGGCAGGGGGCGTGGCGGGGGCGCGACTGAGTGTGCCGTATCAATTTTCATAAAATATCGATAGCCGGTTATTGATAACCGTGTCGAAAGTCATTTTCCATTTCCCAGACGCTGCAAACGATTTGATAAATATCAACCCATCTGAAATGTTTATAGGCCGCATATATCATTTGAGAAAATGAATACATTCAATTGCCAGAAAAGCAGTTCAATTCAAGCAAAATATTAAAAAAACAAAGCAAAAATGTTTAATTTATAATAAATATAGTTTACACCTTCAACACAAATCGTGAGTCTCATTAACCACAAGTGGCAATCGTTGACACATAAAATAAATTAAAGTAGTTGATGATCTGGAGACCCATCGACAGACACGATGTACGTGTCCGGGCAATATGGAAATTATTCATAGACATCGCTATCGCTGACAAAAATCTGAATTGAAATGCTCAAAATTAATTACCAAAGCCTGCGCCCCCAATTCAAAATGCAATTTGGTCTGAGTCTCTTTTTACCAAGAAAGGTGAACACGGAATACCTGAAAAGAACAAATGAAAATAGACGTAGGCGTTGGCGATGCTAGTGCCCCGATAGCCACAGCCACTGCCACAGCCACAGCCACATGACCGTAGATACAAAATAGAAAAATGTGCGATAATAATAACAAAAAAAAAACAAAAAGAAAAAAGAAAAGAAAAGAAAATAAGAGAAAAAAAGAAAAGACTCTAGTGGATACATGGGCTCAGTTCTCGATGGGTTCACTTGGTTCACTCGCTTATGCCGTTGCACGTTTCGGGCCTTGTATCGTGATATTGCCACAAGTAAAAATGGTTGGGGCATGGGCAGCAGAGGAGGCCACTTGACGCCACAATGTACATGTAAATTTTTTACAAAACATAATTGGCCTAATATATTTTAGCTTGCTGTGTTCCTACCTAATGTCTGTGCCCCAAACACGTACTGCGATGAGTGTATTTGTGTGTGTGTGTGTGTGTGTGTGAGGGCAAGCTGCTTGCTACATCTCATCTTTGGCTTATGATTTTTATCAGTGTTTGACTAACGCACCCAAATTTATATATATATTTATACGAAATATGGGTGTGTAGCCCGATAGAGCTGCTGGCTGGCCTGCTCTGGCCTGGCCTGGTCTGGTCTGGTCTGGTTGTTGCCCAAGAGCCAACCAGCCAGGCAGCCAACCAGCCAGTCAGTCTATGAGACTGAGCCAAAGCTCCAAAAAGCCATAAGCAAACACAGGCAAAATGCATTAACCAACCTCTGAAGCAGCTCCAACTCCAACTCCAACTCCAACATTAGCACCCCGTCCAGACAGTTGTTTGTTTGCTTAACTTTTGATAAAACTCAGTTAGTTGGCTTTAACTGTAAGTTTCTGGCTTATTGCTGTTGTTGGCCAACCACGAACATGCGAACCTTGGCATTTTGCTTTTGGAGCAGGTGAGAAAGCCCAGGCTTTATTTGCTTTACACAAAAGCAAACGAATCTGAATTCGCTGAGAGAACTGTATTAAATACATAAAAATAAAAAAATATGCAATTTTCCCATAAGAATTATAAAAAAGTAATAATGAAATAATGAACTGAGCAAGCCTCGTGCAAATTGTTAAACAAATGAGTTTATTAAACCAGACGAATCACACACTGAAAGGTATATTTAATTTTATTTTATTTTTATTATGGCAGATACAATGGAGACAAAGGAACAGAAGATTGAGTTCAATTTGGGCGATGGCGATGGCGATGGCGATGGAATACGGCTGGAACAGCAATCAAATGTGGATGATTCGGGCTTAAAGCAGAGCAGCGAATCGAGATTCAGCAGTGTTGAACTGGAGCAACGCATGAGGCAGCGATTGGAAAAGCTTGCCGCATATGAGAATGCCCACAATGAGGTGGCAGACAGCAACAGCAACAACAGCAACAACAACAACAACAACAACAACAACAATGAGGGATCGAAGACGTTGACGTCAGAGAATGAGTGGCCAGACATTATTGAAAATCCGGTAAAGATACGCTAATTGGATGGCCAATTAGCGCAATTAATAGGATAAATATAAAACAAAAACACAAACAGAAAGCAATAAAAACAGTGGAGACTCGCTAATGAAATTAACATGGCGTAGTTAATAGTTTTAACCAAAATTTGACAAACAAATTTTCTTCATCTTTGCATACGTCAATATTTGTTGGGCAACTGTTGCTCTCAGAGACTTCGAGACCCTATCGAACCAATACTCTTTCTATAATGTATATTTATTCTAATCGATATCAATGCGTTAGGGTATATAATATTCGATGATTTCATTGATATTCAGTCTAGTTTTATGCCTCTGCTAATTGTCATTTACTTTGCTTGCAATTAATGAGTCTGCACGATCTGTGGACAGCGGAAAACTACTCCTAGAATTCCAAATCATCAAAATGATGAATGAGACAAATTAAGGGGTTTACTCACAACGAGACAAAGATAATGTGTCAATTGGAGGTGTGGAAAATGATGGCCCAGTAATAGCTTAAATGAATGAACGTAATGGAAAATTCTCACAAGATGTACAAAGTTAATTTCAAAGTTTTCCTAGGTTCAAATTTCTTCGTCTCTGTTCACATTTTCTTGGTTTTTTTTTTTTTTTTAGATGGTATTTAAATATATGTATTAAGTTATCGACTGCTAAACATTCTTGTTCAAATTATGACCGTATTTAAATGCTGGTAGTTTCAATTTGATCGACTAATTGCTTGGGGCTGTGCTTCAATTAGACTTCCTTTTACAATTTGGACAGTTGCACAAAAATGTCTGCCGGCGGTTATCTCATTAACCCAACGGTGCGGACGCTCCTCTCGAATTTGGTCAATGATGGTCTCTGTCTGGGCTCTATGCATGAGATGGAAGGTGTTCGTCGGAGCTGGGGGAGGATGTTGGATGCTGAAGTGGAAGTGCGGAATGTGCTCTGGCAATGCCATTGCCAATTTCCGGGGCAAAAGCGGCCGTTGGGCGTAAATTAAAATTAAATTCAAATGGAAAAGTGTCGTAGACCGTCGACTGTCCGTCGACGACCGACGACCGACGACTGGTCATTGGCACGTCTGTCGTTTTGTAGGCAACATTTTAGCAATTATATTCGCGTTCGGGGCGACATTACAACGGCAATTACACGCAGAAGGCAGCCGCAACGTGGGCGATTGCGTCGGATGGGGGGTGGGGACCGGAAAATTGCGTGGGGGGTTGGGCTGGGCAGCTGGGCGAATGGGCGACTGCGTAGTGGTGCCTGGCATCCTTGGTATCCTAGGCATCCTCGTCAGTGTCACGTGAAGCGGCAACGTGCTCAACGGACTGACGCACACAACTCTGATGGACGACAGTCGGCGTTGATGTTGACGTCGGCGCTGTCATTGACAGGCGAACTGCTCCTTTTTTTCTGCTCATCCCAGTGGTGGTCCTTCAACTAGGACGAGGCCAGGGCCTGGCTCGCTGCCAGCCAGCCGGGTCCCTTTTGGGGCCAAAGAATTCGAATTCCAAATACCTTGCACACAATTTGTTGCAACCAAATTTACAAAATGTCGTTTTTCTACATTCTCATCGGCAATCTTAGCCAACAAACAACTTTAATTTCGAGCTAAATATTTGCACAAATTTTTATTTTAATTTAAACAATTTAAGTTGGCTTAGTTTAATTACGAATTTACACGTAGCTAAGCGAAAAGTATAAAAAAATTACTATTTTGGGGGCAGTTGCGTTTTAGCACATGTCTATTTTAATATCCATTAAATGCTTTGCCAAATTAATTTTAATATATTCATTAATAAACAAACAAACAATTTATTAATTTTTATTTTGTATATAAAAAATCATTTTTTCCATTTAAACTATGAGTTACAAGTTGTATTGGAAATTTAAAAATCCAGAAATACACTTTGCTTTACAAAAATGAGCAGTTGAAATATGAAATATGTGGGTGTATGTGTGTGGGTGTGTGTGGGTGTGTGGTTGTGTGTGGGTGTGTGTGTCAGTGTGTGGCAAATGAAATAAAATAAATGTATAAAAGCAATAACCAAGCGGCATTACATAAAAATCTACTTGGCCCAGCTCCTAATGACTGTTGTCCTGATGCCTGGTTTCTGGTTCTGGTTCTGGTTCTGGTTATGGTTCTGGTTCCTGCCTGCTGATAGACGTGGGCCTATTTAGGCTTACACATGTTGTGTGCGTGTGTGTGTGCGTGTGTAGAATATGGCCGACACTTCCGTTCGACATGTTGCACATGTTGCTCCCGTTTCCGTTGCGACACACACCATCCCACCAGTCCACCACCCACCACCCACCACCCATCGCCCACCTCGCTTCCCCCGACGGGCATTCGCCATGTGGCCACTGGCATAAAATACAATATACACAAGATTGGTTCTGCTCCAATTGCTGTTGTTGTTGTTGTTGTTGTTGTTGTTGTTGTTGGTCACGCATGGTGTTGCCTGTCGCTGGCTGTTTTTATTGCCAGTGCTTCCTGCCGCTCGCTTGTTTCATAATTAATATCCTTTCGCACATTATTATTACGGAAATGAGAGGAGAATTTATTTGTGTGCACATTTGTATCCTGAAGTCTACCAAACAACATATTCCACAGCGACTGCTCAGATCCTATCGAATACAAAAACACACACACATCTATTTATTCCCTTACTGACTGAGCGACATCAATTCCGATTATTAACCAAATATTTTGTTAACAAAAAATACTCCTTAAATAAATAATCAAAATATATGTAGGGTATTTTCTGCACTAACCATTTCAAATATGGCATTCTGTCTTTTCCTTTTTTTTCCATCCGAGCCTTGTTAAGTACTTTATGCGTTTGGTTTTTTCATAAATTTTAACAGACTCGGACGAGCGGACGGCGGGTCGGACGGAGGGACGAGTTTTGGTCTCTGGACCGACGACTGGCTTTTAATTAAAAGCTCATGAAAAGTGATTAAAAAGTGAACTGCGGCCAGCACAGACCATCACACATATGAGCACACACACACACTCACACACACACACACACTCATACACACACACACTCTTATTTATTAAATTGTATGTTTTTGTTGATGTTTTTTCGCATGCCATAAAAATGCCAAAAACAATATTAAAAAAAAATGCTCAGCCAGCTGCTAACGGCAAACGGAAAAACTCATCGAAATTTAAGCGTCGACCATCGAAGTTGCCAAACAAATTTAATGTGCAGAGCCACATTTAAATTGTACGCCCGATTTTAAGTTCATTAGCTTCTTTATATTTGTTTAAATATGCGTACATATTTAAATATTTGAAATTTAAACATTTACCTGTAATAATAAAACCAGGTAAAACGTTGCAACGTCCGTCTGCCAGTCCGCAAGGATACAACTTTTTCGCCCTTTAAATTTTGAATAAATGTATATTCAACTCAGGGTTGCTTCGCCCGATGGGCTAGGAAATCGATAACATCTTTCTAGTCTATAACTTTCACAATTTTATGACTAAAGTCTTTCTCAGAGACTCGTAAAAATTTATAAAAATAAAAGAAATTAAAAGATGAGTATCTTTAAAAGAGAGTTTAAGTTCTTTAAAATCCTTAAGTTGTAAGAATGATATTTTCGGGTGGCGTAGGGGGTCTCTAAGTGGTTGTTGGATCTACCAGGAAACCGGAACCTCCCAGTAAATTTAGCGACCGCAACCGCAACGTTTGCTAGGCTGACCACCAGTTTGAAGTGAAGCCTGGAAGACTTTGATAGGCCGCAGGCTGACTCATAGCCCCCGTGCAGAGCTGAGGTGAGGTGAGGTTCTACATATATTTAAGGATTAGCATTTAACAATGTATAAATTTCTTTAAAGTGCCTCTGCCTCATGCCACAGGGGCAGGCAACTTTCGGTGAAGTACACACGCATGTGTCGTGCGTCATCCTTAACGGGATGGGGCTTATTGGATGGTCTAGGGGGTGTAGGGTAATACTGGGGGGATGGGGGAACGTACCGGATTATTGCTGGCTGTGACAGGAACTATATAGCGCATGCATGAACGGCATTTTCGCCGTCATTTCCATTCGAAGTTTTCTCGGTCTTTGCGTGTTGCGTGCAATTTGCGTGTAATTTTCCACAGTACCATTCAATTGAAGGGGCAGGGTGGTGGTGGGGGGGGGGGGATAGCTGCGACAACGGCTGCAACTTTAGTGTGTACTGCGAACGTACTTTGCAGGCTAAGCAGAGCCTGTTCGTCCTGTGTCATCACAGCACATAAATCATAAATAACAACGCGAACTGCGTCGCAGCCAAAGGAAAACACAAACATAAAAGAGGGAAATGCGTAATTTATGCTGCGCAGAATGGATAGAAAAGTCAGCATTAACTACGGGTGGTTGCTGCCGCCTCCTTTAGCTGTACCGTTACACCCGTAAAGCTTGCACTTTTCCCAGAGCATACCAACCAGAAAAGGAAAAAAAAGAAAAACAATAAGAAACGTATGCAGCAAAGACACCACTTTCAACTTGCTTTGAGACGCAATTCGGGAAACTGCGTTTTACTTCAACCCTCCGATGAAGCCTGAGCACGAAGCAACCCCCAAAGATGAAGCGTTGATTGTCGTCCTTGGACTACCATCTACCATCTACCGATTTTATCCGGCACATCAACATCAGTTTGTTGCCATTGTAATCCAGCGCTTGGATGCGTCCTTTTAATTCAATCAAGCTGCTTGTCGGTACAGTCCCAGGTCCCAGTGTTGCAGGAAAGCTCTATCGAGGGAAACGTAACTTAAGACAAGAGAGAAAAGCTATCTCAGCCATGCCGAAGTTTACCTGCTTTTGTCAAATGGTCGTCATCTAATTTTCACTATAAACTTTAAAAAACCTACCGATGTTTTCCATGAAACCTATCCCATTGAATAGCACGAAAAATATAATTTGTAACTTGTTAAAAAAAATAGTATTTCATTGAAGACCTCTCCACCGATTTTCCCATGTGAGCTATAGGAAATAATGATTTGATTAGAGCCTGCAGAGTGATTGCTTCAAAGCTGATGGAGTACCTTGGATAGAAATAGACAGACAGACATCGATGACTATATCGATTCGGCTAGTGATGCAGATCAAGAGTGTCTCTGAGATGCCTATTTCTATTGTTAATTTTTGGGATAGAAATCTGCAATAATTTATTGGGTTTATACATTCTTAAGTCTTGAGTATTTATAGAACAGTAAGCTAAGTATTTTTGTATAGTTGTGTCTATCATAGTTTATGATAGAGGTATAATTTGACACCAAAGATAGGACTCAGTAGTTACCCTATCTTTGGTGTCAAATAATACCTCCACAGACTTAGATATGGTACAAATAATGAACGAGAAAAGCTCAGCAAAAAGAAGATCATTTTGGTTGCTACTCTGTAATTAAGTTCCAGACAGCAAATAGACCATTATCATCCATCGATCGAGTCCGGTGTGCAACTCCAATTTGAGTGTGCAACTGCCCAGCTCCATCGTTAGCTGGAGCCATCAGTAAATCTTTAGCGTGTTGTGTCAAGCGCCAACTGGGCAAACTTCGCATTTGGTTTTATTTTTATGCAGTTTGCTGACACACAAAATAATAGTGACAGGTCGGTCAGAGGAAAATATGAATACCACTTGAGCATGTTAACCCCGAAAGGCGTTTATAAAACTGTCCAAAGCTATTAATATCAAAATTCCGCACACAGAGTGAACATGGAGAAAGAACTCGGAGCCGGGGGCAAAAACTGCGCAGTTGTTTAGCTCGGACAGAACAAACCAAATATGCTCCACCCCAAACCATGCCTCCAACTCTGTTTATCTCTCTCTTTCTTTCTCGCTATGCATATATATGTATGTATTTATATATATATATATGGGCACATCCTGGGGCCAGGTCAGCCTATGAATCGCAGCGAGTGGCATGTTTGGCGTCCATGAGGCGGAAATGAATGGGCGCTTGACTACAGTGCGAGTGGGTGGCACAAAATGGTCGGTCAGTGGTTGGAGGATTATCAACAGGCATCACATATACACACACACACACACACACACACACACACAAATATCCTTGGTCAACATGAAGCTCGCTTCAGGTCTGTGCTCTCGAGGGTGGCAGCCAGGCTTTTGTTGGTTACAAGCTAAATGCTATACGAGAATCTACGCGCCATGTGTCCTTTGTTATTTATGATTAAAAGCGCAAGAACCCGTCAGCAGTACAAACACACACACACAAACAACACACACACACACACACACAACACACACACACAACATGCACACACACACACATATTTACATATGTATATGCACAGCTGAGAGGCAGAGAGCCTGTTTGGGCTTTTGTATGCTAAATATAACGCTGCATGTGTCCATACACGTCCATCACTTAATCACGCCACCACACTCACAGTTTTTATTTGCCACTCCTCACCTTGCACCCTCGGTCGAGCACCCTACAACCGGCAAGCGGAGCATATCGATTGTGTAGGTATATTTACTGCTCAAAAACTTATCTGTGATCCTATTTTACTACAAATAAATAACAAAGTCAAAAATTGCTGGTTTGCATTTCTTATAGTTCCCACTGTTTTAAAAGAAAAAGAATTGATAATAGAATAAAAAACTTTATAATAATTTATTCAGATTGTTGAGCTATATGTATTCTGATATTGAACAATTTTTATTTACGATCTGATTGAGTTACCGCCAAACGATGCAACAAATCTGCGACATATTTTAAATTGAAATACTTTATTAATTTTATACATTTTTCTTATTATTTTAATAAAGTATTATATTATTTTTAAATGGAAAATGTTTTATTGCTTTCTTTTTCTATACTTAAATTTCAACTTTAACTATAAATTATAGGTTTTAAAGATTTCTTTTTATCTTATAAGCTATTTTTTAACTATCCTAATTACTAAATTGAAATATTATACTTTTATAATATATGTTGTAATATATTTATTTATAATTATGAAGTTCATAAACTTTTCCAAGTTCCGCATAAAACTCATTGTTTAAACTGTCACTTGCAAGTAGCTCATTGAGCTTGCCATGTTGGCCGAATCAATCGGGTTAGAAATGCGCCGAGTACGTTGTTCGCGGCAACCTCATCCTGCGCAAAAAAAATAAAATACCGTAAAGGAACAACAAAAAAAAGAAGAAAAAAAACAGAAATTGCGTGCGAGGATTTTGCAATGTTCATTCGCTTGGTTAAGCCGCTGCACGCACATCCTTGCGCACATCCTGGCGCGAGTGAGTTTGGTTTTTATTTAATTTCAGCTACATGAATGTCCACGTCCACATCCCCGTTCGTCAGTGTGTGTGTGTGTGTGTGTGTGTGTGTGTGTGTGTGTGTGCCTGTCCAGCGGCGTATCCTTTCGCCCGCTCACTGAAATATGCAAATAAGTTAATTTTTATTTATTCTCCTTTTTTCACTCGCTTCCATCTCCCTCCCTCCATCCCTGCCTCTCTGTCGCTCTCTTGCATGATTCACTTTTGGCTTCATATCCTTAGAATTTATGATGCAATCTCCCTGCGCATTCCGGCTGTGTGTTAAAGCAAACGAGATAAAGAGAGAGAGACGGAGACTGTGTGTGTGTGTGTGTGTGAGTGAGAGAGAAAGAGAGAGAGAGACTGAGAGCTGCTGGCAGGTATCCTGGCGGGTATCCTTGGTTTCAAGTTTTCGCATTATTATGATCTCTATTTTATGCGGTGTCCTTTATGTGCTTGCCTGTGTGTGTTGTGTGTGTGTGTGTGTGTGTGTGTGTGTTGGGTGTGCAGCAGCCGTCAACGTCATCGTCATGCCTGTTGCCAGGCAGCCCAGGGCATGTCCTGCATGTCCTTCTGCCATTAAGGGTGGTTGCCAAACAGTCGCTGCCGCCGGCATTTAGTTAGGCCCTGGACAAAGCATTTTATTTGAGCTTTTTATTCGACTCAATTTGGTTTTTTTGTTGTTGTTGTTGTTGTTCGTATTTTCTTCGTATTTTTTTTTTATAAATTCGACTCCTTTATTGGTGCGAGTCCTTTGTTAGCGAAATGTGTGTCAGTGCGTCAGTCGGTTGCCTGGCACTTGGTTTCGACTATTTCCGGTTTTAATATGCGCACTGCCTTCCCTGTTCCTTGTCCTTGTCCATTGTCCTTGCACGCTGCCTGCTGTCCTTCGGGTACAGTACGCACATGTTCCTATCTACATCCACATCCAGTTACAATTCTGTTCGCCCTTTCAGTCTTTCAGGCCAAATTAGAATTGCCCTCTTGCATGTTATTAACTTTAGCCATGCCCTGTCGACTTGTCGTCCAAATGAATAGCCTCACTATATATTCCGTCCAGATTTATGGGCCATGCTTTCATTCATTCAAATGTTCGCTACGGCAACTGAGCACTGGCCAAATCCCAAAATCTGATCGTATTGACAGCTCGTGTTCCAAGTAATTGGGCCTTTCTTTATTTATTAAAGGGCAACAATATAAAAATGAATATAAAAGCATCGGACTTACTTAATATACCAAAGTAACCATTGATTAAAATTGAAGAAGTAGAAAGTTATTATCTATATTAAGAGAAGAGGAAATCGAACTAATTTCTTTTTAAATCGATATTAATGCCATTAAAACATATACTTAACGAACCAAATGACAGCACATAGTAAAATAATATAAATAATTATAGTGATAAAAATAATATCAATTAAGTTGTAAATGTCAACAATTTTTGTTTTGAGAAAATTAAAAAGCCATAAAATAAGCCTTTAAATAAATAATTCGATTTGTTGTCTTTCATTAAATAATATCTATATAGCTACAGTGTCTCAAAGCTTATATGGTGCAGCGACAGTTTATTTCGGTGGTTAATCAGCCATCGATCTTTGGAAGTTTTGCAAAAATAATGAATCATTAGTTTTTTTTTTGAAATTTTTTCTAGATACTCTTCCAAATAAGCTTCGAGACACTGTATATCTATCTCAATCTGAAAAGGCAAACTTGGACAGAAACTCATATTTGCAACTTTCAAAAAATGTATAAAACTAGATAGAAAACTTTTCATAAATTCTGTTAAATACACTGCACTGAAAGTTGTAGTCTAAAGTTGTTCAAATGATTTATTATCGCAATAAATATTTATATATAGGTATATATGTGGGACTGGTTATGTCTTGTTTATTAATAATATAATAGTTAAGTATAATATTGAAGTAAGAGCATTAGATTAACAAAGTAAAGTGCGACTTTATAATTAAAGATCTGATTCCACGACGTACCGACAACCTTACAACTTTACAACATATGTTATTTGACGACTTCTTATAGACGACTACTGATGCTACTCGACTCTCCTCATGTTGCTGTTAACCATCTGTTAACCAGCGTTGCCACATAACAGAACTGTAGCTATTTGTTACAAATGTATGCGTAGATAGATAGGTACATTTATTTATTTATGAATATATAATTATCTTCAACAGAGCAGGTGCTGATTTTAGAAACGATTGAGCTTTGTAAATTTATGTACAAATTATGAAGATGGTCATTAGTCATGGTCAAAGTGGAAGATCTGAGAAAGAAGACAATTAAATAAATATGGAAATATGTGAATCTGTTTTATTTGGAGCACAGAGATCTGTGAATGCATGAATTACATTTTATTTACAATTCCAAATTACAAATCATATAACAATTACATCACTTTTATATTGATGCTGGTCGTATAAGCATTATAACGCGTTTATATAAATTTGCCATATACCACACAGATTCATTATCACTGTAGAAGAAAAGAAGAAAATCGTTAAGAATTTGTGAGGTGTTGCAAAGAGTCAGTTGCTTACCGCTTTCTACAGTCTGCTCTATGCCACCAGCCAAAAGAATTTTCTGAAGCGCAATTGCCACCAGTCCAATCATCATTATCACGATCATATGTGCTAAATTTAGTATTATTGATCAGAAGTTTTGTATCCCAATAATTGCATCTGACTCCACTTAAACTCAGTCGGTATTCATCATTTTCGCCTGCAATAGCAAATTGTTGATATCCCGAATATCTGGTTACCCCAGATTTGAATTCTACGTGAATAAAGAATTCATAGGGCTTGGTGCTTGTTAAGCGATGGATCTTCTCCAATCCCAAGAAGAAGTTGCCATCAAAGGAACCAAAGCCTTCACGGTATGCGGCCCAATTCCTGTTGAAATCTTCGTTCTCATTATTTTGCTGCCGGATAACTGTCCATCCAGGACCTGCTATCTTCGAGTCACATAAAGCATCAAAGGAATAATTAGAGCCATTGATTTTATGAACTCCTGGATCATTTCCAAAGGAAGAGCAATCAATTGTTAAGGGCATCTTCTTTAAGACCTCACAATTAATTTCACTTTTTGTTAAATCGTTTTTTAATTTAGATATTTCTTGGTTACTTTGTTCAAGATTTCGCTTATTTTCGTCCATCTGTTTTTGAAACTCCCCCAATTTGATTTTATCGCTATTAATTTGATCTTGCAGTGAGTTTTTTAAATTCGATATTTCTTGGATCTTTTGGACAAGATTTCGCTTATTTTCGTCCAACTGTTTTTGAAACTCCTGCAATTTGATTGAATCGCTATCGATTTGAAGTTTTTGTCTGGATATAACTTCACTTGTACATTCCTCAAATTTCTGTGAATTGAGCTTATTTAATTCATTCTTGATTGATTGCAAATTGTCATTGTTCTTTTTATATAAATCTATCTGATTTCTCAGATCCTTAATGATGGCTACATTTTCCTTTTGATCAACTAGCTTCTTCTGCAGCTCCTTGACTTCAGTTTCCAGATTGGCAGTTCTATTGTTATCTTTTATGCTCATGATTTGATTTCTCAGTTCCTGAATGGTATTTTCATATACATTTTTCAGTGATAAATTTTCCTGGAGCTGCTTTAATTCCTTGTCCTTATTGCTGATCTGTTCTCTCAGACCCAAATTAATATTCTCTCTTAATTCCTTAATTAAATCTGATTCATATTCGGCTATTTTCAATTTAAGCTCTTCAATTTCCCTATTCTTTATGGATATTTTATTATCGTTGTTGTCAACTTCTGTCCTTAATAGTTGTAGATAAATAAGCAGTGGTTTCACAGCCTTATAGGCATATGATCCGCACTGTTCCTCCTCTCTCCTTGATGCTTTGCAGGACTGTTAAATATTGGAATTAGATTTTCCCGCTTGTCAAATATATTTTATTATTCTTTGCTTACCTCAGTACTTTGAGCTACGATGGAGGATTCGCCTTTGATTAGGATCAGACTTATATATACAGCAAAAACAATCCAATTTAATTTCATCTTTTTCTTCTATGGTCAACTGGTCGCAATAGGAACAGATGTAGATTTAATGTTCAGAGTCGGAATCCCGACATTTTATAGGATTGGTCAGAGATACACACACAGGTCTGAGGCTGTTAGAAACACATCGAACGATGCTCTTATCGAGTACCACTGATAAGAAGGTGAGTCAATGACTTTAGGTCATCCAGATTGGATTCGCATTAATTTCTAGCCTCTGCCTAAATTTGATCAGTTCAAGGCAAAATATACGCGTAGATAGACAGGTACATTTATTTATTTATAAATATATTATGAACTTGGTTCCCCATAAGTATGTATTAATGCGAAGCATCAATTCTTAAATAGACGATCTGCGAGAGAGTAGATAATTAAATGGGATTACTTTCAATTTGGTCTACTGTAGATAAAAATTTCTAAATATGTTTAACAAGTTTATATATATTCTTGATCGGCTATACCAAAATACTTCTTCCGCCATGCTTGAATGTTGCCTTTAAGTGTTTGGGACTCAGTTTTGGTCGCCACAAATAATTCCGTCCGTCCGGGCAAAAAATGTTGAACTCCAAATCCTTGTCCAAGTCGATTTTTGCGAACGTCATCCTAGATCCTCTATTTATTGCTTTTGTAGATTGCGTTTTCCGTGGTTCTCGGACCTTCAAGTCATAGTTGCGAAAAACCTGGAGCACAGTTTCCACACAGCAATTTTTCTCCATTTCATCCTGCACCTATTGAGTCTGTTTTTGAGCCGATAGCTCAAGATTTCCCCTTATTTTCCTGATGATCCTCCGATCGTCCTCTTCGGTGAAAATCTTGTTTGCTACCATTCCGCCCTTGCCCTACATCCAATTTTCGTCAAAGAAACTCCAAATGATGTAGAATACAGTTGAGGTGTTTAGATTGACCATTTTAGCTATTTGACGATATGAATACCCAATTTTTAAGTGTTCCATGATGATTTCCGTTAATCAATGATAGTCCGTTTGCCCATTGTCCTTGTTAGCTTGTTGCACCCGAAATGCAGGAAAAAACTAAATTGACTACGGAGGATTGGTCTATTTATTCTTTTTTACATAATCCGACTTAGCGGGTGGGGAAATCCCAGTTTATTAGGTTAATAAATGTACCTGCCTTCGGTCTTTGTAATTTTTGAAAACTACTGAATAATGAGTTTATGGCAGGCAATTGAAATTTTAGCCTTACACTGTTCCAAGCCGGCTGGTAGACACTGTATATACATATATATATTAATAGCTCCACACATATCTCTAACTCTATAGTCGTTGGCTTTAACCAACTAAACCTTAATCTGAATAAAATGACTGCCCCGAAATTGCTTTCGAAGTTGATCATATTTTTGCTTACCGCAGCGCAAATCATGCGCCGCAAAATCAAGAATAACAAATCGAATCAGAACGTTAAACAAAGTGGAAAACTACAAATACCAATAGATAGACACACACACATAGATCGCTTAATCGAAATGACCCCCGAGTTCAGAGAAGCGAAAGATTGTAAATGCCACACAGCGAATGGTCTTGCAACCAAGATTTGAAGTGGAGCCAACGATCGATCGGTCGATTGTGATGCACGACAGATTGCGATGAAAGGAAATCATTGAGCCGAACATTGCTAGCTGCCATCAATTAAAGTAATTTAAAGGAATCAGCCACAACTACAACTGCAACTGCAACACACAACGAGACAGATAACGATAAAGAATAAAAGAATTGGGAGCAAGATCCATAAGCTCGAAAATCAATCAGGCAGAAAGCAACCGGGCCAAAGCCAGACACAGCCCGAAGAAGCAGCCTATTAGAAAGACAAGCGTGTGGCTCAAGGCAAATAGCAGCAACAGCAACAAAAACAACAAAATTTAAAATTGGATGAGATACAAAAAAAAGAAAGAAAGAAAAAAAAACGAGTAAAAAAAGAAAACAGTAGCCACAAAATCGATTGAAGAGCTGAAAAGAGTTGATGAGACAAAGGCGAGGAAGAAAATATCGGGGGAAAATAACAGACAACGCACAAGTCATCATTAACCAAACAGTAGCCAGTAAAACTGGAGGAGCTTGAAAAGAGCCAAAAGTGGTTGATAGAGGAAGAAGGGGGGAGCAGACAGTTTGGACAGACATTGGGACAGACAGCAAAACACGATTAGAATGGAGAGTGGATAAGCGTGTCTGCCAGCTATAAAAGTGTAATATCTGTAACTCATTAATGACAGCAATTTAAGACACACAAAAGGCTGGAGGAGGAGTAGGAGGAGGAGGAGGAGGACTTTAGAGGAAACAGAAACTGAGGATGAAAAAAAAAAAAAAAATGGAAAATAAACTAAATCTGTTGGAGAAAACAACACGAAACAACGAGACAACAGCAACAGCAAGAAATTCAAATAGGCTTTGGGTACGTAATAATCACGATGATGATAAGCACTCTTTGCACGATGATAATGATGATGATGATGATGATGATGATGACTGCGACTGGTTCCAATCAACTGCCACTTAACTAAATGACTGTGCGACTTGCCCAGTCGCTTTTTGAGACTCAGACCCAAGTCTACAAGCTAGTAGTGTGTGTGTGTTGTGTGTGTGTGTGTGTGTGTGTGTGTATATATATACCGATATTATCACAAGTGACTGATGAATATGCCATTAAAGATATACGAGTACCTCGTACCACAAGATACATGTAGTACATACACAGAGTGCAACATTTGGAGGTTTTGTGGCCAACGGAATACAAAGCAAACACCGGAGTAGACAAATTATCAACTGGGAATGCTCAAAACTGATCCGACGTTGTTTTCATATGCATTGTTTTCTAGTTTCAGCACCAATGGAGTCTATCGATGCTTACTGAAGCTATAGAAATAGAAAAGTTGGTTCAATTAAAATTCTAATTATAAAAATGATCAATTGCAGTCGGGAGTAGCCGACGGTGGAATACTCTGATAGCAGCTTGGACAAACCTGTTTTTGCTAGGGCTACTTATATATAATAAATAAATAAATAATATAATTAAGCAACCTTCGGCTATATCGAATATAGTATCCAGGCTAAACTTGGTCGAGCTGAGGATTCATCACAACTGGCTCTAAATATTTGTCTTGCGAGTTGTGCAACACAAAAATTCAACAATTGAGTAGAAATTTTGCATATTTGTGTACAACATATGCAATATAATAAATCAAAACAATTTATAATAATTTATAATTAATAATAATATTATATAATTATAAGTTTAGCACTCGAACTCAAGTAAATGTTGTAGCTGAATCACTCATAGATCAAGTTTGGGGCACAGTCGTCCGTATTCTGACTTGAAAATCAATACAATTACACAATCGACAGCAAAGCGGCCGCAGAATCAACAGAAAACAGTGATCGACTAGGAGATACGCTGTAATTTGCCTTGCTGTTACTGTTACGGTTGAAATTTAGGGATAATCGTGAAGAACCTTTTAAAATTAGGAAATAATCGTAAATATTCCACATTCAGAATTTACAGTTAAATTTTAATATTTCTAGCTGAAAAAAGGCTTTCGATAGAAGTGATTAATATAATAGCTAATTAATCTAACCTCTCAAGTTGATCAAGAATCAAGGAAAATTCCTTAAATTTTTCTTTCTGGTGTTTTCCTACATTTGCTTTACATTTTCAAGTTTAACAACTCAATCATGCCTCCTTCACTCAGTTTGTTTTAGCTACAGGGTATCCATCGAAACAACAAGCAAAGCAGCGAACCTCACCCTAAGGTCAATTTATGATTGCTGCACTAATCACAGCTGGTTTCAACGGGATCGACAAGCAGTCTCCGTCTCCGTCATCGTCTCCGTCTCCGTGTCCGCCTCCGCCTCCGTCGTCCGCTTGGCAGCAAAACTTTGAGCTGACTATCAGTTCCAGCCGTGCCGTGCGTACACACACACATACATATGCAGAGACATACGTGTCGGACTTATACATATACATACATATGCGTTTGTTGAGTGGGCAGTTGAGAGTATACATATGTGTGTGTGTGTGTGTGTGTGTGTATCTATGTGTGGCTATATTCATGTTTGTGGCTACTGTGTCTCATCATTTGTATATTTAATGGACTGACTGGCTCCGCTGGGGCCCTTCATAATTTGTTGGGCTGCAAACAAATCTATGTGTGTTTTCAGTTTTGTTAAAGTTTCCAACTCCAAGTTCGGACTCGAGTTTATTGTTTTCCTTGCTTGTTGTCGCTTTCAACTCTGAAGGGGGTGTGGAGGATGGGGTGTGTGGAAGGGGGGGGGGGACTTTAGAGTGTGCCATTAATTGTTTTGGCTTTTTGTTTGTTTGTTTGCTGTGCGTTGTGGGCCAACTTTCGAAAATGTTGCTTAGTTTTTTTATTTGATAAATGTTGCGCTTTGAAATATTAATTACACTTGCGCTCGGTTGTTGATTTTGTTGAATTTGTTGAATTTGCTTTCTGGCTATGTCTTAAATTTATTGAAGACAAGCACAAGACACTTTTAATGGCAGTCAACGTGCGGAGCGAGGGCGTGGCGTGGCAGGGCGTAGCGGGGTGTGGCATGGCAGATATATAAAAGATTTATTTCATTGTTTTTGTTTCCGTTGAAAATTTGAAAATTGAGTATTTTAAGGCTAAATTATTTGCTTTCGGCAAGTAACAAATTGTGATATAATTGAAAACCAAAAACAAATAAATTAAATTTAGGTATGAAATGTGTTCATAAATCAATCATAAGAAATTTATTTAAATTATAATCTTTGACTTGAAGAAATCTTGAATTTTTGAAGTAACATAAAAATAGTTCTAAGTACGAATAAGTATCTCAAATGTTAAAACCGAGCTTCTTATTAATTTCTATTAAATATTTGTCCGATTCTTTAACTGCCTTGCAAATGCTTTTCATATCAAGCCATATTGATAGATGCGATTTTCCGCAAACTAACGGAACACACATTTCACTCACTCTGACGTTGTCCAATCAAAAGTTTTGTGATAATGAAAAGGCTCCATTGGGAGCTGTTGATGCTGTCCTCACCAATATCCGTTGCCACAGTGGCATGGCAATGGTCAATTATAGTCCACATAGCAGGCATAACAGAGCCACCTACAAGCCGCACACACACACACACACACACACACACACACACACACACACACACCCACACACATTGCCATTGACTATGCAACGAAGTGTAAATGAGCAAAATATTACGCAAAATTGCAAGAATATGCCTCAGGCAGCAGCGGCAGCAGCAGCAGCTACGGCAACTAATATATACAAGCCGCAGCAAATGAAATGATCTGTGTACCACACACACACACACACACACGCACACAGTTACAGATAGTATCAGATTGTTGGGAGTAGATGGGGGGGGGGGGGGGGGGTCTGCTCTCTGAAATATGACGCTCGTTGATGTGTCGCCTCTGTCAGTGGAATAATCGAATGCAAAATAACTTTTTCAATTTGAACGCCTGCCGGGCTCGACTGTTGACTGACTTTGCCCCTCAGCACCCAAAAACCCCACCAACACCACCACCCCCAATCCAAAAGAAAAACCACTCAACCAACCAATTCCCTGTTTTTGTTTGCGCTCACGTTTGCCACATTTTCCACGATTTCCATGTTTAATTATAAGCCTGATGGCGCTGCCGCTGCTGCTGCCTCTGCCTCTGCCACAAGGGAAATTTGCACAAGAGCCGCACAGTGGTCAATAGTTGCAGAAAATCTGTACAAAATGTTGTAAAATGTTTTATAAAAATTTGTTGGCTAATTTGTTGCAAGTGTTGCCCCATGGTGCATTGTCCTTTTGGCATATATCCCTCAAAGCTTCTTTCAGCGACGAGCTGCTGGTCCTGTTGACTGCCAAGTGTTTCTCGTCTAAATTGAATATTGATTATGAAAATAATAAGCAAAAATTGCGTAACTTTCTGCCTGACAGCAACAGCAGCAGCAGCAACAGAAGCAGCAGCAGCAGCAGCCTCAACAACAACAACAACAACAATGGCGACAGGCAAAGGACATTCGCGTTCGGGTTCGGGTCCGTGTCGACTTGAGGCTAGGCTCAAGTGTCCATTGATTGACTGCCATTAGGGCGTATACGTAATAAGCAGGCAGCTGCCTAATCAAAGAGTGTTAATTTACCCGAAGGACGCGCCCAGCATCGCCTCGCATTACAACAACAACCCCTCTTCACACCCCCCCCCCCCTGCAAGCCTGGCATATTTTTCACACAAATCAAATCATGTAAAAAGATCAAACTACACTAGCAGATACCCTGAAGTTATTAAATATATATGTATGTAATTGTTTAAAACACAACTTTAGGAATATGTTTAAATTTCCCTTTTTAATATCACTTCTCACTTTAGTCCAAGCTGGGCTGTAATTTGGCCAAGACACGATATCAATCCAGAGCCTGATTTTTTCTAGTTTTATTATTTATTTTTAAGTGGAAACTTTGATAAATTCAATAAAATGTTAATCTGAACAGAAAACTAAAATGAATCCCATTATTTTATTGAACTTATCACAGGTCCCAGTTTCAAATAAATAATAAATTAAATTAAATTCTATTGGGCTTATTTATAGGTGAATCATATTTTGTAGTTGCAGCTAATGGATACGATATACTATAATACACTCTAGACTATAAATAAATATATATAATTAAATTTTAATTATTTTTTGTATTTGCTATCCCAAACTGAATTTGAGAGAAATATATTAATATAAATAAAATAAAAATAATAAAATAAATATGATATATACAGAAACAATATGATTTATTTAGCAAGCTTGCAGAATATGTCATGAATATGCTTTTCAAGCACTGAAGTTGAATATATGGGGCTTAACTAAGGTTACGAAACACCATCAAATATATACATACATATATATGCATATAGGAGATACTTACTTTTGGTTGTTACACACGTTCGCACAACATCAGTATACCCGTTTTTGAGCAGTGAGTACAGGGTATACAAATAAACTCATTTGGGCGTGTGCGAAAATCGACAGAAATGTCGTGTCTATCATGAAAATGTAATTTGTTGCGCTAGGCACCCCACACCCCCTCCCCTGACAAGGGGCAGCTGCTTCTTTCCAACGGTGTTGCCCATTTCCCAGTTGATTATTAATAAATTAGCCAATTAAACGCGTTGAGCGTATTGTTTATTGGTAGCGTTTAATGAAAATCTAATAAATTTGCACGTGCATCGAACTGGGGGACAAATAGCATTTTGGCCAGGTTGTCTGGTAGGTCACGTGCATAATGCATAATTCTCATTCCCTGCCCCACAAACATAAGCTGGGGCAGATGCTTAACATTCATGTTCAGGCCACAGCAGCTGCTACCACATAGTAATTTAGAGATGAATCCAACTTGACATATAAATTGAGAAGTTTATTTGCTACTGAATATTTCTATATATACATATATAAATATATATTTATATATATATGTACATATATAGAAGTTAAGCAAAATATTTTTACAACTTCATAACAGAAATTGGTAGTAAACAAACTAGGTTTAACGGATACTTTTACAAATTAAGTCAAGTAAACAAGTGAATATCAAATTAATGACAGATCAAAATTTAAATTTTATTAAATAAATAAAACCATAAGAGTTGGCTAAGCATTGTAGTAATATAGCGGAAATTGTTACTACACAGTGCCAAAAGAACGAGGCAATCAATATTTTTAACCTGATTAAGTATCTGGTGATGACATTACTTTCCGGGATCTTTATGGATCAGTTTGAAATCTATCTAAGAGGTCAACTCTCTAGGCTAGGTAAAATCAGTAATGGAATCAGCAGATTTTGTAGCAATGAGTTTTGACTCCGATTTTTGGCTCAGTGTAAGGCAAAAATGAGTGGCAATAAATTGTGTGGGTTTAGAGGTCATGTACCGCTAATAAGCTTATGTCAGCGTTAAATGTGACTCATCTGGCTGAAATGGGGCTATTTGTCAGTTAATAGCCAATTCGCCAAAGAATAATTGCATCCTTACAAGGCAATCGAGGATTTGCCATAAAGAATCTACATATTCGATGTATTCGATGGGGGTTTTTGGGTTGATATTTGTACACAATGATATTTTACAGCATTTAAATTGCTGGAGGCTCATGTTTAAATTGCTGACAACGCGTCGAGTGTCCTCGTAAAACTCGTATGCAATTATTGGGAAACGGCACAAAAAGCAATAATAAAATATCTTGTGAAAACTCTCGACAAACGCAACTCAATAAAAGTTTGTCTTGAGTAATTTGTTCCTATTTTTTGAATACAAGAAATAGAATTCAACGCACGCATGTCAAGGTCTCAATTACAATGGGATAATGGCTGGGAGAGGGAGGGATGGAGGCAAACGGGAAGCGGAAAACAGAAGACTGCTGGAGGGGTATGGGAAAAGGGAAAAGGGGGAAGGTGGAAGCGGGCGGGGGTCTCTTTTAAATGAGCGCGCCGCAGGGGAACAATTAAAAAACGTAACGTGATCAAAATTTGGAATTTCTTTTAAGGTCCTTGAACGTTGAGTCGCTTTCTCGCTATGAAATTAGACAAAGTGCCGCTCCTACCCCCCTGCCCCCGCCACTCCCCCTTTCCATTTCCCCCTGACGAAATTTACGCTCGCCAAAACTCATAAAATGTGAAAAACTGCGCCCAAAGTTCGTAAAATTTTAATGAGTTTTCGCAGCGTTTGGTTTTTCCTGCAGTTTTTTCTTCGTTTAATGCTCAATTGACGCCAAAGAGAAAAATGTTAATGTAAATTTATATAAGAATTAAAATGTTGAACACAAAATAAATGCGTATATAAATTAAAGGAATTTAAATTTTTGTTGTTTTGTTTTCAATGAATCCACAAACTTATCAATGCGCGGGAAAATAAAGCGGAAAATTGCCCGTGACGTAATGCGTTAAATTTTTAATGAATTTTGCCTAAGATATTCATTAAATCATTGACTGAAAGCAGAAATCGCTTAAGCAAGTGGGATTTTCATTTTTGAAAATCAAAAGAAAATACATTTCAAAAGGAAAACATTCTTAATTGAAGTACGGAAAGGTGAATAGGGGATTTAACCGAAATTTATCAGTTGTGAAGTGTAATTATGCCCAAAAGAAATTTGCAATTAAATACATTTAAAATGCAGGCACATAAAATGTCTACCTAATAACAAAATATGATTTCCCCATTAAATGACCCAAAGCGGAGCTATTCCCATGACCCTATTAATATATATATTCTAGGTGATATTTACGTGCAGGTGGTTCAAGGAAGCTGTGAAGGTAACTAAAACTAAAATGCTGGCCATTTAGGAGAGCAGGGAACATGGGAATAGAGGGAAACGCCCTCATCAAGTGTCAAGTGCATAATTACCCACTAAAAAGTGGTTCTCCTGTGCGTGTGTCCATCTTAGCCGACAAAAGAGCCCAAAAAAGTCAAACAACAACAACAACAATAATGATAACAATGGTCAAAGGTAAGGGTTCGACCCTTATGGCGATGATCCGATGATGTGGGGCTCGAAGAGGGTCCTAAATACAATGACTGGACCCACTCAGACCTTTTACCTAACAGGCAGTGTGAAGAGCGGATGAGGGGTGGAGGGGGGGTGTTCAAAGCAAAGAGAAAGTGCCACTGGACAAACAAATAGAGCAGAGCAGAGCAGAGGCAACAAATGAGCAGCAGACAGCGGCCAAAAGACAAAAGGTTAATTACAACAAAAGCAACAACATGACAAGTAACAACAACAACAACAGCAACAGCAGCAATCATGAAATGATCAAATTAATAAAGAGCTGCAGAGTGGGTCAAGGGAGGGCGACAGGAGAGGGTGAGTTAACGGGTAGTTGGGAAAAGTGTTTGGGAAAATCGCAACAGGAAACGAACCAAAAAAAAAAGAATAACAAACACAAATGGAAACAAATGTGCACACAGTATGTGTGATAGAGAGAGAGAGAGAGAGGGAGGGAGTGTGAGAGGGGGAACAGTTTTCTAGGTGACTGCATGGAAATGGAAACAAGCATAAATTTAATTTATTTGCGTATAATAAACCACAAACAAAACTCACGAGTCTCACGAATGAGCAAACCCCACCCAACCCTCCGCCAGCCCACCCAACTAGCCACCCCTTCCCTGCTGACCGAGTTGCTCGACGGCCGCAATTTTTGGCCAGCTGTACGCCGCCCCCCACCCTTCCTAACTGTAATTGAAAAAGCGTAAAACACTCCGAATATTGCATGCTCTACACATTATTTTATAAACAAAAAATAAAAATATAATTCGATTTTTTATTTAATCAATATGGTCTTCAGCCAACTAAGAGACAATCGATTACTTACCGACTTATCGATACATTAAAAACATATATTTCAATGCGTTACACACTTCATAGAAAAGTTATCAGACACCTTTGCAAGGGTACACAAATAATAATAAGAAAAACATTTGATTGTGAAAATTGAAAAGATGGTTTCTCACACGCTCGAGTTGGCAACGTGGCCAACGTTCTTCTCTTCATCATCATCATCATAATAATCATCATCATCATTGTCATCGTGTGCAACATCATCGGTTAAAGGCACAAAACACGAAGGAACATCGCTACTGGGAATGGGAAAACGGACGAAGATACAGCTGAAGATGGATATGACTTTGGGGAAGGGGATTGGGATTGGGATGGGGATGGGATTGAGATTGAGATTGTCATGACGATGAGTTTACAACTGGAAAACGGGCAAACCGACAACTGACTGATGAGGCTGACTTGCCACAAGGGTCAATTCGCTAATGCTCCTGCTAAAAATCTCACAATAGGTATGCAATAACAAAATATATCTGACCACAAATCCTGATCTGAATTCTTTTGAAAACGTTTGGAATATGTTAAAAAAGAAGATGTGAAAATCTTTTTGCCTTAAGAAGATATTACAAACAAGCTCAGCCAACAACCGTATAATTGTGACTGTCATGTTTAGGAACTAACTGAGATCGATCGACTAAATCATATGGCTGCCATATAAACTTATTTCCTTACCTATTATAACAAAATGATTAAGATCGAACTGCAAAAGGACAAAGGCTAAAAATATAATTAAATTAAATTGAAAATAAAATTTGAAATTACTTATAAATTATTTAAAAATACGAGCAATTATAGTAAAGTATAGTAGATAGTTATGGTAAAAATTTAGAAGACGGCAAAGCCTTGATCTTTTTATATATTTTTATTTTTATAAGCAAATAAAATGAAAATTATTGATACCCTGTAAATGGACAACTTCTGCGCGAACTATTAAATTTCAGTATAAGATACTTTTAACCCACGGTTAAAAAGTTAACCAACAATTCGTTTTCATATATGCACTACGAATGGGTGTACCTATTTATATAAATATATGTATGTATGTATATATATATATATATATATTTGCTTGTTTTTGTGCCTTGGCAACGGTAGCTGCGATGGCGTGTTTGTTGTTTGTGCAGCCGCCGCTGCATGTTGACAGATAGACAAAAACAACATTTGCGATGAATAAAGCAGCAGCAGGACCAAAAGCAGGAGCAGGACCAAAAGCAGGAGCAGCAGCAGCAGCTGAAGCAGAGCCAGCTCCTGGTGAGCACCCTATTAATGCTTATTACACAACAACAAAGGACTCAGCGTAGCGCTGCTGAATCCCTCACCTAACCACCCCCAGTCGACTCCAAGACCAACCCCACTCCACCCCCAACCAACACATTGAAGCGCAGTACAGTGCGCGTGATTGCGTGCTACTACAGTGAACTCTCGCTCTCCTGTCCCACCCAGGGCTAGTGCTGCGCTCAAGTGTTGAGCGTGTCGAGCGAATCCTTGTTTACCGTTGTTACAATTGTTTTCGCCATCATTATTATCGCTGCTGCAGCTGCTTCAGTTGTTGCTGTTGTTGTTGCAGTTGTTGTTGCTGCTGTTGTTGTTGTTGTTGTTGTCGCTGCTCTTGTTTAATATAACATGACCAGCAGCATAGCCAGGCTTCGTGCTTCGTGCTCCGTCCTTCTTGGCAGCTTGTTAAGCGCTCAAGTGCTGTGGCAAATTCGTTTTGAACGCCACACTCCAACAGCAGCATCAGCAGCAGCAGCAGCTCAGGTTCGTCCAGCCAACGGAGTCACCTCGACAGGAGTAGCTTCCCACTCCCCACTCTCCACTCCCCACTCCCATTACACATTGTTCTTGCAGCTGGCGACGACCTTTGGTGCTCTCTCAAGCACTCAAGAAGTGCACAAAACAGAAAGCAGACTCTAAGAATGAAAAGAAATATCAGGTACACAGCTACGCAAAGCAAGCCGAAGATTAAATACACTTTCAACTGCATTTCAACCAAATAAATATAAAAATAAATAGACGTTGAGAGCTATATGATATAGTGCTCTGATCAGAGCGACATCGACATACAGCAAATATATGGAAAAGTTAGACGGTTTCAGAATATAGCTTCACAAAATTTGAGAAAAATATAAACTCGACTCGACAGACCACATTACTTTTAATTAAGAATACATAAATTTTAATAAAACTGAAAAATGCAATATATATATTAAATATATATAATTCGAATATGGTTCGCATATCAGATTGGAGATGTCTCCTTGGTAACAAAATGGAAATGTCCCTTGGAAGGGAATTAAAATGTGAAAATAACAATGTAATTTGTTCTGCAGCCCCATCTGCAGTGCAAGATTTGTCAATGTGAGTAGTTCCCAACCCACCAAGGCTTTTTGTAACGCTCGAGAAGAAATGCTTTTTGCTTTTTATATAGACATTACATACATTTAGCAGAAGTCACTAGACATACATATATTAGCTGTTGCTATTCAGCCAAGATAGGAACAGCTTAAAGCAAGCATAAAGAGAGCCAAGAAAAATAAAAAATTCTCTTTCTGTTCTGTTTCTGAAACAAATCCATTTTTTAATCCAATCATTTATTATTGTTAAATTGTATTCTGCTTAACTTAAATTTTCAATATGATTTGGCCAACAAATTGAGGTTGGTAATTTGCGCGTTTGGCTAAGAATTGTCCATTAACGAGGAAAAAATGTCACCTGCAATTAATGTTCGAGTGAAATGGGCGAAAAACTGCGCAAATTGGACCCAAAAAAAATAAGAGGTAAAACAAAACTAAACTCGTAATTAGGCTGTTAGTGGAGAGCGGGGGTTTGGGTAAGTAAAAGCCAAGTTTGCTATATAATTGGCAGAGTTAATATTACTGTGACTTTTGCGGCTATTAAATGCAAGTCGAGGTTGCAGAGAGCTAGGGAGCGAGAGAGGGAGAGACAGAGAGAGTAGGAAATTGAATAAGGCTAATGCGGACCAACTGTCAAGTGCAGTTAGACAAACACAGCAAAAATAAAACAAATAAAAACACAAACTACACACACACACTCGCACACACACAACAACAACAACAAATGCGACACTTGACGCTAAAAGTAAACGCTGGCGACGCCATTAGGCGCAACTTGGCCTGCAGCAAACGAACACCTAACCTCCATTTCCATATCCATCAAAAGGCAACACCAAAAACAACAACAATGCAACAACAACAGCAACAACAACAATATTAACAACTACGAGAAGCAAACAACTTTGAGCATTTTCGACAAACATGTCACACATTCATATGGGCAACGCTTAACGCCCCCAAAACCATCTACCCCGCCACTACCTGCTGGCCACAGTGGCACAGTGGTACCAAACCAGTCTTTTTTTAGTCTTTCTAAAAAAAATTCTATAAAAGTTTTATTTTCTAACAGAAAACTGCGTTTTTACTTTATAGAAATATTTTCTTAAAAATGTGCAATCCTAAGAATTTTTGTATAAATTAAATTTTTTATTTAAACTAGAAAACATTTTTAGTTTTAGGACCTTTTTTCTACCACATACGAAATTTGTTTTAGAATTTTGTATATCTGAAATAACATTATTATTATTATTACTATTATTGGGGCTTTATTCACTGCTACCTCTCATATATATTACACTGATCTAATTCTTCTCGAAGACCAGCTGCTAAATATGTTTGCTATTATTAGTTTTGAAAATAAGAAAATATTCTTAGGAACAAAACATCTTCGTTACCTATCCGATCTTAATAAAATGTTTCGCTTAAAAGTAGATTTCTGTGGTTTCTATAGCTATCGGCCATCGATTTATATCGATATTATTCCACGGCCTGTTACATACTTGTGCACAACTTCGTTATACCCTTTATACTATTTTCAATGGGTTCACGGCAAGACTGTAGATATATCTCCATATACATTTATAACTCTCATAAGACTTAAGGCATATATCTAGAAATATATTTAAATATTATCGCTGTAGTGTTTGCGCTTTTGTACCACTGTGCGGCACTTGACACCGTCGCCTCCACTGCCACCATCCATGACGGGGCCTAGCAACAGCGACGGTCGCAACGATGTGCTCCTAACGCTGGCCAGGTATAGAGAGTGCCGCTAACATCTTGCCTCGTACCCCTGCCTCGTAGCCCCCCTCCCCACAACCCGACCGAGCGTTTCACCCGCTGACACGTCTGCACATCGAACGAAATCGAACCACACGCCGCCTTCATGCGGCCCTTCAATCAGCTGTCAAATGAAAATGTCAAAATATCAAAAGTGAAAAAGGCAAAAGTAAACTTAGGCCCGGTCCGGGAACCGAGCCATAAGACCGAAGACCGAAGACCGAAGACCATTATTGTATTTCTTTGGCGTAGTCAGCCTTTTAAGAGGTCGCTATTATTATTGTTGTTGTTGTTGTTGCTGTTGCTGTTGTTGTTGCTGTTGTTTGTGCTGTCGCTCGGTCCGTTGATTCGTTAGTTTCGTTAGTTCGTCATGCAATCAGCCAGTCCGCCAGTCAGTCCGCCAGTCCGCCAGTCAGTCAGTCATCCACTTGGCGCGCCAGTCGATTCGACGTTGCTGTTCGCCTCTAAGTGGCCCTAAAACACACCAAAACTGAAAAGAAAAAAAAGCAAAAAAAAAAACACTGACGAAGAAAAAAAAATCTAAAATAAAACTCAAAATGCATACAGGCCGTAAAACAAAAGGAATAAACAAAATATATATATATAAAAAAAAGAAAGAAAAAAGACAGAAAATACATACATATGTACATATACATACACATGTATAAATAGCCATAATATGGAAGCGTCTTTTTGGTTATAACAAGTTCAAGAAAGACATTTGTAGAAGTCATAAGAAGTAGTAGCTGTGAAATATGCTCTTTGGATGCCAACTAAAATTATAATGCTCAACAATTTGATATGCATTTTGAGTGCTAGAAAAATATAAAAAATATCCATCTTGTTATTTTTTTTTTTAACACAAGAACTCTACAGAATTGTTAAAAAATATAAATAAAAAATAAGACCATGATAATCTACATATTTTTGCGAAAGAATTGGAAACAGATGAGTTTCTGGTATTGTTGTCATAAAGTTTTCTTGGTAGCTGGCATAACTTGAATGTATTTTGAGTGAATTAAAGCATTTTAACAAGGCTTCCTTTTGCAAGGCTCGATTTTCGCAAAGAGCTCAACGAGCCCAAAAGTTAATCAAGTAAAATTGGCAACCAACGTCAAAACTAGTTTCGTCTCACTTCAGGTGTGACAAATGTTGGGCAAAAGAATACAATGGCGCTAGAGAGGGAGGGGGAGAGTTAGGGTGAGAGAAAGATAGAGAGAGAGGGCAACCACAATTCACATTGGTTATGAGCACGTTTGACATTTGACGTCCTAGATCGAGTTTGGCATTGCAAATGGATTGCCAAAGTCGCTGCAATAACAATAACAGGGAGTGTGATCGACTAGCATATGCCCTGTATTACAAATCATACTGTGCTTGACTTCTTTTGATCATTTTATCTTTATCGCTTATCATATGGTGTTACCTGAAATCCAAAGGAAAAAAATTTTCGTCAACTTTCTATGATCACAGGGTATTGCCAAGGTCCATGCAATTACAATCACAGTCCGTTAGATTAAGATTTAAACTGTATCTTTAAAATGCGTATGTACTTACTATCAATAGACTTTCCCAACTTTAGAGGAGTCCGTGGTACAATTTACCAAAATTCCCTATTGTTTTTTTTTTGCTGGCTGAGCAGGATAAGGTTCCTATGAAGCGTAGATTTGCCCATTTTGTCGATTTTGTCGTCTCGCTTCGCTTTATGGGCTTCTGACGATTTTTTTATGCCTCTCCCTTAATTTTGTACACCTTTTCTCTATGGTTTTTTTATATACACATATATAAATATATATATTTTTTTCTCTTTGATTAGGCAGCGTCACAAATCAATAGCATTGAGAAACGCACGAATGAACCAACACACAAGATACCATAAAAAATACTCTAACGTGTGTGTGTGTGTGTGTGTGTGTGTGCATTGTACATGCATATGCATATGTGTGTGTGTATGTGTATGTGTATGTGTGTGTAATGCCATTTATGGGCTGAGCCATTGTACTACCAATATTTTCGACTCTTGCGGCAGTTTGTTATTCGTATATGACACACACACACACACACAGTCACACACACATACACCTAGTTGTTGTCGGTTCTTCTTCTTCTTTTTTTTGATATCACATACGCTTATAAAACTCGGTTTTATTTTATTTATTTATGTGTGTGTGGGTGTTGCTCGTGCGCTTAACGGGTTTTCGTGGCTCTAACGGTTACTGCCTCTTTTACGACTTTTATTATTATTATTAATGCATGTATTTTCCATTTTCGGCTCATGATCTATTGTTAATGCCAGCAACCAAAAACACAAAATACAAAAAGCAAGCAAAAAAAGTGTTCAAAATTCGTTTTGCTTTTCTATTCAACAACGAAAATTATGCATATCACAAAACGCTAATCAAATTTGGATCTTCAAGTTTAGACACCATATCAAATGTCATCATAGATATTCAACATTTATCCATTTGCTGCGACACCCGTTTACGATTATTATCTATGTGTATGTGTGTGTATATTTGAAATATCATTTTTATTATGTTACAAATTTGGCAAATCCAATTCATTTTATTGCGATATCTGCATTTATTAATATTATTACTATTTCCCTGTATCCAAATCAAACACAATTATGAGACTTCTTATGTGCACACAGCTTATCGCTTTTAAGTCTATGTACATATACAGTGATTAAAAGCTTATTTCGAACAGTGTCTAGCAAAAATTTTAATTGCCTGCCATAGACTAATTATGCATTATTTTTCAAAAATTCCAAAGACCGATAGCAGGTACATTTATTAACCACCGAAATGAATATATGACCCTAATAAACTGGGATTTCCCCTATATCCTATGTCGGCTTATGTAAAAAATAGCTAAGTTTATGTTGCCAGCCCTTTTGGAACATTAACATTATTGAATATTTTCGGTATAAATACCCCAATCCTCCGTAGTCAGTTTAGTTTCTTCCTGCATTTCGGGTGCGACAAGCCAACAAGGATTATGGGCAAACGGACTACCATTGATTAACGGAAAATCATCCTGAAGTGTTTGATGAAGCTTTGGTATGGTTTGTAGTGTTTTGGTATGGCATTTAAACATTTTGAATTTGTATCCTTGTTTAAACTTTACAGCACTCTAAATTTGTTGATTGACAATGCTCCAAATCTGCTTGTACACACTGTATATGTAACGAGTAGTTACAATGCTGTTATGTGGCAGCTCTGGTTAACAGCAACAAGAGGAGAGTCAAGTCGTGAAATTTCAGCAGAATCTATAAATTAATACCGAATCCAATCTGGGTGCCCTAAAGTCATTGACGCACCTTGTTATCAGTGGTACTTGATAAGAGCATCGTTCGATGTGTTTCTTACAGCCTCAGACCTGTGTGTATATCTCTGACAAATCCTATAAAATGTCGGGATTCCGACTCTGAATATTCAGTGTAAATCTGTTTCTATTGCGACAAGTTGACCATAGAAGAAAAAGATGAAATTAAGTTGGATTGTTTTTGCTGTATATATAAGTCTGATCCTAATCAAGGGCGAATCCTCCATCGTAGCTCAAAGTACTGAGGTAAGCAAGAATAATAAAATATATTTGACAAGCGGGAAAATCTAATTCCAATATTTAACAGTCCTGCAAAGCATCAAGGAGAGAGGAGGAACAGTGCGGATCATATGCCTATAAGGCTGTGAAACCACTGCTTTTTTATCTACAACTATTAAGGACAGAAGTTGACAACAACGATAATAAAATATCCATAAAGAATAGGGAAATTGAAGAGCTTAAATTGAAAATAGCCGAATATGAATCAGATTTAATTAAGGAATTAAGAGAGAAAATTAATATGGGATTGAGAGAACAGATCAGCAATAAGGACAGGGAATTAAAGCAGCTCCAGGAAAAGTTATCACAGAAAAATGTATATGAAAATACCATTCAGGAACTGAGAAATCAAATCATGAGCATAAAAGATAACAATAGTACTGCCAATCTGGAAACTGAAAACAAGGAGCTGCAGAAGAAGCTAGTTGATCAAAAGGAAAATGTAGCCATCATTAAGGATCTGAGAAATCAGATAGATTTATATAAAAAGAACAATGACAATTTGCAATCAATCAAGAATGAATTAAATAAGCTCAATTCACAGAAATTTGAGGAATGTACAAGTGAAGTTATATCCAGACAAAAACTTCAAATCGATAGCGATTCAATCAAATTGCAGGAGTTTCAAAAACAGTTGGACGAAAATAAGCGAAATCTTGTCCAAAAGATCCAAGAAATATCGAATTTAAAAAACTCACTGCAAGATCAAATTAATAGCGATAAAATCAAATTGGGGGAGTTTCAAAAACAGATGGACGAAAATAAGCGAAATCTTGAACAAAGTAACCAAGAAATATCTAAATTAAAAAACGATTTAACAAAAAGTGAAATTAATTGTGAGGTCTTAAAGAAGATGCCCTTAACAATTGATTGCTCTTCCTTTGGAAATGATCCAGGAGTTCATAAAATCAATGGCTCTAATTATTCCTTTGATGCTTTATGTGACTCGAAGATAGCAGGTCCTGGATGGACAGTTATCCGGCAGCAAATTAATGAGAATGAAGATTTCAACAGGAATTGGGCCGCATACCGTGAAGGCTTTGGTTCCTTTGCTGGCAACTTCTTCTTGGGATTGGAGAATATCCATCGCTTAACGAGCACCAAGCCCCATGAATTATATATACTTTTTGCATTTACTTATGAAGAACCCACATATTTGAGATATCAACAATTTGCTATTAAAGGCGAAAGTGATGAATACCGACTGAGTTTAAGTGGATTCAGTGGCAATCATAGTGATATACCACCTATAATTAATAATACTAAATTTAGCACATATGATCGTGATAATGATGACCGGACTGATGTCAATTGCGCTTCAAAATATTCTTTAGGCTGGTGGTATGGCGCAAAGTATAGCTATATGTAAGCAACTGACACTTTGCAACACCTCTCAAATTCTTAACGATTTTCTTATTTTCTTCTACAGTGATAATAAATTTTTGTGGTATATGAGAAAATTAGCTGATCGCGTTATAATGCTTATAAGACCGGCAGAAATATAAAAGTGATGTAATTGTTATATGATTTGTAATTTGGAATTGCAAATAAAATGTAATTCATGCATTCACAGATCTCTGTGCTCTAAATAAAACAGATTCACATATTTCTATATTTATTTAATTGTCTTCTTTCTCAGATCTTCCACTTTAATATGGTCATAGTTTCTAAAACCAGCACCTGCTCAGTTGAAGATAATTATATATTTGTAAATTAATAAGCGAAAAGCTACAGTTCAGTTATGTGGCAACGCTGGTTAATAGATGGTTAACAGCAACATGAGGAGAGTCGAGTGGCATCAGTAGTCGTCTATAAGAAGTCGTCAAAGACCCGAGTGACATATATTGTAAAGTTGAAAGGTTGTCGGTACATCGTGGAATCAGGTCTTTATTATATTATATAATTCCAAAGACCGATGGCATGTACATTTGTTAACCACCGAAATGAATAAATGACCCTAATAAACTGGGATTTCCACACCCGCTAAATCGGATTACGTAAAAAAGTACTTAAGCTTATGGCTCCAGCCGTTTTGAAACAGTTACATTATGGACAACTGGGTGCCATTAAGCCCGGATTTTTTTCGTCACTTAAAAATCTGATATTCATATCGTCAAATAGCTAAAATGGTCAATCTAAACACCTCAACTGTATTCTACATCATTTGGAGTTTCGTCGACGAAAATTGGATAAAGAACAGAGGCGGAATGGCGTCAAACAAGATTTTCACCGAAGAGGACGATCGGAGGATCATCAGGAAAATAAGGAGAAATCTTGAGCTATCGGCTCAAAAACTGACTCAATAGGTGCAGGATGAAATAAGGAAAAGGCTCAGTGTGGAAACTGTGCTCCAGGTTCTGCCCAACCATGACTTTAATGACCGAGAACCACGGAAAAAGAAATTTATAAGCGCAAAAAATATAGGGTCAAGAATGATGTTCGTCAAAATTCACTTAAGCAAAGATTTGGAGTTCTGGAACAAAAAATGCTCTGCTGGAGGAGTGGAGCAAGATCAGTCCAGAAACTACTCGGAAGCTGGTATCTTCCATGAATAATAGGTTAAGCAAAGTTGTTAAGGCTAAAGGATATCATACTAAGTATTAAAATGCTTATTTAAGCTTTTATACGCCAAATATGTAACTTTTTATAAGAATGGTCGAAGTAATTTTCATATGTATTTTGGATATGTTTTCAGTTTTTGACCATTTTACTTAATTAATCAATATTTTAATAAAAACTAAATTTTATTTTTCAGATGTGGTACAACATTAAACAAATTGGCATTTTTTCCTTGTTTAAACTTTATAGTAGTTTAAAATTTTTGCTAGACACTGGTCGAAATAAGCTTGTAATCACTGTATACATTCTTGATATCAAAGAAACAGCCTTAAAACATTAGCTTTTAAAGATATAGACAATCGATTTGCATTGATATTCGCGAGAAAGAGAGAGAGAGAGAGAGAGAGAGAGAGAGAGAAAATTAACGATCAAATGAATTAAACTTGATTCTTAACATTCTTAGAGTGGAGAATTTTGGAAAATATTCGGGTTTGTAAGAGGTCAAATAAAGTTGGTTTAATATAAATTCCTCATGTGATGCAATAAACTTTGGTTGGGTACACAGCGGGGACAGGTGGGACTCCGTATTATTTTCTATCGAGGCTTTTCCTGACGCGTTGAAACTTCGATGCAATATATTGTTAATTTAGGATGGCTATTTTTTCTGCATTGTTTCATATTTTTGCACATTCAGCATACAATTTTTGTAGCCACAGCCAAAAATGCCGCACACATTTTAAATCTGAATGGCAACAACAAAGATTTACACATACATATAAAAATATGTGCAGTAAATTTGGTCAGATTAATCACAGCAAAGTCGCCGTTTTGCATTACATTTATCGCAATTTCCGCATTGGAAATGAATTTCCAGTGGCTGCGAAAACGAAAGAATTTAAAATCGGTTTAATGTGCTTTTGCGACCTTTGCTGAATTTGATTAAAAACCGAGAAAAGTCAATTCTGCTGCTGCTTCTGCTGCTGCTGCTGGCTGTGGCTGTGAGTGGTAAGTGGTAAGTGGGAGAGAGAGGGAAAAAAAGAAAGAAGAGCGCAAATAGTGGCAAGTCATGGCGCAATCGTCAATTATTGGGCGGACAACAGAAATAATGGCAAAAGGAACAACAACAGAAAAGAGAAGAGGAAGAAGCAGAAAAAAGGAGGAAGCGACGAAAGCGGACAAAACAAAATATTGTGTTCGATAATCAAACCGAAAATGTGCACAGCTTGAGTCAAAATACGGCAAACAATGCGAGTGGAAAAAGGGGCAGAAGAACCTGGCAAAGAAAAAGGAGGCAAGGTGGGCGGGGCCAGGGTAGGACTTTTAAACAGCAGGATATGCGTACAATTTTTGGCAATTTGCCGCACGCGTCGCTGCCGCGCAAAAGGAACTTTGTCGCTGCTGCTGCTGCTGCTGTTGTCCAAGCCTGGGCCCATAATTAAATTACACACAACAAACACACACACACATTTACAGTTTGCTTGCACGTGTGTGTGTGTTTGTTTCCGAGCGCCTGCTGACTTGCGTTTTCTTTTGTGCGCCCCGTTTCTTATTTTCAAGGCCTGCACCGCTTCCACTCCCCTCCAACACATCTACTCCATCACATCCGGCAGCAGCAAATTGACGAACCAGCGACGTCGACAGCAAAAACTTGGATATGGATACGACTTTTGCCTTGGCGCCGTGTACGCTTATATGTGTTCGTGTGTGTGCGTGTGTGTGTGTGTGTAAATGTAAAATATATAATCACCAATGTTTTTTTTTGTAATTTAAGTAATTACGATTTTATTTGCAGCCCACACACAACACAGACACACACACACACACACACATGTGTGTGTTTTGTAATCAAATACAGAACCAAACAAAATGCATTTGCCGCGTGAATAAATTGTTCAGGTCTGCTTCTTCTTCATAAATTTTTTGTGAATTCTTGTGGGGAATAAGAAGTGCCTAGAAAAGTGCTGAATAACTGAAGATATGTTTTTAGATAGATCTAACTACAAAATACAGAATACACCCGGCAAAGTAAATTTAAGCGAATTGAAAAAAAAAACACTCATCGATTTTAAAATCATATTAAACATTGTAGAAACGGAAACAAACGATTTTAAGCTGAAATGTTGCATTATTTGAAATGTATTCAATATATTTACAGGAATTGTGAGATTATTTATTAAGTGCAGAATAGATTAAACATAAAAAATTAAATTAAACGTACAAAAGAATTACAGAATTTTCTTAGCACTTCAATCAATATTTTGTCATTATCAGACTACAATAGAAAAACTAAAGTTTTTATATTCCTATACTTTATTTTATAGTAATAAGTATTCGAATTTCGAGTTTTGCTAGGCTAGATTTAAAGTTAGCTTGAAAAGTTAGATTAAAAGCTAAAAACATGAAAGTTTAACTATTTTAATATTGCAAACTAATAATTGACAGACACTTTAAACCTCGGAAAATAACATTTTAACAAGTTCATATTCTTTTTATTACTTAAAACTAAAAATTTGTTGTAAATTTGAATGGGTTTTTTTTAGGAATTTATTCTGGATAAATAAGCAATTATTTCTTAATGCCGAATTTCACAGTTCGCTTCGAGAAACAGCTGTGAGAATGATCTGGAAGCCAGAGCTGAGTGAGAGCTAAATTGTTTTGTGGACCACCCCGATATGTGTACGTTTGAATTTGTGACCTTGACGGAAAACGAAAAAAAGGAAAAGAGTCATCAGCAGTCGGCGGCGGCAGACGGGAATCCTGGAATCCTGGAGATCCCGAAACCGATTGCGAATGCGACGCGCGTGACTTTCAGTTAAGACCTAATTATGTCAGTTACTCTCATCACAGGCAACCTAAGCCTGAGCGGATAGACGCGGAGTATGTGGCACGAGTGGCCCAAAGGATTTTGTCCAGGCAGAGGGGCAACTACACAACAGTGAGTGAGTGTGATGCGTGCCTGGCACGCATCAGGGTTGCTGCTGTGCTGATGATGATGATGTTGATGACGCAAACACAGAGGAAAGATTTGCAACCGACAAAATGACACACACACACACACACACACACACACACAAAACACAAAACACAAGCACAAACACACTCATATATGAAATGAAAGGATGCAGCGCAACCACAAAGCACACGTTGTCCTTGTCGTCCTTGTCGACAAGGGTTGGTTCTTGCCACCCATTCATTCATCCATTCATTTGGCTGGCAGCCGGCTCGTCATTCATTTCGCTTAAACAGATTTTTCAGCTATTTTAACGATGCGATTTCTGCAACAACAATCAACCCCCAAGTATACCAAATGACAGTCAGTGCGTCACTCAGTCAGTCAGTCAGTGAGTCAGTGGAGAAAAAGCAGAAATGGCAGCCCACTCACCCAGTTACGAGTGTTTTTGGTCCTTCAGTCCTTCAGCGTTCGCTTGGCAACAACAGGCCTTCAAATTTCGCCCTATTGCTGCAATAGGTAAAAATAATTTCGCCTCTTGTTCGACCGGCATCTGGCAAAGTGGTGCATGCACCCCCGTGTTGATATCAACAGCAACCCCCAAAATGCTGCTGCTGCTTGCCAGCAGCTTGTGGAAAATTCCATGCGTTTCTCTAACAAAAATTACTCGTTACTAAATATGTACAAACTGTATATAAAATGTACACTGAAAAAAATTAATGTAGATGATTTCTAAAATTTAGAAAAAGTAAGTTCAATTTTCAGGAGGTTTTCTGAAGCAGACAGCCGCACAGTTGTCGATGAAGCACTTTCTTTTACTCTCTATTTTTATTACCATATTGTGATTTTCAAAATCGATTTTTCTTTAAATTAAAATTTTTATAATTATCAGAAAAATGTGTGAAAATGTTGAGTATTTAAATTATAAGCTAAACTTTAATTGTAAGTTTGCCGAGAATTCAATATCAATTTTGTATAGTGTATTAAGCAGGAACTCAGCTTAATTGAAATCCATTCTGCAAATTTTTTTATTGATTCCTATTATAAAATAAATTCTGTAATTAGTTTCACACTCATAGTTTATATTATTAGATTTATTATTTAAAAATAAATTGTAATTTGGAGTTATTTAATTTTTATGCTCATAGGTAACTTTTAACATATTATTTATTGTTCACTAAGCTGTCCATCCTCTTCGGGATTATCGTTCTCATCGCAGTTGGTTTTGGAGCGCAGCATGTTGGTATCCTCGATCTGAGGACTTTGAAACATCATCTGCTGCAGTTGGGTTACATGAGATGACTTCAGTTGCTCCATGCAGCCGTAATAGAGCACATCCGAGATGAGCTTGCCTGCGAGCAGCTGCTGTTGCCTGGGCATCTCATCAAATTGAGTGCGCCAAGTGTGAGCAAGTGCCTCCGATGCGGAGAGCGAGGAGAAACGCCTGCGCTGCTGCTGCTGCCGGTGTGAAGTGGGTGAGTGGGAGGAACTGGAGTGCAGTAGTGTGACAGGAACAGCGGGAATTTCAGGTAATTCATCCTTAACAGCCAAGCGACGCTTTCTGGCAGGGAACGGATTGTTTGGCTAAGATGGCGGATACAAGTTGTAAGAAATGGAAAATAATTTAAACTTAAAAGTTAATTTACCAAAGCGTCGGGCGGCACTTCTTGCTCTGGACTGCTGCTGCTGCTGACAGCCTTGTGGCAGCTCTCCTCCTGTCCCTCGAGAAAGCCGAGCAGCTCAAAATACCACAACGTTGACTCGAACGGTTCTCTCTCCTCGTCTGACTGTTCCCGCTTGCGCAAATCCCGTCGAAAGTTCGTTCGAAACGAGTTGATCTTCTTGACGACGAGTGGGCGATCGGCATTTGGTTCCACTTCGCGTAGCTTCAGCACCAGCTGCTCGTAGCCGGCTGTCTTCAAAGTCCGACTGCTGTACTCGGGACTCTTGACCTTCCACACGGCCGGCAGGGATCGATAGAGCTGCAGGAATTCCGTCCAGAACAGTCTGTCGCGTGAGTTCATCGCCAAAAGATGATCGAAAGCTGTCCACAGCTCGAACTCACACGCAACACTGAATAGGCAAAAATGCTAAGCACAAGCTTGCATGCGCAATATGCAAAATGAAACATAGAGCAACGGCAGCAGCAGCAGCAACAGCAAACCTAATGAGCGTGCGAGCGAGAGGGAGCAAGAGAGAGAGTGCATGGCAACAACAAAAAGCTGTTGAGTCAGCTGATCTGCTTCTCATCGTGTTTGTTGCTTGTGCAAAAGCTTTGCGCCTTACGTTTTGTGCTGTCGTTCGCCAAGTTGATTTGATTGCGCTAAGTAAAAGCTAAATCAAAGAAGCAAAAGAAGAAGCAGCAGGAGAAAGGTATATGTATTTGCCTGTGTGTGTGTGTGTGTGTGTGCGAGTGAACAGCTGAGTTGCTCTGTGTCCAGTTGATAATTAGCGCCAAGAGACACAAAATTGTTTCCTTTTTCTGAGTTCAACGCTATTTATTATTTTGTTTACAGCTTATCTCCTAGTTTAGGTCAGTTTTTATTAAGAAATTAAATAGCAACTAATAAATAAATACAATTTACAGTAATATTTTATTTTTATTTATATATGGGTATTTCATTGTGTTTATTTGTATAACTTGCGATTCTTCAATTTGGTATTCTTTATGTTTCTTTCCTCTCAAATCTGAATGCTTAGACAGCAACTAAATACAATTTTAAATAATATTACTATACATTTCTATAAATGGGTATTTCATTGTATTTTTTTATTTTTTTGGTTACCTAACGACTGTTCAGTTTAGTCTAATTTGTGTTTGTTTCAGCTTTAAATTCATTTATGCATACATTTTGCCTCCGATCTAGATGAAACCAAGGTAAATAATCTCACAGTGAATTGCATTATTTATTTAATGGCACTCGTCGATCCATATTTGTTTGTACAAACGGGTCGACTTGAATATTCATCACAAATATTCACATATTCAAGTGATTCATCTTAGCAAGGAAAGCGCTAATCTCAACAGCGAACCAATTTAATTCCAAATGTAATTAGAAATACAAAATCAGAAAATAAAACGTGTTCTTTTAAGTAAGTACTTACGTATGTGCTTACACATGTGCATACTTTCTCAGGTCTTAAGGTCCCGGGAGGCATTTCATAGGCAAATCGCTCCTCGAGGAGCTTTGCTGCCAGCTCTAAGCTCCGTTTGCTTTTAAGTCCACATCTTTATGATTATTTTCTACCGCTGGCTGATTACAAAAAAAGAGGAGGTTTTGTTGTGAGACTCCTGGTTCCGGGCTCCTGTATCCCAACTACCGACTCCTGCTTGCTCCTGCCTCTTCCACTCACTTTGCTTGCTGCAGACTCGTCTCGTCTCGTCTCGTTTTTCATAATCATCTTAATAATTTCACAACTCATGTCTTTATTACATTTTTTTTCTTTTCTTCATACTGGCAGCATTATAATTTTCTTGCTCTCCTTGGAATTTTTTAATTTAGACAGAGTCAAAGTATCTCATATATTACGGGCATGGCAACTGAAATGTATCTCATGCGTTGGCGTGCTGCATGCTGTCCTCGTCCTCAATGCTCCCCAACACCCCCTACTCCCTCCTCACCCTCATTTCCATACACCTCTTCCATCACAAGTTTTTCCGTCTCTTATCTCTTACCTTGCCCCTTTCCCATTGGAGAGTCTGTGCGTGGCGCTTGAGCTGCCGCATTTCATCAAAGATATTCCCATTTCCTTTGGGGCGTCTCCTTGTCTTGGCTTGTAATTTAATCTCTCAGCGCTTTTCATTTCAGACATTTTCATTTATACACGGAATATATGAAATCTGTTTTCAAAAACCGTATTTAACATTATTTAACTTGCTGTAGTTGCAAGTAGTTCCAGTCCAGTTTCATTCCAAGTCCTGTCAGCACCCAAAAATTGGTTAATGAACATCTGCTCCAGGCACATCCATCATTTTGGCTACTCAATCAACTCACTTTCAATCATAGAAACCAAGCTGTTAAATCCGAAACGAAATTGTATAAACCTGTCCGACAGGTAGTCATAGAAATTGAATCATTTTTTGTACTCTGCACCCTTTAAAAAGGGTTAAACAGGGTATGCTGTATAATCTAGCCGATCTCAGGGATTACAAGAGCTAGACACTTTCTATAAGTTCTCGTAAACCTCGAATATCGATACAAATCGATTGTAATAGAATTAACAATTCTAGAGATTTAATTTATAATATCCGCTGACAAATTAATACAATCGCCAATGTATTTAACAGCTTTGTGCAGAGTATCTGCAAGTCGAGCATTCTTGCTCGTTTTCTATTGAAATTAAACCTTTATCGAAGTTCAATTTTTCATAAGCCACAATATGAGCACTAAGATAAATGATTTTGCTTGCAAACCACACTGCAACAAAAAAATTGATGAGTTTCTTGGTGAGCGATGAGTGGTTTCTTTTTCATGATTTTACTGCATTTAAGTTTGAAAAACATGCATTTTAATCGAACTTCATGCGTTAAAAACTACCCTTAACAATCGCAAATCATTGCCAGGAACTGAGTCCATTTACGGCACTAGTAATAAATACATAAATAAATATTTATATATGTATATGTATTTATATATAGATATATGCGTATGTATGTATTTTTATGCTCTTGTTTATTTGTGTGCTATTAGAGACCAATATGACACGATCTCTACCCCACACATTCGATGTCTATAATTATAGAATGGCCTTTCAGCGGAGCCAAAATCTGTGGAACAGGTTCCACGCGTCGCATTTCCGATCATCCAGCAGAGCATGCACATGGCTGCACACACGCACACACACACACACACTCACACATCTACAGGCAGTCCCTGTGCACATCCTGAGGCAACTGTTCCACATGTGCGCCGCACTTTGCCCGAGCCCGAACAAATTTTAACGACATGCACACAAAACACACACATATACATATTTGTATATTTATTTATTGTATATATATATATATATATATATATACATGTGTATTTATGTATTTCAAGGTCCGTTGAAGGCATCGACTGCCTGCCTGCAGCTGCATCAAATTTGTAATTAGGCGGCGAAGTCGACGGCTCCGCTGCTGATTTAGTGCCCACTTTCTCAATGTCGCCAGCGTTTTTTCCTTTTTTTTTGGGTTCAGGGATAGGGAAGCCAACCAGCGAGCAGGTTCCCAATCCCATTTCCATTCCCCTCGGCATTCCTGCTGCCTAAGCAAAAACTAATAATCGTAAAGAATTTTATATCACCAAAATGATCACAAATAACAAAATATTTATATTAATGCGGGAACCATAAAAACGAAAAGCGATTTGGGTAAAAACTGTAAAAAAAAAAAATGTATATATGCATATATATATAAAGTTTATGAACAAGTTAATCGAGAAAAATTAATTTTTTAACGCAGAACTTTCCCATCCCAAAATTTTTAAATAATGCTTAAATTATTTTGAAAAATTATTGTCACACATTACAAAAATTAGATGGTATCTTTTTAGCAAAGTATTAATTACATATTCTTCTCTTTGAAATTGTATTGTGTTTTTAATTATTTTTTCTCAATAAATGTACGATTGATCTAGAGGCCAAAGTATGCTTAAAACGTCCTTGCTTTTTAAAATGTGTTGAGTTTTGACGAAATTATGGCATTTTGAAGGTTCGATCTATGCCCAAAAGCCGATTTTCGGACTATGCCGACTTCGGCCTTAGAAAATTTAAATGCTCATATCTTCCATAATTTGTAAGCTAGAGGCACAAAATCCTGATAGTATGTTACTGGTAACTCCCCTAAGAGATCGATTAAAAATTGAATATCTTCAACTGAGCAAGTGCTGATTTTAGAAACGAAATTTATATAGAAACTATGTGGAAGATCTGAGAAAGTAGACAATTCAATTAATATGTATTTGTATATAGAAATATGTGAATCTGTTTTATTTGGAGCACAGAGATCTGTGAATGCATGATTTTATATGATTATTATTACAATTCCAAATTACAATTCTTACAACAATTGCGTCACTTTTATAATTCTGCTGGTCGTATAAGCATTACAAAGCGTTTAGAAGAATGTGAAACATGCCACGGAACTACCTCATTACTGAAGAAGAAAAGAAGAAAATCGTTAAGAATTTGAGAGGTGTTGCAAGGAGTCAGTTGCTTACATGTTTCTACACTTTGCGCCATACCACCAGCCAAAAGCATAATGTGAAGCGCAATTGCCACCAGTCCAGTCATCATTATCACGATCATATGTGCTAAATTTAGTATTATTGATCATATCTGATAGACCACTATAATTGCCACTGAATTCACTTAAACTCAGTCGGTATTCATCACTTTCGCCTGTAATAGCGAATTGTTGATATCTATCATATTTGCTTATCAAATTAATGTGTTGATTATGTATAAAAAGTTCATGGGGTTTGGTGCTCGTCAACCGATGGATCTTTTCCAATCCCAAGAAGAAGTTGTCATCAAAGGAACCAAAGCCTTCACGGTATGCGACCCAATCCCTGTTGAAATCATTTTTATCATTAATTTGCTGCCAAATAACTGTCCATCCAGGACCTGCTGTCTCCGAGTCACATAAAGCTTTAAAGGAAAAATTAGAGCCACTGATTTTGTGAACTCCCGGATCATCTCCAAAGGAAGAGCAACCAATTATTAAGGGTTTCCCATTTGAGTCCTCAAATTTCATTTCACTCTTTTTTAGATCGTTTTTTAATTTTGATATTTGTAGGTTTTTTTGGTCAATTGTTTTCTTAATTTGCTCCAATTGTTTTTGCAACTCCCTCGATTTGATTGCATCGCTATTAATTTGACCTTGCAGTGAGTTTTTTAATTTGGATATTTCTTGGTTCTTTTGTTCAAGATTTCGCTTATTTTCGTCCAACTGTTTTTGAAACTCCTGCAATTTGATTGCATCGCTTTCGATTTGAAGATTTTGTCTGGAGATTACTTCACTTGTACATTCCTCAAATTTCTGTGAATTGAGCTTATTTAATTCATTCTTGATTGATTGCAAATTGTCATTGTTCTTTTTATATAAATCAATCTGATTGCTCAGATCCTTAATGATGGCTACATTTTCCTTTCGATCAATTAGCTTCTTCTGTAGCTCCTTGATTTCAGTTTCCAGATTGGCAGTTTTATTGTCAACTTTTATGCTCATGATTTGATTTCTCAGTTCCTGAATGGTATTTTCATATACATTTTTCTGTGATAACTTTTCCTGGAGCTGCTTTAATTCCCTGTCCTTATTGCTGATCTGTTCTCTCAATCCCATATTAATTTTCTCTCTTAATTCCTTAATTAAATCTGATTCATTTTCGGCTATTTTAAATTTAAGCTCCTCAATTTCCCTATTCTTTATGGATATTTTATTATCGTTGTTGTCAACTTCTGTCCTTAATTGTTGTAGATAAATAAGCAGTGGTTTCACAGCCTTATAGGCATATGATCCGCACTGTTCCTCCTCTCTCCTTGATGCTCTGCAGGACTGTTAAATATTGGAATTAGAAATTTCCCGCTTGTCAAATATATTTTATTCTTCTTTGCTTACCTCAGTACTTTGAGCTACGATGGAGGATTCGCCTTTGTTTAGGATCAGACTTATATATACAGCAAAAACAATCCAATTTAATTTCATCTTTTTCTGCTATGGTCAACTGGTCGCAATAGAAACAGATGTAGACTGATCGTTCAGAGTCGGAATCCCGACATCTTATAGGATTTGTCAGAGATACACACACAGGTCTGAGGCTGTAAGAAATGTAAGAAACACATCGAACGGTGCTCTTATCAAGTACCACTGATAACAAGCAGCGTCAATGTCTTTGGGGTACCCAGATTGGATTCGGTATTAATTTCTAGCTGCTGCTTAAGTTTCACAACTTGACTTCTTCGCTCTACTGACTCTCCTCGACTCTCCTCAAGTTGCTGTTAACCCTCTGTTAACCAGCGTTGCCACATAACAGCACTGTAACTACTTGTATGTGAGATCGCACAAAACTGCACTAAACTGAAATATACTCGTATATTAGCGACCTACGAATGCTATAATAATAAATTATTATTTAAGTATTTTATTTGATGTTTTAATGATACATTTGTATTATTTTTAATTTCATTTTCTTCGTTGTTTTTTTTTTTGTTTTTGAATTTTGTAGCTTCGAGTTTGGGGCTGTTTTCTGGAGCAGGGATTCATGCAGAAGTGCAGAAACATTTGGAAACCCAATTTAGAGGAGGAGTCGAGCAGTAAAATGTATCTTTAATTGCCACTTGACGCCCGATGGCTCCGATGACTCCGATGGTTGCTTGTATCTGTGCCTCATGCATCGATTTTGAATCTCATTTTTTTCGTATCCATGATTTGTTGTTGGCCATTTTTTGGCCAGGCCTCTGACTGCAATTCAGCGACGATCTCGTTGCTTTTTTTTACGACTTTCGAGTGTGTTGCCAGCGGCATTTAAATTATGATTATGGCTCCGAAGCGTAACCCAAGTGGCTATGGGGGAATCGAGATTGGATTGGATAGGATTGCCCTGCTCTGCTCTGCTCTGCTGTTTTCAAGTGGACGGACGAGCGAAGCGATACAAATAGCAATTAAATCTGCTGCTTCAGCTCCGGCTGCTTCTGCTTCTGCCTCTGCTTCCCCCTCAAATTGGTTTGCGTTTTGCTCTCTAATCTAAATGGGCTGCAGTTTTGTAATTAACGCCATCAAGTAATTTGCTCCATTCAAACGAAGAAAAAAACCACGGAAAAAGAGGAAAACGAAAAAATTGATCGTAAAATTCAAAATGAATAGCAACGTTTGTTATAATTTCTTCAAATTCGAATTGCGTTCAATTTGCTTATTTTTTCGTTATTGTTGACTACTTGAAAATTATTTTTAATGAAACATCTCATTTGTAAGCGATGCACGCCCAAAACTTGCATACAAAGAAAAAAAAGAAAGAAGAAGAAGAAAACAAAGCAGAAAGTTGAAATTCATTTTTGAAGTGCTCTTTTTACGATTGGTTTACAACTGATGTAATCCATTGAACACGTTTCCAATTAATGTGTGTTGAGCCAAGCGACTCAAGAAGCTCTTCAAACAGTTGCTTGTCCATATTTCAGATTGATAACAATTGATAAACATCACACTAAATACACATATCACTAAGCAATCAGTTGAGGCCTGTGGAACGGGGTATTCAACGATTATATATATAGGGTATACTGAAGTTGGGCATGCAAAAGGAATCATGATGGATCCCATAGGTGAACAGATACGAGTGAACTTAGCTTTGTCGACGGTTAAATACACAATTGTGAAGATGTATTCTTTCAATTATTAAAATATATACTCGTACATATATATATATATATATATATATATATATATATATATATATATATGTATATAACAAACTAATATGCGGTAAATAATATTTAACATTTGGATATAAGGTGTCTGCTAATCGAGCTCTCTGGATTACAGAATGACTTGTTCAGTTAAACTGAACAAACAGAAAGATAAACAAACTATATAAACAAAAATATACAAATCATATAACTTGGATAATGTTTCAAATTCGGTTAACTGTTGATATTATTTTATTGGACAGGTTGATATTATTTATGAAGTAAATACCTAAAATTAACTTACAGTGTATTCCAACTGTAGTGCTAGGCAAAACAGTTGTAAACTAAGAATTCGCAATTAATTTTACTCAATAGTCATGTCTTATACTCTATTCGAAAATGGAAACGGGTTTGTGGGTTTTTCACTATATATATATATATACCTAGGGAAAACAGTTATATATAAAAAGAATGCCAGTACTAATTTTAATTTATATTTAATTTATTTATAAAAAAAAATAAAATAATAAATGTGTTTTTACATTCGTAAGAAAACCCGTAAATTTGTACAGATTACATATTATAGAAAGATATATGTACAGTGACTCTCATAGGCTTTTGAACGGTGTCTAGAAAAAATTTCAATTGCCTGCCATAAACTAATTATGTAACATTTTTCAAAAATTCCAAAGACCCATGGCAGGTAGATATATGAACCACCAAAATGAATATGTGACCCTAATAAACTGGGATTTTCCCACCCGTTAGGTCGGGTTATGTAAAAAAGTACCGCAATTTATGGTCTCAAGACCTTTTGAACAGTTACTTTATGGACAGTTAGGTGGCAGAAAACCCGGGTTTTCTGCCTAAAGTTGAATATTTTCGGTAAGAATATACCAATCCTTTATGGTCAGTTTAGTTATATTCTGCATCTCGAGTGGAACAAGCCTACAAGGACAATGGGCAAACGGACTACCATTGAACAAAGGAAACTCATCCTGGAACACTTAAAAATCGGATATTCATATCGCCAAATAGCTAAAATGGTCAATCTAAACACCTCAACTGTATTCTGCATCATTTGGAGTTTCGTCGACGAAAATCGGACAGAGGACAAGGGCGGAATGGCACCAAACCCGATTTTCACCGAGCAGGACGAGCCGCGGATCATCAAGTTTTCAAGGGGAAATCTTAAGCTATCGGCTCAAAAACTGACTTAATAGGTGCAGGATGAAATAAGGAAAAAGTTCATTGTGGGAACTGTACTCCAAGTTCTGCGCAACCATGACTTTAATGCCCGAGAACTACGGAAAAAGAAATTTGTAAAAGCAAAAAATATAGGGTCTGGGATGACATTCGTCAAAATCCACTTGGACAAGGATTTGAGTTCTGGAACACAGTCATATTTGAATTTGAGTACAAATTCAACATTTTTTGCCAGGACGGATGGAATTATATGTGGCGACAGTCCAATACTGAGCTGAATCCCAATCACTTAATGGCAGCAGTCAAGCACGGCGGAGGAAGTGTAATGGTATGGGCATCTATCTCGGCAGCCGGTAGCGGAAATTTTGTGATTATTGAAACAACAATGGATAGGAATGTGTACTTCGATATGCTGAAGGAAAATTTACTCCAAAGTGCCGAGAATCTAGAATCCGACGCACTTTCCGGATCGACCAGGACAAAGACCGCAATCATAAGTCCGGAATAGTACAGTCCTGGCTTATCTGGAACTGTCCCCACGTGATAATTCCACCGGCCCAGTCTCCAGACTTAAATGTTATTGAAAATTTGTGGGCTCTGCTGGAAAATAACATCCAAAAATACAAGATATCCAGCAAACAGGATCTCCAAAACGCTCTGCTGGAGGAGTGGAGCAGGATCAGCCCAGAAACTACCCGGAAGCTGGTATCTTCCATGAAAAATAGGTTAAGCGAAGTTGTTAAGGCTAAAGGATATCATACTAAGTATTAACATCCTTATTTAAGCTTTTATACGCCAAAAAATGTAACTTTTCTTAAGACTGTTCAAAAGGTTTGAGACATGAATTTTGGTTATGTTTTCAGTTTTTGACTAATTTTAATTAATTAATTAATATTTTAATAAAAACTAAAGTTTGTTTTTCAAATGTGATATAACATTAAACAAATTGGATTTAAACATTTTGAATTTGTTTCCTTGTTTAAATTTTATAGCACTTTAAATTTTTTGCTAGACACCGTTCAAAAGCCTATGAGAGTCACTGTAGATATACGAGTAGCACGTAGTCGGTGCCGATCGAGCACTCACTTTTTGAAGTTTAGGTTTTATATGGGTCCCAGTCAGTTTCGCCAGATTATGTTAGTAGAAATAAATTAAACAAGTAGTTTTCTGTGTGTAACGGTGTGCAAATCTGGCCGATTCCAATTAAGATAACCGGATAGGCTAGGCGACTGTGTTATTGTTTTTGTGCTGATATGAGGGGCATGACAGCAGTTGCTCGGCGTGGGATCAGCTATCGGCGTCAGTTGTCGGAGCGACTTCATCGGGAGCTGTTCATCAACAAAATCATGCATGCAATCGAAGGCACAACATCAGCGACAGCAGTTCAGCTGCCGATTGTGCCGTGTTTCAATTTTACGGCCGGACAGGAGGCAAACTGTGGCAAGCAGCTGCGATTGGCCGATCTGGTGGCGAATAAGACGCGTAACGGTGAATTCTTCTACGGCATCGAGATAACCGCCATCAATGAGCACAAAACAACTTGCGTGGACTTCAATACATTCCTGCCCGTGCTGCCCACGTTCGTCTCGTTGGCTTGGCTTGCCCCGTACTGGCAAATCGAGCCGATCGACCAAGTGCAGTCGGTGCAACTCATACGCGCCCTCGAATCGCATATTCCGGCGTTGCCGCATTTGTCCAACTATCGCATGAGCAAGCAGCGAATCGACCAATTCTTCGCCCTCAATTTCGATAATCTGCTCGCCGTCCGGGGGGACGACGTGCACGAGCATCAGGATTACAAGTATACACGTCAACTGGTGACACACGCTCGTCGGCTTCGCGGCAGTGAGTATATGCAAGATTCGATTCCTGATTACGATTTCAGCACAATTTTGCATAAGCAGAGGAAATGACAATTGCCGTGGCGGGTCACCCGGAAGGACACGCAAACGATTTGGAGTTGGGACCACAGGACATCGACAAAGATCTGAAGTACTTAAAGGAGAAGGTGCGTCAAGTGTAGGAGAGCAAAAAGCCCTCAATACTTAAGTACAATTGTAAAAAATTCACTTGTTTTACTCTCGTTCAAAAATCGATAAGAATCGCTGATTTCATATCGATAAGGTTATTATTCTACTTTCACAAAATTTGGTTGGTGGGTTGTTAGCCATATCCTTCAAAAATTGGTACATGCCACGACCACCTCCGACGAAACCAAAGTCCTAAGGCTCCTAAAATTCTCAATAGCTTACATCTTTCCTTCAAAGATCGGTATTTCTGTGGTACCTTTTGTCAGATGGTATTACTTATTGGTATCAGAGTATTTGGCAGTCGGATACGCCCGATTACAAGGCTCTCACATTGGTTTTCATTATCCTTGCAGATCGATTGCGGCAGCGATTTTATCATCACCCAGATTTGCTACACGGCGGAGCCAATTATTGAATATCTGCGCAAAATACGCCGCGCCGGGATTGAGGCGCCCGTAATGATGGGCGTGGTTGTACCCGATTCCTTTAAGTCATATTTGCAAATGGAGCGGGTGTCCAAAGTCCGTATGCCGAAGGAAATGCGTGCCGAGGCAGAAAAATTTAAAAATGATGATGCCAAAGCTATGAAATTCTTTGTGCAACACGCACTGAGTCTCATTCAACGGGTGCTGGACGCAGATCAGGGCATGCATGGGATCCAATTCTATACAATGAATCATTTTCCGCCGGTGCTGCAAGTGCTCGGTGAACTGCGTAAGCGTGGCATAATCAAGGAGTCGTCGCAGGATGCAGCAAGCGGTGTCGCCTAGTCTATGAAGCTATCAACTTAAATTTATAATATTTAATCAAAATTAATATGTGAGTGCAACAGAAATTAAATATACTTTGCTTGTTTACACATGCAATTTATTTGCGAAATTTATGGAAACACTGGGCACGATTTGCGCGGGCTTAGTGTGTACACTCTGGCTTATTATTGTTAATCAAATAATATCTTCCATTATTTTAAATTGTAATTTAAGCGCATTATTTGTATTGAATTGAAATAAATAACATTAGTCCAATGGTGCCTTGTTTAGGTGTGTGCACACTGACAGCTGATCGTACCAAGTCGACAACAGGGTAGTATCCTACAAATCAGGTGTGTACACACTGACTGCAGCTAAAGAGACGACGCCAATTGGATTGCAATTCGCTCAAGCGAAGTGTGTACACACTGGCTAACGAAATTGTTATACAAATTAAAACTAAAATATATTATTCATATTAATTAATACTTGGTAATATTACACAACTGTTGCGAATGTGCATAATTGTGTGTGGGCACATTGACAGCTGATCGCATCAAGTGTGTACACACTGGCTTGAGCCGAAGAAGCGGTGCCAATCGACAAAAGTTAAAATAAATGTCAAAATCTGATAATAAAGAATCAAGAGAGTCTCTTGAGGATCTCATTTCAAACGAAACCTATGCGGAATTCCTGCAGAAACACGAGTTTGTCCTGCGTGACGAAGCCACAATGCTCGGCTTCCGGTCTGCGATCGAGACAAATGCGCAAATCTTTCGCAATGCCGTCGTTCTCGAGATAAACTGTGGCAGTGGGTTGCTCTCTTTGTGGGCAGCTCAACGGGGCGCAGCTCGGATTATTGCCGTTGAGCCGAGCTGCGTGTGGCAGGTGGCACGTCGACTGGTGCGGGAGAATCACTTCGAGCATGTGATCGAGGTGGTGCAGGGCAGTGTGGAGCAACTGCAGCTGCCACCGGTGGATATCATAATGTCCAAGTGGATGGGGTAAGTGGGCAGAAATCGATTACAATCGATTATCGATTAATCACTGTCAGCTATTTGACAGCGCCTGCTTGATGTACAGTTCCGCTTTAGAGTCGGTGATCTATGCCAGAAATAAGTGGCTCAAGCCTGGCGGACACATTTTTCCCCATGTGGCAAATCTTTATATTGCTGCCGCCGCGCAGCCACGGGCGAAAAAGACGCAGGAGAAGCAGCAATTCTGGACACGTTACTCGGGTTTGAATTTGACGCAGGCGTGGCACATCAAGCAGCGAAATCCCATGGTGGATGCTGTGGATGCCGGCCAGGTTCTCACCCGGCGTCAACTGCTGCGCCGCATCGATATGCACACGGTGCAGCGGGAGGATCTCAGCTTTGGGGTATCCTTCAAGCTGCGCACTTTGCGCCAGTCGATTGCCAGCTGGTTTCTGCTCTACTTTGACTTTGGCTTTCCCAGCGGGGAATCGATCACAACCAGTCCCAGTGCGGCGGTCACCCAATGGAAACAGTCGCTCTTCCCCATCGATTCCCATGTGCCGCTCTGCGTTGGCGATTCCCTCTCCGGTTATTTTCGCGTGAAGCGCGCCGATCGCCACTTGGACTTTGACATCGATTGGAGTTTCCGCAATAAGCTGACGACAATAAAGCTGCACAAGCAAATCTATCGCATGCAGGGCGAGGGGACTTAGACACATAAAATATAAAACAATTACTATTATAATATATATTAAATAATGAATATATACAACAATGAATTTATACTTACAAAGTGAAAAGAAGAACAGCTGATGAGTCGTGCTTTTTCAATTTTAGAGCTTTCCTATCGATTCGAGCTTTCAAAACGAGCTTTCGATTGTTTAGCTGCATAAGAAAATTTATCGCATGCATAGCGGGACTCAAATATAAATATTGTCTTTTGGAATCCGATATTCTAATATTTTTTTAAATATATATTTTATATAAATATAAGAATACTGAGTGGAAAGAAAAAGAGCTCCAGCTGACTTCTTTTGCACATGCTAAACTCAAAAGCTCTTCTGCTGCTGCTTCCTCTTCATCTTCTCTTGTCTTTTTTGGTGTGTCCTTCTGCGTCATCATCGCCATCAATGTCAGTCATTGTCAGAAGGGCTTCAAAACGTAGTGCGTAGATATACAAAATATATGTATGTACATATATATGTATGTATGTTTATGTGTATGTGTACATTTGTACGTATGTATATTTTTGCATTAAATAATAGATTTGTTGCGTCATGGCACCTTTGCATGCATGTATGTATGTATGTACATATGTACCTTGTGGAGTGGTCGGAGAGGGGGGTTGTGACAATCGTAAGGGTTGCGTGCAAAAAGAAGACACGCAGTGAAAAAAGCCTTTATGACAAAAACAACATTTGACATTTGTAACTTGCGGTTGATCAGCCATGGAGAAAAGGATAAACGACAAGATAAACTCTCTCGCTCACTCTCTCTCTCTCCCTTTCACTCTCTAAGGGTAGTCTGTGCCCGCATATGTTTGCGGATGTATCTGCTGATGATGTCTCTGCTTTGCCGGTGTCGATGACGGCAAGTCAGTGTTGACATCTCTGCTAAGTAGAATTCACAGAAAAATAGCTAGTTGTGAGCATCGTACAGAATCGTTAAAACTAGTTAATTCGATAGCGATAATTGATGCTTATTGAAATAATATATTATGTTTGCTGTAACAATAAATAAAAGAAATAAAATAAATATAAAAGTAAAAGCTTAAATTTACGCAAAACGTTCTCAATTTTTCACGCCAAACACAGCTACTAAATCAAGCTGATCCTGCAGCACTGGTGACACACACACACACACACACACACACACATCCGCATAAAAGGTTTGCCTGCATCACGCTTCAAATCCTGCTCGTTATTTTCGCAGCTGTTTTTATTGCCGTTGAGCTTGAAAAATGATGTGCGAGTTTTTGCAATTTATGTTGTTGTTTTTATTTTATTTTATTTTATTCTTTTTTTAGTTTTTCTTCTACGATAAATTCACGTACATGTTTATATGTGTATGTGTGTGTACCGCTAACTAGTGCGCACTTTTTTTTACCATTATTTATTGACAATTAAGCCAAACAAATTACGTTGTTAGCAAGGACAAGAAGCGTTTATTACGCATACGACACAATGTCCTCAAATTCCCGTTACTCTTCCTCTTGCACAAATTTCAGTTTAGCGCCATTTGGCTTAAAGTTGGCCCCCAGTTTATTTTATTGATGTTGTCTATTATTTGCCAAAATCTGGAAGTGATCTGAACATATGCTAATTAATGGATCTGATCTATATCCAAATCTACTGTATATCCATTAAAAGTTCAAATTGAAAAATGTATATTGTTTTTTGAACGTTATTTGCAAACAGATGCAAATTGCTCAACCAGTTTCGAAGATTTTGTTTTTACTCCCATTTTAAAAGGGGGGCTCGTTCTTGTTGTTTTTGTCGTTGCCCATAAATTCGTTGGATGCTTTCCAGAAATACAATTTATTTTGCTAACCTGCACACTGGAAAGGTATTCCAGTGAGGGGAAATGTGTTTTTTTTTTCCTCTTGATTTGTTATGCGTCGTTTAATTTAATTTCAAAACAAATAGGCGTAAAATGAGGAAACCAACGATAAATAAAACCAAAAAAAAAGAAAACAAACCAAACATACCCAACGAGAGGCCTCTGAATTGTTTCGTATCTGTGCATCTACAAAAACAACAAGTAGAAGAAGCCCCCATGCAAAGAGCAGAAAAAAAGAGCTCAAAAACAACCACAAACAAAGCTAAAAACACAGAAAAACAGCAAGCGAAAAAAATACAAAGTTTGCACTAGTGTATGTTGGTTGTTGATGAGGGCGGGTGGAGCGGAGGCAGAGGCTGGAAGCGATCTGCAGAACAAAGGAGCGGCAAGCAATAAGCGAAAAAAGAACAACAACAACAACAACAAGATTTGTATTTATGGCACACCAAAAAGAGAAGAAAACAAAATTATAAATTTAGGCGAGGCAGGCAAAGCAGGCGAGCCAAGTCACGTTCACGTTTCGTTGGGTCGAGCGATCTTTTTTTTATTTTCTTATTTGCTTTTTCACCAAACAGCTGAGGCTATGTGTGTATATGACTATCTCGCACAGAGAGGGAGAGAGGGAGAGAGAGAGCATTGGCACAGAGCGAACTTAAGAGTAATTATGTTTGCGCTCTCTGACTCAAAGAGCAACTGAGCGCTCTCTTGAGAGTATTCATTTTGTCAGAGAGACAGAATCACGCTCTCTTCAGCGATCGTCGCTGAGCATTACGCTCAATTTGCAAATGAGGGAGAGAAACACTTTTAGGTGATATAGTGGTAGTGGTAAATGTTGTGTATACGAAGAGAGCGAAAAAAAATTTGTTTACGACAAACAATAATTAAGTGCATGTATTTATATGTACATATGGACATATGTATTTATGCATGTACATAGTGGCGGCATGTGGCACATTGTCGTAGCTGCATCTACACATTGATTTTATTATAGTTTAACGCTTGCAACACATGCACACATAATGTATATACATACATATATGTGTGATTTGTGTGTGTGTGTGTAGCGCAACGACCGATAGCTTGATTATATACACACACATACATACATACAAACATATGTAACTAGAGATACACATATAGCTATTTAGCTGCTTACTTAGCCGTTTCTGGCTGCGTGAGGAAAAACAGTCGCTGCGCTATTTGCGACCTGCCTCACAGCCAATTTGCATATGCGTGTTTCGTATACTCACACATACACACATGCACCAAATACGAATAAACTGTGAAAGGGAGAGAGACACACACATATTAATTGGGTAAAAGCCCATGTGTTATTTACATTTAAACGAAATCGTTACAATCTATTCTGAATTAAGTCACAATTTCGAATGGATCAATAACCAAAAGTTAAGTGAGGAAGAGAGAGACAGAAGGACAGGTATAAATATACAGAGATGACAAAAAGCGATTAAAGTGCCAACAATTCAATTGCAATTCATTTATCATTATAAATGTTTTTTTGATCCACTAAAAAGTGTGACCGGATCTAGGTTTTTTTTTTCAAATTAATTTATAACTTTTCCAGATGTCTTCATGTTAAAAAAAAGATAACAATTTAAGATTATCACTTTGCTCATATTAACAACATTTACAGTTGTCTTCGTGTTAAAAAAAAAACACTATTTTAGATTATCAGACTGCCCATATCAAATATTATGATTATTCTAACTGTGCATTTTAATCCAAACATGTCTACACTTGTTTGGCTGCACTTTACACACAGGCATGTACATACATACATACATGTATGTATGTACATTTCTTATCTGTCCGTGAGAATTTCGATTCATTTCATTGTTGTTGTTGTTTCACTCGCACACATGTTTCTCAGATAAGCGCAGACGAGCACAGATGCCTGCTTATACGACTGTGTGCATGTGTGTGTGACAATTTATAGGCGAGCGCGATCAAAAATAAAATGATTATTTAAAGAGAAGAAGCGGAAAAAAAAACTAGAAGGGATAGAATAGAAAAACCAAACGCAAATTATAAACAAACGTCAAAAAGACGGCGAGTGTGTGTAAAAGGAGGTGGAGAGAAGAAAGAAGAGATAGAAGGTTGATCAACGCAGGAGGGGTGGGAGCGGGGAAATGGTATAACAAGAAGGCGAAAAATGTTTTACTCAGTGTGTTTTGGGCCGTCCGCCAGACTGCAGCAATATCTTTTGATCTTTTGGCTGTGGCTTTTACACACACACACAAACACACACACACACTTGGCCTGTCAACTGAAAGATGTGCCACAAAAAAGGAAGAAGGGGGGAAAAAACATGATGTGAAATATTGTTACACTCAAATTGAAAATGAAAATCGCAAAACTGTTATATTTGCAATATTTTCTGTTGCATTTTTGTATTTATTTTTTTTTTATTTTATTTTCACATGCGTTCAATTCGTTCGTTGGCATTTTTTCACACATTTTCCCGAGTTTTATTCGATTTGACGCAAGTTGTTCGAATTCGATTTGGCAAAAAAAAAAAAAACTTTCATTTCGAATTGCATCAGTTCATGACTTTTCTCTCTTTCTCTCTCTGCTGTGGCAAGCAATTGATTCTGTATGCCTGCTGCCAACATTGCCACGCTCGTCCATCAATTTGATTTGCATTTGAATGGTAGCCAAGATTTGTTGCACCCCAAAAAGCAGAAGAACCGCTTCAATCAACGTACCATAAACCCAAAAAAGCGACCCAATAGCAAAAGAAAGCATGCAATATGTAAGCAAATCTATTGCCTTGTTTCAAAATGAGAATTAAATGAAAGAAAGAAGTAGCGATAAACTTATATTTATTTTTACTATATTTTTGCACTTATTTATTTATTAATTAATTAATTTCTCTATTAAAGAGTGGAAAAAAACCATAACCATAATGGGGAAATGGGAATATATTTATTGTATAATTGCAAGCAACCATGTGGTATATAGTATATATGTATATTTACAACTTACAGTAAATACTTTCGTCGAAATTTCTTGTTAATCGCATTAAGGTAATTAGTAGTTGTGAGCTTGTCAGATTTGAGATACTACGTTAAATTATTGTAGTTCGAGGTCGTTATACTCGATCATTTGTTATATACAGAAATAATTAGTTGATTGTCGATTTTCCGCATTGGTCATGTCACGACATATATACATACATACAAATATGTATTTATATATGTACATATAGCATGGAGGCAATCTTAACTACGATCAAAATGCGCTTAAAGCATCGGAACCTACGCTAATTGCTGTATAAAATGCAATACTTATGGAACCGTGTAACCAATACAAATGCATATACAAACACACACATACATACATATATATATATATATATATACTGAAGTGCATACATTAAAGTTATACTCGATGGATCGACCCCTGACAAGTGCAACAATTACAAAAGCAAATCTGTGTTAGCCGCTTTCAAAGCTGGGAACAAAGAAACAATGGCACAACTTCTATTAAGCCTGATTTGTTTGCTTTTAGATTTATATGTGAATTTTTCTTATTTTTTTTTCCTTTTTTTCGATTTTGTTAATTAAACGTGGGCTGTTGCAATTCTATATAACGAGTATAATTAATTCACATTTGGTCATTTCGGAATTTTAAACCGTTTTTAACGATGATTTCAGCCCGTTTTTTTATTCGCATTTTACATATTGAATAGGGAATAGGGTTTGTGCCACTTGAAGTAAGTTGTAGCTTGATCATTATAGTATATATATTTAATTTGTATATTTGTATCTAATATTAATAAGTTATATAACAAGTTCTAGTAATTTATAGACAGTTCAAGTCTATTTCTTTTTATTGCTATAAATCGATTTGCGCTGGCAATAAAAATACATTTGTAAAGATACAGCCTTGTAATTTATATAGATTATAGCCAGATACATTATTCATGAACTGATAAGAAATGCCCATTGTGTTAATCAAAATATAAACTATTATCTATGCTGAATTAAGGGTATTCCTGAGTCGAGTTCTATCGCCTCAGCATGTAACTAAACCAAGTGGAACGGATATGGAAATGAACTGAAAAGTAAAATAAATCACTAGAAAATAAAATAATAATAATAATAATTATCTATTGCAAACATGACTCAAGTTTTGGAGAAGAAGCAACCTCGCTTTTGCCACAATGTGTGTATGTGTGTGTGTGTAAATAAATATGTATTTATGTGTTGTCTGTTTGGATTTGCATTTGGTCATTAAGCATGGCTCATGTTGGGTCTGCCATTGAATTTGCCGCAATGAGCCGCAAATTGCAACGACAGCTTCACAGAGCAGAGCAGAGCAGCGACCCACCTTATAACCCATTAGCCAACGACAGACGGACAGACGGACAGGTGGACAGATGGGCAGACCACACACGAAAACAGAGAAAAGAAAGTGGCAAGAAACATGCATCCAAAGGTGGGCACAAAGAAAGCGTTTGCACAAATTAAAGACAGCAAAAAAAAACAAAAATAAAATAAAATAAAAAGGAAACAAAAAAATTAAAAGAAGCTTCATCTAGAATACATACAGTGGTGACAAAAATAATAGCACCACTTTCACAACAAATCTTTTCAAATGTGTGTTGTTTAAATTTTTCAAATTTTTTAAATTTTTTAATTCCATTTCCCGTTGCCAACTCATTTAAGATGAATTAAAACTTAAAACATTAAAATCTTTGAATAAGCAAATGAACGATAAAAATAATAGCCACATTTTTCAAATGTTCACTTATCATTATGAAAACTGTAAATAAATAGAAAATACACTAAAGTATATGTAATAAATCAACATTTGAAAAATTGCCAAAACTAATGGAATGTGTTTTTTTTTGCGCATTCATATGGAAATATGTTGTAGTGATTCTAGTATTTGTTTCGCAATTGTGTGTTTGTGGCAGTGACTTCATGGACAACTCTCTGATGGCTCTGATGATCCAAATGACTAAATCTGAAAGCCAAGAGACAGCAACTAAGACCACACAGACACTCGCATCGGAACGGTGAACTGTGCCAGGCCAGACCAGACCAGGCCGGGCCGGGCCGGGTCTGAACGGAGTGTGGTGCAAAGCGTTTCTTTGGAAATGTCCAGCTTGGTGGTTTCCGACGGAGGCAGGCAGCCAGGCAGCCAGTCCAAGGGGCCAGAGGTCCATTAAAATTTCATGTGTACCGAGAATAGAGCGCAAATAGGCTGTAATTATAGAACAAATATACACATAACAGTCGAGCTCACAAACAACGTGCCGCTTGTGGGGCAGGCGTTACGGGCTGTGTGGAAGGGGAAGGGGGGGGGGTGGGAGGTGCAGATATGGCCCGAAATGGGCATGTATATTCACAAATACAATCAGGCGAACTAGCGATGAGCGCGTGACTCGTGAGCAGCTATTTAATTAAATATTTCACTTAAAAATCAAAATTAATATATTTAGATCTCAAATCAGTTAAGAATCTTTTAATATAAAATAATATAGTAACTAAATATTAAGTAAATAAAAAACTTTACTTAAAAATTCAATTGATGAGCTTTTTTTAACACGAAAAACTAAAGCTGATTAAAAAGTCAATTTGGCTTTGGCTAACTTTTGAGCAAAGCAGGCAGAAACTAAACCTAAATTGACAGTTTGCATTTTTTAATTTATTTCATTTTTTATGGGTGCTTGTGGCACGCGAATTAGCAGGCACTGTAGACGACACATCGCTAGTGCGACTGACTATGTAAGAGTTGTTGGCGTGTAATGCCGCAATGAAAATCGCCCATTACAACAATTTCATTTCATTTTACCGCCTTTTGCGCTTACGTAAGCACCAACCGCTAAGGCAGCAACAACAACAGCAACAACAGCAACAAGCTTGCAACAACAACAACAACAAAATAGCAACAAAATTCAATGCAGTAGGTGCCGTCGGTGCCAAGAGCTTGAGCCTCTAGTTTCTGAGGGGTACTCCGGGCAGGGGTTGGGGGGGGGGGGGGGTGGTTCGGCTTTGCAAATGGGGTCCAAGTTCGTGATGCGGTCGCGGGTGTGTGCTGGCAACAGGGAAACGACATTTGTGCCACCTTTTTTGTTTTTCATGTGCCTGCAATTACACGGCTAGCAACAGCAGCAACAGCAACAGCAACAGCAACAGCAGCAGCAGCGGCAGCAGCAGCGGCAGCAGCGGCAGCAGCAGCAAAAAGCAGCTAAGCAAAAATCGCGCCAGACAAACTGACGGCAGCGTGTGATTTTCTGTACCCAGCAAACGGATCGGGGCGCACTGATGGATGACGTACAAAGCATGAAGGGAAGGGGGGTGTGTGGTGGGGGTGGGGTTGGGGTGGGGTGGGGGAAACGGTGATTGTACGTACGTTAGCTAAATGGGGGACTGGGTTTATAGCTTGCTTCACTCTGTCTGTTTGTCGTCAATTATATATATATATATATATACATATATATATATACACATACATATACATATACATCTATATATATACATATATATATATATATTTATGTATATCAGTCATTTCGAGAATTGGCAAAGGGCGAACCTAGCAATTCTCAAATCGCGGACGCGTTTATTTTTATCTACTTATTTATTGTTATTATTTATTAAGTGTGTACTAAAAACAGTTTCCCCTTTCTTTACTTATTTTTATTTACTTATTTACTGTTGCTTTTTATTTACTATTATATTAGTTATTTAATGTGAAGATAACTTTGGAGAATAGTTTGCGAATCTATTATGAATTTTATTTATTTTGATTTTATTTACTTATTTACTATTATTATTATTATATATTAACAGTTTCCCCATTTTTTTTGGCACTCTGAAATTATTTATTATTTTGTTTATTTGTTATTACAATTATCGAAATTTTGCTTAACTCATTATCTTTTCTGGCTAACGGATCGTATGTTAAATGTCAAATTATATTTGAAATTCGTTTAAATTCACTGTCACTGTCACTGTCAATCCACTATTCTGCCGATTTATATTATATATATAATATATATATATATATATATATATATATATATATATATATATATATATATTAAGTAAAATTAAGTTGGTTAGAAATTGCAGTCTAAATGCTTATTGAATATAAACAATTTATTATGAGTATCTTTTGTGCTTTACTTTAAAATCCGTCGGATTCATTTTCTAGAATCTTACACAGTTGAAATTAATAAATAAATAATTAAAATTGACCTTTGATTAATGTTTTTTAATGTTTCCTTTGATTTTCACTCCACAATTATATTCTAGTCGTTTACGAAAACCTTAAAAAAATCATAATTAATTGGACACTTTTTAAGACTCACTTTCACCAAATTTGACATCTTTTTTATGGCTTATCTGTAGCAGTGTGTCTGTCAGTCGTTGCCAGCTTTGTTTTTTTTTGTTGTTTTTTAGTTTTGTATAGTTTTTTTTTATGGGCTGGCAGCAGATCAAATGCGATTCAGATCGTGTGCGCTTCGTGTGCGATTGTTGGACGGAGCACTTTTAATGATATCGCATGATTAATGATTACTCATCGACCGGTTCAGTTTGCTGTTCGCTACTTAGCTCAGCAACAGGGCAACTTTGATGGGGACAGAGAGAGAGAGAGAGAGGGGGGGGGGATGGAGAGGGTAGGGGCTGGAAGGGGCACATAGCACGCGAGCAGCGATTGTTGAAGGCTCAACAGATAATTACCTACAGAAGCTCGGCAACAGCAACAACAACACCAACAATGGCCAACAAAGTACTGTTAGTCACCGTCACTCATTCTAAGTGGCCAACTGAGTAGGGTAAGGAGTCGGGGAGGGGTGTGGGGAAGGGAGAGAGAGCCATGCTGGCTAGTTAGTTGGCATTAGCAAAGTCCACGTCGTGCTTAGAAAAATCGATTGGTTGCCACAGACAAGTTGGCAACAGTCGAACCACGCTCCCTCCCCGAGGCAGAGGTGGGTCTGGAGGGGGGCTTAGCCTGCTCAGAGGTGCGCCGTGCCGAGGGGGGCCGGGCAAACAATTTCACAGTTACCACAGTAAAACCATGGCTGACCTTAAACTCGTATTCGTATTCCTCCATTCGCTGCCTGTACTCAAGTTGCTCGGTAAACAGAGGTTGGCGCAGTTGTCACGCGACTCGTATACCCTGTACTTATCTATAGCCAAGGGGTATACTAATTTGATTATGATTATCAAACAAAAATATGCAAATGCCAATTGTAATTGTATATCGAGAGTAGAGTCAAAATCAAATGTGATATTGTGGAAATGATTGTTACAAAATATTGAGAATTACTGGGGTACTTACTTTTAATTGGACTATTTAAAATCTAGGAAAACTTTCAAATGTTGTTGCTTCGATATAGTATATAAGTATATATAAGTATATTTCAGATTGAGTTACATTGCAGCATATCCGCTGATCGAGAACATTTGAGGCAAATGTATTCTTACTTGACCCATCCATATTTACTTACTTGTTCTATTTGCACAACTGCTGAAGCGGGGTTTTCCCATTCCTCTGAGTTTTCTTGGCTGGTTTGCTGGGTTCTACTTTGGACATTTCCTCAACTACTTTCAGCACTGCGAATGTGATCTAATTTATGCATTCGCAATGTTTGCCTAACTTGACTTGACTCATCTGACAGAAAGCAGCTGTTGCCTGTTGCCAAGAGCCATAACGCTTATGTATTGGCCGAATGCCTCGACGTTATTGCAAATCAGTCGGAAGTCCGATAAGCTGATAGTTGTTGTTCATGTCGTGACTAAACTAGGGATTGACGACAAGAAAATTGACTCAACTTACCAGACAGTTGTCAGCTTTTGGCTCTTATTAGTCAGTTAAATCTGATTTCACCAGATCCCAAGATATGACAATCAGATGATGACTGATCTTAAGATCTACTGATAGACCTAAGAAATATAATTTATTCTTTCATATGAATTACATCAACTCTTGATTTTTCAACTCAGTCGTAAGTAAACCATATTCAAAATGTTGTCTGAATGTTCAAACTCAAATCGGACTCTTATCATTTCATACAATTTGTTCTTTTAATGCTGTAATTAAAAATAAATCACGTCACTAACTGTTTATTTCTAGAAGATTTCGCACAATTCAATTTAAAGAGATACAAGAATATGTGAATAAATATTTGTCCCAAGACATGTTTTCTTATAAGCTAATTTTTAGAGGAGTATAAAAAATAAAAATAAATAAAATTAAAAGCACTTTCATTTGCTTAAAAATTTGTCAAATTTGGCACTTTAAAAGCTGTATTTTGATCACTATGTCAAACCGAAATCGGAAGCGCATTTTTATCGATTGAAGTTCAGAATCGAAATAGGAATTAGAACCTAAACTGATATTATTATTATATTATATATTAAATTATAATAGACGTTACGCCTCGATCAATGGTTTTTCCTTTTGTGCTTTTGCTTGTTTCTAGCAAATCATTTCGAATTCTCATTAAAATAAATGCATTTTGGCCCCGTTTTCCAAATGGAGAAATAGATGATAGACGCCTTAAGTTTGTGTGGCGTATCTGGAACCCATTAAAAGGGGAGCAAGCATTAAAGCTGAGCTATGCAAATTGAGAGCACACAGTGACAACAATGGCCCCTCCTCCTGCCCAATTCCCCATCCCCAATCCCACCAGAGTTGAGAGTTGAGATAAGGCCAACACTTTCGGGTGTTGTTGGAACAGGAACCTGTCAAATGACTCATCGATTTATGTTCCACATCTTATCTGGTCCCCTGGTTGCGACTACTCCGACTATGCTCACCATGTTCGGCTCTGTCGAGTTTAGTTTTTGACTCGAGAAAACCCGTTTCGTGACCAAATTATCGCCTGTCCCAACCCCACCACCCCTCCTGCAATAGTCGGGGTCGGTGAATTATGGCCGCCGGGTGTCAAATGCAACTAGACGCTTTAGATACGGACACACGGACAGGTAGGCAGCCTGGTTAGCTGGTTAGCTGGTTAGTTGGTTAGTTGTTTGGTTCGTTGCTCGTTTCAGGCCACATTTGTGGGCTCGACTTTTGCTATCGCAGCGACTTACTTTTCAATTTCACCTATTTTCCTATGTGTGTATCTCCATCTCTCTCTCTCTCTCTCTCTCTCTCTCTCTCTGAGTGTGTGTGTGTGTGTTTGTGCTACACTCTGAACAGCACAGTTATTCATCATTATCTGACGACAGACATCAGCTGTTGTTGTTACCCAACAACAACAACAACAGCGACAACAACGATGCAAACAACGAAAAGCTGCAAACAACTTTGGTCCGATCGTCATGACATTTAATGCCCTACCTCTTTTTTTAAATTCTATTTAATGTGTTCCATTTTTTTTTTTTAAATTTTTTTACTTGCTATATTTAAATAAATAAGTCGTATTGCATTCTTTAAATTTCGTTTACTTCTTCTATTTAATAATATTTCTACTTGTCATTCTTTTTATAAGAAGAATAACTATTTTTTTTTTTTTAATATTTTTAGTTGTATATTTTTTATCAAATATTTAAATATAATGTAATAAATTTATGTTAATGGAAAGCAGTTATATATGCAACAAGGCTTGAAATTTCCAATAAAGCTTTTTGAGATATTTTTGTGCATCAAATTTAAGAGTTTTTACGTTCAACGGCAAAGCTTTAATTATTTTTCTTTAAAATAATAAAAACACATCATTAGAATCCCAAGCAGTAAAGCTTTAAGACTTGCAGCTTTTGAGCTTTTATCCTGTAAGCATCATCCAGCAATAAGCTTAAAAGCTGCTTAAAGCTCATCCTATGTTGCATACGCTAACTGCGGCAAGTGCTGATGTGCCCGACTCCCCCAACTCCCACTCCGTGTAGCGCAGCTTGGCAATGGCAAGCGATCGTTAGCGTTGATTACGAGGCAGCAGCAACAAGTCGCCTCGCGAGCAAACAGACCAGCAAACAACGAAGCCAAGGCATTAGCAACAACAACAACAACAACAACAACAACAACAACAGCAACAACAACAACACATAAGAAAAAAAAACATGGAAAAAAACACAAATAGGAAAGTTTCGCTTGGCAACAACTAGCAACTAACAACGGTGAATAATCCAAAAAAAAAGAAAAAAAAAACACAGTATATATATAGAGAGAGAGAGAGGGAGAGAGGGAGATCGAAAAAACCAAGTCAGCAAACGATCAAAGTGATTACTTAGAAGTCTTTGATCGCCCCTGGAAAAGCCTCATGGAAAAACTGCTGAAAATGCAGCAAAAGCCAACAAAAAACAAGAAGAAAAACAAAAACAAGTTACAATGCTCCAGGCGAGACAACTCGACTAGTAGCTACCCTGTAAACAGCTTTCAATTATCTAGCATGAAAACACAAACGAATATATTTCAAAAATTGTGAAAGGGTTGCAGTCAATTTATCGATAAATTTAAAGAAACTTGGAATGATTTTTAATTGAAAATCAATTGTTGCTTTATTTTTGCTTGTTTGCACAACTTAACTATACCCTGTTTTTGTTTTAGCCATTTTCAATGGGCTCAGGGTATGGAAACAATCTCTTTGCAGAGTAGTAATTGTTTGCTAATAAAAACTGTTGTGAAGTTAACGAATCTTGGCTGTTGGGTTACTAATAGTTACTATTTTTCGAAGCTTACACAAACAGAGTTACCAGTTAGAATGTGTGTTGCAGTTGCACGTGTGTGAGTTCAACAACCACGTCGAAAGCAAATCGTTCACAAGTTATTAAATTCCAATTAAGAAAACTCAAGCAGCTGTTGCAATATTTATCCAGCAGCTCGAAATTGAACTCGCCGAATCAGGGCCGCAAATAAGGTGTGCAAATAACAGAAATGCACAATAACCCTTTCCAATTCCCCTGTTGTGGCAAGTGGCAGCCGCAGCCGCAGCCGCAGCAGAGGCTTCTGCAATGTTTGCTAAGCGTGTCACGATCAAGAAGTTATCATCGGCAGGCCTCAAAGTGTGTGTTTTGGGTGCGTTGCACCCCGCCTTAAATTGTATTAAATACAATTAAGGTGCACAGTTCAATGCACCCAAGACTCTTGGCCAATAAGACGCTGAATTTGGTCAACTGACTTGTGTCTTGCCACTGGCGTGTGGATGTTCGATAAGGGTTCGTTGATCGATAGTCGCGTTATCGCAATTCCACTCCGTTTGTCAACACTTTTAGGTGCTTTGACTTTGTTTTTGTTTTCTTCTTTTCGAGTAACTGTTTTAATTGAACTCTTGCCTCTACTTTCATATCAGTCAATACTCGGTTAATGGCTAAGACAACAGTAGTCAAGTTTTGTTTTCATTTCGACTGCATCCGTTTTTCATTTACCTCTTTTTACTTAAGATTTGATTAGCTTTGTTTCATATATGATAACTGTATTCTCTTATGGCTTCTAAGTTTCCATATTATAAATACACAAATTAATCTCAACTGAATAATTAGAGATATATCCTTTACCTTTGCATAAAGTAACATCTCTCAACTATAAATCCTCGAAATTGATTCCTTGATTATTCTTAAGTATCTCAACCAGACACGAAGTGTGGCCAACAGCAGCAAGCCTAGTTGTCTCTTGCCAGGTTTGTTTTGAGTTCTAGCCTTAATTCGAGCCTCCACAGCTAATAGGTATTATTATTGTATTATATTTAGATCACTCAACCATCAGGTGAATGTGAAGTCACCTCGCTTAATTAGGTGTATTCAGTGGAATCGTAATCGCAACCCGAGAAATGTATTCACATTAGGATTGATGGACGAGTTATAGGCTCAAAAGGGGCAAAATAGATCTAATAGATAGCAGGTGCATAATAATAATAATAATAATAATAATAATAATAATGCAATTATATTATAGGATGTTATATGATCATTGTGGATAATGTGCCGTCAAGTTATTTCTGTCCTGGCCATGCTGTGAGTCATCTTTGGTGCACTCCAAATGGGTTTCACAATTACGAATTGCATTTAATTGACGTCGTTTAATTTTATGCCGTCGAGTGGCTTCAATTGAAGATGGGTCTTGGGATGGGCAAGGGGACCACAGATAGAGATGCTGTTGGCTCATCAGCAGCAGCGGCAGCAACAGCAGCAGCAACAGCAGCAACAGCAGCAGCAGCAGCAACAGCAGCAGCAGCGGCAGCAGCAGCAGCAGCAACAGCAGCAGCAGCAGCAACAGCAGCAGCAGCTGATGACATGTAATCAGCTCCTCCGCTCCCCAGCACTGCATTGGACTATTTTAGCAAATTTGATGGCCAACAAATAAGTGGCCCAAACAGCTCCACACAGCTGAGGCTGCATTCGGGCTCAGATTTGCTGTCTTTTGGTTGGGGGCCAGGGCGTTAAACTTAACGACCAGTCAACGGCTCTGTGCTCATTACCAGGCCCAGTCTTAGCCTTCGACTTGGCTGTGGTCTTGGTCTGGGTCTTGGTCTCATTCATTGTTCCACACACACACACACACACACACAGTTGCAACACGCACTTTAAATAAAATTATAGTTAAAATTTAAATTAGAAAAAAAATTAATATTTATTCAAAATGGTCTTGTGCTACTTTAGATATTTATTAGCAGTGTGGAAACGTTATTAAATAAATATTTACAGCTATTAGTTTGGAGTGGCAACCAAAATTGTTTACAGTGTACTTCGTGCTACAGTCGGAGCTGGTCTTTAATTGCAGTTGTGCTCGCAACTTCTTTGGCTTTGTGGGTTGCATCTGCGGACGGCTACTGTGCGAGAGAGGAGCTATTAAAACTAATTGGCATGATTGATTGTTGTGGTAGACCCCTCCTGCTGCACACACACCCTCCCCGACCCGTCACCATCCCATGCCGCAGTGCCACCTCGATTCTCTGGCTACGTTCGCCAAACGAGCTTGCGGCTGAGTGGAGCTGTTTTTGCTTTTCTCTGCGTTTAGTTTGTTTCTCCATCATTTAATTTAATTAATGAGCATGCGTATCAATTGGTTTACAATTGTTTAATTGCCTGTATCATGCCGTGTTATAGCCTGCCTCACTACACCCCCCCCGCCACCACCCTTGCCCAACCACTCGACCCCTGGCTGCCCATAGCCCTTGCCATTTACCATCTGTGGACTCACATTGTGTATTATGCACCCACTGCGACTGCGGCCGTCTTTGTGGGGCTTCTTGACTACTTGACTAACCTGCCCCCAGCACCCTACCCCCCTCGCCAACCCCTTTCCCCATACAATCGGCTTGTCCCCTGTGTCATGTTACGTCTCTCGCTGTTTCTCTACCTGTCTGTCTGTCTACCTGTCTGTCTGTCCGTCTGTCTGTCTGTCTGTCTGTCTGTCTGTCATGTTTGATGTTGCGGTTTAATCAGCAGAAAAAGTTCAACGATTACATAACTCAAAGCAGTGACAGACCTTTTTCTTTTACTGTTTTTTGTTTTATTGCCAACTAGCTGATTGAACAACATTCGACTCCATCGAAATGTTCGAATTACTTACGTACATAAAAAACAAACGAAACAAAAATTTAAAATGATGTATATCTGATCATCAGTTGATCATTCATCAAATGTTTGTTGCATAAGTAGCGATAAGCAAGGCATCATTTCATATGTTATCGGGAGGGGGGGAAAGAAGACACCCCCATCGACCCACTGGAGTCGGGGTTTGACTCTTTGTTTATCATTCAATTTTTAATTTGAATGCTATTTTCAAATGTAAGTTCGATATTTTTTACATATATATATATATTTTTTAAAATCATTAAATTAATAAAAATTATGCAAGCTCAATTAAAACATCAAATATTAACTTTTAACTGATGTGTTTATTATTTAAGTGAAGTGAATATTTCCCATTAATTAAACGTCAACTAAAGAAAGAAATACATCTGTAATTATTTGTACATACATAAGTGCATCATTTTATTTATTATTATTATTATTATTTATTTATTTAATATTTTATTTGTTTCTTTAATTTTAAATATCTAATTTTACTTCTAATTTATTGTCTTACATTGCATTTTAAATATTAATTTATTAAAACCTTTCTAAAAATTGTAGAGTTTTTGTAGACCAAACTAAAAAAATAATGAATAAGTAAATAAAATGTAATACTCGAAAGTTCTTTATGGCCAAACACAATGCGAATATATGTATGTATGTATGTATGTATGTATGTATGTATGTATGTATGTATGTATATTATTTGAATGTGATGCGTTTGTGGATTAACACCGTTTGCGCTTTTAATCTGAATCTTTCAAGCAGCGAATGTAACTTTCGCCAAAATGGCAAACGGTGAAACTTTGCTTGTGTTTGTGTTTTGTGTATCTGAAACTAATTGCTGGCAACTATGGCTATTGTCTGTCTGTCTGGCGTTTCCTCTCGTTGGGCAACTGTTCTCTAGATGAATACAAAAAAAAAAAGAAAAAAAAAAATAGGAAAACAGAAAACAAGACAAGAGAAAAATGCATATGAAACAATAGAGCGAATTATATATACAAACCGATGTGTGTGTGTATATGGGAGGTGTAAGTGTGTATGTGTGTGTGTGTATATGGGAGGTGTAAGTGTGTGTGTGTGTGTGTGTGTGCCTTTTGAAAATGCGCTCAGCTTTTCACCCAAACTGGGCGCCATTGTGTGCGCTTTGGCCAGAGCCAACTTTGGATACGGATACGGTTCCATGGTTCCACCCATCCATGGGGCCATTGTCACTCTTTGGTGCGTTTCATGCAGCCAACCATGCGACGATCCCCAAACACAATGAAATCAACTCGACTGCTCTCTGAATCTCGTTGTCAAAATGAAAAAAAAAAAACAAAAAAAAAAATGTTAATATGCCGCTTTGCTGCTGCTGCTGCTGCTGTTGCTGCCACTGGATCTGAATCTGAATCTGAATCTGAATCTGTGCTCTGGGACAACAACTAGAACTCGAACTTCAACTCCAACTCCAATTCCAAACTCAAACTGGAACTGTAACTGGAAATGGATGTGGAATAAGAGACTGCGGTTAAGGCCGTTGAAATTGTGGCCACTTTGCATATTCACAAAAAAAAAACAAAAAGAAAAAATTAGAAATGTTGCACACACAAAATGAACTTTGCGGCGTCGCTTTTCTTTGGCACATTTCACAAATCATCCAGCGAAAAAATTGGGCAACAGTAAAAATTTCAACTGAAAAGAATATTTTATAAAAGTGATCTTTAAAACCTAGTCCAAGTTTATTTATTTCTGAGTTCCAGCTTATTTTTAGCTTAAAGCCTGATCCTGTATAGAATCGGTTTCCAATAACCAATTAATTCTGATGTTGATCAACACTAATTAAGTGATTCTATTGAATCAAAGTGGGGCAAACTGAATTTTGGATACCACTTAATGCTGATCCCATAAATACTTCGTTACGTTCAGTTATAAAGTTCTAATATTGAACATGTAGATAAGATTGTGATAAATATAGAAATACGACTATATTTGTGTATTTCCGATATGATAAATGGACATATTATGGGCAAGTCATTTTACTATATCAAAATCTTATATTTGGACTTTATTACACTTCAATGGAGCAGACGTCCAAGCGATAAGGCAACGCCAGTTTTGGGACTTTACGACAACCATAAAGAGTATATAACCTGGTCACATACATACATACATACATAGGTACATAGATATATATATATATATATATATATATGAAGCTTTATCATCTATCAGCGTCACTCTTGCCTCAACTAGTCATAAATTTTAACGCCAGACGCAAACTCTTTTTACGAGTTGAAGCTTGCCTCGCCGCGCTTCGCCGTGCCCCGTATCGCATCTGTGGCTGTTGCTGTTGCTGCAGCTGCAAGTATCTGTATAAGTTGATGGCGCACCCGTTTGTAGTGCGTACCCTCAGTTAAAATATATTTAATTTTTTTTCTTTTCGTTGTTGTTGTTGTTGGTTTTTATTTGTATTTATTTTTGTTTTTGTTTTTGTTTTGTTGTTTGCATTTGGTGCTTTCAGCTTCGCCACCCATCGGCTGGGCGTGCCCCCGTCCGTGCCGTCTTGATGATCATAATTTCCAATTTTATGGCTTCCAACAAATATCTATCATCTCCTATCAGCATGGGTGTGTAAATCTATGTGTGTAAATCTATGTGTGTGTGTGTGTGTGTGTGTGTGTGTGTGTGTGCACATGAGCGAAAGTTTTGATAGAAGAGTTGAACATTTTTATTGTGGCAATTTTGTGCGCTTTACACTTGATGCATCTGTGGAGCTGTTAACCGGGCCATTGCCATCACATCTTGAGCACTCAGCAGCGCTGCTTAAGTATTTAGTTTATGGATCACTTAACTTATCGTGGCACTTGCGTCATGTGCAACACAATTCAGAAGAGGAGAAAAGGCAATAATATTTAATTTCTATGGTGTTCAGCGGATATATTGAAATAATATATATGCATATATATGAACAATTGTACCACTTTCTGTGTGGCAATCAGTAAGATCATCCTTAAAATATGGTTTATTTAAATTTCTTTGTGTTGAAATTGCTGCAGGCTTTTCACTCGAATAATGCTTATTAAAATACAATTTTTTCCAGCAAATTCGCAAGCTTGCGTGGGACACGTAGCTAAAGTCACGTACGACGCTCCCTGCGATCCACGCTGGGAACTGGCTAACCGCAAATATGACGACAGACACGTTGACCAAATGACACGGACACGAAACGTAGACCTAGACGGATAGGTGTGCGTGTGTGTGTGTGTGTGCGTGTGTGTGTGTAGTCAGGTAGGGGTCGAGGTAGTCACAGCGTCACAGTTCTCGCAGTGCCTGGGTAGTTTTTGTCGTCAGACGCATTAATGTGATGGATAAGCTGTGACGTAACGAACCAGGAAGACGGCCACAAGCTCACGTGCCGACCTGGCAACCATGTCCCAATCGGTGCCGGTTGCCGGCACCCTCAAAGGTTTGGGCTGTAGTCCCTTCCGAATGACGGCAAACTCACGTGTCGGCGGGTTCAATTTGATGCCGTCACTAATTACACACTTCTTTTTGGGTGGCTCAGACGAAAAACGATCTGTTTTAAGCATCACAAGATGTTACTTTTAGTATTAGTATCTTTCAAAACTTTAACAGTGTTGCACACTCAAATGTAAGCATGCCTAAAAGTGTTCTCATTTATCCCCTTATAGTCTTGGGATTACATTCCACATGGATAATTCCTATCCGAACTTGATGATATTTATTATTAAAGTCTTTCAATATTATGTATCTCTTAAAAGGTCTGCCTTTTAAATTGTATCTTTTTTTGCAAGAAATATCGAGACTTATCGGTAGTCGTGAAATGGATGCTGTAATCGATAAAAAAAATAATAAACTTGATTTTCGAAGTCTCTAGATCTTTTTGTCTCTGAGATATATGTATATACTTTCTGTGGTCGCAGATGCTATATCAAAAATATAGATATATCGATAATGGGATAGATACACCTGTAGTATTTGACTTAATGGATTCATAAATATTATGGTTTTCTAGGTATTTAAGTTGAACAACTAAATTTAAATTTCTTAAGAAATCTCAAATAAACAAGAAATTTTATTATACTTTATAATAAGTGAGATTTCAGTCTAATTTTGTTGTTTACCCGGCGATGTGACTTTTGATTATTAGCTATTATTTATTTGCGTGCAAATTTTCATCATCCACATTTGACAATGGCATTTATTTGTTAGCCTATTTATTAACTTGAAATTATTTGCAATTAATGCAATTAGCTGAGATAACAATTGAAATCGACTTCTCTACGTGATCTATTTGATGATATCTAACATGTGATATTTTCTAGATCGTACAATAATTGTAAATATATATATTTACAAATATATATATATTGTTTTGCTTTTCGTATCTTTCGACTTTTGCGTCAGCATTTTGGCGGCTGTGAGTAAACACACTGAGAGATCTGTATTTGCATATAAGTAGTATAGTTAAGTGATTTGTGTATTTATTTGAATTACGTATATTTACGTATAATTATCGCTGTGTTTTTGGCCTGACGTAATTCATTGTCGCACTTAATCTAAAAATATTATATTAACAATAATAAATTATATTAAAACACATACGATTTATCTGGGACATCAGCAATACCAAGTATTGCCTAGCAGCGTATTTGGATTTGCCAGATTTCCCGGAACTTCAATCAAATGTGGGTTCAGGGTTCAATGGAATCGCAAATTAAATTAAAAAAAAAAACAAACAAAAATAAAACAGAAAAGAAAAAAAAGCGACAAAATTATAAAACCTTCTGCAGCAGTATAAAAAACGCATCTCGAAATTAATTAGCATTTGTGCAAAGGAGGTTACGATCAATCAAAGCCACAAAGCAACGACCCACTCAAATGTATCTGTATCTGTTTCTTTATCTGTTTCTGTATCTGTATCTGTATCTGTATCTGTATCTGTATCTGTATCTGTATCTGTATCTGTTTCTGTATCTATATCTGTTGCCAACGGGCGACAATCGCAAGAGGTTAACGTATCTTTGTGGCGCCTATGCAAATGTTGCGGCTGCTACTTTCATTTCGTTGCCGCTGATAAAAAACAAAAAAACAAAAAAAAACGTGCGATTGCAGCAATGCTGCCCGCCCGACGCCAACCAAAATTTATGCACACACATACACGCTTATGTGCACATACAATGTGTGTACATATCTGCATATGTATTGGTACGTGAGTAATTGACATTCATTTCCTCCTTGGCGTCGACAACAAATTTCACATCGCACGCTCGCGCCAACGTCACAAACTCGAAGCAGCAGCAGCGCAGCAGAAGACAAAGGCGAAACGCCTCGCAGTTGACTTCACTGTTGCCAAGCGGTAGCCTCAGCAGCAGCAGCAGAAGCAACAATAAACAGCAAACATTCAGATGAGACACCGATCAACATTTCGCAGTCGCAGTCTCAGTTTCCTTTGCTGTTGCCAAGCGGCTTCAGCAGCAGCAGCAGCAGCAGCAACATAACACAACACAGATGAGACACCGATCAACATTTTGCAGTCGCAGTCGCAGCCGCAGTTGGCTTTGCTGTTGCTAAGCGGCGGCAGCAGCAGCAACAACGCACAAACGAAACAACGAAAACAATTTCGCAGTCGCAGTCGCTGTTGACGTCGCAGTCGCTGTTGTCTGCAGCGCTTAGCAACTAGCCGAAATTAAGCGAGCCTCAAACTACTCAGCGCATTTAACAGTTAGCTTGAAACAAAGGAATTAAAGCGAAAATTGCGCACACAAACGTTAACTTTTCATTAGAGCTGAGAATAAAAAAAATAAATTAAAAAAAGTATTATATTAAAAAAACATAATTTAAGAGTTTTTTTTTGTAAAATCAAGCATGCAGATATTTATCCTTATTTTACAGACTATTTCTCGTTAATAATATCAAAATTATTTAAAGTAAAAATAAAAAGTATTAAATGTATATTAACAGATTTTTTCTTGTAAATACAATGCATAAATGTACAGTTAAAATGCGAAAAATGTATATTAAATTATTATATTATGCTTTAGTTTAGATATTTATAATTTGAACACCATTAATTTGGATAATATTTCTTAATTTTGTTAATATTTCCCGCTAAGCATTGGTTGAACGAAAGTATTATCAAAAATTGAAAGTATCTAAAGTATGTATTTTTTTGGGGGTTTTCCTTTTTCTCTGACTCACCAAAGTTCTCTGATATTCAACGCTGGCAACTTGGCTGAGTAAAAGGCAATTCATGCCAAGATTTGGCTCGATGTTCGAGTGGGTTAATGAGGAAGTCTTCTACTCCCCCTATCTAGTTAGTTCTACTTCCTAAAGTACTAACTCATACAATCTGTTGTAATCTGTAGGGTAGCTTCTAGTCAAATAGTCATTAAGTTTGCGAAAAACTTATTATGAAGCCCTCGCAACGCTTCAGCAAATCGGAAATTACAAAAGCGAAAAACTTTGTTAAACGTCAGCAACTGGCAACAACAACAGCAACAACAACAACAACTACAACAACATTGCCCCATCAGAGACGTCATCATTTGAATGACAAGACCCAGTTCCACTGGCTCCAATGTTTCCGTTCTCCGCTGGGGGCACCATTCGCAGACATTGTTAATTATTGTGGCTATTGTTTATTCAAATGGTGGACAAAAAGCCCCGTTTGCGAATGCAAAAGATTATTTTGTATTTTGCCAAAAACTCGCCAAAAACTTGCCAAATTGCTATAATTAAATCAATTTTCATCAGCCAAATTGTTATTTCTCTCACTAAATTAAAAAAGCGTCTCCTAGTGATAATCTCTTAGAATAATATTAAAAATAATATTAAATGATCTTTATTTTCGAATTGTGTTTTTCTTCTTCTTCTTCTCCTTTCTATTCAATTTTTTGTTTTGTTTTTATTATGGTTGGGTTGACAGTAAAATATGGCTAGTGGAGTCAGTTGGGTCTAGGGTCTAGACCTAGCGGCTAATTAGCCAGACAATCATTCATCATTCAAGATGTTCATCATTATCTAGTTAATCGAATCGCTCGTTCCAAAGTGTTGTCAGCTAATCGCACTTGGAACCAACGTCGCCGTCGCCGTCGTCGTCATTTGCCTCATGGGGCTACGTGACAGTCGCCGCAATGAATTTAGATTAACCCCAGGCATTATTGTGATGAGTCATCGAAGTCCCAGCTAGCAACTACTAAAAGCAGAGATAGCGTCTAAACGATAGGCGACCAACTAAATTAAATACGACAGAATTCAAGAAAGCGCAGCTGTCGATTATTAAATACCCAGTAAACTGAAAAACAAGTAATCGAAATGTAAGAATATATTTCTGATTCAAGTAAAAAATAAATAAAATAAAAAAAAATTAAATCAAACTAAGAATATATTTTTGAAAGAGAAATATATTCTTTTATCTCTAAAGTTTTTAGTTTAATCTATCATAAAAAACACTAAGTAAAATTTGAGATTCTTGTGCTTTATTAAAGATATTTTTGGAAACAAGATTTGCATATTGATGGAATGAAGATAGGGTATGCAAATAGATACAGTTCATGAATGTAATTTCTATTTATCTCTATGTATTCCTATAATCTACCATGAAAAACAATTAATCAAGTTTGGGTTTTTAATGTTTGATCTAAGAACCTTTTATCTGCAATAAGGATTTGCATAATTTACACTTATGAAATGTTAATAGATACAAGATACGCAGATACAGATAAATGCCACAACGGATTAAGAGCTCTTTTGAATTATTGTTTAATACTGCAACTCATAATTGCAGCAGTAGTGAAAAATTATAGAGGAGAGGTTAAAATCCTCGGCATTCGCTAGACAAATAAACAAAGTGCGCCCATAAAAAGAGCATGAAAAACAAATAACAATAAAAATAAAAATAATAAAAAGTGGAATAGAAATAGCCAACAAAATAGAGGCAGAGATAAAGTGAAGAAAATAAGAATTTCAACTGCACGTCGAAACGAAAACAGAAAAACAAAATTTGCTTTTGCTGACGCACTTTTCTTGTTTTTCGCCGAATTTCGGCTCTTAGCACATTTACCTTCTGTTTGTTTTGACGGAAATCTGTTATTAAATGGCAAAAATATAATGATCTAATGGCCAATGCGAACACATCGACGTGCCCCACACACAAGCGGCGACTGGCCACCGATTGGCAATTAAGTGGGCCGACGTTGCCAAATGCCAATTATATGTACCTAAGTGTGTATCTGTGCGCAACGTGGCCCACAAGCTACAAAGTGTGGCAACAACTATTGTATCTTTGCAGGCACAATCTGATTTGCTTTGCTTTAAACTAAGAAACCCCCCCGACAACTCCACAAAGGTCAACAAAAATACACAAAAATTAGGGTAATAAATATTAATTATTTATGGCCGAATTGTTGCCGTTAAAAATAAAATTAATAGGGAAATATGCAACTGGCAGCAAGAAACATCTTCAAATTTGGAATAGGCAGATCAAGTTTGTGTTCTTTTATCGATAACTGCAATTACTACGCGATAATTGATACAAATCGATTTCCGATTGCAGTGAAATATTCAAATCTACACAGAAATTTTCATTAAGATCTGACAAGAAATACTGAATTTTTCTTAGCTGAAACGTATGTGCTGTTTGCAGGGTATGTCCTAGTCCAGTTCTCCAGACTAACTCTGCGCAAAATCAGTCAGTAGATGCTTTAAATATAGTGCATATTCTATACACTTAATTTATAACGTGATGGGGCGTCTTGTTATGGTTCAAATGAATCAAAAATATATCTTAGATTAGTAACTCATATTTTGTCTATAGAAAAGCAAATGTTTCCAGTGCGCAAATATCAGCGGGACACTTTCGATGTGGCCAAGCTGAATAGCAAATACAACAACAGCAACAACAACAACAACAAAAAATTCATCTATCTGGGCCCTTGCCAAAATTATAATTACCTGACATTGTGCGCGATGGGGGGTTGCATCTGGAAATGGGTCTACGTAATATTTAGTTGGCTGACCCCAAGCAGCGTTCATCAAATTTCCACTTTGCTGGCGGGTAGTCAAAATCAAATTTTCAATACACTGAAAATATATGTAATTGCCAAAAATGCTTTTGTGTATCTTTCAGATACAATTTGCTTGGCTGTGCGCACACATCAATTACACTCGTCTGCTTTGAACTGTCATTGACATACCAAATCCAAATCCAAAAACCAACCTGATTTAGTTTGCTAAACAGATTTCAAAAACAACAAATTTTAGACAATTATTAATTTGACGATGATTTTGTGTGCATTTGACAAATTGATCGCACAATTTGTAGTTCAAGTGGACTCAAGATTAAACATTTGCTTCACATTTGATGCTGCCATTATTTATGTCCGATTTGTTTTTACTTGATTTGTGTTTTTTTTTTTTGGATTTTTTTTTTGGTTTTTTTTTTCGGTTTTGTCGAAAATGTCGAAAACGATCGTGAGTTTGTTTTGGCTGTGCTCGCAAGGCATTATTTGATTATTTTTGGCCCAGCTGATTTGTTGGTTTGTAAAAGTTCGTATTTATGCCAAAAGTCAAAACAAATACGGCTTTTGTACAGTTTTGCCAGCGATTTCGAATTTCGATTTTGTTTGCCACCAAGGTCAATGTAAAACAAATGTCGAACTGGCCAACTGACTGTTGAAAAGACTGATGATGCTACCATATTGCGATTATCATTTGTTGCCCCCCCCCCCACAAAAAAAAAAATGAAACTAAAAAAAACTTTTGCCCCATGGCACGCGCCCCTTGTCCGAGTCGCAAGTACGCGAGAATTGAGAATCGGCCAACGGGAATCGGGTTTTCAATAGAAAATTCATGTCCGGCCCGTTGACGTCAGCGAAGCAGCGGCGGACGCGAGTTAAGAAAGAAAAATACGAATTTTGAAATAAATAAACAGGCCGAGCAACCGAAAATCAATTTGTCTGCCAAATGTCGTTACAGGGGGGGGGGGGGTTTCATTTTCGATGAGTGGCGGGGAAGTGGTGGCAAGGGGATTGGGTGGGTGGCGTAAGGGGATTGTCAAGCCAAGCGCTTGGAATCAATTTGTTTGTTTGCCACTATTCAATATTTGGGAACTCAACGCGATTTGCAGATTCGCAGATGCGATAACCGTAAAACGCCAATAAATCTATCTTTATAAATATACTCTTATAATAAAAGATAAGCCAGGTTTTCATAACTGTTTCCGCTGCCTATTTAGCGCTGCTTCCGCTTGTTACCAATCTAAGCAAATATTACAAAACAACAAATAATTCTTACCAAATTTTTATGGATGTATCTATAAACAATACATTTGTTTTTATAAATTCGTTTGTTTATTCAAACTGAATTGATGGAGTTGTTGATTAGTTTGCAAGGGTATTTGTTATTCGACACGTTGATGATACCTGTTAGTTCTTGCTGCTTTTATTTTGGACAACTTGATTTATAACCTTGGTCAACAAGTAAACAAAGTACGAGGCACATTGCCTTGTTTTTGTCATAAGCAATATTTATTTAGTTTCTATTTCTATGATTTTAATGAAAAAGCTTCTTCGTATATTTAAATACGCCAAGTCAATATTTGTGGCCATAAATCAAAAACCAGCAGCTGCGATTCACACAAGCATAAATCTAATAAATACTAAATTCAATTTTCTTCTCTTCTCTTCTTTTATTTTTATTTATTTTTATTTTTTGATTTACATTGTTCTGTTTGCTGGCTTCGAGCATTTTACGTCATTTTACAATTTGCAAAATGTTTTCCCATTTGGGCTTGTGGTTTTTCTGTGTTTTCTTTATTGATATTTTACTTGGCATTGTTAACCCCTTTTTGGCAATACCTTCATCTACATTACTAGGTCGATGGAATAATAGATCATTTCGTGACAGTCTGTAAATTTAAAAGGTATTCTAAATAAAATTCGTGAAAAGAAATTTGGAATTAAGTCGATGAGTCGTAAATCTGGAGCCTTTCACATTCAATTTATGGCATTCGCCATCAAACAAACCTCTCGTGGAACAATAAATTCGAGTAGAGAAAAGTTCAATAAATAACAATAAACAAAAACAATATGTAAATTAACACGATCGATGGATCGTTTAGCTTTAGGTTTATCAATTGAAACGGATACAATCATTACGAGTCAACAACTGGAAAGTTTCTGCCAAATGTTAAGAATCGGATGCCCATTTATTGAAATGTTTGTGGCTTGTCTTCACTTGCGCCATAAGTGTAAATTATTAAACATAAATTCAAAGTCAATTTTATAAGGAATTTAATAAAACAATGAATTGTTGTTCGCTGCCATTTCCATAAGTTTCTCACACTTGGCAAACAAGCAAAGTATTTTTTCTGTTGTTTATTGACTGATAACTAGATAAATTTAGATTGCTTTAACTGAAAACTATAGTCAACATATAGAATTAAGGAAATTCAAGTTATTTTGTTTAACAATTGAATACAATAGTTTACATTTTAGAAGTATTACTCTAAAATTGATTGGGGAGTGTTATTTTCGCAGACGCCAGGTGGCGCCACAACGTTGGCGGCTCGCCAATTGAATGGTCCGCTGCAAATGAATTCGCAATCTTATAAATTCATTGAAGACTTTTTTGTTGATTATAATTCAGATTCAGATTAAGTATATACTCGTTAAAGAAATAACAAATTGAGGCACGGAATTCACATAAATCTAAGGCGATTGTGCTTTATGTGGGCGCCCATATTCCATTCATGCCAAAAATCAAATAAAATTATTATTATGAAATTATAAATAGAAGAAAACCAGATTGAGTGTCCAAGCAGCATATTGCAACATGTTTTCTTTGCCACATTCAATCGAAGTTCAGCTTGCGAAACGATCCCTCGGCACCAAAGATGCTGTTGTAATCGTAACTTTGACCGGCTGGTCGCAATTTCTCATCCACGCCGTAGGTGGTCTCTTCTATCAGGAATTCTCGTTGTGCCGCAAAAGCGTTTAAGTTAAGTTGTAGGAGCTCCTCAATGGTACCCTGCTCACCGCCCAGATGGGCGGGTAAAAATTTTTGTGGAATGTACTCATACAGTGACTCCAGATTGCTGCCATGCACAGATATCTGCAGTGGGGGAAGTTATTTGAGTAAAAGGGGGATGCAATTGTATCAGAATATACACAGAAAAATACACTTACGCGATTCTGATCCTTGGCGGGCAAAATCGAACGGATCGCGTTAAAACCCATCTCGAAAACGGCGTTGGTGTTAATCATATGCCTGCCCTTGTCGCGCACGGGCATCGCATCCAACGCAAAGACGGACATCTTCTTGACGACGCTCGGCGTCATCTGAATCATATGTGCTGCCGAATAATTACTGAAGTCAAGCACAAAAGTCCAGCCATGGATCACCGCATAGTCGTCATAGTACAAAGTGACCGCACTAAATCCGTGGTTAAGGGATATTATCTCCTCAAAGCTATATTTATCCGCCGCATAGCATCCGGGTCGCACATAGATAATTCGTGGTCCATTGTCATGCAGCGGTATTGGTAACCTCAATCCTACCCTACACAGAGAATAAATATTATTAGTAATCAAATACAAATTCAAAAAGAAGAAGTAACTTGATTTAAGAATTTTTCTAGCATAGATTAATAAATAATAAATTTATAATCCGCAATCTCAAATTTAGATCTACAATCTAAATGCGATAATTTAATTTCAAAACTTAGATTGATAAAGAGAAGTACACTCAGAGAAAAAATCTCTTTGAATTTTAGAAAATTACCCTAGAATGATAATCGCTTTGAAAGCTAGATAACTAGAAATAATTTGTAAATAAATGAAATCATTTTTCTTACAATTTTTATCTGAGTGTAAAAAGACAACCAATTCGATTTAAGATAGTTTTTTTGAAAGTATATTTCGAACTTTATTTAATGTTCTTAATTAAAATTTGCTCAAACTCAAATAAAAATCTGCAATCAATAATTTTAAGTCCGCAATTGATAAAGAGTTGTGAGAGTAAAGATTGATTATATGAAATACATGCCACGTTCGCTTTTAGTACGTTTTTCAGTTGAATTTAGTAAGTGTTTTTCTTATGACTTATTCGTTTCTTACCCCAGATGCAGCAGTTCGTGAGTGCGTTTGCTGTCGACGTCGCAAATGGTGTAGAATTTTGGATATAGAGTGCGCAGGGTGTAGTACTTGTCCAGCTTGGACTTGGCCTTCTCCAGGCTGAACTTGCAGCCGCGTAAGAAGGCGACCAGGAACTGATCGTCGGAGCGGGCGCGCAAATGCGGCTGCTGTTTAATCCAGGTGCGCAGGATTGCAATATCCGCGTCCAGGCGATCGGGCACTTCATTCAACTCCTCGATGGCTGTGCGTTGCAGACTCTCTGACAGGGGGCGTATTTCCGGCATGTTCAACTTGCAACATAAACTTTCTGTTTCGGTGTCAGCGACTGCACTGAACTCAAAAGCCGCATCGATAAGTCGATAACTGTTGACTTTGGGGTATCGCCAAGGATAAGATAATGTTCAATTATACTTGACATATGCTGATTTTGATAAGCTAATTATACCTTTACAATAAGATAACGACTTTGTTAGTTATTGCATTTGACAAAAATAATCACCCAGCACTTTTTTACCGCAAACTTCAGCTATAAATAACAAAAAATATATTTTTAAAAAATGGAAGAAAAACCTTTCGAGTCTTAAGAAATTAATTTATTCAGAAATAATTATAAAAAAAAGAAAAACTATTTTAATTTAGATAGATTTTGTAAGATTCAAAGCGTTGATTTTGCTGAGTGTATGCCTTAAAATTAATTGTTCTCATTATTTGAACATTGAACAATTGTGGAATTTATTCAGATTAGCAGAGTGTCTTTAACATGTGATTAGATTAGGTGATTAGAGTTTCATAAAAATAGCTAAAAGTAGTTACTGTTATCAAGGTGCATAGATTATGCCATAGATGAAGAATTGGGTATTTTACAAAATGTGTGTATTTGATTTGAAAGAATGTTTTTTTTAAGCAGTTTTAAAGTGTTTTTAAATTAAGATTTATATTATGTATGTGTGTACGCCACGGATGACTATTATTACATTTATAAACATACAAATACATTAGATATAATTGCTTTGATTCTGCTCCGTTCGCATTCGCTGTTTGTTTTTTCTTATTTTTTTTACAATTATGCTAAACACGAACCGAAATGTTATCTTATCTGCTCACTCTTGTTTGCTGCTTCGCGTCGGTAATTGTAGTTGTTTCTTTGACAGTTATCGGCGTGCATGAAGCATACTCATTCGCACACACACACAGTCGAATAGCAGACGGAGACTCACTTAAAAGCTCACACACATACATTTGTATGTGGGTGTGTATGTTTGTATGTCCATACAGAGGTGCGAATATAATTCAATTGTACTGGCAGACACATCGGCACCAAAGTCAGCAGCACAGCAAAGCATCATATATATCTATGTATATAATACATATACATATATGTATGTGGGAGTGTATGTATGTAAATGTGTGCTCATAAGTATACAGAAGAAAAGCAACAAAAAGCTAAAAATCTTCTGAAGACACATCTCTATATGCTGTCAGTTGAATTTCTTTTAGTTTTCTGTTCGTTTCTGCTGCTTTGCCCCCTGCCACCACCACCCCCCGCACCTAACCTATTCACTCCTCTGCACCCACGTCAGCGACTATCAATTTTAATGCATGTCGCCTTTCGTGCCAAAAAAATACGAACAAAATGACAACAGAACAACGACAGCGACAACAACAGAAATCGAGCCACAAAACGAAAAACAAATAAACAAAAAGCATATGACAAGAATCGCAGCGACGCGTCGCAGCTGCAGCTGCAGTCGACATTTGGGCTGTGAAGCTGTCTTGTTTAGTATGTACATACATACATACCTACATATATATATATACATGTATAAATATATGTACACTATATGTGTATGTATGAATATTCATTGTACATGCTCGCTCAGCTGTTATTCGCTTTGACCTTCAACATTTTTGGTTGATGCATGCACTTGTACACACACAGACATATGCATATGCATGTATGTATGTATGTACATATGTATGTATGTGTCAGTGTGAGTATACTAAGGCTTAGCCAAAGTTTTAATAGAAAATCTCTTTCAAGCACTGTCAAGTCAAGCAAATACTCTTGATTACGATGTATCTCAAGCAAGGAAGATATTCTTAGATTAGACTGACTTCTTAGTTATTTGATTCATTTAACATTCATTTGGGTTATAAACACTTTATTTTATGTTTTTTATTCTAGAATTAAAACTTTTTGAATCAAGACTTTTTTTGAAGTCTCTTCTCCTTACGCTAGATTCTTTTGTATTCAGGAGAAGGTTAGCTTTGATAAAATTGTTCAAATTTAATAGAGCTGCATTTCAAAAGGTCTTTCAATAAATATGTATATGTATGTATGTATGTACATTCAGTATGTATGGTCATAATGTACACGTATAAACACACACTGACACACAATTTAATGGCCCTTTGCGTTTTGATGCCTCTTTTGACATTTTGCAGCTTGAATAGAAAAGTTTTCAACACAAAAAATAAAAAAAAAACAAAAATAAAAATATAACGAAATACAAATAATAAAAGGCAAAGTCAGCAGGCAAAACATGTTCAAGTGACACCCAAGTGCTCGAATACATCAGATCCACAAATACACAAAGCACATTCCCAATTTCTACATACAAATGTCTATTCCAAACTCGTATTTCCTTTTTTTTTCTTTTCCACTCAGAATTTGGTTGTTGTGCGCTCTTTTTATACAGCTACAAAGTGTATTATAAATTTGTCACGTTAAGAATTTGTGTACTTTAAATCAACCTGAAGGAATTTATCATATATATGTATAAATATATAATTATAGATTGCTTTACAACATATAAAACAAATCTGGAGTTTCTGTATGTTCTGTATAAAAATTTGATCAATTTTAAACCTAGGGTATTCATTCTTCTAGCTGTTTGGCCTCTTGTTTTGAATTTGAAATGTGTTTTTGTGTTTGCCCATTTGGCGTTGTAAACATGCCCCCAACAAAAATTTGCTACTGTAAACAAAGTTGAAACTCTGATAGTTATATATACATATACATATGTGTTATTCTATGGCAAACTTAGGGAAAAGTGTTGAAAGCACTGCCAATGGATCAAAGGGTGCCGAATAGAGCACACTTGTCAGCAACCCAGCAACTCAATGCATTGAATTCTCAAATGATATTAATGCTTAATCTAAATCTTAATCAATGGAAGAGGATTCTTAGGCAATATGGAAGGACTTCCATTTGATTATATAAAAAAAAAATGGAATAAAGAAGACCACTAAAACGGATACTAGGAAGTTATTTGGCACTAAGGCCAATTTAGTAATTATCTTGATTTGTTTGAATGACGGAAAGCTCGAGTCTGGTTACGTTTGTGGTGTCCTAAGTTTTTTATTGTAATGTAAATTGATGAATGCCATCGCAAAGGCACAAAAAGTGGGAAACAAACTGTTAAAAACGAAATTGGTTGTGTTGTTAATGTTAGCGAAGCAATTATTTCGAATTTCCCAAATTTCCCAACCAAATGACTATTTTGCACGCCAATATACTCACAGAGTAAATGTATGTACATATATATATTTGTACGTATATATATTTTTATAATTTTTATATATTTTTTTATATTTATTTATTAAGCTGGTGGCAGATGTATAAATAAGTTAATTTAATCTCTTTATTGGGAATATTTTTGATATTTAAAGGCTCTTAGTTTTTAATATAAGTGTTGCTGAAATTGGCAAAGCTTCATTAAAAATATCTTTCTACACACCTACGACTAAATATATATCGAATACTTCTGCAATACTTTGTCAATGTCAGGCGAGACACAAGCACTTTTGGGGAATACCTTGCAGCCAAATGATATTATAATTTTCGTATACCCCTTAAAAGTTAGTAAAAATGGTATAATGAAGTTGTGCAAAGACATGCAACAGACAGAAGGTCGCATGTCTAACCTAATAATATATAAATATTCTAAATCAGTAACAACCGTCAAGTTGACCTATTATGAAAAAGTTGAACTAAGGGCTATAGATTTAAAATTGGAATATAAATTATGGTAATAAGTCTATTTCGTTTTATCGATAACTGCCCCCGTTATGCGAATATCGATATCAACTAGCAATAAAATATACAATTCCATAGCTATAACCTTCCAATTGGTCATAATATATACTCTGACATATTATTGATCAACCGTTACAAATTTCAATAAGATCAGAGCGTATTTTCATTTTGAACAAACTAATAAAACCTGGGCTTAGGGTATCTTCTAGTCGGGCTGTCCCGCCTGTTGTCTGCTTACTTGTTTATATTTTGTTTGATGCACTTAGTATATATATTGTTTTTAAATAATAAGCAACTTTTTGCTTGGTATAGTTCATTAGAAAAGAAATTCGCTGGCCGTAACACAGATCATTTTTAATTTTAAACCCATCTCTTTGAACAAGTTGCTCCACTCGTGTGTCTCGGGTCGGGTCTGGCACGCGAGACCAACGTTTGCGATGAGGTAAGAAATTATTTTGAGTGCAGACAGATCGGCATATATATTTATACATAATTATATATAATTATTGTTTTTGTTTTGTTTTTTTTTGCTTGTCATTTACTAATATGGCTTCACTGAATTGGTTTAAATTGAATTATACCTTAGTCAGTGGCACTAAATGAATAATAAATAAGCCAATCACATTTATTCCACTCCAGACCCTCAAATGGGTCTTCGTTGTCCGAAGTCTTGGCTTATACAACTACAAGTGTTGAGAGCCATAAAAACTTCACACCATTATGAATAATGCTTTTTAAATTTGTGCGTTTGCCTCGCAGCATTTAATTTACAATCAGCGTCAACTTTTAACGCAGATTTCGTTTTTGGTGCTCATCATTAGCCCCATTGTCGCCGGATGTTTGGAACAATTGTGAGTATTTCCAGTAATGTGAATCTTGAAACAATATAAGCACATAATTGAAATCGGTTAAAAATACCAAACAGTGCGAACAGATTAGTCGTCACTCTTACAGGGTATTCGAAAAGTTCTTATTAATCTCTTGAACTATTTGCATAACTTCTGGAGATATACTTATTTTTATTATTATTATTAGTAGTATTTTTATTATTATTATATATATTATTATTGTTCCTCTCCTGATTATACCTGTTTTAGCCAAGTCTAGTCTGAGGTGCTCTATTAAAAGACCTGGAAATATTTATCGGGAAGAATACGAGATTTCCTTACGGGTCAGGGTTTCACGGTATCCAAGGGGTTCATGGTATTATATACGACTAGCCACAACTTCAAGGACTGTTTGACTGTTCTTTGTTTGATGCATATGTACGAATGTAATTATATTTATTATTTGGTAATAAAAAGCAAAAAAAAAGCAATTAATGTGGTTACATGCTGTGCTCTTAGACAAATTGAACTAAGTGCCATAAAACTAGTCTGCATTAGTTGGAAGGGGGCGGTGTTAATTGCCAGCAATTCAACGGATATTGCAACAATTATGCGTTTTCTCTTCTTAGTCATTCATTTTGATTGCGCTTTTCTATGTGGTTGGTGTCTAATGTGGCAACTATGATTGGATTGACTTGATATACACAATCGACGTGATCTTATCGAAAATACATTTAATGTAATAGTAAAGCGAGTGGGCGGTGGTGGGAGGGAATTCCGACATTGTTTTCGGTGATGCCACAAAATTGTTTACTTTCAACTTTTTAACAGCAAACGACGTTGACAGCAGCTCAAACGAGATGGGGATGGGGAGTGGCAGCAGGGTGGGTGAATGCTTATATATATTTTATATAATTTTATGGGTCGCACTAGAAAGTTTACTAACTACTCTTCACAGTCGGGGGGGAGGAGGAAAAAGAAGGAGAAGCAGCAGCAGCAGCAGCAGCAGTGACAAAGAACACAAAACAATACGAATAAAACTTGCGCCATAAAATGCGAGAATTATTGAGTCGGTCGCAAATAGCAAAACTTTTGATTCTCTGAGAAAATCTCTTAATAATCCTTTCATGTAGAAAGTGTCCCAATCTCGGCAAAGAGCAATAAACTCCATTTGTGCTTTGTTGTTTGTCGCAAGCGGTTCGAGTCTTGTGCGTTAATGGCTTTTTTAGTTCACCTAAATTATTGGTCTTTAAGAATTACAATCTTCCTCTTCTTATCAATGCTGCTACTTGTTTTTTTCAACATTAAACGAAAGTTTGAATTGGATTCCTCGACGCATGCGAGAGCTTAACAATCTGGCTTATGGGGAACTAATTTCGAAGACGAATTGGGGAACTTAAAACTGACAGCGGAAAGAACAAATAGCGAAAACAATGTAAAAACCATGGATAAGTTGTCAGTGCCAAATGTATAATTAATCTTTTCATATATGTACATATCCACATATGTATGTATTATTCATGGCAAAGTGATTTTTACTAATTTGTATATACCCTTTTAGAGGGTCTTTTAGATTTGCTTACTGATTTGCAGCACATTAAAGGAGGCGTCTCCGATTTCTTATAGCCATGTGGGTAAGATCCCTCAGCTAATGAGCAATCTAGATAAAATTGTTATATTATATTATAATTTAAATAAACCATTAGAAACAATGCTTAAAGCAAAAATTGTGTATTTTTAGCAAATATTTTAAACAGTAAATTTAACTTTAGATGTCAGCAGATTAATTCGGGTCTGCAAGGGTATTTAATATTCGTTGTGCCTAAGATAAATGATCATTCTTGTCTTTTCGTTTCTATATTTTTTTTGGTCACTGTATTTTTAATTTAGTAATCAGCGAAGCGATGAAATCTCTGACTAATTCTCCCACTATTCGTTTAGTTTTCTTTAAATCGAACGTGGGCCGAACACGTGGCAAAAGATAGGCAATTTTGATGATGTGTGTATCTATTATTTATTTTAAATTAGTTTTGTTTAATCGTTCAATTATAATTTTATTGCCAAACTCATATTTGAGTCACTTGCAATGCACAATCATTTTATTTCACACTTAATTGACTTGCAAGAAACAATCCAATCTCTGTGGCTTCATAAAATTTTAATGTGTTCATAATAATTAAAGAAAAAATCTCATTAAAATTCAGTCGTAAAGATTGACAACAGAAACTGAGTCGTTGAAAGTGTCGACAAGTCAATGCCCTTTCTTTTCTCCAAAGAGTTAAAACTTTCAGTCAATTCTGCAAAGAAAGAGCCACGAAAATTAGATACTTAATGTGATAGTCGCTTATGTTTTTATTAATTATTATTTTAATAGTCACAATTTTGAGGGAATATGACAAAAACTTGACTTTAAGCACTCATAAAACTCTCAAAATATTATCAAATCTTTAATTACGAAGGAGGCAACACATACATAAGTAACTATATAACATACAACAAAGGGGCGAGGGATGGTGGTGGGGGGACACTAGAAAGGCACATAAAAGTGATTCCTAGAAAGCAAACAAATCCCTGGCAAGTGGGTGGCTTATGGCAATAAATGGGGTTGACTGATATTTGTCTCCTCGACCTGGGCCGCGTAATTAAATTCCATGGCTGTGCCGAGGGTCCCATTTGGGGGATTGGGGGCAAAAAATACCCCACAAGACCCAAATGCTGGCGAACACTGTGCGTGCTGGTAATGAGTGGGCGGTGCTAAAGTGGGTGGTGCTGCTGGCTTCACCAAATTTATCAAGTAGACAAATATTTGATCTAATTAGTAAAATTGGACACGTTCTGTGGATGGGGGATTGGGGATTGGGGTACCTGCGGGCGGTTGCCTCTCAGAGCTGGAGTGTTGACTGATTGCCCCAAAATCGTTTGTTGCCTTCGATTTGGGGCCCGCTCATTAAATGCTGGTGGTCCGCGCAGTTTCGGGGGCAGGGGAAAATTAGTTGAAGACAGCAAATGCCAATTGCGTGTCCCGAAATTCCTTGAATTGTTTGACCTGGCATTGTTTAAAGCGATTAACGCTAAATATTCGGCTGATTGGTAATTGTCTCTGCATGCAGATTAAGTAATTTACAAGTCTTCTGCGTGTTCACAATTAAGTAAAACACCAACCAGCCTACACCAAAACAATACTAAATATTTTATTGGCGGTGGTATATTTAATATTAGGAAAAAATTAACAAAAAACAAAAAACTTTTCCCTAACATTTCAACTCGTTACATGCACGCCAAGTAATTTGAACTTATCGTTGGACACTTGACTTGATTTTGATTGTTTGTTAATTAGTTTCTTATTAACCTGCCCTTTTCAGATAACCTAGAAAAACTCTTTGCAGACATATGGCCCTGTAAGTAATTACTTTTTTAGGGATTACTAAAACAACTCTCTCTCTCTGTAGGGAGTGCAAATAATCGAGTAATAATTGCTTTAATTAAGTATTTCAGTGACTGATTGAACCGTTTCTAATCATTTAGTCAAAGTACATGTACATTATCTGTAAAAATCCCAATATGAACAAATTTTAGTCTGGATCTAACTGTCAAGCGAAGAGTTTTAAGATGAAATATTTGGTAGTATTTGGTGTTCTCCTTATTCTCAGTTGCGTAAGTAGCTCTGCTAAGAAATTTGATAATGACATTAAGCTATGGCAATTTCACTAGGTTCATCTATCGGAATGTCAAAAAGGAGGACAGAAGAATCCGTCCGGGGGCTTGGGATCCGGTATAGGATTTCTTCAGCAATTGATCTCTTTCAAACAAGGACTATTGGGTAACCTTCAACAAGGCTTAGGCTTAATTAGTTCGCTTACGAAAAAATTTTCCTAAATATATGAAGATAAGTTATATACTTATGTATACATATGGGTTGGTTTTATTACTTTATTGATTATTATTAGATATTAATGATTTTCAACATTAAGATACGGTTCCTTCAGCTTGCTCAAACATTCAACTCCAATCGCGGCGCATCTTTCTCAACTTGTTCTTGTTGGACTTGGTTTCAGTAACCACAAACCATCCCACATATATATATAGATATATATATGTATATATATATCAATAATTCTGACTTTTAACTGTTATTCGTTTTTGCTTCGTTGGCCATTTCACGCACACACACCCACGCACAGTAAAACTGTTCTGCTACTTTGTTGATCCAGAATTCCAGGCTTCTTATCCAGCCGTCTGATCCTGATCCTTCCGATCGTTTTCGGACTGGAATCCAGGTCTTCTACAATTTTTTCTGGTTCAAGCGGAAGCTTGCAAACCCAATTATTTGGGTAAAGAAATGACACTTTAAGCCGTGGAAGGCTTAAGAAAATGTCGATTTGCTTTCCTCCAGTGCCGGTTTTATAATTTTAACAATTATAAATTTGGCTTGACACCCGTTTCTTGCTCCTGGCAAAAACATATGGTAATTACACTTTTAGGGATTACTAAAAAAAACTCTCTCTATCTGTAGGGAGTGAAAATAATCGAGTAATAGTTTCTTTAATTAAGTATTTCAGTGACTGATTGAACCGTTTCTAATCATTTAGTCAAAGTACATGTACATTATCTGTAAAAATCCCAATATAAACAATTTTTAGTCTGTATCTAACTGTCAAGCGAAGAGTTTTAAGATGAAATATTTAGTAGTATTTGGTGTTCTCCTTATTCTCAGTTACGTAAGTTGCTCTGCTAAGAAATCTGATAATGACATTAAGCTATGGCAATTTTACTAGGTTCATCTATCGGAATGTCAAGAAGAGGGACAGGAGGATCCGTCCGGGGGCTTGGGCTCCGGTTTAGGTTTTCTTCAGCAATTTACCTCTATGAAAAATGGACTAACGGGTGGCTTTCAACAAGGCTTCGGCTTAATTAGTTCGCTTATGAGTACATTTTCCTAAATATGTAAAGATAAGATATATACTTATGTATACATAATTAAAAAAAAAGAAGTTTAATATAAAGTCTTTGTTTAAAATTCGAAATCATGTAAAACGAGAGCCGACACGATTCTTATCATTACGAATATGTTCAGGCAAAGTCAGTTATCTAATAAATTTAGCAAAACAGTATCCCCACCATCAAGGAGAAAGTTGGGTTTTTTCTTCTGTATCTTTTGTGCTTCTGTGGAGTTGTGGGCCAAGTTTAAGCACAGTTCGGGCAATGAAGTAAAACAACAAATCACTGAAATCCTGTGACAGAAAAACGAACAACGAACAACGACCAACTGACCTAACCCGTTTCCGCCACAAAGGGAATGGGATGGGGTTTGTTTGGGGTTTCGATGGCCCAATAGGGAATGCCAGCGAAATATACTTCAATAATTCATTCGAATCATGATAAATGTCCGGATTTCACTCTGACATTCGCAAAATATACTGAGGTCAGCACACAAAAGCTCTCGCACACACACACACACACACACACCGACACACACATACACATACACATAGAGGACTAACAACGGCAATCCTTTTGCACAGATTGGGATTCTGCTTACGTGTTGACTTGGCCAACAAACTGCTGGCAATGTATGCTCTGCTCTGCTCTGCATAGTCTTAGCCATTCTGTTGAGCTTAATGTTGCATGTATGATATACTTACTACGGCCAGTTGGCATGGGCAACAGTTGCCAACTGCTCGATTTTGTCCATTCAGCAGTTTCAACTGACTGGTCAAGATCCCCGTTCTGTGATTTAAAAATTATGCCCCTTAAGGGATAACAGCATTGCTAAGTAACAACTTAGGAGATACCTTGCAGCCAGCTCTTAAATATATTGAATCGATTAAAGCACAGGTCCTTAGTTAGTTACTATGGCACAAATTTATTACAGAATTTCAAGTATAAATTATAGGTATATTGCTATTTAAATATTTATACAATATTTATATGCTGTATGCACAGAAAATTGCAATAATAACATAAGTAAAAATGTATAATTTCCTAACAGTCTTTAATTAAGCATTTCTGTGACCGTTCAAAATCATTTAGTCAGGGTAGATATACAATATATTTTAAAAAAATCTATATAAATAATTTTCATTCTCGACCTAACTGAAAGGCAAAGAGTTTAAAGATGAAATACTTAGCAGTATTTGTAGTGTTCCTCATTATCAGTTACGTAAGTTGCTCTGCTAATGAATCAGATATTGAATTTAAACTGTGGCAAATCCACTAGATTCATCTATCAGAATGTGAATCAGAGGAAACAGAGGATAAACCCAAACCGAGAACTAGAATTTCTGGACTTCATATTTTTGAACGTTTTCGAGCTGCCGCACAGGGTTTCCTTGATACTTATGATAAATTTCTTCATGAAGAACAAAGGGTGTCATTGCACAATAATTTAGTGGAGATGATAACCAGTTCCCAGAATGTGATTAGCGTCTGTTTAACTCGGAATCCGTTGAGATGCACCAGGGCGAAATTTGAAGGAGCTAAATTGCTGGTTTCCCTGTCAGTACAAATTGCAGTCAAAATGAAAGGATTTTGTGCATCGGGATGTAAACAAGAAACGAAAGCCAGCCTTACAAATTTTTCTGATATTTTTACCATGCTTTCCAAAAATATTTCGGTAACTTGTGGAACTTGTACATAATTAAAAACACAAAAACGATTAAAATCAAATCCTTCGTTGAGTTTCAAAATCATTTAATAAATTTAAATAATAAAACAACAAAGCAATGAAATTCTGTGTATTTATAAAATAATTTTGTTGGAAAAAATAGGACACAAGATTTTTGTTCCAGTATGTTTGGATTCTATTTCTATATTCAGTTAAATTTTACTTCTGTTGAGAGTAGTTGACCCAAGCGCAAACCAAATTAAATTAAATTGTTATGTGAATATTTTAGATATTGATAAAATGTGAATCAGATCGAGGTAAGCACAGAAAATATACATAAAAACATAAGTAAAAATGTATAATTTGTTATTAGTCTATAATTAAGTATTTCTGTGACTGATTGAACCGTTTATAATCATTTCGTTCAAGTAGATATAAATTATATTTAAAAAAGTCTATATAAACAATTTTTATTTTGTACCTAACTCTAAAGCGAAGTAGGAGTTTCAAGATGAAATACTTAGCAGTGGTTGTGGTGCTCGTTATTCTCAGTTGCGTAAGTTGCTCTGCTAATAAATCTGATAATCGTATTAAACTATGGCAAATCCAATAGATACATCTAACAGAATGTCAAGTGATAGTGCAGTCCATTTCCGAATCTCGATCGGAAGGATTCGACCTAGGTATTTTTGAACGTTTTCGTGCAACATCACAGAACATCCTTGCCCCTCAAAATAAATGTCTTAGTGAAAAGGAACGGGCGCCACTACAAATTGTTGCAAGTGAGATCTTAAAAATTACCACGAATGTCAGCAAGGTTTGTATAACTGCAAACTTATTGAAGTGCATCATGGTGAAATATCAAGGCGCTAAAATGCTGATTCCTCTTGCAATACAAATTGTCGGGAAACTGACTGGACTTGGTGGACTTGGTGTATCTTCATGTAAAAACGATATAATAAGCACCTTTAATACAGATATGAATTTGCTTACCGCGCTCTCAAAAGGCTTATACTAACTGTGTGAATATAAATTATACACTTTTATATACATCAATAAAAAAACAACGATTCAAATCAAATCTTTCGTTGAATTTCAAAAACATGTTAAACGAGATCTGAAAGGATTCTTACAAAGATGTTCAGACAAAGTCAGTTACAAATTTGTTACAGTATTTAAAGTACGAGTATGTTTGGAACGAATAAATCTTAAACAGTTTGGACCGATTTTTTACATTTAGTCAACTTTTATTTCAGTTGTTGTTTAAACCAAATGAAATTAATTTAAATTGAGGGAGATAAACACATAAAATTTATATAAACAAGAACTTAAAATATTTTATCAGCCATCCAGAAGATCGGACGAACAGGAAGTGCTCTTTGTCTGTCCACAAGGCTCTGAATCCACTGCTAAGTTGCCTAATTTATTGACTTGGTTCGTTCTAACGGAACTAAGTGTAATTTTAACGTGTTTGCAGACCCAGTGAACGGCTTATGTAACCGCAAACTGTTTTAAAGTTGGTGCTACCATTTTGTTTATTGGGCGGTCTTCTGACCCGGATGAGGGTTATTTGAATAATGTTGATCCGGGACATTCAATTGATGAATGCGTTCAGCAATTAGCAGCAAGTTTCCACTGCACTGCGATGCTCCGGTGGCTCTGGTGGCACTCTGTGTGGCACTCCGTGAGGTGCGTGGTTCTGGCCACCGCCTTAATTAAGGCGAAACCAAAATAAGCGACGCTGCATGTCTATCCGGAATAATGTTATTTGCCATTCTCACGTGTCCCAATTCCGTTCGTTTTTCGGCAGTGAATATAATTTACGCCACTAATGACTGGCGTTATTTTATTATGGTACAGGTACCACTAGCCCCGATTCCCCACTTGCCCCAATCCCCCACTTGCCCCCTTAATAGGCAATATGGTATTTAATTAGTAGTGCAGGTATTTGCGCTTCTCTATGAAAATTTGCCTGTGTTTCCTATAGTTGTTGTTGTATTTGTTTGTTGTGTTCTGAATTATTTGAGCCAACGAATGTGACTCAGACATGAAAGGAGACTTGCCACCGATTACCTCATACTTTGTTTGCACCACAACACAACAAAACCGTTAACCAATTGCCGAGGTCTGCTTCAAACGGTATTTACTTCGGTGCTCTCTACCATTAAAGGTTTTTTGAGTGGATGGATTGCATTAAAAAAGAATACATTTTCCAAAACTTCGTTTTAAAGTATAAATTGCGTAGCTTTAATCAATCAGTAATCAATCAGCTTCAATCAGCTACCTTGCCATTTAGAAAACAAAGAGTTTAAACGAGATGTAGTTGGGCGTAATCGACTGCTAAATACTCGGATACCAATATGTAATACAATACATAATCTGGTAAGAGAAGGGGTTGCCAAGAAAAACCGTTCTTTGAAGGAAGTTCCTAGAAATCTGTTCTCCTTGTTTGTCCTTAAAGTTGCGGTAGATATGGGCTGTTGTGACTTTTTTAGGGACAGGAAAAAAATTCTAGAGAAGGTTCCTAGTATCTGCCTTTCAAGTTTGGCAACTTTAGCATTGAAACTACTAAAGACATAGGCTTTTGAACAATTTGGAGGTGGGAATGGGCGTTGCCAAGAAAAGGTTGTTCGGTTAAGCGTGGTTCAACAATTATTTTCAACGTGAAGGGAGTTAGTAGAAATATATCTTTTAAATTTGGAGACTCTAGCTTCCTCCAGCAACCTACCTATCAAATTTGGTGACTAGATTTGAAATTGTGAAAAATATGTGGCTTTATCGACTTGCAATTATTAATTGCTATCATTCTAGTGGATAAATAATTGCAGGCTATATTTCTGGAAAATCTTGGCACTTGCTAGACTCATGATTGGCACTGGTAATGTATGAATTATTAAAGATCAATATCTTGGCCATAAATAAGCCAAAAACACATTAATACTCAATTTCTCGGCTGTCGACTGCTGCACTATTCGAAAACACCCACACCAGAGAAAGGACGCAGGAGCGCAGAGGTGGAGGGGGAGGGGATTAAAGCGCGCGCCAATTGCTGTCCGAGATGCCTGGGAACCAACATTCGATGTTCGGGTCTGTCATTAGACTAGGGTGCTATAAGCGCACAACATGGTCACGGACAATCGGGACAAACCGTTGCTGAACCCCTGAAGGGCTCAACAAAATAGAAACCATAAAAAGGACACAGGTGATGGCTGCAGGTTTAGCGCGCTTCTCGATGCGTGGGAAACTCCGAATCGCAGCCAGCCGAGCCGCTGGCATATGCAGAAAATCCATCATAACGCTTACAATGCCAAATAGAGCTCACCAAGGAAGACTTTCCTTTTTTCTTTTTCTTTTTTGGGAACACACAAACGTTTCTCGAACAATGCCGCAAGGTCTTTTTGACTGGGGCACGGGCACGGGCAGAGATAGGAGCATTGGTAGTGACAGTGGCATGGGCAGGGGCAGGGTCAGTGGCAGTGGCAGTAGCAATTGACATAGGTCTCGATTGTATTACCTGGCCACAGGTGTGCCTCAGTCGCTGCCTCTGCCTGCGTGTCAAACAGTCGTTGGCTCTCCAATTAGTCAGTGATGCGTAGCTAAGTCTATGGAGTTACCTATAGCAGCACTATATATATATGCTTCTCTCTATCTCCATCTCGACCCCTCTCTTTCTGTCTCTGTCTCTCCCTCGTTTTGTTTTATTTGTCCTATTCGTGGTATTCTCTTCTAATATTTGCAATCGTTTCAATCTTCAAACTCACAAATTTACATGTTCAGTCTTTTAGCATTAGAATAAAACAGTTTTCTGGGTTTTTACACCCCCGCCCTGTTTTCTTTTCACAGTTCAATGTGTTTTTTTTTTTTGGTTTTTTTTCTTCTTGGTTTTTGGTTTGCAGTCCTTTCATTATAAAGTTGTTTGTTTGCCCCTAAGCTGAATGCTGCCTGAATGCTCAGTGAAGCGATTTGATCCCCTTTTTTCCTTTACCCGATTAGGACCAATTTCAATTTCATTGATAACATTTACCTTTCCCTTGCTGGCAAGTTGAATTATGCTGTGAATATTGACAGTTGTCGCTATTTTTCTTATTTGTTAATAATTCACAAAACACAAATAAAACAAGGCCACGGCTGCTACTGAATATAAATCATCTCGATAGTTGAGGCTGATCAAGAATATATACTTTGCAGGGGTATACAAATAACCCCTGCATAGGTAAATAAATCTTTACTCTGTTTGAAACAAGCAATTTATTAAATGACGCTTTCAAATAACTGAGCAGGTTTTGCCAGAATATCTCAGAGCTCAGTTCATTTTGTTTGATTTCTTATTTGTCTGACTGTCATTAAGTATATTTTGCTGAAAATCAGAAAAAAATCGAATATCATGAAAATCTGCACATATTTGTTGTGTACATTGCAGTTTTTGGCCAGCGCTGTTGCTGGAGAGCTGCAGGAATCCATTCCGAAGGATAACCCTGAGAATGAGAAATTTGTATTGAACGAAGGCAACTGGGAGCGGATGCTGCAGGACGAATGGATGATCAGTTTCTGTACTCCACTGATAACGACCTGCTACAAGTTTGATCACATCTGGAGCAAGTTCGCCAAAGAGATGGAACTGGAGCAGGCGGACATAAATGTGGCAAGGATGAAGCTGGAGTATTCGCATTCGCTCAATCGATTCTCACTGCACGAAATGCCTTTAATATTGCATGTGAAAGATGGCATTTTCCGGAAGTTACCAGTACCCAACAACGTTGAGGAGTTCAAGGAGCTAGCACTGGGCAAATGGCGGGATGTCGAGCCGATGTCCTTCTGGCAGCAGCCGAATGGTGCATTGATGAACGCCTACGTATACTTCACTCGGTACATCAATTCGCTTTACATCCTCCTGGATGTGAGCTATGAGCACGCCGCTTGGCTAGGATGCGTCAGCCTATTCCTCAGTCTGGCCTTGGTTGTGACGGTCATCTGTGGCATTTTCACATACAAACGCCACTAACTCCCAAGTAGGCCAACTGGCTAAAGCAGATAAGAAAGATGTTGGCCAAGATACTCACACTGACTACTACAACCACTACGACTACAATATAAACAAATGATGCTTAATTATAAATGGTTATAATTTAGATGACCAGAATCGCCAACATCTCAAAGCTTTGTTTTTTTTTTTTTTTGTATTCAATCCAACACCCCCTAAACCATAAATATAAAAATGTTCTTCAATTTGGCAAATGGAATTCCTTCATGCGGTTTGCTTTATTTAGCGTTAAGTAAATATATATTCACGGCTCATGTGGTTGCTGGGCTGGCCAACTGATGGAAAGCACAAAAGTAAATAATTTCAACAATTTCCATGTAAGAAATTAGGTTGCACATTGGTAACAATTCAAAAAAAGCGTTTATAATATAATATATCATTGGCCAAAACTTATGAATTAAGAGATATGAATGGAAATTTGAAGTTGGCAGATTAACGGCATGTATAAGTTTAGCTATGGCAAAGTATGATTTATACAAATCCTGAACCACTGTGCAGTGCCAAATTGTGAGATAAACCAAAGAAATAACAGAAAAAGTCAAATTGTGTTGTAAAAATAAATTGTGCGAAATAGGGGATAAGTTAGTTTGCGGTTAGTTAATAAAAATGGTTATCTAGAGGAAACATGTATATGTATATATAATCTCAAAATGCTCTGCTGGAGGAGTGGAGCAGGATCAGTTCAGAAACTACTTGGAAGCTGGTATCTTCCATGAAAAATAGGTTAAGCAAAGTTGTTAAAGCTAAAGGATATCATACTAAGTATTTAAATCCTTATTCGAACTTTTATACGCCAAATATTTAACTTTTCTTAAGACTGTTCCAAATAAGCTGGAACACGTTTTTGGATATGTTTTCAGTTTTTGACTAATTTTAATTAATTAATTAATATTTTAGTAAAAACTAAAGGTTATTTTTCAAATGTGATATAACATTAAACAAATTGGCATGTAAGCATTTTACATTTTTTTCCTTGTTTAAACTTTATAGCACTTTAAAATTTTTGCTAGACACCGTTCCAAATAAGGTGGTAGACACTGTATGTATATATAACATACATATGTGTATGTATAAAACTTGGCACGGATCTTTCAACATAGTTGGATGCATTTACAATAAAATAACGTTGCTAGCTTGTTTTTCTTTTTATCAAATTATACAAATATTCAAGCTAAGAGGCGTTGCAGATTCCGTAACTCTAATTATTTGATTGATCAATAAGTTGAAGCACTTCAAAAGTGTAGTTCGTTCAAGATTAGGTGGTGATTAGTCCTTGTCAGCTATGCCAGTTGTGCTCCAATCGCAATGAGTTCCAGGCGCAACCCTCATGCAATTAGAAGGAACAAAGTCCGCTTTCCTCGCGACCTGCGTTTTTGGTTAGTTTCAGTTTGGGTTTCCACATAGTTTTCTCTAGGCATCCTCACTTGACGCTGACTGATGGCCATTTGCCATGTGATCCTCTGTTCTTTTCTATTATTACTATTTCTTGCCCTGTCATGCGGTCTGCTGACCGGTTATTAGAGATAAATTAGCAGCAATTTCTATTTATTTATTCATTTCTCTTTGACCAGCACCTTTTCCTTTTGTCTTGATATCTGTTTGGTTCCCTTTTATTTCTTCTATGGAAAATCTGTATAATCCAAGGGAATTTAAATGGGTACTTTGAATAAACTCCGATTGTTCGGGCTTCGTAATAATTAAAATTGTTATTCAAAGCTTAAGTATTATTATTTGAGAATTGTATTAAAGAAAGCTGAAAATTTTCGTGTATTTTTAGCTCAAATATCTATGTGTATCTATGTGCAACTAATATAAATAATATATGTAAATACAAATTGTATTTTGCTTGCTGTTCTTATTCCTTGACTGTTGACGCAGCGTTTTGCTGGAAATCACTTACAAAACCGCAAAATTGTTTAAGTTTGCATTTTGCATTTGGCATTGTCATAAATTATGCGAGTTGAGGCAAGTCTGGACGAGGACGAGGACGTGAACGAAGAGGAGAATGGGGAAACGTACGGATGAGTTGCAACTACACAACTTGAGAAGAAATTTGTAATTCAATAGGTTTAAACACAACGGCTGCTGTAGAAACGAATTCCATGATGATGATGATGATCATAATAATGCTGATGCTGATGCTGATGATGATTATATTAGGATTGAAACTACAGAATGCTGTTAAATTACAATGCATTATTCATGTGCACAAGGACATGCCGAGGAGCTGAGCACCAACACACACACGCAAACACACACACACACACACACAGAAAAGTGTAAATCACTTGAGATAAATGAAGATGTAATGCCAAAAGGCTGACGTTCTAGCAAACATGCGATGCTGTCCAAATATGCTCTCTTCTCCTGTGTTGTTTGGTGAAAGTCGTCGTTTCAATCTCCAAGTGGAGCGTGTGACAACTGGGAGTTGTTCCACTTCCATTTGCCGCATGTTGTTGTCATCCACCTGCCTTCCTGCTGCCACAAATTGATGACACCTCGTACAAATTCACAATTGCACCACCTATTTATTTGTATTTGGCTTGCTTTTGTTTGGCCTGTCAAAGCAAGCTTAGATGTAAAATTAAATCGACTTTGACGAGCGACAAAATGAGGGCTTATTTCCCATGGTCTTTGAATTCTAATTAGTACAATTCAAGACAACCAGATAACCTGACTGAGCATATGCTTCTGACTTTCCAGATACAAATGTATCTTTAATGTTTTTCATTTGCGGTAGAAAAAGGCACAAATGCATTTTATTATTTATTTAATTACAATACAGAAATGTACTTTTCAATTAATAAATTTTAGAAGAAAAGTTGTAAGCAGTGAATATTGACTGTGCATTTAAAGTTAAGAACGTGATTTTGGGTCGGAACATAAGTCAAAATTATAGTCCGAAAATCGGGTTTTGGGCATAGGTCGAACCTTCAAAATGACATAACTACGTCAAAACTCAACGCATTTTCAAAAGCAAGGGCATTTTAATCATAGTTTGGCCTCTAGATCAATCCCACGTTTACAGTTGAAAACGTGATTTTGGGTCGGATCATAAGTAAAAATTATAGTCCGAAAATCGGGTTTTGGGCATAGATCGAACCTTCAAAATGCCATAACTTCGTCAAAACTCAACGCATTTTCAAAAGCAAGGGCGTTTTAATCATAGTTTGGCCTCTAGATCAATCGTGCATTTAAAGTTAGAAACGTGATTTTGGGTCGGAACATAAGTCAAAATTATAGTCCGAAAATCGGCTTTTGGGCATAGATCGAAACTTCAAAATGCCATAACTTCGTCAAAACTCAACGCATTTTCAAAATCAAGGGCGTTTTAATCATAGTTTGGCCTCTAGATCAATCCCACGTTTACAGTTGAAAATGTGATTTTGGGTCGGAACATAAGTTAAAATTATAGTCCGAAAATCGGGTTTTGGGCATAGGTCGAACCTTCAAAATGACATAACTACGTCAAAACTCAACGCATTTTCAAAAGCAAGGGCATTTTAATCATAGTTTGGCCTCTAGATCAATCCCACGTTTACAGTTGAAAACGTGATTTTGGGTCGGATCATAAGTAAAAATTATAGTCCGAAAATCGGGTTTTGGGCATAGATCGAACCTTCAAAATGCCATAACTTCGTCAAAACTCAACGCATTTTCAAAAGCAAGGGCGTTTTAATCATAGTTTGGCCTCTAGATCAGTCGTGCATTTAAAGTTAAGAACGTGATTTTGGGTCGGAACATAAGTCAAAATTATAGTCCGAAAATCGGCATTTGGGCATAGATCGAACCTTCTAAAAGTCATAACTTCGTCAAAACTCAACGCATTTTCAAAAGCAAGGGCGTTTTAATCATAGTTTGGCCTCTAGATCAATCCTACGTTTACAGTTGAAAATGTGATTTTGGGTCGGAACATAAGTCAAAATTATAGTCCGAAAATCGGCATTTGGGCATAGATCGAACCTTCAAAATGCCATAACTTCGTCAAAACTCAACGCATTTTCAAAAACAAGGGCGTTTTAATCATAGTTTGGCCTCTAGATCAATTCTACGTTTACAGTTGAAAACGTGATTTTGGGTCGGAGCATAAGTCAAAATTATGGTCCGAAAATCGGCACTTGCGCGGAGATCGAACCTTCAAAATGCCATAACTTCGTCAAAACTCAACGCATTTTCAAAAGCAAGGGCGTTTTAATCATAGTTTGGCCTCTAGATCAATCGTGCATTTAAAGTTAGAAACGTGATTTTGGGTCGGAAAATAAGTCAAAATTATAGTCCGAAAATCGGCATTTGGGCATAGATCGAACCTTCAAAATGCCATAACTTCGTCAAAACTCAACGCATTTTCAAAAGCAAGGGCGTTTTAATCATAGTTTGGCCTCTAGATCAATCCTACGTTTACAGTTGAAAATGTGATTTTGGGTCGGAACATAAGTCAAAATTATAGTCCGAAAATCGGCATTTGGGCATAGATCGAACCTTCAAAATGCCATAACTTCGTCAAAACTCAACGCATTTTCAAAAACAAGGGCGTTTTAATCATAGTTTGGCCTCTAGATCAATTCTACGTTTACAGTTGAAAACGTGATTTTGGGTCGGAGCATAAGTCAAAATTATGGTCCGAAAATCGGCACTTGCGCGGAGATCGAACCTTCAAAATGCCATAACTTCGTCAAAACTCAACGCATTTTCAAAAGCAAGGGCGTTTTAATCATAGTTTGGCCTCTAGATCAATCGTGCATTTAAAGTTAGAAACGGGATTTTGGGTCGGAAGATAAGTCAAAATTATAGTCCGAAAATCGGCATTTGGGCATAGATCGAGCCTTCAAAATGCCATAACTTCGTCAAAACTCAACGCATTTTCAAAAGCAAGGGCGTTTTAATCATAGTTTGGCCTCTAGATCAATCCTACGTTTACAGTTGAAAATGTGATTTTGGGTCGGAACATAAGTCAAAATTATAGTCCGAAAATCGGCATTTGGGCATAGATCGAACCTTCAAAATGCCATAACTTCGTCAAAACTCAACGCATTTTCAAAAACAAGGGCGTTTTAATCATAGTTTGGCCTCTAGATCAATTCTACGTTTACAGTTGAAAACGTGATTTTGGGTCGGAGCATAAGTCAAAATTATGGTCCGAAAATCGGCACTTGCGCGGAGATCGAACCTTCAAAATGCCATAACTTCGTCAAAACTCAACGCATTTTCAAAAGCAAGGGCGTTTTAATCATAGTTTGGCCTCTAGATCAATCCTACGTTTACAGTTGAAAACGTGATTTTGGGGCGGAACATAAGTCAAAATTATAGTCCGAAAATCGGGTTTTGGGCATAGGTCGAACCTTCAAAATGCCATAACTTCGTCAAAACTCAACGCATTTTCAAAAGCAAGGGCGTTTTAATCATAGTTTGGCCTCTAGATCAATCCCACGTTTACAGTTGAAAACGTGATTTTGGGTCGGAACATAAGTTAAAATTATAGTCCGAAAATCGGGTTTTGGGCATAGGTCGAACCTTCAAAATGCCATAACTTCGTCAAAACTCAACGCATTTTCAAAAGCAAGGGCGTTTTAATCATAGTTTGGCCTCTAGATCAGTCGTGCATTTAAAGTTAAGAACGCGATTTTGGGTCGGAAGATAAGTCAAAATTATAGTCCGAAAATCGGCATTTGGGCATAAATCAAACCTTCAAAATGCCATAACTTCGTCAAAACTCTACGCATTTTCAAAAGCAAGGGCGTTTTAATCATAGTTTGGCCTCTAGATCAATCCTACGTTTACAGTTGAAAATGTGATTTTGGGTCGGAACATAAGTCAAAATTATAGTCCGAAAATCGGCATTTGGGCATAGATCGAACCTTCAAAATGCCATAACTTCGTCAAAACTCAACGCATTTTCAAAAACAAGGGCGTTTTAATCATAGTTTGGCCTCTAGATCAATTCTACGTTTACAGTTGAAAACGTGATTTTGGGTCGGAGCATAAGTCAAAATTATGGTCCGAAAATCGGCACTTGCGCGGAGATCGAACCTTCAAAATGCCATAACTTCGTCAAAACTCAACGCATTTTCAAAAGCAAGGGCGTTTTAATCATAGTTTGGCCTCTAGATCAATCGTGCATTTAAAGTTAGAAACGTGATTTTGGGTCGGAAAATAAGTCAAAATTATAGTCCGAAAATCGGCATTTGGGCATAGATCGAACCTTCAAAATGCCATAACTTCGTCAAAACTCAACGCATTTTCAAAAGCAAGGGCGTTTTAATCATAGTTTGGCCTCTAGATCAATCCTACGTTTACAGTTGAAAATGTGATTTTGGGTCGGAACATAAGTCAAAATTATAGTCCGAAAATCGGCATTTGGGCATAGATCGAACCTTCAAAATGCCATAACTTCGTCAAAACTCAACGCATTTTCAAAAACAAGGGCGTTTTAATCATAGTTTGGCCTCTAGATCAATTCTACGTTTACAGTTGAAAACGTGATTTTGGGTCGGAGCATAAGTCAAAATTATGGTCCGAAAATCGGCACTTGCGCGGAGATCGAACCTTCAAAATGCCATAACTTCGTCAAAACTCAACGCATTTTCAAAAGCAAGGGCGTTTTAATCATAGTTTGGCCTCTAGATCAATCGTGCATTTAAAGTTAGAAACGGGATTTTGGGTCGGAAGATAAGTCAAAATTATAGTCCGAAAATCGGCATTTGGGCATAGATCGAGCCTTCAAAATGCCATAACTTCGTCAAAACTCAACGCATTTTCAAAAGCAAGGGCGTTTTAATCATAGTTTGGCCTCTAGATCAATCCTACGTTTACAGTTGAAAATGTGATTTTGGGTCGGAACATAAGTCAAAATTATAGTCCGAAAATCGGCATTTGGGCATAGATCGAACCTTCAAAATGCCATAACTTCGTCAAAACTCAACGCATTTTCAAAAACAAGGGCGTTTTAATCATAGTTTGGCCTCTAGATCAATTCTACGTTTACAGTTGAAAACGTGATTTTGGGTCGGAGCATAAGTCAAAATTATGGTCCGAAAATCGGCACTTGCGCGGAGATCGAACCTTCAAAATGCCATAACTTCGTCAAAACTCAACGCATTTTCAAAAGCAAGGGCGTTTTAATCATAGTTTGGCCTCTAGATCAATCCTACGTTTACAGTTGAAAACGTGATTTTGGGGCGGAACATAAGTCAAAATTATAGTCCGAAAATCGGGTTTTGGGCATAGGTCGAACCTTCAAAATGCCATAACTTCGTCAAAACTCAACGCATTTTCAAAAGCAAGGGCGTTTTAATCATAGTTTGGCCTCTAGATCAATCCCACGTTTACAGTTGAAAACGTGATTTTGGGTCGGAACATAAGTTAAAATTATAGTCCGAAAATCGGGTTTTGGGCATAGGTCGAACCTTCAAAATGCCATAACTTCGTCAAAACTCAACGCATTTTCAAAAGCAAGGGCGTTTTAATCATAGTTTGGCCTCTAGATCAGTCGTGCATTTAAAGTTAAGAACGCGATTTTGGGTCGGAAGATAAGTCAAAATTATAGTCCGAAAATCGGCATTTGGGCATAAATCAAACCTTCAAAATGCCATAACTTCGTCAAAACTCTACGCATTTTCAAAAGCAAGGGCGTTTTAATCATAGTTTGGCCTCTAGATCAATCCTACGTTTACAGTTGAAAATGTGATTTTGGGTCGGAACATAAGTCAAAATTATAGTCCGAAAATCGGCATTTGGGCATAGATCGAACCTTCAAAATGCCATAACTTCGTCAAAACTCAACGCATTTTCAAAAACAAGGGCGTTTTAATCATAGTTTGGCCTCTAGATCAATTCTACGTTTACAGTTGAAAACGTGATTTTGGGTCGGAGCATAAGTCAAAATTATGGTCCGAAAATCGGCACTTGCGCGGAGATCGAACCTTCAAAATGCCATAACTTCGTCAAAACTCAACGCATTTTCAAAAGCAAGGGCGTTTTAATCATAGTTTGGCCTCTAGATCAATCCTACGTTTACAGTTGAAAACGTGATTTTGGGGCGGAACATAAGTCAAAATTATAGTCCGAAAATCGGGTTTTGGGCATAGGTCGAACCTTCAAAATGCCATAACTTCGTCAAAACTCAACGCATTTTCAAAAGCAAGGGCGTTTTAATCATAGTTTGGCCTCTAGATCAATCCCACGTTTACAGTTGAAAACGTGATTTTGGGTCGGAACATAAGTTAAAATTATAGTCCGAAAATCGGGTTTTGGGCATAGGTCGAACCTTCAAAATGCCATAACTTCGTCAAAACTCAACGCATTTTCAAAAGCAAGGGCGTTTTAATCATAGTTTGGCCTCTAGATCAGTCGTGCATTTAAAGTTAAGAACGTGATTTTGGGTCGGAAGATAAGTCAAAATTATAGTCCGAAAATCGGCATTTGGGCATAAATCAAACCTTCAAAATGCCATAACTTCGTCAAAACTCTACGCATTTTCAAAAGCAAGGGCGTTTTAATCATAGTTTGGCCTCTAGATCAATCCTACGTTTAAAGTTGAAAACGTGATTTTGGGTCGGATCATAAGTTAAAATTATAGTCCGAAAAACGGCATTTGGGCATATGTCGAATATTACACCTTCGGGTTATTTAAATTACTTTTAAATTGATCGTACTTACCTAATTTTCGTTAGCTACAGCTGCAAAATATGATTCACAAATGATCAGTTTCAAACTTATATAAATAATATACACAATACAATTTAATATAATTTTGTTTGCGCTGGGGTCAACTGTTCTCAGCGCAAATAAATATGGACTGAGTGTAGAAAATCGGACTGAGTAGTTAAAGTGATTTTTGATTGTTTCTGCTTACCAAAATCCCACATCCCCCTGCAATTTCTTTCCTGCCAGCTCCATCGTTTGTGGGTCCAATCCGAAGGAGAGCAGTTGGTGCTATCATTAATATAATTTTTCAAGTGCGCTGCTTTTGCCTCGACGCATTCTGATCTGCTCTTTTACATTTTTCTCGTCAAGTAATCTATCAAAAATGCACACGAATAGTAATTTTTTTAAATTATAATATTTTACATAAAGATTCAATTTGGTCCATTGGTGTATTTAAAGTACTTTCTGAGAATGTAATTTGTTTCAGTTGGCAGCGTATTTTTGTACGGTTTCAATTTAAATTTAAGATTGAATTACAGCGAGCAAGCAATTTTAAAATTCCCGTGAATACTCGCAAAAATGTATTTATTTGGCTACAAAATATATTTTTATGGCTCTGGGGCCATCTGCTGGCAAATCGTACAATTTGTCTTCCAAAGTATCGATTCAAGGATTTGAGCGAAGGACGAAGCAGAAACATTGAGGCCCGAATTGACTCTTGGGGCTGTCCAATTCAGACGCACAAGCGATTACCCAATTTCACGTGTTTCCATTGTAGTAGTGTTGTTCCAAAAAGGGTTGAGATCCAGCAAGGTTTATCGTCTATTTCAGAAATTCGCATTTTGATTGATTGCTGCCAGTTACAGGGCACAAATTGAATGACCAACTGCTGCAGAGGGCAGTCAGAAATGATAAATAGACCAAATGACCCATTTAACTGTTGCGTTACTTCTTCGTTCTCGTCCTTATCTCTCTCTCTCTCTCTCTCTCTCTATATATATATATATATATATATATATATATTTCATTCAGTCTTTCTCTCTCAGTCTGCTACGGCTGCTCCTTCATCTAGTAATTGAGTTTTCCTGATTGCCTCTGGGGCTTCGGTCAAAACATTTTACAAAGTTTTAGGCAAATTAGAAATAAACACCCATATGCAAATTCGTACAACATTTTGGAGCTGTTCAATCTATTTATGCATAATTTGAAGGCAGAGTTAGCCGATTCCAAAGTTCCCTACAATTGCTACCAAAGAAAATTTAATTTGCTTGCAATATTTCGGTTGCAAGTTACTAAAAATGTATATTTGAATAAATATTAATTTAGTAATTGAAATTGATTCTAAGACATATCAGTTGAGATTCTCAACCAAGTTAAGACCTCGAGAATATATACATATATATATATATATATATATATATTTGACAATATGATTTGTATATTTGTATTCAATAGCTGCACACATTTTTCGAGTCAATTTTGAGAATGTGCTGTTTCAAAAGCAACGCCTCTGAAGTGACTGGGTTTTGTTTGGCCAACAGTGAGTAGCCACAATTAACCGTTTCAATTGTCGATTTCCTGTGGAAAACTCGCAATTATCGAAACAGTCACATCAATGGCCAGGGCAAAAACACTCGACAGGGGTTCGCCAGGAATCCCAGCCTGTCTCAGTCATCCATCAGTCAGCTGAATATAAATGCAACAAAATGTTACTTTTGCCATTCAATTATTTTCTGTTATACACAGTACTCTACAGCGTTTGAGGGACCTTTGTTGCCTTTCTCACAAAAGGCACCCAGGGCGGGGTGGTGAAGGGAAGAGTTCAATACTTACTTATACTTATTTTCCTTTTTCTCTCTTTTTTTTTCGCATACCCAAACGCAGGATGGCAATTATAGGGCAGAGGGACACAGCGTCAGAGTGAGAGTGAAAAAGGGAGTGTAGCGAAAAAGGGTTCTAGCCAGGGCATTAGCCAGCTTTATAGCGCACACACCATTAGCGAAATGCCAGGAAAAAAGGAAAGAAAAAGCAAAAGAGAGTGATAGTGAAGCATGGCGAGGGGCAACTGGGAAAGAGGGGAAACAGGACCTAAGGACAAACATACACTGAGTAGATAGAAGCAGCGGCTGCCACCTTTGTTTGCTGGTCGTCTGTCTGCGGAAACCAGGACAGAAACAGGAACAGCAACTGAGGACGGAGTAGGGGAGCGGGAGTGGGAATGGCTTGGGTCTGGTTTCTGCTGTTATGGACTGAAACCCGCCCACCACTTCCGTGCCGGTGATGGCAAGGACTTTTAGCTAAAATGTCAATTGAGTAAAAATGTGCGTATTTTGCAAACAGAGCGCAAATACTGATGTATAATATATATATATATATATATATATATATATATATATATATATATATATATATAAACACACACATGTGTGGGTCAAAAGGAAAAGCGCAAAAAATGAAAGAAAACAAAAAACACAAAAAGTGCAGAGAAGGAAAAATGGAAAGCTTTTGGCTAAATGAACCGGCGACTGCGACTTTCTTTGGGGAGGCTTTTGGTAATGGTTGGGACAACTTCTGATAGTCGGCTAATAGAAATGGGGTACATATTGACATAAGACTCTCGGGGGCATGATTCAATGATAACGCTACATCTGCTATTAGGATTGGTATTCGATATTCGACTCGATATGAACCAACTTACATTTGATTACGTTTCCAAAAAGTCGAATACAATCCGCAAGCCCAGATAAGAATCCATCAGAGAAGTTGCTCTGTTCAATTGGATTACCATCCCAATTTGCTTGACGATTGTCCTCATCATCTTTTCAAAGCCATCACTTTGTCAAAACCCAATGATTTTCAATTATAACTTAAGCTCTAGATTAATTCTGCATTTAAATTTGGAGGCGAGTTTCTGGCTAAATACATTTGCCTACAAAGTAACTTGAAGAACAGGTGAATACTTTCCAGAGCCATTACTTTACCAAAAATACTGAATTTAAAGTTGAAAGCGTCATTCGGTCTCGATTTCCTTGCTTAACTTATTTCCCAACCAAGTGCTGAAGTCCACATTCATAACTCTGTCAAAATTCGTCTGATTTCCAAAAAATCAGGTTTTCTTTCATTTCAATTGCACACTCTTCCTGTGCCGAATGAGGTACCTGCAATTTGGCTGGGACGTCCGCCACTTCATTATACGAAATTCCGGTGCTTCCTGGGATTTAAATGATGGTTACCTTCTTTCTCTTTCGCTATTTATTCATATAATCGGAATTGGAATCGGAATCGGAATTTTAAATATGAAATGTTCTTCAGGCTTAATCTAATACCTAAGCATATTTGGAGCGATTATCATTGAGATGGACTAATCTCATTTACATTTATCCTGCAGCTATTCTCGTCCCTGATGCAGACAACATTTCCGCCCGCTCAGTTATCCAACTTGAAGGCGTGGAGGTCGTGGCATCAACTTGGTCCGGTATTCGATTCAGATAACGAAATAAACTTTTGCTATAGCTCGCTCCGAACGTGAGGTTCAGGTTCACTTTAGTAGTGCTTACTCACAGACATGCCTCTCCTCAGAGTGTATATATTTACCGGCACTGCGTCCATCCATCCATCCATCCATCCATCCAACTTGTCCATTGTTATTGCTACTCCTCTTCACTGTGTACTGTGCACTGTGTGCTGTGTACTCTGTGAGCTGTTTGTGTGTTTGTGTGTGTGTTGGTGAGTGCTATATGGCTATTTGCCCGGGGTTTTTGTCGGCTCATGGCATTGTTTGTTCTCATTGTTTCACTTGGGCGAGGTGCACGTAGTAGTTCGCATAGTTCGTATTCAAGTCAGGGACTCCTCTCGATTCTTTGGCACTCATGCAAAACGCACTAAAGTGCGCACTGTGTCCTTTTTTGCTGGAGGATATTCCTACAACGTCTACAACTGCTGCCCGGTTCCTGCTCCTGCTCCTGCTCCGTCTCCAGCTTCTGCACCCACCCATTTTTTTCTTTTCCCATTTTTTTTTGCGCCTGACTCTTAACACAATGCGAGCATTGTTTGCACGGTTCGCAGTGAGCTCTAGTTTTAAACACGTTTACAAAGAACTCCGCTCGGATTCTCTTTTGAATTGGCCACGTTGAGCCTGAAACAGTTTTTACTCATTGCCTTTGCTTGGCTTGTTTTTTTTTTGGTTGCTTGTTTTGCTGCCTCGATGTGTGCATTGAATATCACATAAAGGGGCAGTAAAAAGTTTTGGGTTATTATTATTGGCCGAATGGCCAAAGGGCCTTTCCTCAACTCGGATTAGGTGGCTGGTAGTCCGGTAAAACCCGACACCGAACTAGGCCTGATCCAATTTGGGAACATTCCTATAACGTTTAGTTTAGTTTCCATTCAAAGAACGTAACAATTGTGTACAATTCTACGTAGAGTGTCATTTGAGCATTTCTGAACGGTTTTCACATGTTCATTTACACTCCATTGAACCATCATATATCACACAATAAACTTGTTTGCAGAAGTTCTGGTAACTGTTTTACACTTAGCAAACTTTGAGCTCAATTTGAATAAAAAACACGTTTAAGTTCTCAAAAGAAAGTATAGTTAAGTATATTAAGAGTTGTGTTTGTTTCTGCACATCTTTCATCAATTTTCATACCGTGTTTGATTATTGTTTTCAAATGCTAAACAGTTACCAAAAAAGAGGAAAACAAAAAAGAACTCACAAAGTGTGTCGGCAGCCGACTGACTGCCAATTGGTTAACTTGGCCAAAATATGTGGGCCAAGTCGAGCGAAATAAGTCATATTCCTATTACGAAAGTATTCGAATTGGTTGGGAATCTGGCAATATGGTCTATCGGGGATGATACTTTGGGCCGCGTTGTTGGTTATAAATTTTAGATGTGACTCGCTTAACTTTTAATTGGCAATTAGTTTCAAGTTTCGCAACGAATTCGGCTCAAGTTTTTCAATTATGGATGTCTAAATTGCTACTGCCAAATGCTACGCGCCCACAAATCCTCCCCCCACCATCGACTGGGTTCAATGTTAGTCCAAGTAACGACGCGGTTGGCCGTCAATTAAAAAGCCATTTAACAATACGTTTTCAATGCATGTTGCAATTTTCCAATTTTCCAACTTTGCCATTGCTTTCGATTTAATATTCAAACTGCTCCCCTTTTTCAGCGAAATATGCCAATAATTAACACACGCTAGTTAATTATAAACAAATTATCTTATTAACAGAACAACAAAAATATTTCTCTACCCAAATTCTATGTTTTATAGATTTATTTTAATAATTATTAAATTAATAATTTTTAACTGTAAGTTCTATTAATCTTTACCTTTTCATATATATGCAATTGCAGATTTAATTTTTTATATAATCTCAAAGTTGAAAAGTATCTGAATCTGAGAAGCATGTCCACCGCAAGCAGGGAGCGAGAGAGGGAGAGAGCGAGAGAGAGAGGAAGAGAGAGAGAGAGGGAGAGTGTGTTCGACATTAAAAATGTAATAAATGTCATAAATTGTTAACAGTTGATTGCACTTGATTATTTTTCGTTGCTGGCATCGTCATCGATGGGTGCTGAAAGCACATCGACACAACGACACAAGGACACAAGGACACACCTAAGCATCGAGGACAGCGATTCCTGCAGCAATCATAAAAACTGAAACGCGTGCGGTTTTAATGTGCCTCACACCACCAGGATGCGATACCAACGGCAGCTAAGCAATGCGACTGCCAATGAAGGATGTGCTGGGTGGTTGTGGGGAGAGCTCCTTTTCGGGCCTATCGCAGTCGTAAAGGACAACAGCAGGACTCAAATCAGCTACAGATAGTGCGAAGCATTCTCGAATTATTATTATGTTTGTTGTAGTTGATGCTGTTGTTGTTGTTTTTGTTGTTGTTGTTGGTGTTGCGGCTGCTGTTTGTCGTTTACGACCTGTTTTCGTCCTTGATTTGCGTGGCAAAATGTGAAATCGAACGCTTACGTGCAAATAATATTATATAAGACTCCCATAATATTTTATTATTTCATTTCAATATCAAACGAAACGAAACGAAACGAAAAGAAACGAAACCCAATGAACCGAACCCTCATGGAATGGTCAGCAGTTGTGCTCCAAGCACAAAGTGAACAAGTTTTTGATGGGTCGTCCTCTGTCGGTTTTAATTTGCCATTTACACATCATAAAATTTTGGAGCATGTCTGAGGGCAGAGTCCCCCCCAGAGTTCGCAGAGATGCGAAATGCCACGCCCACCTTTTGGATGGCTCTTATCAGCACAGCAACTGAATGCCATTAAATGTAATTTTGACAATACTCGTAAAATCTGTGAATCATACTTAACTGCTTAACTGCTGCTGCTGCTCCTGCTGCTGCTCTTAACCCCAATCTTGAGAAGAAGATGTTGATTAAACAAACACAGGCAGAAGCCAAAGCACAAAACTCAAATCTCAGTCACACAGCCACACGGCCACAACTACTCAAAATCTCATCTGGTATTTGCCCAACGGCCAGATAACAGCAAAGTATGCAATTTAGCTGTTTGAATACAGGCCCAAACATCATTTTTAATAGGCTTCAACCCAGGAGCACTTTATGGAAAATGCTGTCGCATACAGTTGAATAAAAAAAAAAAAAAAAATGAAGAAAAAAAAACGTACGAAAACAAACAAAAAATGTTGAATGTCCCAGTTTGAATGTTGTCGACGACTAACAAGCTGCCATATCGCCTAGTAAGCCTACCAAGGCATTAATATGAAAATCATGTAAGCCCTCGTTGCCGAATTAGTTCCTCTTGGCCCTACTGCCCCATCCACCGGCAACAACTCCCCCCCCAAGACCCCAAGCCCCTGGGCCAAACGAGAGCTTTGAAGTGAGCAGTACTAGCCTCAAAATCTGGCACATAATGTTTTTGTAATACCCTGTAATTTATGCACAGTAAGCAGGCAGTATGACTTGTAAATGATTAAATTTGCATTTACTATCTAGTTTATAGGTAAGTTCATTATTAGAAGCCGCTTGGATAGAATATCAAATATAAATTATTTTTATTTTGATTTTCAATATGTGATAAATAAATTAAAGTAAAAGAAAAAGCAAATTTATAAACGATTTGCTAAGAATTCGATTAGATAAATAATTTAAATAATAATAATAATAATAATTTAATAATTTTAAGTAAGAGAAAAACCCGTTTCATCACAGTTTTGCTGATTATTTGAGAATTTGCCAAAGTACAGGGTATACATGCGTCGAGCATTGTCATAACACTTAGTGCTGTTGGGCCATTACACGTGTGTGTTATGGGCCACAGTGTAGACCATAATGTGGTTGTGTGTTGGTTATGAAAGGGTAACTACGAGTATTGGTAAATTTCATTCGAGTTGTGTGTTTGTATATTGCAAGTGGGTTTGTTTAGTTTACTGGCGGGGGTGGTGGCTGAGGGGGCTTCTAGTAATGGGTGGGGGTTGGTGGTGGGGGTTGGGAGAGTATATAAGGCGCTTAATATGCAAAGTTTGTAACTTAATTTAAATTCCCTTGGCGTGCACTTATTACTTTGTGCCAACTTTGTTGCTGCTGTTGCCTGGCACTAAAACACAAAACTAAAACTGACTGAAACTAAAACTAAAACAGCCAACAACTTGGCACAGCCCACACTTTGTTGTAGTCGCACATGAAAACAATTTTTTGATAATTAAAGTTGAGCATTCTCTATGTGTGTGTGTGTGTTGTAGGCCCAAAGGCGATTGCCAATGTTGGCATTGGGCCCTGGCTCCATTTCAAGTGTCAGGTTTCGTAGAGTTCAAAAGTTGAGCATAAAAACTATTCCCGAACTTTTGCTTTGGGCCTAACCAACAACGCCCACTCTCGTTTCGGGCCACGATTGCCCTAAGTATTTTATATGCATTCATTACACACAAACATAGACCCGAAAAATCCAAAACAATACCCCAAAAATGCAAAGATGAAAACTTTTCGACTGCTCCACATTTAGGTGGCACAAACCGAACCGAACCGAACCGAACCGAACTTCCTAATTGTGATTGCTTTGACCATTGTGCAACCAACAGCCACAGATAAAAATATGTTGAATTTTTCATCTGAATTACTCAAACAAATCAAATTTGAATAATCAAAATGAAATTAAGCTCGATTTCATGCAAATATTATTTACTGCAATAATTTGAAATTTGATTTATTATTTATGTTGTTTGGCGTTCACTAAGATTAAGATAATTCCTAAAGTTCACTGCCAGATGTGAGCAGTTAGGGATTATTTTGAATATATGTCTATAGCTTAACATATTCTGGGTCTGGAATTTAGCACAACAAATAATTGTATTCGTGTTGATTCCACTTGGTTGGCTTTTTATGTAGTTTGCCTTAAAAAGTTTTTCACAAGTATTTGAAACGCAGTCGCCAGTTGCCAGTTGCCATTTCCCATTTCCCAGCTGCCACAGAAGTGACAATTTGAAACGAAGGGGGCCGGAATTGGGCAGGTTGGGCAGGACATTATTTAAATTGCCATCAGGTTAGGACAGGCAATAAATTGAAATGCGACTACAGATGATGAAGTGGTGGCGCAGGTGGGTGTGGTCGCTGTGGTGGGATGGGGGACGGGGCACGTGGAGCCGATGCTCTGACAGTCGAGTAAAATGCATTTAAATAAAATAGCTTTGGCGGTGTAAACAATTCGAGTCTACAAGTGCTTTATGCGGGTGTGGGTGTGTGTGTGTGTGTGTGTGTGTGTGTGTGTGTGTGTGTTGATTATATTTTACATCATTTCGAATGCGACATAATTAAAAATGTCACTTGCTGTTCCCCCGTTGCCAGCAACCAACCATCCACTGAGGTCCCGCGAACTTAGTCGCACCTGTGCGTCGGCTGTGGCTCACCAAAAAGTTTTCCTACATAATTTATACAGTTATGTGAGTGTGTGTGTGGGTGTGTGTGTGTAGGTGTGTGTGTGGGTGTGTGTGACAATCAAAGAAATAGAATTTCTTATAAGCAAGTGCCGTGAACTTAACTCGATTCCGGCGAGTCTTCATATACATATATATATATATATATACTATACATACATATATATATATATATATATATATATATATATATGAAGAGCATAAATAAATTGAAAAACCATCTTGAAATTTACAAAACACATTCATTGAAAATGAATCTCTTAGAGATCTAAAATAAATTGAAAAATAAAAAATAAACATTCTTATATATTCTTATAAATATTTAATTATTTTTTAATTTCTTTAAATTTTTAATTTTATCATAAATTTAATTTAATTTTAATTTTTAATTTTTGTATTCTTTATGTCGACTGACTTTAGTTGACAATTAAATAAATAAATAAATAAATAAAAAAATGAAAATGATATAAACATTATATCCTATTGCTTAAATTTAAGAAACAAATCTCTCAAAAAGCCAATAAATTCATCAAGTTTATGAGTAACTATTTTGTGAGATTTTTAATTTGTGAGATTTTGCAAATGTTTTTGTCTAATTTTTAATTTATAAATTTATCAGAGCTGCCCATGGATCAAAAAATGTGTCGATTCTCTGAATTCTGAGGGAATTTTTTTGGCGAGTGTAGATGGTGCGTTGGTTGTGCCACCAAAAATGGCAACAATGCGCGTTTGTCACTTGAAATTACTTTATGCAAAGCGGAGAGGATATGTATGTGTGTGTGTGCGAGAGAGAGAGAGAGAGAGAGATGGAGATAGAGATAGAGATAGAAAGAGGGGAGTGAGACGACAGCAGTTGACAGTGAACCAACCAAAAAAACCAACCAAGCAAGCAAGGAAACAGGGAGGCAGTCAAGCCGCCATCAGCAGCTCATCCTACTCCCATGGCCAGGACATGCTCCTGCTGGCCTCGTAGTCGTACTGGCATCTATTCCCGAAGGAAACACTTGCTGCTTATGGATTTCATAGCAGCGTAAATTTCTTTTCCTTGTATACTTTTCTTTTTTATTGTTGTTGTTGTTGTTGTTGTCATTTTGTCATTTTGTCATTTCGTCTGTGCGCGCGTTTTACAAAGTGGCAACTGGAAATGCTGGTGGCGCCCCCACACCCGCCAAGTCACAAGGATTGCCAGCAAACGGCAAACTCCAACTCAGCGACACACCAATTTACCGTTCGCATCTTTCTTCATCATGTGGCGGAGGCTCAAACAACATGACATTTTTATTTTCGCCTCCAAACGTTCTCGAGCGGATTGGGGATTGTTTGCATTTGTGAATATGTAAATATATTTTTCAGCGCGATCCCGTAGCCAAGTGCCATGTGTCGCTATCCATTCAGGAGATACCCTAAGTATGTGTGTGTGTGTGTGTGTGTGGCAAGGAATGCGGCAACTTATGGCGCATGCTGCTCCCAAGCAGGAAATCGTAATTGTGTCTGTGACTGTGTTACCAGATTTTTCTTCCCATTTCTTCACTTTTTTTTTTATTTATTTTTATTTTGGTCTTCCTTTGCATAGCATAACAAGACTTGATGCGGATTCCTGTTTAATTTCTGTCCACACGATGGCCGGCACAGTGGGTCGGCCCTAACAACTGAGAACTTGGAACCAATCGAGATTATCCTAACAAATACAGAGTGTTCTACTTTAAATAAAAATCGATTCCTTAGTGGAGAATTGCCAAAATAAACTCAGATTTCAGGCATGTTTTTTACCCATGCAAATCAATAAAAATAATTGCAGGAAGAGATTGAAAAAAATGGAAAAGGCAAACAGTTTTCACATGACTCGGGAGATAAACACCCTGGAAGCTAATGTGTCTGGTAAGTATCTGATTGTGTACAGTTTTAGTCTGTTATGGGACCACTGTGCACCTGATGTTGTTATCCCGTTTGTCCCTAGGCAGAGACGAGGTAAAGTCGGAGGGGGGAGTGAAAACATTTCACGCATATGATTTATTTTTTCGTTTTGCGAGTAAAAAATTTACAATTTCCGCTGCGTTTACCCCAACGAGAATATTTCGCGAGCACGCACGTTGTTTGTTGTGTGTGTGTGTGTGTGTGTGTGTGTGTGTTGCCATAAGTGAATGCTTCAGCTCACCCACTCAGCGATCCACTGACTAATGTGGCCACATATGCCGCACATCCTCGCTGCAGACGGACAGCGGGAAGGGAGAAGAGGGACTGGCGTTGTGATTCCTTTGCGCCGCTTTGTTCCCTCCTTTTGACTAATGAGGTTGCCGCTCCATTTGTTGATTGCCGCAATCGTGATATGCCACGCTCCTCCCCCCTCCACTTCCCCACTCCACCGCCACAGCGCTAACACTTTCTGCCACGCAGGGCGGCCAACACATGTTGCCTGCATCCTCGACGCGATGTTTACAAATTTTTTCTTTTCATCCAAAATTTATGCAAGAAAAACTCACGTCATTCTCAAACATGCCCAGTGGCGTTACCCAAACTGTTTCCTAGGTCGAGGCATGTTGCAGGTAATTGAAATATTAAATTGTTCAGCCATCAAATTTCCTAATGTTTTCAACGTTCTTAATTATATATAATAATACTAATGATAATAATAATTGTTAAGCAATTTTAAATTTAAATACCCCCATATTCATTATAAATTTTTTATATTTATAAATTTTTTTCATTTATATAATAATTATAAATATGGACTGAATAGTCTTGAGAACGATTTTAATGAATATATTTTATAAATTTTAAATTAGGGTTACGAATTAAAACAATCCTAAAAAATAAAAAAAAATATCGAAAAATGTGACCGAAAGAAAGAATAGAAATACAATTAAGGATGTAAAAGATAAATGATAAATGTTAATTTAAACTTTATATTCGGTTTATGGCCCATTCCCTTAAGGTAAAAAAAGAAGTCGAGGAAAGTTGAGTTCATTTTTCTTGTGGTACGAATATAAAATGTGCAATCTGTTTGGAATGTTGCCTCTTGTTGCGCAATCCATTTGGTTGCCTGAAGACCGAAGTTGGCAAAATGTTGTTCACCTGTTGTTGTAACGTTTTGTAGTCATCATGTTTTCACCTGATTCTAATCAGAGCTGCTAAACTTTTGTCATTAATTGGGTTAATAGTCTGCGCCCGCAGTGGAATTCTTTACTTTACTTTACTTAACTTTACATTACTTTTCTTGAGTTTCGTTTGGTTGGGAAACAAAAGCGGTTCCCCAACCCAAAGGGTGTGCAGTTCTTTTCAGGGATCGTCTGTGATAGCAGTTACCTACCTACCTTGCCTCACCCTCCGCCATTACACTTTGCCTCCCCTAATTGTGCACGTCTGAGGAAATCGCATGACTTTTCGCGAACATGCCACCGGAGGAGCACAGAGCGCTGAGCACCAAATAACAATAACAACAAACGCCAAGTCGAGCGGCAACTGAGGCAGCAGCAGTAGCAGCAACAGCAACAGCAACAGCGACAACGACAACAACGACAGCGGCATGCAACATCAATTTGTGCAACATGGGCGAAATTTCATGCATGCAACAACGGGAAGCAGCGTTGCGACGCCGTGCGAGACAAGCGCAGACAGAAAGTTTAATCAATGCTGACAGAAGACAATGGCATCAAGGAGGAGGTTTGCAAAATTGTGTGTGTTTTGCTGAATGTATAGGGGGTGGGGGTGGGGTGTGTGGCAATAATGAGGGAGTAGGACGCAGGGAGCTAAGTAGAAGTGCGTCCCGTTGCATTTGCAGCTCGAAGACTGATTGCAGACTCGAATTGTGGGTGACGCGAAATCAGAATTTTAAAAATATTGCATCATGAAATTTTCGCTCATTTAAAATCTCTCCAAAAATCGGAATAAATTATAATCCGAAGATTCGAGAGGCAAGTTTTAAGCAGCTTATGCATTTTTGTGCAACTTCTACAACTTTGCCAAAGCTCAAGAGATTTTTATTTGATTTTAGCATTAAAACTTTGCTAAATTGAATTATTTCGAAAATTTCTTTACTTATGAAATGCTTATAATTATAAAAAATGACTCAACGAGTAGTTCGTGTTGAGGCGCAACTTCTTTTTGCGTGGAATCGACAATTAAAGTTGGTCATTAGTTTTGATGGACGCAGTGCTGCTGCCGTTCGCATGGCTATATATCCGATGTTTATCTATATAGCCGATTTGAACATGCTTTTTTGTGTGCTGTCATTAAATTAAATTTACTTAATTAATTCTTTTTTTTGCAACATTAACAGCTTGAGGCTCTACGACAGACAGACAGACAGACGGACAGACAGACAGACAGACAGACAGACAGACGGAATGACAGCAAGACACAGCAAATGGTTGTCACCTCAACCATACCAAAGAGCTATCTCCGAGATCTCGTCATAGTCAGTCAGAGTATCCAACCCCTGGAGAAAAAAAGATAGCGTTAAATACTTCACTTATGCAGGCCTGCGGGAGCGACTCTCTGTTGTGGCAAGTGAGGGAATCGGGTTTGGTGCCATTAACATTTTACCTGTTTGTGACTTTGGCTAAACAATAAACACAGCCAGCATTTTTTTTGCTCCCCTCGTGCGGAGAGTTATGAAAATCGTTTGCCACAAATGGACAAACGCACGCAATTAAACGTGAAATTGCATTGTGAGAGCCGGCCATGAATAACAATAAATAAACAATTTTCCGGCACAATGGATGTAAGAAGATAGTACTCCTAACTGATGTTGTAGTTGTTGCTGTTGCTGCTGTTGTTGTTGTTGTTGTTGTTGTTGTTATTGTTATTGTTTCTGCATTCCCTGGGCTTGTAGCCCATGCAATTCACGCGGGTGACAAATTGACAATTTGTGTGCGGCGACAAGGAAGACAGGAGACGGTAGACAAGAGGCAGGAGAGAGGAGAGAGGAGAGAGGAGGGAGGAGACTATAGCAATTGTTTGGCACACAAACCGCTCCGGCAAACGTCACAAAATATTTGCACAAATTATACGAAAGGGGCGGAGATCGAGCAAAATAAAAGCTATACAGGAAAAAAAGAGACCGCAGTCGGATGACTTGATGATATGTAGCTGTAGCTGTAGCTGTAGCTGTGGCTATGGCTGTATCTGTATCTGTATCTGTATCTGTATCTCAAACTCGATGGGTTGAATCAATGGTGCGTGGAAGTGAACAATGCCGAGGGGTTCGCACGGGTCGATCGACAGCTGACAGAGATCCAGGCACATCCTGGAAACGGGACAGGCATGCGCCATATGACTCAATTGATGGCGATTCCCGTTGCTGCTTTGTCGGTTCATTTGCATGCTGAGCTGAGCAGAGCTGAGCTCAAGGTTCAAGGATCGAGTACCTGAGCCGCATTCATGAATGCGAGGCGCACTCGCAGGCAGCTAACTCACAGGACTTCCTTCCCGGCATATGAAACACGTTTCCGGCCAGCTTCCGTCCAACAATTAACATATCCGAGGTGTGTGCGAGTGTGCGTGTGTGTGTGCGTGTGTGTGTATGTGTGTGTGTGTGTGTGTGAATGCATTCTCAGCTGTTTCCATTCAATATTGAAATATTTTTAGCACAAGTGCCGCGTGTGTGGGTACGCAGCATGTTTTCAATTTTCCATGAAAAATGCAGAGGTTGTGGGCTCTGCTGAAAGGATTGAGTGACTCATGTTCGGGTCGGCTTTTGGCAGTTTTTCAGCTGTTTCCCAGCAATTCACAGCTGAAACCATTGCCATTTAGCTAACTGTGCACGTGACCCAAAAAGCAGCTGCCAGCCAATGATTTATGTATCTGAATCCGAATCTGAATGTGAATCGGAATCGGAATCACAAACCAAAGGGATGGCTGGCTGCTCATCTGACATTGTTGCGGGCATGGAATGTGTTTTGGAAGGACCGTAATCAATTTAAAACCATATTGCAATCATGACCAACTAAATCATAGGAGCATAAATCTTAATTTTTTTTTGTAATAAATAGTTTATTACAGCTTTTGAAATTAAATTATAAATATTATCATAATGAATGAAATGAATTAAAGTTTACAACTTTTCAACCAATTACAATTTAAATATAGAGTTAAACTCTTTGTTAAATCTGTTTTCATTTCTAATTTAAGCGACTAGTATTCCTAAGAGTTATTTGCTCTTGAAATAGTTTTAATTCCATTTGAATAGCTGTGAACACAAATTGCAGAATTATAATACACATATCAGTGACGAAACTGCTGAGAACTGGAAACCCTTAAGTGGATACTACTACAGTTGTTAACACTCTGAATAGAATGAAGGCTTCCTTGACGAGTGCAACGAATCGATTTGAGTTAATTCCACGCTTCGGCGACCGCAAAAGAAAAGAACACGAAATGCCTCAAACCCTGACGAACTGAGTCGGAATGCATTTTGCTGAAGGGCCAACCCTTGGCCTGTCCCGATGCGGCATTGCTTGGGTTCAGTTCAAGTCAGTTGGATTTGGTTTTTTTACTCGCATTCGCATTTGCACTCGCAGTCGTATTTGTAACATTTTGACAAGTCAATTGTCATTATTATTGCCTTCAATTTCCGTTTGGCTACTTTGCCCTCGAGCAGCAGCGCATTTCTATGCAAATTTGTGTCTACCTGGCGACAGTTGGGAAAAGTGATTTGGAGGAACGGAAATTGCTTTATTACATTGCTATTGAGCGGTACTTCCAGAGCACAAGGTTCAGTTGTTCGCTCAGCAAATAGTAGCCAAAGGCCAGTGTCAGGATTAGAAGGTAGAAACACAAATGCAGCGGACGAGTAAACGCATCGAGAAAGGGATAGATCCATATACCGCCTGTCCAATAATACACCAGATACAGCCACATTAGATAACAGATCAGGACAGCGGCCACTCCAGCAAATCCCTTGCGTCGCTCCGGATAACTATGTGGCGTACTGCAGAGTTCCAGCAGGGCATAGATCACCACATACATAGCTGTGCTGCGTCTGGTTGAGCCACCTTGGGTAGATGAGCTTCAGGAATTTGGGGTAGATCATCTCTCCATTGATGCCACACAACGTCCAGTAGGTCACAGCCACCGTGAGGGCTAGGGGCACCACACAACTGGCCAGCAAATAGTCCAGCAACTTGCGCACTGCTCGCTGTTGGTGGATGTCCTGGCACAGTGCCAACAGATTGTATACGAACTGCAGCAGTTCGTTGAGAAAGGTCAGATACTTGAACTTGCCACCAATTGCCGGATCCAGTCGCAGTTGCACGGCCAGCGCCGGCAGCTGTGTGAATCTGTATTCCCAGTAGAGGGCGTAACCAAGGTGAACACTTGCCACCACATGGAGCACTAAGCGGAACCCCACACATTCAGACCTCATGTCGTTCTACTAACTGAAACTCAAACAGTTGACAAGTGTTTCCACATTCTACCTAACATCATTGGATACGCTTCTCGGTAGAGTTTAATGTGCATTTCCAGTCTAACTTTAAATAGAGAATTAAACTTTACTTCATTCATAAATTTAGGAAAATTCTTAATCTATTTCAGTTTTGATCTGTTGTAGCTTTAAATTCAGTCAGTTCAGACATTAATTTCAATTACAAATTTTATGTAGGTTCCTCTTTTAATACCACACTTTGGAGAAGCACTTTGAGTTGTAAATTTGAATTAAACATAATCAGCTTAAGTGTCTTTGGCTTACTTTCATTCCGAGTAAGAATTCATTTTGAAAGATTATTTTTCTTGTCCTTCGCGACTTTTGCTGTGCACAACTCACAACACAAACACAAAAGGATAAATAAATGTGGGAAGTGTTGGTGTGCTTATGGCTGTTTGTGTGTGTCTGTGTGTGTGTGTGTGTGTGTGTGTGTGTGTGTGTGTGTGTGTGTGGATTACTCAAGAATTCGCGGCACTTTGTCCGTATTTACACACACGAAACGCCTCTAACTCAATTAGGTCGCCACATTTATTGTGAATATAAAAATTACTTACGCCGCATGTAAATACGAAAAAAAACACACAAATAAATAAAGAAATAAGAAATAAACATCCGAAACAAGGACCCCCATAAAACCCAACACCCCGTATACCCCATATATACCATACACCATACACCAGTTAACGGTGAATGGCTTCATTGCGTCATGTTGAATATTGTGGGATAATGGAAACATGTCGTAAGGAAGTTGTAGGTGCGCAATTGGGCCTGAAACAGCACCTCTGATCCACAATAAACGTGTATTTATTTCGTCATCACAAATCCATTGACGCAAACAGCTCCGATTTATCAGATACGTGTGCTTATTTCACAAACAGGTCTTCCATAAATTAAAGGCAAATTGTTGTTTATAAAATTTCATATATTCACTTATCGATTGACGAGTAACTAACTTTAGCAGAAGTGCAACACGGGAAATACATCTAGCTATCTTATGGAAGTATACATGGATCTATCCCTGCTCCGATATGCTAATCAATTCGAATTAAGATGATTTTGGACTGCTTGCTAAGAATATACAGAGTTTGTAAATGGTCCTATTAAGTAAAAATATATCCTTGACATTTGACATTAAAAGGAAGTGCGTCCTTGCTCTGGAGATTAACTGCGGTAAGGATTCTTTTAGTTATAGGCTTAGTTGAAAGCGATATGAACTAGATTAGAATTTGTGCAACGGCAACTGCTGCTGCTAAAAGAAACTTATTAAAAACAATAAATAAGAAGAGGGTGTTAAAACCGACACAGGGGTGCGCGTTGCAACCCCCACGCCGCACCGCAAATGGAGTTTCAGCTGTTAGTGCAACCTTTCAGCAAAACCCATAATGGATAATTGTGCACAGCTGATCTGTGCAACGGTTGCTGTCCAGCCGGGAGAGCAGAGCTCATGTGTCTGCTCACATTTCAGCGCCATATGCCACGGCTGCCGCTTGCTCTGCCTCCTGTTTGTGGTCAATAATTAAATGCGAGTGTGCACTGTAAATATTTGTTTGTTTGCGGTATCCTTTTGGCGGCACACAGCCTCTGACTCTCTTGCTTACCATCTTTTTGCACAGGCAGCCGATAATTAAGACTCGGCCCGAGCATATGGCCCTGGCCCATCTATGCCTGCACAATACCAAATACCTCCCTGAAAGGCGTAACAAAATTTCGATATTGATTGCGTTGCGCCTCAGTTGTCAGTTGTCAGTTGTCGGTTGTCGGTTGTCAGTCCTGCCGGCTCATCCACATCAACAACCACATCCACATCCACATCTACATCCACATTCGCATCCTCGTAATTAGTTGTAATGCGAGCAGTGCTCGGCGAGCGCTCATCAAAATGGTTTTCCATTCAAGTGTTTATCGGATTGTGCCAAAGGGCGCCTCGAGCAGTGCTTGGAATTTCAATCATAGTGTCCGTTTCGTGCCCTGGACAGGTCAGAAGCACGTCTCAATTGAAGTTAGCTCTTAGTAGTTTTTCCAATTTCTGCACAGGATATGTGAAGGGGCTCTGTAGAAACAACAACAACAACAACAACAGCAGCAACAACAATAAGGAAAGCTGCAGTTGCCGCACAGCGAGGCCCTCCTCTATCTCTCCCTCTCCCCCATTCTCTATCTATCTCCCTCTGTCTATCAGTGCAGCTGGTCCGTGTCCCAAGTGGATAAGGCAAACTGACAGAAACAGGCACGATGACGACAAGGACGTCTTCAAAACAAAAACTGGCAACTGGAGTACACCCCCGAGCCTTGTTCTTGTTTCATCTGCGATTTGCAATTGGCTGCTGTCGAATTGGAATTGAAGTGCCGCACTTCAGATTGCCCCAAGCGGGTCACAAGAGGAGCAACACACACACACACACACGCACACTTGTGCGTACATATATCCTAGATGGTGGCTGTGCTACACGTATCCCAATGCAGCACACTCAAGTATTTATGTTCAAGTAGGGAGCTCAATAAACGCCCTGGGAGGTGAAAGCACAGAGCTGCAACACAATTGATCGAATTATCGATAGTGCAGATGAGGGCTGTGGACCCTCTCAATAATCGTAACTTGCTTCGATTATGCAAAATCAAACCAACCCAAGTAAATCCTACACTTTCAGAATAACAATTATTAATTACATTATAATTACATTATAATTACAACAAATAAGAAAATCTTTTATTGCATTTCCAAATTGATAGAACTTTTCTGTTTAGTTTTCTTGATATTGTTACATAATTTATGCTGTTTGTAGATAGAACACAAAATGTGTTGCAGTTCGTATTGAAAACATAATAAACGGTTTGGTTTTTCCAGATCTCCTAAAACCATCGATCAACTTGATGAGGAGAGTAGTGATTCCATAGACAGTGCTCGAAACAAAACTCAAATCGACTTGCACTCGATTAAGTTATGGGCCCTCCGTGAACTGGAGTCGCTAGCGAGCGGCCCCAGGTCGGCCCTAGCGATAAATCAATCATGCAGCATTACCTAGTACCTAAAAAAAGGGGTTAACGACTTTGCAGCAAAGCTGACGATTGACTGCCGATGGACTCGAGTTTACCAAAGCTTTTATCACAGCTGATATTAAACAAACACCACGTGGGGCTTAAACCCCCAGCAAAAAGTTGGGGGTTCCTTATCGAAATGCCTGCCCCCGGCACCCGAACCACACCCACAGTGCACACGTGCCAGTATCGGGCAGATACCTAACGGTTATCAGAACGCCATGGCATCATTAACACAGATGGGATCCATTGATAAGTAGTCGTCGTCGTATTCCTCGTCGTCGTCGTCGTCGTCGGCGTCGTCATTGGGCTGCCAGCTGTGGCTAAATAAACAGACAGGGATATATTGATAGGTATAATGTACACACGCGTGTATGTGTGTGTGTGTGTGTGTGTGTGTGCTTGTGTTTGTGTATTTATGTGTGTATGTTGCCCAATTGCCCATGGGTCGCATACTTTTGGCTTAGAGGGTTTATCATTGGGTCGTCCGAGTCTCCGAGCACACGTGTGCTAATTTTCGGTTTAACTTCTAAATGTTAGTTGTTAGCCGCACTGTGGGAAGCCAAACAAATGTTTCGATTATATATATATATATATATATATTTATGTATGTATATGTATATTTGTTTGGGGTCGGTATAGAGCAGATAGCAGCAAATGTATAAAATGTGAAACAATTTGAAAATGCATGAATGCATGATTAACAAATAACACTTAAATATACATAAACAAAAACAAAATAAAACAAATAAATAAATAGATTTTTACAACATAGATAAAACCAACATTATGTTCATATTATATATATTTCAAAACTAACTCCTATAATTTTATTATTATTATTATTTTCTTTCATTTCAGAGCAGTTCGATTTAGCAGAGGCCGCCAAAAATAGAGTTCAAAGCTTACAATGATTTTAGAATTGTCCAATTGATGGCATCAAGCGGCATCAATTGGCAAATTTACACTCTCTCTCTCCCTCTCTCTGTGTATATATAAATAAATATATATATACATATATCTATCTCTCTCCCTGCAGTGGAGAGGCTGAAAGAGTCTTTAGCTGTTGCTTGCCATTTATTTGTTTATTTGATTTGTCGCGCGTCGTTTTGCCTTCACAGTTAATTTACGGGTTTTAATTTATTAAATCAACAGCAAAAAAAAAAGCATAAATAAAATAACAACAATCAACAACAGATGCTGCCACAGCAGTGTGGCTGCCTCAGTTGCCTTTATAATGCCGCGGCAATCGAGAGGCAGACAGTAGCTTTGAACCGTCAGCTACTGTTGATTTTTTAGCTTGATAATCGCTCTCTCGTTCCCCACCCGAGTCCCATCCCCAGTTCCACAATAACAGCAACAACAAACTGAAAAGTCAATTGATGATACAATTGATGGAGGACTGAAGCGACGAGTAAACTACAAGACGACGACATCTAAAAATAGAACACGTTAATTACGGGCTTGATAACAAACAACTGGACGACTCCAAGACAATATTTATAAATTTATATTACTTCTATATATAATACAGACCAGGGCGTTATCACAGGCCCCCTGTACCGCAACCCTACACATACGCTTACGTATCGGTGTACTCATAAGATTAGTTCTTCATTGCATATAATATTTCCAAATAAAGGTTGGGAAATAAACTTTATCGATATATATGAGATATATATATAGGTCGTTTAGATATTTATCTTCAGAAAATAAACAAATAATATTAAAATATGTCATTTCGAGCTACGATGAAATACTTCCCTAGGCTTAGCAATGGAATTGTAAAATTGTAATCAATAAATGAATAGATAAATTCAAGAATTAATGCGTTTGCTGATGGGCTCAAATTGATCATCGCTGTTGATCGTTGTTGACACAACTCCGATCAGTAAATTGAATGATATATCCCACTATCGCTATAAGATGTTGACTGGTAATTGACACATTGACAAATTGACAAATCGTGGCAATTTTGTAACGTATTTCAGCAATTACAATCGGTCAAATGTCTTGTCTTGTGTTGTGTTGTGTGTGTGTGTGTGTTGTGTGTGTTGTGTGTGTGTGTGTGTTGTGTGTGTGTTGTCTTCGCTTGTTCCATTTACACACACACACACACACACACACTCACAAGCTAATCTAACTAAATATGTACAATGCAATTAGTACAAATGTCTCTTTTGTAAATATTTGAATGTGCGCGCGCAGCTTATCAGCCGCAGTGATAATACATATGCACAAAGCATACACACACGCACACGCACACTCACACACACACGCACATACACAGAGCATATATCGTGCAATAACAAAACGACGCTAACTAAACGTGTGTGTGTGTGTCTGTGTGTGTGTGTGTGTGTGTGTGTGTGTGTGTGTGTGTGTGTGTGTATGTGTACTTAGGCACTGTACTGTTGTATGCTGCGACTGTAGCGATAAGGCCGATTCTCCAACGGAACTTTGAAGACAGCTCGGGGCCGCAGTCGGAGTCGCTGTTTGGCTTACGCCGTTAAATCTGCTGTCGACGTCGGCGGTGGCTATGCATCGCTTTGAGGCCTCCTTCCTTTCCCCTCCTCCTCCCCCTACCCTTACACCTGACACCAATAAAAACAACTCTTGTTTCGAGTCAGAGTTTTTTGTACTTTTGCGCATTGCAAGAATCCAAAAAGGTGCGAGATTTTATTTCGGCTTAAACCAAAGGGTTGTTTGACGCACACAAAGGTGTTGCACCATTCTTGTTGCCCCATGTTTACCTGCATTTCCCAATAAAATTGCGATTAGCTATTTTCGATTCCTAAAACATTCGATTTTGTATTGTTATTGGTTTACATCGAATTTAACAAATCTTATATGTCTTAAATAGCAATAACTTTAAATAATCTTGTTTATTTTAAAAGTTCTATAGTTTCTAAAAATTTTCAAGATAATATTAAATTGATTCCACATTTCGGATCCATTGACCTGTTATCAGTGGTACTTGATAACTGCATCGATCGGTGTATTTCTTGCAGCTTCTGACCTGTGTCTATATCTCTGGTTAATCATATAAAATGTCGCGACTGAAGTCAGAAGTGGAGATCAATGAGAACATAACATCCATCAATAAAATCGAAATTGAAGAGCTACGCGAAAAGTTAGAAGATTATAAACTGAATTTAGCGATAAATAAGGATATGAAGGATCAGACAGATCAATATAAGAATAATAATGACCTGCACACAGGTAATTTGCAATTAGTCAAGAATGAATTGAATAGTCTTAAATCCATACAACAAACTGAAATCAAGTTTAATAAACAGTTGGAGGAACATAAGAAAACCCTTGATCAACAGAACCAACAGATATCGAATATCACACAAGAAAATATAATGGATGGGTAGTTATCCAGCAGCGAATCAATGGTCAGGAAAATTTCAGAAGGGACTGGCCCGCATACCGGGACGGATTTGGAAACTTTCATGGTGACTTCTTCTTTGACATGGATAATATCCATTTTCTGACGAGTGTCCAGCCACATGAACTCTATACGCAGATGGAATATCCCGATGGTGTTATCAAATATGCAAGATATGAACAATTTGTCATCGGTGACTCTTGGACTGACTACCGACTGAATATAAGTGGATTCAGTGGCAATGCCAGATGAGCAAATGACTCTCTGCATCATCCCTTGCATTTTAAACTGTATTCTTCATTTAATACCCTAAAAGTTATTATGTCTGGGTAAAAATATAAAAATGATGCAATTGTTATATGAATTTTATTTTCGAATTGTATTCCAAATTAATAAATTAGTTTAGTAATGTGGAAACATTTCTAACTGTGCAAACTATATGAATCTATCCATCACTAAGGGAAAGAGGAAAAGTTTCTGATGACAATTAAAAAAGGCAGACAGACAGACAGAGGAACATTGCTAGATCGACTTGGCTAGTGATGCTGATCAGGAATATATATATATATATATATATATATATATATATATACTTGCGGGTTGACGACAAAATTAAAATAGTAAAAAAAGCTTAAATTAATAGAATGCTCGACACGCTGTCTAGTTGAAATCCACATGTATATGTATATGTGTACATATATATATATATATAGCAATATATATTGCTCTGAATAGTGTGATTTATGTTTGGCGAGTGTATTGCTCATTTTAAGCGATCATAATGGTATATTTGAGATACATGTACTATATGGCATGGCATGACATGTCAGTCTTCTACGAAGCAGGTTTGAGATACTTTTGCAAATTGACTCTGAGATACAAAGAGTGGTGAGCACAAAAATTTTAGCTCAAAGCACAAGAAAAGAGAAAAGTATTTAAAAGTAAAGAGCAGGCAGTAATTGATGGCAAGTAACTTAAGAGAGTGCTGTACACAAACGCTCAAGAGTAGCCAGCTTAACTCGTTCTCTTTACTTGTGTGTGTCGCTCTTTATTGTTTTCCAACCCCGTCGCAAGTCACTCAATTTTCCACTCACAAATGCCATCAGCTGCTGCTAATTAACTGGAACTTGAATGTGTTATTTGCAAACAGCATTTGAGTGAAAACACATATTTTAGTCCGATTTATTCTTGCACAACATGAAAAAGGTATTGCAGCTAAAATTTTTAGGAAAACATGTTTTACATATGATGAAAGATTTTTTTTCCTCTTTTTTTTTAATGCTTCTAAACAAGTTTTACCAAAAAATACTTTTGTTTTTTTTTTTACTGCCAAACCAAGATTTGGCAAGGGTATTTATATATATTTCAGATACACATATCAAATGGCATCTTAAATATATTCCAATTAATTATAATTTCCCAAATGATAAGCAAATGTTTATACCTCAACTTAACATTTATTTAGTTATTAAATTTTATTAGTTTGTATTAAAATAAATTACAAAACTTTTGCATATAGATTCGAGAACGCAAATAGGCTTTGCGATCAAATAAACGGCAGGAAGTCGGGTCGTAAATTCGCTGCGCCTGCAGCAATTTTCCACTCCTAAGCATCAGGCACATTGCCACCTTTTGTGGTTGCCACACCCACTCCGCGTCCCCTTCGCCCTCCCGGCCAACACTCGTTTTCAACTTTGAACAGTTACAAAAGATGCCAAATTCTAAGACTTACAAGCAGCGCACTTCTTTCATGCCGCACTTTAGCTAAGAATTTTCTCTAATGACTTAAACGCAGTAACCACTAAAGCATTTACAACGAACACAGCAAAGCTGCCTCCGTCTCCGCCTCCGTCTCCGCCTCCGTCTCCGTCTCCGCCACCATCTCCATCTCCGTCTACGCCTTCGTCTCCGCCTCCATCTTCGTCTCCGACTCCGACTCCGTATCCGTATTTGACTACCCGTTTTGCCTTCCCTTTCGTTGTGGAGTCAAGGTAAAAGCGTTGGTGTTTTTCCTCCACTTCATGTTGTAGGTAAAGTGGCGCATTTTTGCGCAAATTTTCCTCGAAACCGCAAGTAGAAAACTCATTAAGCGAAAAGCATTTGGCGGCTTAAGCGCGCCCATTTCAACCGCTGCCACCCCCCCTTAAGCATTTTGCAACAAAGGAGGCGTGGCCACTTCGCCACCAACAACAACTTCATAGCACATTTCACTCTTGGAGCTGGGCCTGGCTGCTGCCACAGTCTGTAAGAAACAGTTGCCAGTAAACATAGCAGCACCTGAACCTCAAATCTGAATCTGAATGAGGACCCACAGGCTGTAACTAATCTCCCACTGCTCGAATCGTATATGGGTATTCCTGTCATCAAGCTATAATTTATGATTCTAAATTGCTGGCGCAATCGATATTTGGGCTGAACTAATTTCATTATTAAGCCATAAGTAAACTACCCAATTTTAAAAGTAGCAGATTGCAAAGAAGGGAAAATTTCTAGCTATTTTTATGTTCATTAAAATAGCGATAAATTTGACAAGTTGCGATAGGTATTGTTTGATATGTATAAGAGGTGGCAACACTGTTTGCTTTACAATTGAATTATTGTAGAAGGAACCACAGAAGAAAAAGAAGAAGAAATGTGTAACAAGCGGATTAGTACCGGAAACAGCCATGAATCTCAAGTAATCAGGCGTATTCAGTTGAGTTGGGATCATGGACACTGTGCGAGGCGTTACTGGAGACCGAGCGCCCGGTGACCGCCAGTGTCTATAGTTCGCAATCAAAATTGATTTCCACTTCGATGGGCGCGCATTATATTTTGCGCATTAAACTGATTGCGTCAAATACATAGGATAAGATGGCAAGTCAAAGTTTGTCATGGTCAGGGCTCAAAGTGAATTTGGCAATTTGTGCCGGGGCCCAGGCGGATGGTGAACAGGCCTCACTGCCTGGAAGCCTGCCTGCCTTGCCTGTAAACTGAACTGTCATAAATAAAATAAATATTTTGCGCTGCCAACAAGCCACGGCCAAAGAGACATGGCCGTAACGCAGTACGGTACCTCTATCTCATCCCACATCCACCCACCCACCGGGCGTAGGCAATTTGAGCCTCCCTAATCAGGGAGACACGCCGATGGCATAAGCCAAGAAAACACCACATCACCACAGAGCAGGAGGCGCAAATCAAATCCAGTGACGAACTCTCCAGGCGTCCTCGCCTTGATGATTGCAGGCTCGCACGTGCTACATAATTCACAAAAAGAAAAAAACGAAGAGGAAAGCAAAGCAGCTGGCCATCATTCCCAATTTGCCCCATGCCCCATTCCCAGGCAACATAATATTTATACTTATTGAACATGGGACAGGACACAAATATGCCCTTCAACTATGCAAGTGCGGCTCGACTATGGAAAACTACACACTTAAAAAAAGTAACATTAAAAAAATCCAATAATTATTATAAATCAGTGTAGTTTCCTTTATTAAATTAAAAATTAGTCAGCTTGGCAATAATGTTTCCAGGCTAAATAGGCACAAATAAACGGAAAAATTAGGAGCGCCAACACGGCCAATACACAAATGGTGAAGAACACAATGTCCACGAGGCTTAACGGATCGCCGGGAAGCGGCTGAGGTGCACCCGGATCAGACATATCTCCTAGTGACTTTATGGTGGTACTATATCCATGTGGTATCCATCCAGTCGGTGGAATGGGCAAATAATCGCCTGGATTCAAGGTGCTACTTGGGTCTGGATTAGGATCTGCCATTTTTACAATTTTAATCAATTTTTAGAATTTGTTTGCTCGAGGATTTAATGAGAGAGTATATTTGAAATTCTAAATTCAATGCATACTCAATTCGTGTTTTATTTTGTTAAAGAGAAAACTAGCAGAGAGGATTTAGTTATAGATAGTTTTTGGTATAGATCGGAATATGTATGTTGTAGAGCATACGGAAGTCCATCTACAAAATCTGCATAGTTGGCATTAAGTATTTCACATAAATCCCTTGGCAACGACTGATAACCTATCGGAGGCAGGTGTATTTACTTTTGATTTCTCAATCTGTGTACAATCTTTGGTCCTGTTTTTCATTAGAGCAAAGTTTTCTTAATTTTTTGGCTCATTCCTGTTGTTGTTGTTGTTAGAAATTTATTAGCATAATGCGTAAAGATATCGCGTTCATTTGACAGCTTCTCCAAGTTCCCGCCTAGCTGCCTGCACTGACGATGTGCTCCCTTATGTCCAGACCAGACCAGAACAGACCTGAGCAGAGCAGAGCAGAGTAGGACAGTGTAGACCACCCAGCTGGAGCATTTGCTACTGCCTCGTTCCCCAGCTATTTCATTGTTTCATTATGTTAATAAGTGAACGGGCAGTCAGCGCAAAATTCACGTAATGAAGCCTCAGAGCTTCAACTACTTGCCACTGGTCGGCCCTGGACGGTCCTGGGTTGTCCTGGTTGACTCTCCACAGCTCTAATACAAATTCACTCGCATTTCTAATATCCAAGTTTATTATGTCATCTCAGAGCAGGACCGACGGCGACGACGACGACGACAACGACGACACTTTGCTACAATGGCGCCATAAAGTTTATTCGTGTACGAAAAATACCCACTTGATGGAAACAGGATACAGGATGCAGGGTGGCTGCCCCCAGAAGGGGTAATGAGAGCAGCTGCAACAACAGCAAAAGTAACAGCAACAGCAGGCGACATCTTTTCGTCCTTTCGTACTTTCGTCCTTTCGCCTTTTTATCCTTTGTCCTCCGTCCTCCGTCCGTTGTCCGCTGTCTGCTGTCGATTTTCGTCATATAAATCGACGCAATTATTTCGGCAGCGCTTCTCGCCTCGACAGTGTTTGTTTCAGTTCAGCAAATTGGAATATTTGCATAAATTACGCGTTAGGTCAATACTCGACCAGTGAAATTCGGTACCAGAAATCCAGTCCACAGTCGAAAGGGCAAGGGGGAACTGGGGGCGGGGCAAGGCACGTGAAGTTAGCTGGGACGGGGCTTATGCAACAACCAGCAATTAGATACAGAAACCTACTGCCAAGAAATGGTGAGAACAATAAAATAATTACAAAACCCAACTGAAAACCGAATATATTTCAATTTTTTTCGTAAAAATCGTAGTTATTTTTCTTGGCAGTCAGTCTTTCAGTTTTGCAGAGGGACCCGAGAAGTAGATATCATCGTATGTATCATCGTATCGTCATTGATTTAAGATAAGTTAAGCGATTATTCATCTTCTTTAAAATAGCTCCACGCCACATATAAAAGAACAATTGGACAACTCAAGAGCACCACCAGAGCAGCGATGCAGGTGGCATAGAACAGGATATCCCACACATTGGAGGTGTCCGCCTCAAAAAGATATGGGGTTGTCTCGACATGTTTGCGGAACTTGGTTACGGGTGTCCATATTGTGAGGGGCAACTCTGTTTCATTCCATTCGCTGAAGTTCTCTGGCGGTGTAAAGTTAAAATCTTTAAAATTATACATTTTAATTACTACAAATTTTGTTGTTGATATTTAAACTTCCACATTAGCAAAAATTTCAAAGCATATGTAATAATTTTTTAATGATTTTTTAAGGAAAAAGTTCAGAACAGAGCTCCAAGTCTTGCGCAACTATGACTTGAAGGTCCGAGAATCACGAAAAACACAGTTTATAAAAGCAATAAATAGAGGGTCTGGGATGACGTTCGGCAAAATCCACTTGGACAAGGATTTGGAGTTCTGGAACACAGTCATATTTAAATATGAGCACAAATTCAACATTTTTGGCCCGGACGGACGGAATTATGTGTGGTGACACTCCAATACTGAGCTGAATCCCAAACACATAAAGGCAACAGTAAAGCATGGCGGAGGAAGTCTTTTGGTATGGGCATCTATCTCGGCAGCCGGTGTCGGAAATTTTGTGTTCATTGAAACAACAATGGACGGGAATGAGTACTTCGATATATTAAAGGAAAATTTACTCTAAAGTGCCGATAGTTTTGTTAAAGCTTATATTTAAAATGTGATATAACATTATACAAATTGGCATTTAAGCATTTTAAATTTGTTTCCTTGTTTAAACCTTATAGCACTTTAAATTTTTTGCTAGACACCGTTCAAAATCACCTGTGAGACACTGTACTTTCAAATAACTGACAGAGGAAAATTGGAACATTCCCAAGTATATGGAATAGAATTTGTACATCAATGCAAATTGTGATTAATATAAAAGTAGTATTGATTTAGGGGCAAACAAAGATTAGAAAATCTTATAAATATAGGAAAAGTTATGGATGTGAAAAGTACCGATCCGTTCCCAATTTTTTGGAGTATATATATTTATACTTTAATTGCGCATATATAAGCCTCTTTGAAATATTATACATTTTAATAGCCATGCAGACAGCTCATGTGATTGCCTGGGCAAGGATAGGGCTCCTCAAAGCCATGACGAAGGTAAATTGAGTACCTGCTGAGGGTTGAAGCTACTTAAAAAATTCGCTGCTATCGAAAGACTTTCACGAAACAAAATTCTAGTCTTTATGGCGCACAAAATAGACGAATGTAAAATTTAGGTTGTCTTTTCTTCGAGTTGCTTGTTGGAAAATGAAAACAAAGTATGAAAATCAACTAAAATACCAAGAGAAAATGTTTGTGCGGCTTTCAGCTAAATACGCAGATGTATCAAAGGAGCATATCGCCAACTCCCTGTCCTTGGAAAAGGCACTTCCAAACGCTGCCAAACAATTATAAATCTGTACAAAGAGGCGGCACGGCAGCGTTTTTGGTTTTGTAAAGTTTTCCATTTTATGGAAGGGGATGCTCGAAATTAAAATCCATTTGCCAAAGGAAGAAAGCCAAAAGGCGGCCAACGCGGGGGCGGAGTTAACGAAAAGCGAATGCCGAAAGAAGATTACCTCATTAATTTCTATTAAAATTAAAATAAGTTTTGCGCTTTTTGAAAATGGCCCACAAAGAGGCACAAAACGAGGCAGCAACAACGACGCACGGGCATAAAATAAATAAATAAATAAAAGAGCTCCACAGAGGGCGAACCAACTGATGGACATGCCACATTGGACACATCGGGCATTGGCCATTGGGCATCGGACACTGGGACACCGGGACAGTTGAAGGGACATTCTGTGTTTGCTAGCTTGAATGACTTTTGTGGTCCATTGAAAAGCGAACGAACACAATTTCCTACTTACAACACAGTTTGTAAATATTTAATAGGTGGCCAAGGACAAGGCCTGCTTCTGGATGGCTGGGACTGCCGGGACTGTCGGGGTGGAGGGGTGGAGGGGTCTGCTTAGCTTGGGTCCATCATAACCGCAATTGAAAGTTATTAGTCGAGCTCAGTTGGCGTCCAGCTGTGTCTAATGATTTTTCTTCATTATTTTTTACGCTCGGTTGAAGGTGTTGGCTGCTTTTAACAAAGTTCCACTTTTTGCGAAAGAAAACTGGTTGAATTTACTAAAAAAATTTAAAAAAAACTGGAAACATATTGCTTAAATTATCACACGATATTTCCGTTGTAACTTTCTTTATGTTTAGTAGCATAAAATTAAAGGAATAGTAATTTTATCTACGTGATTGGATTAAACATAAATCACATCGTATTTATAGATGACTAATTAATTTGCTGTAATTATATTTATATTCTAGGAATTGTAATTACTTATTTTTTCCCATTGTTCAGATATTTAATTATTAGATGCTAGTTGAGCTTTGACTGGTAGGAGACGCAGAGGCTGTTAAGGACTCCTATCAGAGCATATTATATACCTAAGTATGGGATTGTCTTTGTGGCATTTTGTTGAAGTACTTTGATGTAGTGTGTTTCTTTGCTCGGACAGACTGCAACACGGCTAAACACTCAAGAATAAAACAAAACATAAAATATCCTGTGAGCAAGTAATGCAACACAAACACAAATTGGAGAGGGTGGTCCTGAAATGAAAGGACATTTTGCACGCGCTGCCGCCTTAATGACGACGATTAAAATACGCTCCACAAAAGTTGGGCGTAGTAAGTAGAGCGCTGGATGCAAAGGCGTACAGGGAAAAGGGGGTGTGGTGGGGGCGACTGGCACGCAGGTGCAAGGCAGTCGCTAATAGGGCCAAAGAACGAGAGGGAGACAGCAATAGCGTGAGAAGGAGAGCTAGAGCGAAAGGGGGAGACTGTGGAACAGGGTGACACTTTGTGCGATACATGAAAAACTCATAAAGCAAAAAGGAAACAATTACAAATACAACGCACACACACACACACAAACACACTCATACATACACATGTGTGCGCTGATGACTGAATGGCAAAAGCGTAGGGTGTGTGTGTGTGGAGGGGAGAGGGGTAGGGAAAAGTGTGGGGCTAAATTGCAGGCGAGTTGTTCACAGATGTTTGAAGGATTTCTGTTACAATTTGTTTTGCGGGCGCTTCGCTTTAACAAATGCTTCGCAGTCGACGTTCGCAGCTGCCTTTCCTTTTATTTCCTTTTATGGCTTTCCTTGTGCTGAAGAGTGAAATTGTTTCCGCCGCACTTAACGATGCTGCGCTCGGCTTCTTCTTCTGCTGCCTCTTCTGTGTCTGCCCTCGTGCACCAGCCCCTCCTTTGCCCAGCACTCATTTGATGGCAAACATTTCCGCTGCTCGTCGCATAATTTAATGCAAATACCCAAACCAGCGGCAAGCCACACCCTGCCCCCGTGCCCCTTGTCTAGTCTCTGCCACTAAATATCGATTTTAATAAGAGCAACATTTTTTGTGTTTTTTTTTCTTATTTTTTGTGCATTTTGCTGGCGTCTCGCCTTGTCCTTGGACTGACCTTTGCCCTGGCTGCATGGCCAGCTTCTCTCTCTCTCTCTCTCTCTTTCTATCTCTCTCTCGATTGGTCCTTGAGCTGCATTGCAACGTTTTTCAGGGAATTGTGTGGAAAATATTATCTCACAAATTTCTTCTTTTCCACTAAAACCACATTTTCGACTAAAAGTCAAGATTTAGGTTGTATTATAAAGCTATAACTGTTTTATTGGAAGAATTCTACTTAAACTGGTTGCCCTGAAAAGTATGCAATAGGAAATGTTGTGAATTTTTTCTTAATTGAATTACTAATTAAATGCAATAATTAATACCGTTGGGCAAAAAGCTTATTATTATTTTTTATTGACAATTGCAATAATGTCACAATCGCGATAAATTGGCCAATTATAATCCAGACACTATTCTAGACAAGAAACATATGACAAAATGATTTTAAAATTATAATTAGTGAGATTGTGCTGATTAAAAATAAAATATAATTTAAACGAAAATTCAGAATATATTTATTAAATCGAGCACCATTATATAATCGTTGAAAGTATTAAATATCACTCAAATACGCCAGATACACGTCACTAGTCTTAGGTAAGAGTTCCTGAGGAACGGAATTGGCACAATCAAAGCAGTTGTATGTTTTACAAGTGACTGTGGTGTGTGCAACAGAAGGAGTCCGCCCCTTTTTGCCAGTCGCTTTCCACAGCTGACAAAGTGTGAGGGCTTCAGTTACAGAGCGTTGCTTAATGTCTCGAGTTGCTTATTAAACTGTCGCTTGTGCAACATTCGCTGTCAGTTGCAATTTAAAATTCTACTCAGATAGTTATAAGCCCCTGAGAAGTCGACGTTAGCTGCCTGACCCCAAAAAATCCACTAGCACTTGTGAATTTTCACACGCAACCACACGGACAAGTAAACTAAGCGCATGTGTGTATGTGTGTGGGTGTGGGTGTGAGTGGGGGTGTGTGTGTGTGTGCGAATTTGAAAGAAAAATAAGCAAACACGTGGCACACGTGGAATACACACGAAACGCAAATGGGCGAAAACCCATTGAATGATAAGCATGCAACTAAAAACCTGCCTTCCGAATGCGAATACGAGCCCGGAACTGCGTTCATACTAAAATAGAATTAGGCAGACACTGGATGGAGGATTGAGGATGGAGTTTGGAATATAAAGGAAAAAGATGTACAAAAATCGAATTTCAAATATCAGAGAAACGAATTTAAATATGCGAATGTGGAAGGGATAAGCGCAACTTTTTATGCAAAATAGGAAAAACATTTTTGCGCAAGGGGCTTATAGCGGATTTATTTTGGCAACATGGTATCCAGTATATACCAATTCAACACAGAGCCAATCCCTCCACAATCCCTGCACAGAAAACACAACCAGAAAACAAATACAAATACACGCAATCCAAATATTAACGTACAGACTCTCAAATGCCAGATACAAAAAAACAAAATACTCGCATGTTGGCAGTAAAGAATATTGCGGGGGTGAGGGGGTGGTTAGATTGAGGGACGCGTGGCCCGATTGACAGGCTCAGGACAATTTCATAAGCTGACAACGAAAGGAAAAGCAAATAGGATTTCGATAGGGCATCCAAATAGTTATCGAAAAGGTCCGTCCTATTTGCAGGTATTCGCAGAAAAAGCATTGTGTACTTTCAGAGGAGGCATTCATCGGTTTGCAACAAATATTTTTTCAAAGTTCACGTATATATTTATTTATGAAAAATCTTTTTACGACTCGTACAATACTTCAGACTTGATTCGATGAGTTCCAGATCTTTAATTTAGAAAACCAAGCAAAATATATATGTTTTGAGCGTAAATCGTAAATCAAACAAGGAGTAAACCATTAAAATTCGAATAAACGACATAAAATATCCTTAGGACAATCAGTTTAAAGAGTTGTGGACTTCATCTACCCCCTTTCGCTATGTGTTACTTAGCGAGAAAGAGTTTTGGCTAGGACTCTCCTCCGTTATGATTGTGATGTTGATGAAGTGCCAGAAAAACAGGAAGCAAAACGAAAGCACGCAAAAAAAAGAGAAATGAAAAGAAAAACGAATGTATGAATGAGTGAGTGATGTGACTGATGGATGGATGGATGGACGGATGGATGGATGGACGGACTTATGAAAGTAGACTAAGGGTTTCTTGGCCCAAACATGCATACACATATACATATATATATATGTTTATAAATATATATGTATATATATATATATATATGGGGTTTATAGGTGTCCACCCCGCCGCACACCCTGGCATGTTCGATAAGTGTGCGGCCTCATAGAAATTACACGCACACTTGCGCGTTTTGCTCTTCATGAAGTTGATGGATGGCCCCGGCGCGTTGGGTCAACTACTGGCCACTACCATAACTGCCATTTAGTCTGACCCTTCCCTCCAGAAAATAAGGGGTGAGATGCGGAGAGGGGGTCAGTTCCGTTTGGAATGCGCCCAAATGCTATGCACTTGATAAATGGTGGCCATAATGAATGGTTGTCCCCTTTGCTACATATTTTCTTCTCTTTGTTAACCCCCTAAAAGAGATTAAAGTACACAAATGTATATTTAATATAGTTGTAAGCTATTGAGAAACTACAAACTATGACTACAAATTTGCTTTGATAAAGTAATAAAGCAGCTTCAATTGATAAGGATTTTTTAAACAACTCTAATTTTGGATATTTGATAAATTAATCTCCCACACTTGCTTAATAATTGAGACGACTCTTCTCTAGCAGTTTCCAGTCTAATTCCAATTGCAGCACTTGCACTGGTTGCTTGTTGCACAAGACAGATTACATTTGATAAGATAAATTGCTTTAAGTAATAGATTTTCTATGTGAATGCACAAACTTATTTGGTGGGAACAATTAAATGGCGATGCATATTTCTATTTGTTCCACAACATGGCCCCAGTCTCCATTCCCCAATGCCCTCCAGAGTTCAGCGTCTGTTCGGCATCATCCACTTGCTGCCGCCTGAGGGGCAGAAGAGGGGGTGTCGAGTGTTTCGAGCGTGTCGAGAGTGGAGCTGAACAAGTTGCAGCCAATGAATCGAATGCATTTTCATATTTATCTGTAGGCAAAGCAAGCCAACGGCATAATCGTAATTACTTAATGCGCTCAACAATGTTTTGCCACTAAATTTAAGTTGAAATGCATCGTTAAATGGAACAGTCTCTGCCTTCGTATGGAGCAGACCCTCTTCCTCTGCCCCGTTTTCCCCTAGCCAGACGGAGCATAGCAATGATTATGCTCTAAGTGAAAACATATGGAGCACAGACCGGCAGCTGGGGCAGCAGACAAACACTCGCGTGACTCATAAGGCTGCCAGATGGAACAGCTGCCCCGCCCCGCCCCACCCAGCACCGCTCCACACCGCCCGATCCACCATGATCCACAATACAGCAAATGGAATATGGTCTCTAATTAGTAGAAGAGTTCAGGTTATCAATTTACATTACTAAATGCGAATCTGTTCAATTTCTGAGTTATGCTTGGCATCATAATATTGATTTTTATGTAGTTAATCAACAATTAGTTACTTCAAATTCAAATAACAATTTCAATCAGTTCTATTTTGTTTTAATTTATTTATTCATTTCGTATCTACGTATTTAAATAAATAAGTTACATATCTGTATGTATGTATATCTGACCAGAGATTATCGATATGCCAGTTCATGTAAATTTTAATAAGCATCCTCTTCTAGTGTTTTTTTACTATTCGCAAATACATAAATAATAATTTTTATTTATATTTTTAAGTTACTATTGAATAAGTTCAGTGTTACATTTGAGAGAAAATATATTGATCTTAACAGAATCAAGAATTAACTGAACTCAAGAAATCTGACTGAATTGCTTACAAGACATGGATTATAATTTAAGTGGCACCGTTCAGGGTAACCTCTAGTGGAACTCTTTCAAACTATTTTTAAATGGCAACACCTAAGCCCATTCTAAAAGTATCTAGTGAAGTGAGTAGAATTTCTATGCAACGGCAGCCCAAACAAAAACATAATTTTGAAAGTTAGTAAGATCCATAATTAGCATTTAAATTGACTTATTGGCGTGCATCCCCACAATAATTAGTCAATTAGTAAATGTGTTTATGTGTGCCACAGGTAGCCAAGTGGGATAGGGGGGTGTCACTGAATAGCTAATTGTATATCTATCTGTCCAACTGAGACTTGGCCATGTTCTTTTGTTGCCAAATTATGCAAATACAAATGCAAATGCGATCCATTAGAGCGCCGCACTTTATATGCAAATGAAATGTCGTGGAAATGTGTATCTTTTTCGAAAATAATTACGCTCGTGTGTGTGCTCAAGAGTGTGAATGTGTGTGTGTGTGTGTGTGTGTGTGTGTGTGTATGAAGTGGCCACAATTAAGTGACCAGAAATGATGATGGCTACAACTGAAATCTATAATTAAAACTAAATACAATTTGTTGAGGCCAACAACAAATGCCAGCTTCGCTGTTGTCCGTCATTTGAAAGGCATCAAATGAAATTAAATATTTTGGAAATGAGTGTTTTTCTTTTTCCCTCGATGCCCTAGGTCTAAATTGTCATTTAAATGGGCATATCTGTGGGCACAGATTCTGTGACGGATCTATTGATAATAATATAATATAATAATAATATAATAATGATATAAACCTTGCCAATCTGAAGTACTAGAAATAGTAGCAAAAGAAGTAAATTAGTAGCATTTCGTGGTAGTAGAAGTAGTAGTTGGAAGTAGAATTAATATTATTATGAGTAGTTAGTTTTAGTAGCAGTATTAGAATTAGTAGTAGTTGATAGTAGTAGAAGTATTAGTAGTAGTCGTAGTAGTAGTAATACTAGAATAGTAGTTGCATTAGTAGTAGTAGAAGAAGGAGTCTTATTAGTAGTACTATAAGTAAGGATAGTAGTTAGGATAAGTATAACTAGCTGTAGTAATAGTAGTTATATTAATAATAGTAGTAGCTATGAGTAGTTGGTGGTAGTTAGTAATTCTAAGTAGTAAATTATTCAAATAATGGTTTGTGGTTATTCACAGTTTTCAGAAGTTATTCAAATCACTCTCGATTCAGATGCTTACACAGTATAGCAAAGTCGAGCATTCGCAGGGAAGGTGTTGTTATTTATTTAATTTTAATAATGGCACTCATTCAGAGCACGTTTGGGGCGCGGTCATGGGAATGGGCTGAGTGATGATGCACACATACTTAATTTGGTAACTAAAATACTCTATCTTTGTGCAACTGTTGTTGAAAACGTCCATTGGCCATTGCGACGTGTTAATTATATTTTTGACAAATTAATTCGATATTCGACTGGCAACGCAGACGTCATTTGAATTTTAATTCAACGTGCTAACAACTAGTCAATTATAATTTACTAACAATTAAAAAAAAAATAAATAAAAAATAAATGTTTGTATTGAAAATCTTGTTTATAAGACACTTGCAGGTTAGCAATGATAAATAATAAATATATATTCTCAATAAATAATAAATATTCTACAATAAATATATACTTTTAAAAAATGCATATCCATGAATTACATATACACCAAATAAACAATTACGGCTGTAACATTTTAGAGATATGGGCTCTATAATAAAGCTGGAGAGACTGAATATTTAACATTAGCTGAGTTCATTTTTAATTAAAACATAACAAGTAACAGTAATAAAATCGGGCATATTCCCATACATAGTCATGGTGCAATTAGGATTATATTGCACTTGTTTCGTTGGGAACAGTTGTCTTTTCTTAAATCGCTTTACACTGGTGCTCTTCTCACTTCCGGTTCTGTTCTTGCAACTCGCGCATACAAATCGAAAATATGAGAAGTGCTCAATTGTGGACGACCCGGGGGGAATTTGTTGTTAAGTTGCGCCCAGCTTGCTGCCCCTCCCCTTCCCCACCAACTCCCATTCTACCTAGACCAGAGATGGAACGAAGAACGTGTGAAGCAGCGAGGGAGCAAGGGGGCCAGGGGTAACAATGCATCTGGCAGCGTGAGAGATGGTTAAGCGGCGCGGAGGGGTGGAGGGATGGAGTCTGGGCAGAGTGTCAGCCAAATGGTGTAGCTGTTGTTATTATTGTGCGGATTAGTGTGGCGGGGTTTGCCATGCTATGCAATAAATTAAAATAATGTTTGCTCATTTAAAACTTAGGGGCTGCTACCAGTTTAGAGCTGTGCTGTGCTGTGGGAGGTGCGGCAGCTAAAGGTGGTGGGTCGGATCGGGTCGGGCTAGGGATAAAGGGAGGGAGGTACTGAAACAGGGACAAGTGTTTGCTTGTGCGCCGTTAATTTGTTTTTACGACACTTGTTGGTGTTTATTATTTCTGTTTGCAGCTCCCGCGATGGCGGTTAGTCATTGGGTTGCTGGAATGGCGGATGGGGTCGGCTCTCCCAGGAGGCCATTGGCGGCGGGAGGGGGCTGGCAAGTAGGAGAAAATACAGACAATTAGATAATAACAAATTTCATCTCCCATGTTGACACACTTGAAATGTGAGCGAGAGAAACGAACGAATGGAACGAGAGATAAAAACTCGATGGTACTTCAACTTGGAACTAGCTTCACATACCTATCATTTATATACATGTATATAGATGCTTATGTATGTACATACAGTGGCTTGCAGCTTAAATCGCCCAGTGTCTAGCAACAAATTTAAAGTGCTATAAAGCTTAAACAAGGAAACAAATTCAAAATGTTGAAATGCCAATTTGTTTAATGCTATATCACATTTGAAAAAGAAACTTTAGTTTTTATTTAAATATTAATTAATTAATTAAAATTAATCAAAAACTAAAAACATATCCAAAATACATATGCAGCTTATTTCGCCCAGTTTTAAAAAAAGTTAAATATTTGGCGTATAAAAGCTTAAATAAGGATGTTTATACTTAGTATGATATCCTTTAGCCTCAACAACTTCCCTTAACCTATTATTCATGGAAGATACCAGCTTCCGGATAGTTTCTGAGCTGATCTTGTTCCACTCCTCCAGCAGAGCAGTCTTGAGATCCTGTTTGCAGGATATGTTGTGTTTCAGGATGTTATTTTCCAGCAGAGCCCACAAATTTTCAATAACATTTAAGTCTGGAGACTGGGCCGGTGGAATTATCACGTGGGGACAGTTCCAGATAAGACAGGACTGTACTATTCCGGACTAATGCTTGTGGTTTTTGTCCTGGTAGATCCGGAAGGTACGTCGGATTCTAGCTTCTCGGCACTTTCGAGTAAATTTTCCTTTGGTATATCAAAGTACACATTCTTGTCCATCATTGTTTCAATAATCACAAAATTTCAGTCGCGGGCTGCCGAGATAGATGCCCATACCAGGACACTTCCTCCGCCGGGCTTGACTGTTGCCTTTATGTTTTTGGGACTCAGCTCAGTATTGGAGTGTCGCCACACATAATTCCATTCGTCCAAGCCAAAAATGTTTAATTTTTACTCAAATTCAAATATGACTGTGTTCCAGAACTCCAAATCCATGTCCAAGTGGATTTTGACGAACGTCGTCCTAGACCCACAATTTTTTGCGCTTATAAATTTCCTTTTTCGTGGTTCTCGGGCATCAAAGTCATGGTTGCGCAGAACTTGGAGCATAGTTTCCACACTGAACTTTTTCCTTATTTCATCCTGCGCCTAGTGAGTCAGTTTTTGAGCCGATAGCTTCAGATTTCCCCTTGAAATCTTGATGATCCTCTGCTCGTCCTGCTCGGTGAAAATCGGGTTTGGTGCCATTCCGCCCTTGTCCTCTGTCCGATTTTCGTCGACGGAACTCCAAATGATGCAGAATACAGTTGTAATGTTTAGATTGACCATTTTAGCTATTTGGCGATATGAATATCCGATTTTTAAGTGTTCCAGGATGATTTTCCGTTGACCAATAGTAGTCCTTTTGCCCATAGTCCTTGTTGGCTTGTTGCACCCGAAATGTAGGAAAAAACTAAACTGACTACGGAGGATTGGTCTATTTATACCAAAAATATTCAATCTGACGAAAAAATCCGGGTTTTATGGCACCCAGCTGTCCATAATGTAACTGGGCGAAATAAGCTGCTGACCTAAAAAGAGGTACTTTTTTACGTAACCCTACCTAGCAGGTGGAAAAACCACAGCTTATTAGGGTCATATATTAATTTTGGTGATCAATAAATGTACCTGCCATGGGTCTTTGGAATTTTTGAAAAATAATGTATAATGAGTTTATGGCAGGCAATTGAAATTTGTGCTAGACACTGGGCGATTTAAGCTGCAAGCCACTGTACATGCCCCTTACATAGCACCCATAGGAAAGAGCCTCCTGGACTGACTAGTTAACTTTGGGCTCTGCCCGCAGATTAACTCGTCATGAATCTTAATTAAGCAAAAAAAAAAAGAAAAAACAGCAAAAAAAGAGCAGACAATGGTAAAGGGGCAACTTTGATAGCCGTGTTCCCTGTGATGTGGCAGAGTAAATGGGGAATTAGTTGATAGACAAGCGACACTCAAACTCATTACGCAAAACCTAGAGACGCAACCCGAACCGAACCTGAGACCCCGAACCCTACGAGATGGAAAATATAAAAGAAAGGTGGCAGAACAAGCCAAAGAAAAAGATTGTTTTGCTTTGTGGCACACAGAACAACAACAATGACAGCTTGAAATAATAATGCAAAGCATAGCTAAAGGTCTCTTTATGCATGACAGAGGAGCAAGAAAGACAGAAATATATATACATATAATATATATATATATATATAATATATATATGTATATATATATAGATATATAGATAGATAGGTAGGTAAAGAGTGTGAGCAAAAGCGACGAAAACAAAGACCAAACATTTAAAGACAGAACAGTGTACAAACAAGGGCATCCAGTTTTTTTCTTTATTTTTATTTATTTTTTGTTTAGCCCAACCTTTTTTAAAATCAAAACAAACGAGCGTGGAATGAAGGAACGAGCGCTAAACGTAAACAACACAACGCACACCCCGCAGAGCCAACAACAAGCAACAAATCTGAATCTGAATCCGAAGCTAAAGATAAAGCTGTAGCTGTAGCCGTAGCTGTGGCTGTGGATGTGGCTGTGGCTGAATCTGAAAGCTGAATCCAAGTCCACAACTCGCCAGCGGGAGTAGGTGTAACTCCGGTAGTGGCCGGCTCTCAAGCAACGAGGAGAACCAGTTCGGCCAGTTGCAAGTTGTTGTTGGTCGGCTGCCTGCTTTTCTGTATTTTTCTTTCATTTTTTTTTTGTATTTTTTTTTTTTTGCATTTTCATAATAATAATATTAACAACAATAATAGTAAAAGAGCTCAAAGATCAACACATGGCGATATCATCGTCGCACACGAGTATACGAGTATACCTTTGTGCCAAAGAGTCATCAGCACCAAAGTTGCAACAACAAAGCAGTTTCCACCTGGCTGCCAATAAATAGCCACAAATTACAGCCAATGCATAAATGTATGAAAAACGAATAAATATTAGTTGTTGCACAGGATGAGGTGAGTTAAATGAATCAAAGCAACATTAAACAAGTAGATTACTCAGCTGCATTGCCATTTTGTTAGAGGCGTCAACAAGCAAATGAAGACAACATCAAATCAAATAGTGCATATGAGCCAAGTTAATAACGCTTAAGTCGAGAAAGCTCGTCTAGTAGACATCCGGAACGCTGCTCTAATGTTGGTTAAATCGATTTGAGCACAAGTTATAGCTTTATTGTCGAATTTCCTCCTCGTAGTGCTTTCTGAACTGTTCTCATTAAAATTATTTTTATAAAATAAATCTGTTGCATGAAATAAGCTGAATGTATCGCAGTTTTGTTAAGTCATTAAATTCAAGGATTAGCTTGGATAAAAGATGTAAGTTGAACACAAATATCAACAGCCTCTCTCACTCTCACTCTCTCCCTCTCCACCTCTCTCGAGCAGGCGATATATCATCTAACAAAAGCGCTCGCCGAATCGAATGACCAACGGAAAATGGAAAAACTCAAGACCCAACACCCAACCTCAGCTGACCTCAGCTGACAACAAGCGAGAAGGCGAGGGGTAACTGTGAAGCCCTACGATGGTAGAATTGGGGTCTGACTCGGTGGTGTGGAGGGATAACAAAAACCAAATAACGAATAACGAAAGCCGAAATGAAAATATTTCATCAAATGAAAGTTAATCATAGAAACGCATTCAGTAGATTTTACTGTGAAGCCTCACAATGCCATCAAAAAAACTAAAGCAAAAGACATGACGCCCACATCTCGCACTCAGCCCCTTCTCCCCGCTCCTCATCCGTATTGGATGAGGCTTTGTGTTTGCCATTTGGCTCTTTAAACAATTTAACAAATGCCACAACGTCAATTGAAAGGCGTTCGAGGCACGTTCGTTAATTAAATTAATTGATACGTCTTTGGTCAGGGGCGCTACTCATACTTACCATACAGCACATACCATACCCTATACCATATACCATATACCATATACCATATACCATATACCAGGCCAGAAGCCAAATGCCAGCTTGGAGAACTGACCTACAAGCCAGGTCTCTTAAGCAGTCTTTAAATATTTTGTACCCCAACCAATCAACAGGCCCGTAACTGTCGACGTTGTTGATTTGCTCTAATGTCTGCCATAAAATAGACAACAGGCAAGAATAAGCTGTCTTCGGATAGCCGAATATTGAATGCACTCACCTATCGCTTAAGAGTCAGACATTTAAGACAGATTAAATTTGTAACTCGACGAATCATTACCTTTCCAAAGTAAACAGATTTTTATAGAATATAGTATTAGTAAAACTACATCGAATCTTATAATTTATAGATCATAAGTCTACATTAATTTTCCTTGATTTATATTAATATTAAATAAATAAAATACCTTAAAGCGTAATATCAACTTTGTAAATAAAATGAAAATACTCTCAGCAAAAGGGTATGAAAAGTAGCGCAATGTACGCCTCATGTCAGCTTCGATGTTTGTTCGCTGATGTTGATGTTGATGTTGATGTTGATATCGATGTCGATGGCAGCATAAATTAGGCACAAACTAATTAAATGCGTTTCAATTGAAGTTGCAACTGACAGCAGCAGCAACATAAGCAACAACAGTCGAAGCCGTTGCAGACTGAAATAATGAGCGGAGCACTCGCATTTATTGCATGTATCTGTATCTGTATCTGTATCTGTATCTTGCAGATACACGTACTCATTCAGACAACATGCAACTCGGACATTTGTGGCCGTTCTCGACGCTGCGGCAAAGACTGTAAATTTTAATTTGCAACACACTTAAACTCTCTTTTTCCTCTTGAGCGACAATTAATATCCGAGAGCAGAGGACATCCAGGAAATCTTTAACCTCTTTTTTCAAGACAGCAATTGCAGAAGGTTTTTGAGTTAAGTGCATAAAAGTTTGTAAATTGTGTGTTGTAAATTTAAAAGCCATGAACAAAACGTAATTTGAACTTAAATTTAAGGCTACATAAATGGTGTTAACTCAATGAGCAAAATTGATCCCAATTTCGAGTGAATTTCGTTGGCGTCGGTTCACGGAAATTTCATTCGCTGATTGTCAATTTTCCAAATGACTTTTTCATTGCCTACTTTTCTCTTGCAAAACTTTTCCGCTTTTGGCAACAATTAAAAGCGCTGACTCAGCAGACTGAGCAGACCCAGAGCCATTGCCACAGCCAGTGGAAGAGGCTGAGGCTGAGGCAGAGGCAGGGGTAGAGGCAGAAGCGCAGTTGGCCCGCTCCAAAACGGTTGGCAACAGCAGCGCCATCGTATCAAAATATGGCTAAAACGGAAAGTCAGCCAAATGTCTCAGCCAGACCAGTCCGCACTCGAGGGCCAACAAACTTTTACCCCAGAGCCGGCAAGTCTGCTAAGTCTGTTGTCTGTTGTCTGTTGTCTGCTCTTGGATCATATAATGACACACATTTGAGTACTCCACCGTAGAGCAGAGACATAATTACCGCTGTGCCCAAGCCAAGACCAAAATGATCTCCGGCTGACAGCTGACGCTGGTAGCCAGAGCTTTGACTGATTTATGAAAGACACTTTTGCAAGTCGCCCAACTTGATTTTCAAGAAACCGTTACGGCTCTGAGCTCAAACCACTGTCTGTCTATCTGTCTATCTGTCTGTCTGTCTATCTGTCAGTCTGTCTCTTTCTTTGTATACACAATACATCCAACTATCCATCCATCTATCGTATGTCAGCACATTCAGCAAATCTTTTGTCTGAATGCTCTTTCCCCAAGCCATGGCTTTAACCAGTATTTACATCAAATTCAAACAAATGGAAAATTCTGAATAACATTTATTGATTAAGATAAATCATACAATGTATCTTGAAGATACTATTAATTTATTTTGCTAAAGTATCATAATTTATGCATTCGAATTTGTTCTTAAATTGATTATAATCACATTTCTGATTTAATATTGTTTTGATTCTACGAATTTACTTTGGGTTTGTTTATTTTTATTGGTAACTTAAGTAATTAAATAAATTTAATGCTATTTCATGGTCAGATTTATAACGGTACATTACGATTGTAAAAAAGCATGCAGTATATGAAAAATTATTATTATATTATATCATTGTTTGACTTTAGTTATTTTTGAGCAGAGCAACTGGAGTGCGTCTTGAGCTGTTTGTAGTTGAAGGTTTTCTCAATTTTGTCTATTACACGACTACAAATTGAAGTGTTTTGTTGTCTTTGAGCCATGTTTGTTGCCAAGCACCCAAATGGCTCATTTTTCTGTCTTTGTCTTTGTCTTTGTCTCGCCTCGTTTCGTCTCTTCGCTACTCGCCTCTTGGCCACGGTTGCAACCTGGCCTGGCCTGGCCTGGTCGCTTCTGGCCAGACCAGTCGTCTCTTTGGCTGGCTGGCTGGCTGGCTGGCTGGCTGGCTGGCTGGCTGGTTGTCTGCCTGTTTGGTTGTTTGGTAATCACGATCGCCAGATCTTTTCAGCTGCTTTCAGAGAGTGGCCCAGTTGCTGGCTGCCGGCTTTCCGCGCGAGTCAAAACTTAATTGTCGGCCTAATGGCAATGTCTGTCTTTCTGCTTTTTGTGTCTGTATCTGTATCTGTATCTGGCTCTATCTCTGTCTCTCTGCAGGTTGCCTCAAATCAGCTGATTGCTGATGACTGCCGCTTGATAATGATGAGTAAGCGCTTTTAATGCCAACAAAAGAAACGCTTAGAACACTGCATCCGCACTCTATTTGGATTCATGTGGCGTTTCTTTAACAAAGCATTTTATTTGCAAGCACAACGGAGAACCAACTTCAAACAGACCTTCACCACATGGACACCATGAAAGTTGAGGCTTTACACAAAACGTATACAAAATAAACAGAAAAACTTTGATTAAACTCAACTACATAAAGCGAATAATGCATTTGTATCCACAGCTTTTGCACAGTTGCCCTTTAACTCTGTCAGATCTGAGACAGTTTTCCATAGAATCACTTGAGAGGCAGCTAATCGCAATTTTAAAGAAATATTATTCGTTTAATAAACACATAAATATTGGCCATATTAATCAATAAAAGGAAAAATTAATTAAAACGTTAACTATATTCAAGAAAAAGAGAATATTAAATCCTCTGCTCGCCGCAACTATTTATATATATTCTTATATTGAATTATATTTTATTATACTATTTTAAGCCATAGTATATTATATTATATTATATACAAGTCACATCTCATAGAAACTATTGTCAGAACTGTGATTTTAAAATATTACAAATCTTTAATAAGTCTTAAACTATAATCTTCGCTTTTTAGTACTCAATTAATAAATCAAATTTGTGTTCTTTAGTTAAGAATTAGTAGATTTACAATGGCAAGGAACCCAGAATGGAAACACCTGAGAATTGCCCACACACGATCCCTGGGCTCAGGACTCTCTGGCGATTTTGAGGATCCTCGCAAGCGGGGCATCTTGCAGAGCACGTGTTGCCGCCAGTACCGGGAGCAGCTCCGGAGCACACACAAGTGCAACACTCTGCAGGGATTTATTCTGTTCATTGGATTGATCACAGTGCTGCTGATGCTGTGGTTCCACGGCAATGAGTCGACTGCGGTCAATCTAGAAGATGAGTTTTCCTTGGAGGCGCTCTGGCTGGGCGTGTCAGAAATGCTGGGGCTGGGGGAACGGATGGAGGCGGAAAGGTCTCTTCAAGCCTTCAACTGCGATCAGCAGATGGACACAAAGCGAATTTTTCGACTAATCGGCAAGCAGGTGCTCAATCAGGAGAAGGCTCTGGCGCGTCTGGAACGAGTTGTCAGGTGTAAGAGACCATTCAAATCTGTGGCGCTGCTGGGACCAACTGGAGTGGGCAAAACGTTGACAGCGTCGGAGCTGAAACAACAGTTTCCCTGGCCGGAGAATGTGCAGAGTTACTCGTGGAGCACCCAAGTGCCTGAAGGTGTCCACAAATTTCACGTGATGCGTCAATTTGTGGAGCAGCTGTCCGACTGTGGCCAGAATCTGCTAATCATTGACAATCTGTCCACTTGTGACCACAACATTGTGCCCATCTACAACAGGCTGTTGCAGCAACGCGAGGGCTATCCGAGAGCCGCAGTAAATCAAACTGTGCTCGTGGTGTACATCTTCAGCCTGCAGATGGAATACTACTGCGAACAGGTTGAGTTGCTGCGGCAATTGCCCACGGATACCACAATCATCAACTATCGCCACTTTTCACGTGACGAGCTGCTCGACTGCCTGCACAGCGAGCTACGCTTGGAGCAACGTGTCCTGGATGAGCTCACCCTCTCCCTAATACTGGAGGAGGCACTGCTCCGAGTCGACGACTCAGGCTGCAAGTTCATCCGACAGCTTGTGCTGCAACACAGTCTTTTCGGCCAATCTACAAATTTGATAGAGTGAATGCCTTAATTTAAAACTTGATTATATGAAATAAAGTTGGAACTATTCATTGTCAACTGCTTACCCAGATTGATTAGTATTTAAGATAATCTTTACAAAGAGTCTTTTAACAAAATGTGTTCAATTGTTAGTGGAGCTTTAGCTTGGACTCAGTTAAATTGAAATATATTTGCAGTATGAAAATAAACGATGCATGCTTTGCCCTAATGAAGTTTGTACTTGTTTCATATTATTCATTTTGGTCTGGTGTGTGTAAGTGTCTTGACTGAAGAGCGACGAAGAGTTCCCTCAAGTGGCGAGCTGAAGTGTGCCCCATGCAAACGACAAGAGACGCATAGAAGAGCAGAGGGCTCTGTCTGTGGATTCTGAAAGGGTGTTGTACGCCGTACACCGTGCACCGTGCACCGTGCACCGTACACCGTATAATACAGCTTACATTACGCACAGCTTAAGTACTGACTGCTTAGAAATATTTGTCTATCACTCGAAATTCGGAGGTTGCCACATCATCATCATCATCATCAGCACATTATAACTTCAAGTATAGGAAAAGTGACTTGGTTTTGTTTTGGCTTTGCCAACGTTAGCCACAATGGAAATATTCTGAAGAGGCATCCAAAAGTGAAACATCGTTAAAGATACTGAATTTGTTGAGATGTGTTCAGTTGCTTCTGACAGTGTATGGAGTGCAAGGTCGTTTGTTTATAAACAGAGATTGCTTTAAATGGAAAAGATACAAATGTAGCATTTAGAAAGCAAAAATTATTTAGACTAGATTTCTATATTAAATATGCAATCATTGCATTTGAATTAATTCAATTTTAAAACAAATTGCATTTATGCCACAACAAAATCAAATTAAATGTCTGTATAATTGTAATTGAATACAAGTCCGAAATGAAATACAAACAATACAATTAGAATGGAATAGCTTAGGTCATAATTGTTTTGTGTTATACCATATTGTTGGGCTGCCTTAATTCACTGCATAAATTAAGATTTTTTTGTAGCAAAAATAATTAAACGATAAAATGAAAATAATCAATTTAAAATGGAATGGTTTTTAACTACCACAGAATTCAAATTGCATGGTAATTGAATACAATTTAAATTTAATTGAAAACTCATTTAAATAAATTCAACGAAAAAGCCTATACAATTTAAATTGAATGCAAAATGTCTAAAAGTATAATAATTTAATGGCAAGCAGCACCCTCAAGAGAAGTGAGGCAACAAACAACAAGCGGCAACCTGTTAGTTGTATCTACATATACGATTCAGAGTATCGTAAAGTCGAGTATCTTGGCACACACACAGAGAGAGGCACAGGTTGGTTTTTCGGCACAGTGCGTTCGCCCATGCATCCGTCAGATACGGCAAAGCCCAAGAGGCAACAACCGCATCGAGGACAGGCCGCGACTGCCAATTGCAGTGCAATGCAAAGCGCAAAACTTACCCAGCGGCGTTTGTAGTTCATGAACGGCCAGCGAACTCAACGCTGCGCCGCCAGTTGATAATAAGATACAACGACTATGCTCTGTATGAACAAAACGAATACACGAATAAACGAATACACGAATACGAATACTAACACGAATAACACAGCGAATATCTGTGGGCGACCGACGAGGGGCGCAGGCATTGGGACCGGCGATAGCTTGCACCATGCACCGGTAATTTTTGTGTTTTTTTTTAATGTTTTTGGTTTTTTTTTTTTTTTTTGCTCTGCAGTTTTCTATAGGGTATAATGATAGATAGGACCTACATCAATAACCGAATCCATTTAGCCAGATTGAAATGAACTACCAGACTAAAATCAGCTTTGGAAATATTCTTTCAATATTCTGCTTACATTTGAGTAAGTAAATAAATCGGGTATCTTTTCGATTTAATATGTTAAGCAGCTGGTTGCAGGGTACCTAAGAGTCGAGCTCTCTCGACTAGAGCATTCTGACTTGTTTTGTGTTTGTTGTTGTTTGCTGGCTGAGATTGAGTCGTTCGGCTGGTCACGTAAGCACCGATTCCGACTGCGATTTGGACGGCGTTGTTTTTGGTTGCTGTCGCCGTTGCTGGGCCGGTTGCATAAGCCCCTCAATTTGATTTTGGCAACGCGGAAGATACGAGCTATGGATGTGTACAGTGAACACATAGCCATTGCCATAGCCATAGCCATCGACAAAGAGTTAGCATCTAAACGATTTCGAAACAACTTTTCAGTTTGCTTTGCCATTCAGTTGAACAATGCAATTGCAATTGCAGTTGCAAGTTGCAAGTTGCTTTTTCTGCTTCTAAACAAAACGAAAATGGCAAATGTCTACAAAAAGGCCTACAGGGATCTCTACGCGGAATTGGCCATTGGCGTATTGGCCATAACTGCCAGTTAGCCAGTTTGCCAGTCGTATTGGTCAAACAACTAAATGCGATTGAATATTCGCTTTTATATATCAACTTATCCACATCCACATCCACATCCACGTTGCGTGCCCAACAATAATAAACAGATCCTGAAATGCGACTTGGAATAACTTTGAAATTGTTTTGAAGTCACTCGTTATCAATTCACAATCGATATATGGCTGCCTTAACTGACCAAGCTGTATACATTAATAGAATTAACAAATGGAACTCAGTTTAAGCATATGAATGAGAAATACAACAATTGCTGCCTTTTGCCATTTATTTGTCTTTAGAGACCGTTCAATAACTTCTCAGCTGTCGCCGACCCATTGTGGCGATATCTTAACTTATTTTCAATGCAGCGAGTGGAAAGTGGAGCAAACGGTTTCCTTTATGGACGAGCGTATAAAATTTTATGAACCATTTATGGCCAGCATAAAAAGAAAACTAAAAAAAACTGAAATCAAAGAAACACATAATAGTAAAGTAGCAAAAAGGAAAAGAGCTGAAAACGTCGAAGCGGAATAATAATTCGATAACAACAGAGGCACACAGAGTCATATCCAGTCATCCAGTCTCCAGTCTCTGGTTTCTGGTCTCGAGTTTCTACCCGGCAAATGGACCAACGAGGCAAAAGCAGCGCGCACTTTGCAAAAATATTATTATGATTGCAGCAACTGCACCAACTGCTTTCCTACTTACTGGACTGGCAAAGAAAGGTGCTGGCTAACAGAGATAGACAGAGAGAGAGGGAGAGAGAGGGAGTGAGAGGAGCGATGAAGGGGCATATGGGGTCTTGGTCTTGGTCAGCATAAACAATCACACGCTGAGTGCGTCGATGGTGCCGCTCCACAAAATCCCATAGATAATGAAAGGAAACCGCAGCAGTCGAGGGACGGCACTCGGTATGGTTTTCGAATCATTTGAAATGAATGATATAAATTGATTGGCACATTGCGACACAGCGACAGTAAATGCCACATTTGCTTAGTATTAAGGCCACTCATATGGAAGGAAGCTTGCCACAAGCTGCATGCTCAAGCTAATGGCTGCAAGTACCAATTGTCAATCTGGTCGCTCACATAATTCACATAGAAATATACTAAGTTGATCAATTTTCAGATATTCTGTATTTAGACTGATTTTATTAAAATATTTGTAAAATATGATTTATATGTAATTTGCATTAAAATCAGTGAAATCATTGATTAACTCACAACAGCTGTAAGGATATAGAAATCAATGAAATGCAGAAAAAGTAATTGAATTGCGAGCTGAAATAGATTTCTATAAGAGGAGCATTGATAACAATTACCAATAAATATCAAATTTCCAAGACGAGGTTTAAAAATATAAAAAAAAATGTGACAGCTTAAATAGAACTGCACAATTTGTTAATAAATTTATCCTTTGAAAAAGCTGCAATTAGTTTCTCAAAATTATGCATTAGAATTGTCTTAAGGCTTGTGGTATTCTAAATACTGTGGGAAAGGGGAAGAAAATGAAAATGTCAAAATGCTGACAAAAATATGAAAATGTTGCAAGTGTATTGGAAATATAATTAAATGAATTTTTAAAGAAATAACTTAGTGCTCAAATTATGATCATTTATATAAGAGTGTATCTACTTCTGATGTAACTAAAACTTAAGATACAGTCGTAAAACACTGGAGAATATGTGCCATTGGCAATTGTGCAATCGATGCAACTGTTGTGGCATTAATGAGGAGCCAAGCAAGTCAACAGCAACCACACCAAATGCAACAAAGATACAATTGCAACTGGGAAGTCAGAAGTCGCATTTGGTCGGTCGGTCGGTGGAAAAGCGTTCGCGGCGCACAGCGAATCAATTGCAACTAAAATAAATGAAAAGAAATGCATGCAACCCACATTGTGGCAAACTGTGTTATATGTTGGCTATTTTTTTTTTTTTTTTTTTTTGGGTTAAGAGTTGGCTTTGACGCACTGCACTGAGGAGACTGACTTGCACTCGCATGAGGAGACAAAATAAATTAAAGAGACATCGACGACAAAGCACTAAACACAAGTCAGAAGACAGAAGACAGCAGACAGAAGACAGCAGACAGCAGTCGGTAGACGGTAGGCAGCAAATGTAGAAAGCAAAGGCAAAAGACACTTTGAGAAATGAATGGCATGACCAGGCAATTGATTTAAAGCCGCGGCAACAGAATTGACCGTCCCAGCGAGCCAGCAAGTAAATGGAGAACTGTCCAACTAAACCGAACAGCCAACTAAATGCCTCAGACTGTCTTGATAGATATTAAAGTGCAGATAGTCAGCAAAAATAACAACAACAACAACAACAACAGCAACAACAACAAATACGCAATAAAGAAAACGTTCTGCACGAGAGCGAGTGGGGGAAGGGGCTGGGAAAATTATTGGTAGTAAAGACTGGAGAAAGAAAGCTGCTTGCCTGCCTCGCATCCGTATCCATGAGATACACACGTCCATCTATCCAGCTATTTAGACGCACAAATGTTTCTAATCTGTGCCGCCAACTGCCACTGGCCGATAACACACATCCCGTACCCATTCCCACACACGCACACACACACACGCACACACACACACACACACACACACATAGACACATATTCACATTCGCATTCTCATTCGCAACTCGTAGAGTTTGAGTTTCGTTCGTGTTGCCTAGATTAAATTTCAATTAACACCGCAGATACACTCCACAGAGCCAGAGCACCAAGAGCACCAAGCACCAGGCACAACATGTTGCAGACATGGCGTGCGTATCAGTTTTTCCAATTAGATCTCGCATTAATTAAACGACGCTTGTCAACATCGAAATTAGTTACTTGCTACCGAGCACTGCACAAAAATGAATCAACTGTAACTTAGTCACAGAGCATTAAATACATGGGATACGTATTTGTTAATACATAAGTTTTTAATTTGTTCGCAACCCGAATTTAAACTCCGCATAATTATACAAGTCTTTTTACCATATATTTGAATATGAAAATGAGATGATGCCTTAAAATTTTAGCAAAAAGATCGTTTCCAATTCTTATCATTATTTTTGTGAATTATACAAATCATATTTATTTCTCAGATATCTGATTTCTTAATATGCAGCATAATATTGCATAATGAAATGAAACTTTATCGATTTACACCTCCCAAATCTTTTCTCGTTTTTTAAGGAATGCTACCAATAATATAGCTACCAAATTTTACGACTCTAAAAACTGCAGAAGATATATATATTTGAAGAACGTCGCCAAATACCTACCAACCAAAAATATTTGCAGCTTTATCGATTTTTCGTTTATAGATTTTATCGATTTCCACCTAGTGGACTTAGCACTCCAATTTGTATCGGTTGCAAGTTGCAGGGCATTGCACAAAACCAATATAGTAAGAATACTTTGGCATCAGAGTATTAAAACATAGGCAAAAAATAAAAAGTTTTCAAATTTTAGCTACGAAAACAGATTTTTCACATTACCACATTATGTTTTAATAGTTAGTGCGTCTTCAAATATTGTTTTCTGTTTTTTTTTTGGATGTTCGGTCAGGCAGATCTTTTTTGGTAAATTGGACGAGTCACGCATAACGAAAATTGGGTAGGCGTCCATTAATTTTTTGACCGTCTAATTTTACGTTTACTTTTGCGACTGACAAACAAGTTGACAACTCCCTGACTTGGCTAAACAAATACACTGCGACATTACAAACACACCCACACTCAACTCATATAAATGGGCTGAGGGGGGAAGTGTGGGGAGGGGGTTCAACGGAGCTGGTCGCTGCTGCCATTGCCTTTAATGCATAAAAACCAAAAGAGACGGAGGCGCGAGTGACAACAGGCAAGGTAGGAGCAACAACAACAACAACAACAACAAAAACAATAACATCGACAAACAAACAAAAAAAAAAGGAATATCATTAAATTAACATGACAAATGACAAAGGGCCGATAAAAGTACATGCATGTATGTGGCAGACGACAGTGGATGTGGGGCAGGAGGCAGGAGGTGTGCCACTCACTCACACACACACACACACGCACATGGATACAGAATGCAGTTGGCCAAAGAAGGAGGAGTATGAAGACGCCAGCGACAGTCAACACTATAATAAATCCGTAAATATAACGGCAAAGGATACTTTGGTAATTGGACGAGCTTATGCTTAACGGCGCTTTAATTTATGCCAAGTGCCCACAGTTGCCCGCCAAAGCCAAAAGGGGGCACACACACAACCCGTCCACCGACCAGCCCGAAGCCCGGCTGCAAATAACCCCACACCCCACACCCCAAACCCCGAACTCCAAAACCCAAAAACTCAAACTCGAACTGAAAACCCAACCAACAGTTCCGCCTCTCAGCTATAAAATGTCGCGCTCGTCGTTGTCGTTCCTTGTTTACGGTTATGGTTATGGTTATGTGTATGTCTGTGCCGGCGTCTGTATATATAAATATATATGCATATATATATGTATATGTGTATAGATGTATATAAATGTAGGAAATAGTAGGCGTGGCATGTCATGTGGTCTCTAGTACATGCATGCGCCCAATTTTAATGTGTATGTAAAATGCCAGCATGGACATCGCTCCCCACAGTGGCAACCATACAGTGGACAAACATTTATCTTTGTTAGTTGGGAAACCGAAAAACAAAAGACCCTAATTATAACAAGTTGCAAGTCCATATCTTATACAATACTTAAGCAACCAGTCTTAGATAGATAGATAAGATAACTATGCTTTTGGCACAAATTCAATAAATGTTAAGGGTGATAATTATTATGTTTGTCATCATAGATATTTCCTCCTTATATTTTATATAAATGTATATTTTGCATTTGTTAAAAAACTTTGATTTAAGCAGCAAATGTGCAAATCGTATTATCAGACTTGTCCTGCTTTCGTTATTATCCCACAAGTTTCGAAATTTATGGCGCCCATTGTGCGATTTTGTAATTGTGCGCGACTGCGCTGCTTGCAGAGCGGAAGCGGAAGTTGCTACACATTTTGTTGTTGTTATTGTTGTTGTTGTTGTTGTCGGTGTTTGTGAGGTGCTCGTGTTTTTATTATCACAGTATTTGGGGGCATTGTTGCTGTTGCGCTTTTTATGATTATTTTGCATATCATAAAATTAAATGTACGAAAAATGTTTTATTTTTTTTTCTAGGTATTTCATTAGTTTGTCATGGGCTTTGGTCCTTTTATTATACATGATAATTAATATTCGTGAATGGAGATAAAAGTTCACATTCATAATGGAAATTCTTAGAAGGAATAGAAGAAAAAAATATTCAATTTAATGAACCTTTGATTTGACATATATCTAGTGGAGAACAAGTGCATCTTTAATTTGTATGTTAAAGGAGCTGCCTCGATTGCCTCTTATTGCTTGATTACGTAGTGAACACATCTGATGTCTGCTGTCTGATGTCTGCTGTCTGCTGTCTGCGAACTGAGAGATAGAGGTACTTAGTTGCTATGCTTAGTTGTTTCGTGCTCATACATAAATTATGTTAATGCCATCAAAAACACGAGAGTAACCAGCCATAAAAGCACTAAATGGTTAACTATAAAGGCGAACTGAACTGAACTGTTTGCTGCACACGGCAAAATAGAATAGAATCCGCAAAGAGCAATCAACTTTTGACGAGGATGGGGGAACACGATGGGCACAACGAGCTGGCTGGCTGGCTGGCTGGCAAACAGAATGGTCAACAACAAAGGCAGGCCAATAAATGAGCAAATGGATGACTTTATGTGGCCATTAAAAGATACGGCACATAAAACTTTCAAAACAAATTAAGTGTAGCACACTTATGTGCGCCAAAGTACCCACTCAATCCACCAGATACATGGATACACACAAATGTGTGCATCCCCATCGCATCAATCTACTGACAAATCCCAACTATGAACACCACCTGCTGAGCATCCAGCATAATAAGAACTTTGGTCGTAACTGGCTAATTTAGGTCTCATAAATAGAGATAAACCCCTTTTGCATCTGTTCAATCAGAAATTGAAAACAAATATTCCAAATGTTATAATGATAAATATAAATATTTATTGTATTTATTCGAACACTCACTTCGCTTTCTCTCTCAATTATGCCACACATTTTGTGGCAAATTAGGCACACTCTATTTATAACTTGAAGTTGGCTTGGTTTGTTTTCATTGTTGGCTCAATTTAAGGCTTGAAAAATTGTACTTTAATGCATTTAAATGGGTTTCCTTTAGCCACGTCCCAGATCATTCTTTTCCGTTTGTCTCAGTTTCTTTTTCGTGCGTTTTTTTCACAACTTTTTTGCCGATACCTTCATCAATCATTACTTGTGTCACGCGCTGGGGACTTTGGGTCTGCATCCTCCGGTTGCGAATCCGGTTTGGCGGGGTCGCGACTGCACTGCCAGTGGATTAGACGTCGCTCTTTCCGGGTTAACAAATGAATTTCGCGCGCTAACCCCCAAGACATACCCCTGCCCCAATTCCCCCTACCCCATCCAACCAACCTCGTTCCCAGACTTGAAAAGATTTCAACACATCGCATTGCGGCTGGGGTTGGGTTAAGTTAGGCGTTGGGTTTTTTTGGCGACAAAATCGAATGTTTGCGCCCTCTTCTAAAACTGATGCGTAAAAGGGTAAACAATGATTTTTTTTTTTTTTTTTTTTTTGGTCCACGTGCGCGACTTTTCCCCTTTCTCCATTTGGCCGACGAGCTGTGAAAACCCAACGAAGCACAAAAATAATAACAAAACCCACCGAGTACATCGCACTGAGCATCGTATATTGAAAGCAGGCATGAGCGATGTTTTCCTTGCCTTTACTTGGTCTCTTTGGATTTGTTGTTGTGTTTTTCTTTTCTTGTATTTTTTTTTTGTTTTTTTTTTGTTTTTGATGATGTAATGAGCGTAATAATCAGAGAAACATGCGAAACGCTGCTGATTTAGCTTTGGAATGTTGTCACCAACAGATTGGATGGCACTTGATTGAAATGTTCAAAGTCGGCTCCATAAATTACAAACTGACAAGCTACACAAGAATTTAAGGGATTTGCTGCCTTAAATTAAAAATTCAACAAAGATAAGCAAAATGCCGGAAGGCGAATAAATGCCATAAAAGAGGCTTAGTCTTTGAAATATGTACGCATATTATATGCAAAAATATGTACATACATTGCGGAAAATTCGTAAAATAAAAAAAAAAAATGAATAAAAACAATATTTAATTTATTTCAAGAATTGTTGTTTCCCTTATGTTTACTTATCGATATATGTATTTATTGGGAAGTGAAATAAATATGAAAATAATAAAGAGAATTGTCAGGTGGAAAGTGCTCAACTGATGACACCCTGCAACCTAATTTGATTATAACAATGTGGAATTTTAAATATCTCTTAAATCAAGCTTAGGATTACTCTCAAGTGGGTGCAATAGTTGCAGATCCTTGTTATTTATATATTTTACAGTTATTAAATTTGAAAGCTCTTCAATTGGATTTTAGGAAACTTGTCTCTACGTACACATATATGAGCAATTTTCAGAGTGTCATAAAAATTCTTTATAATATGCAACAGTTTACGACCCCAACATAGCTTATAGCTTATTATGGCCACTCGTAGGGCCTAGCAGCCTGCCGAGCACCGATAAATAAGAATAATGTGTGGAAACTCCAAAAAAGAAATGAAAGAAGAAAAAAAAAAAAGAACAGTTGAAAGAAAAGCGAAGAAGAGCCTCAACTTAATGACCATGGGCGAGCAGTTTATGGTTAAACAGCAGACTTCAGCTACCATATCCGAGGCACAGCTCCAAATCAGGCGAGGGGAGGGGAGGCGAGGCGACGTGTCGGCAACTGGCAACGTCTGCTGCCAGAACTGGCAGGGCTGCCAGCTGCCTCTCCAGAACTCACAGCGGGATATTCACGCTGGTTATGCAAAGTAATGCAAAATGGCAACGGCAACTGCAATTGCTAAAGCTCCCCCTAGCCACCCTCACCCTCACCCTCACCGTCACCCTCACCACCACCCCAAACTCCTCCGCCGGTTCAGCGCTCCCATCCCATCTAGCCATGTCTATGTCCTGCGTCGTTGTTGTCTTTCCAGCTGTGCGGGGCCCGGCTGTCGGCCGTATGTGTGTGTCGTATGTGTGTGTGTGTGTGTGTGTGTGTGTGTGTGTGTGTGATTGCGTGTGTATGTTGTGCCTGGCCGTCGAATTTTTCTTTTTATATTGGCTCGACTTGATAACGCATATTTTTGGCTTATTTTGCAGCTTACTGCTGCGGCAGCAATTTTGTGGGCTTTTACTATGTGTGTGTGTGTGTGTTTATGTGTGTTTATACCCTGTATGACAGCTTTATACCCTAACGGTAAAAAAGCCACAAAACAAAAAATAGAAAATATTTCAAAACATATTGTTACACAATATCCAATACATATCAGAGTGCTCAAAATAAGTTTTAAACTATTTTTAAGTCAACGTCAAACTGCAGTTGAACTGCAATAAATATTCTTGGAGTTACAACAATTTCAACTTCATGTATGAACATATAGAAAGTTTATCATATCACTAGAATAATTGAAGGAATACAAGAGGGTTTCCCCTGAACTTTTTGTTAAACATTTCTTGCCGAATTTAAATCAGTTTCGTAGCCAAACAACATTTGAACCGCAAGCAATTTCAAAACTTTTCAAAATGTATTTCAAGAAGGTCTTTCGCATGTTCCTTAAACTGCCTACAGGGTACAGTCAGAGTCCAAATGGTCTGTACTACGTGTATTGCATACTCGTGTGGGTTTCTTTTTTTTTCTTTTTTTTTTCTTTTTGGTTGCTGCGGTTTGCCCTTCGCAGTGCCAGCCGCCTGCCGATAATCACGGCGTTGCCCATCAACCGGAAACGGGCGCTCCGCCATCTTGTTTCTGTGCTTCTGATTGGGCGTGTGTGTGTTTGTGTGTGTGTGTGTGTGTGAGCGAATGGAAAATATGCGTGCGACTGCCATAAAGTGGCAGCTCTGTCGAAATTGCAGTCGCTGCGGTCCAAGTGCTCCGCTTGCCAATCTGCGCCCGGCTGCATGCCAAAGTGCACGACGTATATTGGATTTGCCAATCATAAACTGAAGCCAACTGCATAATCTATGCACTTCACATGCAGAACCAGCTACAGTCCTCTTTCCATTTGCCACAGAGTGGCAATTGAGCGAGTGCTGGGGCAGGGCACGGAGAGCCACATTCGAAACGTTAACGGAATATATTAAAGTTCTTTTAGCCCAAATGCAAAGTGGCGTTGCATGAAATTGAAAACAGAAATTGTCTAGAATAGCACAAATTAACTTAAGCACACTCACACACACAACACACACACACAACACACACACACTGATACTGATGAAAGAAAAACACATGTTAGCAATGCCAAACTATGTGATTTAGCTAATGCTAACATTAATGTTAATTCCACTGATTTACAAAAATATTGCATTATTCATTGTGTAAATAGCTTTATTTCGAGATTGGTGTAAATTTTGATTTTCAGAATGAACTTTGTTGCAAAGGCATCGAATTTGCATCTAATAAGAAATCAAAAAATAATAATGACTGATTATGAATAATCCGCATAGGAGGAGATTTATTTTGATAATAATTCCAAATGTGAATAATTCAAACTATTGGAATAAGTATTTTAATCAATAATGTCTACTTACGATTAAGTGAATATTTTGTTCAGGTCTACTTAGATATTTAAATTAATAGTTTTAAATAGTTTCATCTATCTTTTAAATCTCTTTAAAACCAAATACTTTTTAAGATATAAAATTAAATTGATTTGATTTTCTTTAGCCGCTTCGAAAAGCAATTTCAAGCGTTGGCCTTAAGTGCATAATCATAAGTTTGTACTTATCCCTTCCGCAATTTCATATCAACATTCAAATTTAAATCGTTTTGGCCAAGTTTGGCGTTTGCGCCCTTGTGGGAACGCCGCATTGCATGTGGTGCGATGTGGTGCGCTGTGGCTCAAAAACAAACCGCCAATAATAACAATAACTATTTTTTAGATCTGCTTAACAGCCAATGTAGTTAAAAAGCAAATGTTTTTCTCAATTGCTTGGCTCCTTGTTGCTATTGTTGCCGCTTTCTGCAAGCTAGTGTTGCCATTAGTATTAGTATGTGTGTGTTACTGTTTTTGTTGGCAACAGCGACGCTTGCCAAAAACAATTCCCACTGAATTTTTACAGTCGAAATAATTTTTAATTTACATAAATGGCGGCCAGTTGTGGCTGGGTATGTGACTGTATGTGTGTATGTGTGTGTGTGTGTATGAGTGTGTGCCTTGTTTCTTGTTTCTGCAATGGCCGGAAGCCGCTTTGAAGCGTCTCCGACTGTGTCTGCGTCTTGGCCTGGAGTGGCGTCTCCCTATCCCCCACGTTTCCTCCTCGTTAGCTTTGTCGCATTTGCGACGCATAATTTTTTGGCTTTGCATTATTTGATGTTGCAATAGTCAGCAGAAAACCATCAAGAATTCTAGAGGCGACTCTGCACGACTACCAGATACCCTGTTTAACGAACACACAAATGAATCGTCAGCTAAATCCACTTTACATATATAAGCATGGTAGATGGTGTCTGTTTTGGACGCTCATAGCCCCTTGCATATCTACAGGGTATACAACACACACACACACACACACAAAAAATACGAAGAAAAAAACGTAGAGAAAACTGTTTCATAAAAAAGAGGGAGTTTCATGCCCGGAAGTACTTTCTAGTTGGTTGTCTTTGTCGCATGTCAAATGCCTGGACATTTATCGATTTCTCTCTCTGTAGCCAGGCCGAAATTATTGTCATCGCTCATACGCCGCATTGTGCCGTGTGTCCTCCGCCTTGAAAACTGTATGAAAATTGTATGAAAATTGTCACTTAAATTCCTGACCAAATTGTTGCTGCTTCCTTCTCGCTGGGCATTGTTATTGTTGTTGTTGTTGTTGTTGTTGTTTGTTGCTGCTGTTGCCGCCATGATAAATGACCAGCAAACATTCTCGTTTTGTGTCTGTCGTTTGATGCCATGCATAACATTTACACTAACTGCCTGTCCGCTTGCCTGTAACCCTCCCCTCCCCCCCCCCCCCACACGTCCCCGAGGGCAGCAAGACTCCCACGCCGATTGCTTATGCCGGAAAATATATGTACATAAATACGTACAATTTTTATACAACTTTGTAACTTTGAATATTTGTTTTGCGCCTGGCCAACTTCAGCCCAAACTGTGGAATTAATCATGCCACAATTTTGACGAGCGCCTGGTTCCCGTACAAGTTTAGGCCATTTGCGAGTTGACAGAGTTAAGCTTAAATATCATTTCGAGAGGTGCATGAATCTCGTTTGAGCCAGTTTTAAGTTGGTTTTGGGATGGGTCTTAACTGTTTTCAACTGCATCGGATTTGAAACGAGTTTCAATTGTATTTGAAGTGAATTTAAATGACACTTGAAAATAATAAATAAATAATAATAATAAAAGTATGCTGCAATCAATCAAATCTTATTGCTAAAGAAATTTATTGATACTTAATGAAATATAGCTATGGATGTTTACATTCTGGGTGCTTCCAAGATATTAGCAATGTGATCGAAGCCAGTTTTGATGCATTTGTAGGTGGCCATGCGACTGGCAAAGTCGGCGGCAACCGCTTCACTGCGTCCTCTCACATAGATGGCATAAATGAAGGCACCAATGAAGACTTGACCGATGCCACGACTATCCCTGAGTATCTTGGGCTTGTAGGCGGGTGCCACGTAGAACTTGCTGTCGGTATCCATTAGACCAGTATGTTTTAAGTCCCATCGGAAAATAATAAACGGACGCTTTAGATTTATGCCGAAGCGCATGCGAAGGAGTTCATCAATGTTGAAGCACGCCTCCTTCAGTGTCTTCCACTTGAGCTCCTTGGCCACTTCCCTATAGAAGAAGACATATTCGCAGTAGTTGACCAGCTTCCAATTTTCGTGTAGCAATGCATCAAAGTCCATTGAAATGACAATTTTGTCCATTCGGGTTGCATTGTAGGCCTCCACAGTCTTCATCATTTCAATTGTGACTTCCGGTTGACGGCATCGGAAATGTATCCAGCCGTATTTGCTCAGATCGAGCTTTTGAAAATCTTCCAAAGTTGGGTAGGGAAACGAATTATTACAGTTGACAACCGTACATGTTCCAGTGATCTCATTTATAATCAATGACGAAAAAGGCGGCTCCTGCTGGCAACGCGGACAGTTATCGATTTTGATACCCCGCATCCGCATATCGTGCAGCAGTAGACTAAACATTGGCAACGAGCTCAACACTCCAAAGAACTCAACACTCACGCCCAGATTCCTTAAGACGGTGCAAGTATTGGCGGCCATGCCACCCCTCATCCAGAAGGCATTTGTGATCTGTTCGGGCACATTTGGTTTGGGAAACCGTTTCACCATCGAGATGCAGTCAACGTTCGTTGATCCCACACAGAGCACCGTCTTCTTGCCAACTGCCCAGCTTAATTTACAGTTCGGATCAACCATATTTCACGTTTCTGACTACTACAAATTTTTCTTTAAACTTTAGACTCAAAAGTGTACAAAAAATTTAATATAAATGACAAAATAAGCAAAGAACACTTTCTGTACGCACTGAATTTGGTCTTAGAAATAAAATGTTTGCCAGATTTGAAGACCTCAATATAAAATCATTTGATTTTCTGACTTAAAAAAATTATCCATTTAAATGCAATTGTACACAAGAATATATTTTAAGCAGTGTTTAACAATTGAAAATATAAGAAAAACTCTTTAAATAACTCCACAGTCGTCAATTAAAATGATCTTGGACGTCTTGCCGGAGTTGGAGCCCAGCTCTTCCACCTTACTAATGATATCCATTCCATCCACAACTCGGCCAAAGACAACATGCTTGTTGTCCAGCCAATTGGTATTCGATGTGCAAATAAAGAACTGCGATCCATTTGTATTGGGTCCAGCATTTGCCATCGAAAGGATACCCGCTCCAGTGTGTTTCAACTTAAAGTTCTCGTCTGGAAACTTTTCGCCATAAATGGAGCGACCCCCAGTGCCATTCTGTTTAGTAAAATCGCCACCTTGGCACATGAAATTCGGAATGACCCGATGAAACGGAGAGCCCTTATATCCGAATCCCTTCTCCCCAGTGCATAGAGCGCGAAAGTTCTCCGCCGTCTTTGGAACTACATCCGAACGTAGCTCCATAACGATGCGACCCAGTTTTTCTCCGTCCGCCTTCAGGTCAAAATAAACAAGTGGCAAAGTCATTTTGCCTTGGTTACGCAAAGAACTAAGCAACGCCAGCGCTAAAAAATAAATAAACAAAATTAAAAATGATGAAGAAATAAATATTTTTTTGGGAGTAAAATATTTTTACCGATTACGATGATTTTACGAAAAGCACAATGTATTTTGTAGATCTATTCGGTTCAGCTACCCAAACTAGAATAATAAAATGAAAAATAGTTACCAATAGCACTGGCTAACAAATTTTGCAAGGCCTACTTTAAATTTAAGAAAATTAATTTTGAATAAATCGTGTTGCCAGATTTCACGATGCGTTTACCTAATAGAAAACTGTTGCTATACATGAAAAATATAAGAAAAAAACTGTTAAAAACGCAACTTGAGCGCAAGCAACTTCAGCCATTAAGCAACCCTTTTCTTTCTTCCAAACAATGGGTATTAAAGACTTTCTTAATTCTTTCTATAAAGAAAAGCTTAAGAAAAATTAAAAATTGTAAAGCGCGAATATTTAAATATACTACTTAAATACTCAATCAACGAATTCATTCAAGTCGGCTTCTCTGGTTTATTAATTACTAGGGGTAAAAAGTATAACCAAAAAAAATGGAGAACAGTTTTAAGTCGACAACCCATTCAAATTTTGTCAAAAATAGAGGATATTTGTGTGTTGCAAGACGAGTGCACCATCATGAATCCCAGTAGCGCCCTGAGCATGACGAAGCCTATTTTGTGCGTTGGCCGCTTGTCAATAGACCTAATCACCGTCTGTGCAAATGGACCCGAGGCAGGTGTTCTGCACAGCTGCCTGGAGGCGCAATGGCGGCGTGGTGGACACTCGAGCAATGTGAGCATCCTGCTGCATATGCTGGGAGCTCAGGTGGAGTTTTTCGGCATGCTGAGTCGCTCCAGTTTATTGACAGAGATGCTGCAGGAGATGCGGCGATGCAACATCGATTTGAGCCACTGTCCGAAGACGGATGAGGAACCGGATATCTGCACGATTTGGACAGCTCAAAAGACAAGCTGTCGCACCATTCTGTACGGTGACAGTCGAAAGTTTCCATATGTAACATTCAAGGACTTCAAGCTGCTCGATCTTAGTGTCTACGGCTGGGTGCACTTTGAGGCACGCAATGTTCAGGAAACAATTCGAATGATGCGCGCCATATGGGATTACAACAATGGACGCACCGCAGCAGAGCGTATACTCATCTCGCTAAAGGTGACCTACGACGTGTGCTACAAGGAGATCATAGATCTCTTCGATATGTGCGACTATGTGATATTCTCAAGGCAGCTGGCCCAGCAGCTGGGCTGGCAGACGCCAAAGGAGACCTGCCTGCAACTGGATAAGAACCTGCCCCTGCCACGCAGTTTGCATGTGCGCCGACCCTGTCTGATTTGTGGATGGGGTCTCAACGGATCGGGCTTCCTGGATGCGCTGGGTAAATACTACGAACTGCCAGCCAATATATGCGGAGATCCCGTGGACACTTATGGCGCCGGGGAATGCTTCGCAGCGGCTGTCATCTATGCCCTCTACTTGCGCCAGATGACACTCCCAGATGCTGTCGCCTTTGGGACTCGTGTGGCTGGCCATAAGGTAACGAGCTCTGGTTACAGTCACCTCTCCAAGCTCAACATTTTTCCGGTTGATGTGGTGCATGATGAGACGCATCGATCCAGCAATTTGCCGGTCGACGAGGCTGTCGATAGGCGCTTCTACAGAAAGTATCTGGAGCGACGTACCGAGAGTAGCAATGGTGTGTTATCCACCAAGCTATTGCAGCCCTTCGATCCTAACGATTATAAAATGTCAACTTGAAACTGCTAAATTATACATAAAGTAATACGTGTTAAATATTATATTTTTAGATTAACTTTTGCAACTTTGTGTATTTATAATTTCACTTCACACTTCGCCACAGTCCTCAATTATAATCGATTTAGACGTCTTCCCAGAACTGGAGCCCATCAATTCCATCTTTCGTATGATATCCATGCCATCAACGACCTTGCCAAAGACAACGTGCCTGTTATTCAGCCATGTGGTCTTTCCAAAGCATATAAAGAACTGCGACCCATTTGTATTGGGTCCAGCATTGGCCATTGATATGGTTCCTGGCCCCGAGTGTTTCAGCTCAAAGTTCTCGTCTGGGAACTTATGGCCATAAATGGAGCGGCCTCCAGTGCCATTCTGATTAGTAAAATCGCCACCTTGGCACATAAAATTTGGTATAATCCGATGAAATGGACAGCCCTTGTAGCCGAAACCCATTTCTCCGGTGCACAGGGCGTGAAAGTTTTCCACAGTCTTCGGAACGATGTCTGAACGCAATTCCATTATAACACGTCCAAGTTTCTCCCCATCAGCGGTTATGTCAAAGAAAACACGCGGCAAGGACATTTTTTCTAATTTTAACAGATTTATAAATCAAATATTTTTCGAATTGTGTTTTATAAAATACCAAAAATCGACAGACGACGCACAGCTTTATGACTAAGTGATAAACATGAAAAAACCTATATATAATAAATAACAAAATTGAACAGCTATATTTGTTTTGTCAAATTTTAAACTTAACCCGATCAATAATATCTTCTCTGTAACTGTATTTAAAAGTTGCGTTTCAATAAAGTACGACTTAAATCCACTGAATATGAATTAAGCAAGCTAGTAATTGAATTATCTTTTAATTTATTGCAATCCGCATAAGAAATATAATAAATAATCCTTGTTCTTGTATGAGATGTGAGGCAATGAATATGTTTTCCCTTGCGCCACTTAAAGGTCAAAGCCATAAATTGTACCAAGAAATCGCGTAAATGGAAATGGAAAAATTGCAAATGGAAATTGTGTTACTTTGCGTGCGACGTGCGATGGCAATAACAGTTGCCAACGGCTTTGGCTTAAAACACACAAAAAAAAAGTCACATAACCTTAAACCGATTAAACCGACAATTCATTACGTATGCGCCACGTTCGCCGGCGATAATAATTACCTTGCCAGCATCCGCAACTGGTTCGCTCCGGCCAATAAATTATCAGCTATATAAACGAATATATGTACATTTATATATATGTGTGTGACACACAAGCACAGACACACACACACACACACACACGCATACCCGTCCAATTGATTGCAAATGGGCTGCATCGTCATTTTATTTGCTTGTTGAAAAGGGTTAACATTTCGGATATTGTAAAATGTTTTTTTTTTATTTCGTGGACTTCTGGCAATTTGAATTATTGCTAGATTATTTAAATAAATTGCAATATCAGCGAAGAGATTTCGGACACGCCATTGCCACATACACGTACGGATGGAACTGCCCTAAATATTGGAGAACGTATAAAGGATTAAGCTTCCACCTGGGCGACAAACATTTTTAGCTGATACAAAAATAAACCTAATTAAATAAATAAATAATAGCAAACTAAGAGAGCTCGACTTGGAGATAACCTAAGACCAGCTATAAAATATATTAAATCGATTAAAGCAAAGGTTTTAGATTTATTATCAAACTTTCCTTTCAATTTATACTCTTAAATTTAGGACCGGCTTAGCTACCAACAAAACATTATAGTTTTCTAAGGCCGAAGTCGGCATAGTCCGAAAAACGGCATATATAGAACCTTCAAAATGCCATAACTTCGTCAAAACTCAACGTATTTTCAAAAGCAATAGCGTTTTAATCATAGTTTAGCCTCTAGATCAGTTTTACATTTAAAGTTAGAAACGTGATTTTGGGTCGGAACATAAGTCAAAATTATAGTCCGAAAATCGGCATGAGGGCATAGATCGAACCTTCAAAATGCCATAACTTTGTCAAAACTCAACGCAATTTCAAAAGCAAGGGCGTTTCAATCATAGTTTGGCCTCTAGATCAATCCTACGTTTTCAGTTGAAAACGTGATTTTGGGTCGGAACATAAGTCAAAATTATAGTCCGAAAATCGGCATTTGGGCATAGATCGAACCTTCAAAATGCCATAACTTTGTCAAAACTCAACGCATTTTCAAAAGCAAGGGCGTTTTAATCATAGTTTGGCCTCTAGATCAATCGTGCATTTAAAGTTAAGAACGTGATTTTGGGTCGGAACATAAGTCAAAATTATAGTCCGAAAATCGGCATTTGGGCATAGATCGAACCTTCAAAATGCCATAACTTTGCCAAAACTCAACGCAATTTTCAAAAGCAAGGGCGTTTTAATCATAGTTTGGCCTCTAGATCAATCCTACGTTTACAGTTGAAAACGTGATTTTGGGTCGGAACATAAGTCAAAATTATAGTCCGAAAATCGGCATTTGGGCATAGATCGAACCTTCAAAATGCCATAACTTTGTCAAAACTCAACGCATTTTCAAAAGCAAGGACGTTTTAATCATAGTTTGGCCTCTAGATCAATCGTGCATTTAAAGTTAAGAACGTGATTTTGGGTCGGAACATAAGTCAAAATTATAGTCCGAAAATCGGCATTTGGGCATAGATCGAACCTTCAAAATGCCATAACTTTGTCAAAACTCAACGCATTTTCAAAAGCAAGGGCGTTTTAATCATAGTTTGGCCTCTAGATCAATCCTACGTTTACAGTTGAAAACGTGATTTTGGGTCGGAACATAAGTCAAAATTATAGTCCGAAAATCAGCATTTGGGCATAGATCGAACCTTCAAAATGCCATAACTTTGTCAAAACTCAACGCATTTTCAAAAGCAAGGACGTTTTAATCATAGTTTGGCCTCTAGATCAATCCTACGTTTTCAGTTGAAAACGTGATTTTGGGTCGGAACATAAGTCAAAATTATAGTCCGAAAATCGACATTTGGGCATAGATCGAACCTTCAAAATGTCATAACTTCGTCAAAACTCATCGCATTTTCAAAAGCAAGGGCGTTTTAATCATAGTTTGGCCTCTAGATCAATCGTGCATTTAAAGTTAGAAACGTGATTTTGGGTCGGAACATAAGTCAAAATTATAGTCCGAAAATCGGCATTTGGGCATAGATCGAACCTTCAAAATGCCATAACTTTGTCAAAACTCAACGCATTTTCAAAAACAAGGGCGTTTTAATCATAGTTTGGCCTCTAGATCAATCCTACGTTTACAGTTGAAAACGTGATTTTGGGTCGGAACATAAGTCAAAATTATAGTCCGAAAATCGGCATTTGGGCATAGATCAAACCTTCAAAATGCCATAACTTTGTCAAAACTCAACGCATTTTCAAAAGCAAGGACGTTTTAATCATAGTTTGGCCTCTAGATCAATCGTGCATTTAAAGTTAAGAACGTGATTTTGGGTCGGAACATAAGTCAAAATTATAGTCCGAAAATCGGCATTTGGGCATAGATCGAACCTTCAAAATGCCGTAACTTTGTCAAAACTCAACGCATTTTCAAAAGCAAGGGCGTTTTAATCATAGTTTGGCCTCTAGATCAATCCTACGTTTACAGTTGAAAACGTGATTTTGGGTCGGAACATAAGTCAAAATTATAGTCCGAAAATCGACATTTGGGCATAGATCGAACCTTCAAAATGCCATAACTTTGTCAAAACTCAACGCATTTTCAAAAGCAAGGGCGTTTTAATCATAGTTTGGCATCTAGATCAATCCTACGTTTTCAGTTGAAAACGTGATTTTGGGTCGGAACATAAGTCAAAATTATAGTCCGAAAATCGGCATTTGGGCATAGATCGAACCTTCAAAATGCCATAACTTTGTCAAAACTCAACGCATTTTCAAAAGCAAGGGCGTTTTAAACATAGTTTGGCCTCTAGATCAATCCTACGTTTACAGTTGAAAACGTGATTTTGGGTCGGAACATAAGTCAAAATTATAGTCCGAAAATCGGCATTTGGGCATAGATCGAACCTTCAAAATGCCATAACTTTGTCAAAACTCAACGCATTTTCAAAAGCAGGGGCGTTTTAATCATAGTTTGGCCTCTAGATCAATCGTGCATTTAAAGTTAAGAACGTGATTTTGGGTCGGAACATAAGTCAAAATTGTAGTCCGAAAATCGGCATTTGGGCATAGATCGAACATTCAAAATGCCATAACTTCGTCAAAACTCAACGCATTTTCAAAATCAAGGGCGTTTTAATCATAGCTTGGCATCTAGATCAATCGTGCATTTAAAGTTAAGAACGTGATTTTGGGTCGGAACATAAGTCAAAATTATAGTCCGAAAATCGGCATTTGGGCATAGATCGAACCTTCAAAATGCCATAACTTTGTCAAAACTCAACGCATTTTCAAAAGCAAGGACGTTTTAATCATAGTTTGGCATCTAGATCAATCGTGCATTTAAAGTTAAGAACGTGATTTTGGGTCGGAACATAAGTCAAAATTGTAGTCCGAAAATCGGCATTTGGGCATAGATCGAACCTTCAAAATGCCATAACTTTGTCAAAACTCAACGCATTTTCAAAAGCAAGGACGTTTTAATCATAGTTTGGCATCTAGATCAATCGTGCGCATTTAAAGGGCGTTTAAGAACGTGATTTTGGGTCGGAACATAAGTCAAAATTGTAGTCCGAAAATCGGCATTTGGGCATAGATCGAACATTCAAAATGCCATAACTTCGTCAAAACTCAACGCATTTTCAAAATCAAGGGCGTTTTAATCAGTCCGAAAATCGGCATTTGGGCATAGTCGAACTTCAAAATGCCATAACTTGTCAAAACTCAACGCATTTTCAAAACAAGGGCGTTTTAATCATAGCTTGGCATCTAGATCAATCGTGCATTTAAAGTTAAGAACGTGATTTTGGGTCGGAACATAAGTCAAAATTATAGTCCGAAAATCGGCATTTGGGCATAGCTCGAACCTTCAAAATGCCATAACTTTGTCAAAACTCAACGCATTTTCAAAAGCAAGGGCGTTTTAATCATAGCTTGGCATCTAGATCAATCGTGCATTTAAAGTTAAGAACGTGATTTTGGGTCGGAACATAAGTCAAAATTATAGTCCGAAAATCGGCATTTGGGCATAGATCGAACCTTCAAAATGCCATAACTTTGTCAAAACTCAACGCATTTTCAAAAGCAAGGGCGTTTTAATCATAGCTTGGCATCTAGATCAATCGTGCATTTAAAGTTAAGAACGTGATTTTGGGTCGGAACATAAGTCAAAATTATAGTCCGAAAATCGGCATTTGGGCATAGCTCGAACCTTCAAAATGCCATAACTTCGTCAAAACTCAACGCATTTTCAAAATCAAGGGCGTTTTAATCATAGTTTGGCCTCTAGATCAATCGTGCATTTAAAGTTAAGAACGTGAATTTGGGTCGGAACATAAGTCAAAATTATAGTGGGCATATGGGCATAGGTCGATCCTTCAAAATGCCATAACTTGTACAAGCCCAATATACTATTATATCTTCGGTATAATGGTAAAAAAATAAATCTTAATCTTATTGATTCCTCAAATGCACTTTAACATGTTTATTATACTCTAATCTTCAGCATTCCGGACAAGTAAATAATGATAAATATTTGAGGGCCAGTCTAGTCTTGATTTATTGTTTTCTCCATGAATTGCTCACATAATTATGAACAAGGGGACAATGCGGACCCCAAATTAAGGACATTCCTTATCATCTTATTTGCATTTGGTTGCTGTGAAAATGCCAAATGACAAATGAACAAATTTAATTCTTAAAAAGCCTAAATGATCTAAATGTGCAGAATTTTGATTTATGTAAGTAGATGGCCACGTTTGCCACAAATTACGCTCAGACCCACCCCCGCCGCAGTCACTGCCCTCCGTCCAAGTGTCTGCAATTAAATTTTATTCCAACGCAAGTCCAGAGGTTTTTCTGGCTTAATGCTTGAGACAAGTGTGGCACAACAAACACACCTCCCAACAATAGCACAAGAAGTGAGCAAAGCAAGCACCGAGTAATATTTATGCCATATACGACGGTGCAATACCCTAGCTATAAAGAATCTTCATATTCTCTTGTTGTTGCTGGACAAACTATATATTTGTAAAATTGACAACTTTTACGCATTTTACACAAGTCGAACATGCCCCCCTTGAGGCAATTGCATCATTAGCGCTGAATTGTGCCGCTGACAGTTGAACGGTGGCATAACAATTCAGCAGGAAAAGAAACAACGTCCGCATCCGGTATATATGTATACATATATATCTTTATGTATATATATATGTATCAACAATAGAAGTCAAGAAAGAATGGTAAATAATTTTTGTAGTCGCTGATTTTACAGTCAAGAACTTCATCTACTTGTGTCTGTGTGTGTGTGTGTGTGTGTGTGTGTGTGTGTGTGTGTGTATGTGTGTGTGTGTGCAGCGTGATGACCTCATTAATTTTCAATCTGAGCTGGATTACATGCCGCTGTCCAGCTGCCCAGTTGCCCAGCTGATGGCCACGCCCACGCGCCAGACGCATGATGAATCTTTTCCTTGATTTCGTGCTACATTCTCGAATCGTGCCCCTCCACCCACTCTGCTCTAATTTATGATGATAAATGAGTTTCAATCAAGCGGCAGAAGTGAAGCCAACGTCGGCCAGTTTCCGTCGCGGCCAAAACAGCGCCTTGCTCCTTGACGATCCTGTGCAGCAGCAGCCGGAGCAGGAGCAGCAGCAGCAGAAGCATCAGTCCAATGGAAATTGTGTGTATAAATTATCCATAATTTGATTTGACTTGTGCTCGTCCTGACGTCCAGATTTGTTCGTCGTGGCGTGGGGTTTTTCATTTGTATATTTATGAATATATTTCATTATTTTTTTTTTGTATTTTTTGGGAAATATTTAAATTTTTCTTGCTGTTGTTTACTCGTCAAACGGTTCAAATATTTCGCGTGCACTTTTCCAGTCCGGACAATTTTTCATGCACTCCTCAAATTGAAAAATCAAATTAAATCCACCCCCGGATTTCATGGGCCAAACAATCCAAGAACTTTACAATTTAGCTGTGTAATTACTTAGGCAAACTCGTAGCCATTTAAGATGATTAATAATTGTAGAATTTTGAGACTTTTACTTTTCAAATTATTCACATAAAATATAACAAATGCAGTCCAAGTGAAATTTGCTATATTAATCATACGGTTGGGATTTGTTTATTCTTTTAGTAAATTAAGGATTGCAAAACAAATCCTAAAAATTTAGATTCACTTTGAAAATGTTGGAGCAAAGCTGCCCTTAGAGACAATAGCTTAACAATATTGAGAATTACTCATATGTATCATACATGGGGGGTGAAATCTCAACCAAATATCTTTTAGTCCTGCCCAGCTTCAGAGGCAGCCGTGTCGATTACCATCCAGTTGGAAGCAGCAAATTTGTCTAGTATCTGATGTCCTTAAAATGTGTTCGTTACACACACAAGAACACACACACACACACACACACCAAATGAAAGTGCTCAGGAATGGGTATATTAGAATTGTGCAAAAGTTAAGTTAATAAAGTTAAGTTAAGTATTCCTGAAATTTTAAAAATTTGATTAATATTGATAAAATATTGTTTTCCAAGATTAATACAGATTGGTATTCTTAATATAATCAAGTCTGTACAATATTTTGTTTTATATGAGAATACTATCCTTAGTTTACAAGCAGAACCCATAAGTATATTAAATAAAATATGTAAATATTTTATATAGGGTATCTTTTATTTCACAGCTCCTAGCTACATAACTAAATGGTTCTTATACCCTTGCGGAGGATATCATGTCTAAGTCGTATAGTGTGCATATATATATATTTCAATTCTGGATCAAAATCAGCAATCGAATTAATGAAGCCAAGTCCATCAATCCAGATCCAAAGAACAACAAGTCGGAATTCATTATTTATTTATTTCTAGTGATATTTAGAAATCGGCGGCCTGTCTTCGGTCTGCAAGGGTATCAAATCTTCGGCGAGCCAAGAATGGTGGATTTTTCCAGTGTTCTCTTTTTTTTAATTTTTGTATTCTTTACTTTTATTTTGTGCGCTCGCGTCCTGGTTTGCAGCAACTTCCGCTTCATTGGGCAATTACGCAAGCAGCGCTTTGATTATGCTGCAGCGCACAATTGTTTTGACATTTAATCAAAGCGAGTCCTGGCGAGGGCGTGCTCCGCTGTGCAGGATGCATCATAAAAACGGCAACAATATGCTGCAGCGGGCAGAGACGGGGGACGGAAGGACCCGGTTCGAATACTGATAAGCTCGACTGGACACTTGGGTAATTGAGTAACTTGCTCGTCTAACAATGGGTACAAAAAAAAAAAGAAAAGAAAAAAAACGGTGCCACATAGCCAGATGGTTCAATGTCCGCTTGGTGTAGCAGCAGGAGAAGGTTCCAACTACTTACCAGACTGCGGAGTGGGACACGGGTCCTGGCGGCAGATCAAAGCGCGTTTTGGGTCGCTTGTCGCTTGTCTGTTGTCGGTTGTCGGTTGTTTACATTGCCCGCATGGTCTCTGGGACAAAAGTGCTTTTATTTCGTTTTATAATGCGATATGTACCTCCAGTATCTGTTACTGCTGGCAAGCCAAAGAAGACCTGACAGCGTCAACAACAACAACAACAACAACAACAACATATAACTCGGGGCCACATCCTTCGATAATGTCAAACAAAAAGGCAGCAATATGAGTTTGAAGAGCGACCTTGTGCCCTAGCCCAGCATTCTGCTCCTGGCAGCCATAAAACTCAACTATGTATTTGGGTACACACATATTTTATGTCATCAGTTCAATGTTGTATGTATTTGCAACATTTTCTTTTATGCTTGCCGAACTTTTCTCATTTCGCTGTTTGGCCTGGGATTCATTTTCTTATCATTTCATTTTCATTTCAATTTCTATAACACAAAAATTGACTTCCGCTTCCGTTGACCCAGCTTTTGACTCTTATCAAAACTTTCATTCATATTTGCCCCAAGTTTTCATAAGATACGCAGCATATACGAGTATATACATATTCGAGCTTCAGCTGGCTTAAAAGTATCTTTCAAGTGCCCCGTTGATAAGTTGTACGCACTTTAAAGGTTTCTGCTGTGTAATCGAAATTTAAATCAATGCACATATTTAATTAAAATAATAAAATCAAATGTCCATCTTCACAATTGTGATACAATTTAAGCTCTGCTACAAAAATGAAAAATAAGAATTTTAAATAGAGTCAATAAAACTGATTCCAATTATAAGCAAATGCAGTTTTTACAAATTTGTATCTATAGCACTCGGTAGATGACAAATAATATGCATATGTAAATAATCCTTAAAACACAATACAAATTGGAATTTTTTTCTTACTTTGCTTACAAAATCAGTGATCTACATGTATCCAATTTCCATTGAAAGTTTACTCAATTTATTCAAATAATATATATGCATTCACAGTACGAACAAAAAACCAGATTGTGTATAATCAAATACATATTTATGTGTTTACCCCTGCCATATTGTGTGTGTGTGTGTGTGCGTGTGTGTGTGTGTGTAACTTTATCGATTTGCTGACTTAATTAAAATGTACCCTGGGCATTCAAAAAGTCACCGACTCTGTTCATCCTCAATTTACCTGCATGTGATGTTCACAGTTAACCGACCCGAAAATCACCCCCCAACGAATGACGAACGTTTGCTTCGTTGCGGTCAATGTTGCGTATGCGTAATTAATGCCTTGTGGCTCTCGATAAACACGATTGGCACCCCACTCCCACAACCACCCCCAACCTTTTAACTGTTTACTTTACTGTTGCCTTCGGTCAAGATTTTATGCATTCAGTTATCCATTGTGATGTTGTTATTGTTGTTTGCCTGTTTGTTGGTTTGTTGGTTTGTTGGCTTGTTTGTTTGCTTGTTTGCAGTTGGCTTACGAACAGAACCTGTAGATCTGGCATATCTATGGCTGGCATTCATTTCTCGAAGATAACTCACTACGCAGCCACACCCACACACACACTCTCCCTCCCTCTCATAAGGGGGAGGGGGGCTTGGGCTTAGAAATTTAGTTAATATGTATGTATGTGCACGCGTCTGCAAAGTTTGTAACTTTATTTAAATTATCATCTTAAGAGTTTCGTTTTGTTTGCTCGAAGGCTGCAAAACTAATTTCAGCTATGAGCAAATGTATGCAAACTTGTATGTAGATGAATTGGGCATGTTCATCAAGGAATTTCATCCACATTCAATTTACATTAGCTGCAAATAGTTTAGGCTGGCAACTAAATCTTATGTTCAGTTTTCTTCAACATACCCAGATATTATTTCCGATAAACCATTTAGTTTGATTGCTGACCAAAGAGCAACCCTTATTTCTAGATGAACTAACGCTTGATTGTTAATTTGTCCCATTGCTGAACGAATTTTTTCCTAACGTCCCGAGCATTGCCGGCAATTGCATATTATTGACATTTCAATTGTCTCTCATTATTGTCCCAGCCATTTTGTGCCCCCATTTAAATTACGAAAAAGAAAAGCAAGCGAAAAAGCAACGAGCAGCAAAGGAAAACACGCATGCAATGATTAGGAAAATTTGCATAATAATAGCGATTGCACACGCTTCAGGTATTAAACACTCCACTCGACCCATCCTCAAATTCAATTTGCCCAAAATGAAAATGAGCAAAGGCGAACAAAAATAAGGAAAACAAGAAAAACAAAAAAACACACAATACAGCAACAAAAAAGAACCAAATGTATAGAATCCAATTTTCACTTAATTTTCATCGCAGCGTTGCTTTCTTGGAATTTTTCTAACTCAACCCACCCTCCTCAATCTTTCGAGTGCTGCTCTTTGTCCTTCATCCCTCCAGTCGTTGCAACCCAAAAGAAGAAAAAACACCAAAAAGTAGTCGAAAATGCTGGCAGCAATTTTCATTTGGTTTGTTGTTTTGTCTCAAAGTATCAATTTGTGTATCATTAAAATAATTTGATTGACGAAAAGTGCATGGGATCAAAATTTTAGCTGGATTTGAACTCTCAGCAAAACAAAATTTGTATTTTATTATTCTTTTTAATGCCAATACAATTTACAGTTTATTATATATTTTTTTCTTTTACTCAAACTGAACACAAATTTATTGTTACAATATTATTGTTACAATTATAACTACAATAATAATTATAATTAATTTTGCAACTAATTGTAGTGGTCTTCTCCATGAAAATGCCTATTAAGAACAATTTTTTACCATTCTTCACTTGAAGAGGATGAATCATCGCTAGAGGATGAATCAACGCTAGAGGATGAATCTTCGCTAGAGGATGAATCTTCGCTAGAGGATGAATCTTCGCTAGAGGATGGATCATCGTTATCTAGCAGTGGGATTTGTAATTTGGGTATTTCTTGGATCTCTATGTTAAAATTTCGCACAATTTCATCTAACTGTTTTGGCAACTCGTGCAATTTGATTAAATCGCTATTAATTTGAACCTGCAGTGAGTTTTTTAATTTGGATATTTCTTTGTTCTTTTGGTCAAGATTTCGCTTATGTTCTTCCAACTCATTTTGACACTTCATCAATTGTAAATTGCTGGTTTGCTTATCATTCTTCTTATATAGATCTATCTGATTTTTCAATTCTTCAATGCTGGCTACATTTTCCTGTTGATCAACTAGCTTCTTCTGCAGCTCCTTGATTTCAGTTTCCAGATTGGCAGTTTTATTGTTATCTTTTATGCTCATGATTTGACTTCTCAGTTCCTGAATGACAGTTTCATATACATTTTTCAGTGATAACTTTTCCTGGAGCTGCTTTAATTGTTCATCCTTATTGCTGATCTGTACTCTCAATTCCCTAATGAGCTGCCCTCTTAATTCCTTAATTAAATCTGATTTATATTGGGCTACTTTAAATTTAAGCTTTTTAATTTCCCTATTCATATGGGATGTCTTATTATCGTTGTTGTCAACTTCTGTCCTCAGCAGTTGAACATAGTTAAGCAGTGGTTTCACAACCTTGTAGGCATATGATCCGCACTGTTCCTCCTCTCTCCTTGATGCCTTGCAGGACTGTTAAATATTGGAATTGGATTTTCTAATTGTCTAATATATTTTAATCTTCTTTGCTTACCTCAGTACTTTGAGCTACGATGGAGGATTCACCTTTGATTATAATCAGACTTATATATAATGCAAAAACAATCCAATTTAATTTCATCTTGTTCTGCTATGGTCAACTGGTCCCAATAGAAACAGATGTAGACTGAATGTTCAGAGTCGGATCCCGCCATTTTATAGGAATGGTCAGACATACAGAAACAGGTCTGAGTCTGTTTGAAATACATCAAACGATGCTCTTATCAAGTACCACTGATAACAAGGTGCGTTAATGACTTAAAGTGACCCTGATTGGATTCGGCATTAATTTCTAGCTTCTGCTCAAATTTGATAAGTTCAAAGCAATATATATGCGTAGGTAGATAGGTACATTTATTTATTTATAAATATATAATTATCTTCAACTGTGCAGGTGCTGATTTTAGAAACGATTGAGCTTTGTAAATCTATATACAAACTATGACCATCTTAAAGTGGAAAATCTAAGAAAGTAGTAACAATTAACAATTGCATCACTTTTATATTTCTGCTGGGCGTATAAGCATTTTAACGCGTTTCATTTGATGTTTATAACGTATAGGATCGGAAAACCAGAAATCACTAAATACACTGTAGATGAAAATAAGAAAACCGTTAAAATTTGGAGAGGTGTTGCAAAGAGTCAGTTGCTTACTTCGATCCACAGCTTGTGCTACACCACCAGCCAAGAGAATATTTGAAAGCACAATTGCAATTAGTGGAGTCATCATTATTACGATAATTTGTGCTAAATTTACTATTATTGATAACATATGATATATCCATATCATCTTTTTTTGGTTAATTGTTTTATTAAGTTGCTCCAACTATTTTTAAAACTCCTGCAATTTAATTGAATCGAAATAACAAAAAAAAAAAAAATACAGCAACAAAAAAGAACAAAAAGTTTAGAATCCAACTTTCACTTAATTTTCATCGCAGCGTTGCCTTCTTGGAATTTTTCTAACTCAACCCACCCTCCTCAATCTTTCGAGTGCTGCTCTTTGTCCTTCATCCCTCCCGTTGTAGCAACCCAAAAGAAAAAAAAAACACCAAAAAGTAGTCGAAAATGCTGGCAGCAATTTTCATTTGGTTTGTTATTTTGTCTCAAAGTATCAATTTGTGTATCATTAAAATAATTTGATTTTCACTCGCATTCGACCCGAAACGTGGCACGGAGTCTGCCCCAAGATTTTGACTTAACTGCCACATCCCATTCGCATCGAAATCTGCCCAAGTCCTTGGGCTCTAATTATGCCCAACTGATACGAAACAAAATGAAACGAAAGAAACCTAATTAAGCATAGCCCCTGGCAGACATTTAAATCGACATATTGAATTTCATTTCACAACATTAAATTCACACAACATGCCTGCTGCAGCATCACCATTGCCTCAAGTTTATGTGGCAAATAGCAGCAGCTCTCTTTAAGTAAATATTTGCAAAATTTAACTACTCCTGTTGCAGAGAACAAATGCATTTTTCAACTTTAACAATCACATAACAAATGAGTTAAGCAATAAATGAGTTTAGGGGGTTTCAAAGTATTTCTAGATAGTTTGCCATAAATGATATAAAACAATTAAATGAATCAATAATTGAATTAACATTTGGGAAAAATAAATAAAGTATATGAAAGATCTTGGGTTATTAAAATGTTAAATGGTCCATCAATTAAAGAGTTCATAAAATGGCAATTGCATTAATTAATGAATTGAGCAACAAATCGCACTTAAGTTTTGGCCAGACTCTGCTTTGCTTTAACGATGAGTTTAAAAGAAATGCGAACATCGGAACGATTAGTTTTGTTTGACAAAGGACATTTATCAAGTGGCCCTTAAGTCGAGACGCAGCGAATAAAAAATAGAAGCATCACAAATCAGCGATGCCGAGTAGCAAAATCTGAGAATGGAATGCGACAAATGTGTGCCGAGAACAGCTGGGACGGCTCGGCCAGAAATATCCTTACCGCTAACAACTTGTCGGCATTGAGGCGTTCATTGAAGCAATCAGCCAATCAATATGCCCGGTCGCGGATCTCGCTCCTCAATCCCCTGATTGTTGGCTTTGGCCTGCCTGGATATTCTAGCCGTTACTAAAACGTTGCCTCGTCCCCCATCGCAGTCACAGTGTCTGCCTCTTCCGCTTCCGAATGCATTTGTGCGGGTAGTGAATGCTTCTGCTCCGGCTCTCCAGCTGTCCGGCTGTTGTCCGGCTGCTATCCTCTTTTGCCTCCCTCGTTCCACATCACATGGCTGTCATCAGCGCGTTCTGCTTGTCAATTGGCATCCATCCAACAGATGCGGACGCGCCAACTGTTGATAAATAACTCATAATCACAATGCTGCAGTGAGCAGTTTATATTAAAATATCAAATTAAATATTGGCAAGTCCTTCTATCTTATTCCTGCTTCTTAACGATTTTACTACAGCTAGTACTACTCCTACTTATATATGTATCTTAACTAATGCATGTGGTACAATTATCTCAAATGAAATGTTTTTGTTTTTCTCAGTTATAACATTATTAACAGTTGAGATTGTGTCTAAAAAAGATCATCAAGAAACAAGCTTAAATCGTCTGCTGGGAACAGCCAAAAATACTTATCATACAAATCTTGATATGATCCTCAAACAACGGATTCATTAGAATATTTATTCTATTCTGTTTGCATATTATGATGTTCTTTAAATACCAATCCAATCAAGAATCGGGGCACATGTTTATGTGCCACAATATTCCGGCTGATTACATGAGCGTTCTTCTTCTTCTTCTTCACATCTAGACCATTAGGGGCAAAGAGAGTGGCGAGAAAAAAACATTACCGCGCACACATGACAAACACCCAAACAGACCAAAACTTATGTGGGTTATGCAAGAGGGGAAGTGTGGGGGGGCAGAGGAGGATGTCTGTGTGTGTGTGTGTGTGTGTGTGTGTGTCATCCAAGAATGGAAGCATAAGCACACAGCATTTCAGTACGAAAGTCAAACAAAACGTAAAGAATAAATTTATGCACACTCCAACACTCTACGACCAAAAATCAACAATAACATGCAAAGCAAAGCATGATGGAAGAGAGAGAGAGAGTGGAGAGAATGGAAGAGGGTGGTGGTAGGGGAGATGTATGAAGAGGAATGGGAAGAGAGTGGGGCTGCCAACTCGCAACTAAAATGTGTACGGCGATATATTGACAGTAAGTTGACAGTTCGTCACTGCGGCCAGTTAGTACATGGCCGCGACATTATGTCTGACTGACGACTGACGAGATGAGAGAGTGTGGGTGGATAGGAGAGAGGGGGGAGGGTGGAGAAAGAGGGAGGAGAGAGAGGAGTGACGTGACGTGACGCGTTGTAATATGGCGACGTATGGCTTAATGTGACCACGAATATCAACATCAACTCATAAACAAGCAAGTTTTTGTTTTTGTGTAAAGGTCCAACTGGGAATGAGTTGTATGTAGATACATTCACATGTATGTGTATGTGTATGTGTATGTGTATGTGTATGTGTGCATATATGAAAATTGATTGTTGCAGAGCCGTGGTAGAGCTTTTGTTTGGCGCATTGACATGGGTTTTGGGCTAACAAACAAACAAACAAATAAGGCCAAGCCAAGCAAGCAGCACAGAGTGTAAACCCGACCCGACCAGACCAGACCAGACCAGACCCAACCATATCCGACCCGACCAGACCAATGACGTGACAGCAGCCCATTTACTGGCGACAGGTTGGTCATTTGGTTTATATATGTTATATGTTTAATATGTGGTGCGTAGGGAAATGTTTGGCTCGCTCCAGGTCATATTTTATACACAGCTTAAGCATGATTATAAAGTTTAGGTTGCTTCGTTAACACTCATAGTTGGATATCAGCTTATCATATACATATGTATGTATATGTATGTGACTTAACTTACATTTCTTGTGCGCTTGCAGGCAATTCGACAGTTCGAGCCAGTTTCGACAGTTCTGTTACACCTCTACCAGAAAAAACAAAGAAAAAACAAAGAAAAAAAACAAAAAACAAAAAATGAATGAGCGAAAAAGACGAACTGAAAAAGTTGCCTTTACTTGTGTACTTCAAGTGCAAAGGGACAGCAAGGCGACAGGCGGAATTGTGGTAAGCCAAGAAGTGCTGGAGAAAGCAGAGAAAAGCAACAACAATGCCAACAGCAACAGTAACAAATAACAAAAACAGCAACAACAATGCACAAGTAAATATCCTGAGCGAACACAATTCAATTTAACTTTTTTCATTTCTTTGCCGTGCTGTGCTATTTTTATTTATGTAAAAGCACACTCGTCTCTGTGTGTGCCACTCTATAAAGAGCCAGTGTGTGTGTGTGTGTGTGTGTGTGTGTGTGTGTGCGATACGATATTATGGCAATTTCCATTGGAGTCAGCTCCTTTCAAAATTAAAATGTTTCTTATGCACGAGAGATTTCTGATGGGCAAACGGAATAAAAGGTAACGGCCTGGAAGTTACCGTAAATATATATATATATATATATATATATATATGCATATATATACGTAGCACGACAACAACTGGAAGAATTTACTCAGTGCGAGTGAAATCCATGTACAACTTATCCATAGTAAGATTTAAAGTGCGCACAAAATATAAACTCTTTAATTGACAACATTTTTGCCCACCTTCAGTTGCCCCTATCTCAATTACCCTATTTCCATTTACCACTATAAGTTTTCAAAATTTAAATCGGAACTGCTTTCGAATAAGTTTCGCAAATACTTAATATTTTTTTATGGTCTCACAAAACCAGCACTCAATGCAGCTGCTACATTTCATGCTCAACATTTTTTTAGTGCAGACAAACAAAAAAATGTGTTGGAATAGGAAAAGCGATTCCACAGCTTTGTCTAACGTTTTGCCGCCCTCGCACCTCTATCGGGCGATGGAAATCGGAGTAGAGATAACTACAACCGGGACTAGCAGAGAAGAAGTAAGCCCATCTAGAAAGGCGACCGCACGAACCGAATAACAACACGGAAACTTTAATCAAATCCGCATGTCTGACGTGCATTCGTGTTAAGGACAAGGAGAAATATTGGCAAATTCGGCTAACGAAGCAGGCGGAGAGAGGGATGGGGATAGGGAGAGGGTGCACGAACAAGAGCAAAACGTCTCATTTGATTCGGCAAGCGGGCGGAGACCATAAATCTAAGCTAAACTAGAGCTCAGTGAGTATGTGCCTCTCCGAGGCGGGAGAAACACGAGAAATCACATTCGCAAAAATAATTAATATTTATTACCCGAGAATGAAGTATTATCAAATTGCATAATTGCTGTGTTTCTCATTCGACACGACAGACGACCGACCGACGGACCGGCTGGCCGGCTGGCTGGCTGGCTGACCAAACGCAGACCACCCGCACCCCTTGCCACGCCCAACTTGAGGGGAGGGCGGTATCCACATGCATATACGTGTATATACAAAGTGTGTACAATATATTACTCGAACTTGGAGCTGGCTACTTGCGCGTAAATTGCTACTCTTGAGCCCAGCCTGGTCGGACAAACTTTTTGATATATGAATTAAGTTTTCTTCGACCTTAGTGTGTGTGTGTGTGTGTGTGTGTGTGTTTGGTTGTGTGTGTTTGGTTGTGTGCAACGGCTGTGCGCTGTGTTGAGACATTTTGGATTTACGTTGTAATTACAGAATTTTTGGATTTTCGTCTTTTTGTGCAGTGCGAGCATAGCTCCCCCTCCCCAGTCCCCCTCCCAGCCCCTGATAGCAGCTCCTGCACTCCTGGTGTGGTCGTGTCCATTTCGCTGGGTCGCTTGAAGGTTATTTATTATGACATGTTATTTAGGTTTCACTTTGAAAAACTTGATTGGACACTTTAGACTGGCGGCGGGTATTGGGGCTCAGGCACGACCACAAAACAGCAACAGTAACAGAACCCAACTTGGCTTATTCTTCTTCTTCTTGTTGTTGTTGTTGTTGTTGTGTTGCTTTTTGGCGGAAACATTGCGTGCGCTTGTGTTATTCAGCAAAGGTTACAACTCGTATGTGTGTGTGTGTGAGTGTGTGTGTGCGTGTGTGTGTGTGTGCGTGTGTTGGGTGTGAATGTTATTTTCGAAGCGGGCTTAAGTGGACGCACACGCAAACAAGAGCAGCGAACACAGCAACAATGCCTGAAGTCATGGGGTCAACAGTTGAGTTTTGGCCGGAAAGACTGCGTGACGTATGCCATACAATATATTGTGTAATCCTTTAATATCGCCGATTTCTTATGATTCGCTAATGCATTGAGCATAATGTATTTACCAACAAGCCTCAATCAACCAATCAAATCAACCAATAAAAGCTTGCCCGGATAAAACAATATGTATTCACCGTTCCTTTAAGAACTAATAATTAATAAAATATTAACTGTACTTAAAATCAATCAAAAATTAATTTTAAATCAATTAAAAATTAATTTTAAATTTATATAAATAAGACATCACTTAATATATGCGTTTTAATAAAGACCAACTAATTATTCACAATAAGAAATCTTAGAATGTTCCGGATTTCACAATCAATGGGATACTGTCCGTGTCCAACTTGTCTTGGACAATTTTAATCTCAAACTTTAGTTTTGAAAATCGATTACAATACTATCTGTATCCAACTTGGCATGGCCAATTGGGAGCTCCACCTACCAACTATGGTCAAACATATAGTTTTTGAATGATATTACAAAATAAATATAAAAAAAAAATATATATATATATATATATATGTTTGTTGGACAAGGGGACATCATTAAAGTCTTGATGATGTGCATGATTTGCAGCTTCTTCTGTATCGAAAGAGGAAAAAATAATGTAAATGTGAATTCATTTAAATAATTAAACCATGATTCCAGCATAAATTGATCCCAACGGCATGTGAGTTAATAGCACTCGAATTATAACAACTTAACGAAGAGGCAACGCTTAAGGACAGAGGGAGATGGAGAAGGAGCGACAAAAGAAGAAAATAATTAAAACGAACGAAATTAATTTGTTCCACTTGAGCCACCCGCCTAACAATGATATGAGGTTTTTACTTTATGCTGATTGTTCGTCCGCTTCATGTTTATATCCATCCACCTCATCTCTGATCTGAGCGTAGCCCCAAGACGTCTTGGCCAAATCGTCGACGTCTGCGTCTCAGTCATGACACATAACTTATGGCCAAAGTGGTCGAGAATTCAACATGAAAAGAACATTTGGGGGAAAAAAAATAAAAATGAACAGACTTTAAGACGTTAGAAAAAAATATATAAAATTAAGAATATTCAAACAGAAACGAATACTATATGCTCTACAGCAAGTGCTGTACTTCAGTTAATTAAACTGATGGAATAGCATTGATTAAAGAGTTGTAAGCGGATCATTATAATGTTTATTCCGTTGACTACAATACTGTCTGATGTATGTTTGGAAATAAATGATAGAGGAAGAAAGACTTGAAAGAATGTTGCGTTACGAAAGCATTGATAAAATTATAATACCTGCAAGTTTAATTAATGCTAATTTATCTAATGTTAGTTCCGCCGGTCAGTCAGTCAGTCAGTCAGTCAGTCAGTCAGTCGAGCAGTCAGTTACCATGACACGGCATTAAATGTAAAACCAAATAACGAAAAAGCAAACAAAAAACAAACTGAATGGTGGACAGCACATGAGGGGTAAGTCATAGGATTGTGGGAGGTTGGGGGCCGACGGCTTATCGCCAACAAATGTGCAACAATAACTCAGTCGCTCGATGTTCTGTATTTTGTGTGGCAGGCATAGGCCAAAACCTAGAAACAGACACAACAGCGATTTCGAACGGCAAAGGTGCAAGTTGCGAACGCGGCGAGTTCAGAGTTCACCCTAATCAATGTCAACAACTTCACGCTTCGTTGTTCGAGTTATGTTGACAAGCCGTGTGTTAAGGACATTTCTCGGCACCCAGGTCTCAAGCGGAGGGGCCACCTGTATACTATTTCTTATAGTCCAAAGTCTCTAATCCCGCTGCCCATAAAGTAGCTAAGTTATTTGCTACCTCTGCCACCGGCTCAACGGTTTCTAATAACTGGGGTGAGTTAAGGCTCCCAGGTGCGGGCAATATCTTTACCATCAGATAGATAGAAAAAAATATATACATATATATATTTATATAGGAATATATTTATACATTTATAAGGATCGAAAGACAGTATTTTAAATTTTATAAATTTGTTATTTAATATTATTTTTCATGATTCACATTTAATGAAGCAAGTATTAAAATGCAAATTATGTGTACATTATTATTTACTTATTCGTATACATACATACATATAATACACAATCGTGACCACAGCAGAAAACTGGTTTCCATACACACAAACACAAATCCAGGAAACAAATCCAGTTTCATTAATCTAATGCATTTTTAAGACGTCCATTAGGTCGAAATGCTTCTAATATACGGGCTGTATAAATTACTTAATGCTGGGCTGTGAAAAAATAACGAACGCAGTCGTCAGCAAAAATAACGCCGAGTATGAAATTAAATTACGATATACAATATAGTAGATGTGTACATACATACATACATACATACATACATACACACAATAGGAATGACGAAATGGCATATCATAAAAATGCGAGAAAATTGCTACGCCCAAAAATTAAAAACGAACCAAACTCGGAGTAAAACGGAAAACTCGAAATGCAGACCAAATATCAACAGTGGCCTGGCCCGGACTGGCCTGGTCTGGTCTGGTCTGGGCCTAATAGACAAGAAGGAATAAATACGATAAAATGTTAAGAGGAGTATTTTGTTAAACGAAATCATGAATAGATTTCGTTAGCCTGGTTGCCTCAGTTTGTGTGTCAGTAATGCGTCGTTAAACTGTAAAAGACCGTAAAAAAAAATAAAATAAAAAAAAAAAAAAAACAGAGCCATAAAAAATGAGTAGTCTTTTGAGATTGCGAAGTTGGTGAAGAAAAGCAGAAGCCAAACGCTTCCCGTCCGCCACAAATGAGCTAAAAGCGAGAAGCGAGGCGAGTAAATCATTTTACAATGGCACCCATAGGCCCGCAGGAGGGTTTCTTCTGGAGCTGTCAGCGCCTTTATGGCTTTCATGAAGGACAATCAAGTAATAGCCGACGATTTTACGATGACACAAAACTACATAATAAAAGATATATCAGTGCAAACCGTCTAACTCCAACTTTGACCAGCTAGGCACGAGGGGTGGAGGTGGCAGTTAAGGGGGGACAATAGTATCAACAAGCGTTACGCCCAAAAAAAAAAAATAAATAAAAAATAAAAACAAAAAAAACCTTGATATCTATACAGTTATGTACTATCTAAATCATTAGTTTTGGCACGCCAATATATGCGATGCATGTTGGCAATCACTCATCGGGCTGTTGTCGGGCTCGTTTCAGACAATTTTCAAATTTTCCCCAATATATATATATTCATATATATACATCGGAATGGATACGTGACACGCTAACGTTTTTAATACTCCTCCAAATTTTATATCGCTTTGCTCTGCGCGATGGCGCGAAATTACTGTCACCTGAGTGGCCAAACACAGTACGTCCAAGTCCCTCCCCCCCTTGCTGCCCACCTCATTGCCAAAAGGGTTTTCAGTCCCATCCACAAACAGTGCAAAGGATATAGCATATAGCCAAACTCTGTGCTTAGTTTGCTCTTTAATAAAGCGACTCAAGCATATAACAGTAAATCAAGTTAACCTCAAAGTGCCGCTGAAGAAAAGTACATGGGATCAAAACTTTAGCTCGATTTTAACTCTCAGCGCTACCGAAAAAGCAAAACAAAATTTGTATTTTATTATTCTTTTTAAAGCCAATACAATTTACAGTTTATTATATATTTTTTTCTTTTACTCAAACTGAACACAAATTTATTGTTACAATATTATTGTTACAATCATAACTACATTAATAAATATAATTAATTTTGCAACTAATTGTAGTGGTCTTCTCCATGAAAATGCCTATTAAGAACAATTTTTTACCATTCTTCACTTGAAGAGGATGAATCATCGCTAGAGGATGAATCATCGCTAGAGGATGAATCTTCGTTATCTTTCAGTGAGTTTTTTAATTTGATTATTTCTCGGTTCTTTTCGTTAAGATTTCGCCTATTTTCGCCTATTTCCTGCAATCTGATTGCATCTCTACTAATTTGAACATGCAGTGAATTTTTTAATTTGCATATTTCTTGGTTCTTTTCGTTAAGATTTCGCTTATTTTCGTCCAACTGTTTTTGCAACTCCTGCAATCTGATTGCATCTCTACTAATTTGAACATGCAGTGAATTTTTTAATTTGGATATTTCTTGGTTCTTTTGGTCAAGATTTCGATTAAGTTCGTCCAACTGTTTTTGAAACTCCCTCGATCTGATTTCATCGCTACTAATTTGAACCTGCAATGAGCTTTTCAATTTGGATATTTCTTGGTTCTTTTCGTTAAGATTTCGCTTATTTTCGTCCAACTGTTTCTGCAACTCCTGCAATCTGATTGCATCTCTACTAATTTGAACCTGCAGTGAGTTTTTTAATTTGGATATTTCTTGGTTCTTTTGGTCAAGATTTCGATTAAGTTCGTCCAGTGAGTTTTTTAATTTGGATATTTCTTGGTTCTTTTGGTCAAGATTTCGATTAAGTTCGTCCAACTGTTTTTTAAACTCCCCCGATCTGATTTCATCGCTACTAATTTGAACCTGCAATGAGCTTTTCAATTTGGATATTTCTTGGTTCTTTTCGTTAAGATTTCGCACAATTTCATCCAACTGTTTTTGCAACTCCCTCGATCTGATTTCATCGCTATTAATTTGACCTTGCAGTGAGTTTTTTAATTCGGATATTTCATGATTCTTTTGGTCAAGATTTCGATTAACTTCGTCCAACTGTTTTTGAAACTCCTTCGTTTTGATTTCATCGCTATTAATTTGACCTTGCAGTGAGTTTTTTAATTCGGATATTTCATGATTCTTTTGGTCAAGATTTCGATAAAGTTCGTCAACTTCGGCAACTTCTGCCTTCAGTAGTTGAAGATAGTTAAGAAGTGGTTTCACAGCCTTATAGGCATATGATCCGCACTGTTCCTCCTCTCTCCTTGATGCTTTCCAGGACTGTTAAATATTGGAATAAGTTTTTCTCGCTTGTGAAATGTATTTAATTCTTCTTTGCTTACCTCAGTACTTTGAGCTATGATGGAGGATTCGCCTTTTATTAAGATCAGACTTGTATATAAAGCAAAAACAATCCAATTTAATTTCATCTTTTGCTGCTATGGTCAACTGGTCCCAATAGAAACAGATGTAGACTGAATGTTCAGAGTCGGACCCCGACATTTTATAGGATTGGTCAGAGATACACACACAGGTCTGAGTCTGTTTGAAATACATCGAACGATGCTCTTATCAAGTATCACTGAAAACAAGATGACTTTAGGGCATCCAGATTGGATTCGCATTAATTTCTAGCTTCTGCTTAATTGTTGATAAGATCAAGGCAATATATATGCGTAGATAGATAGGTAGATTTATTTATTATTATTTGTATTATTTGTAGACAATTTAATAAATAGAGAAATATGAATCTGTCTTATATGGAGCCCAGAGATCTGTGAACGCATGAAATATATGAATATTATATTTACAATTTCAAATTACAATTCATATTACATTTGCATGATTTGTATATTTTTAATAGGCGGATAAGCATTTTAATGTTTTTGGAAAAGTATTCATAATGTATACCATTGGATATCCAGTATATAGAATCAAATCTACTGTAGAAGAAACGAAGAAAACCGTTAAGAATTTCAGAGGTGATGCAGAGAGTCATTTGAGTCAATGAGTCACCCTGATTGTGTCCGGGCTTAATTTCATCTACTGATTATTATAATAGTTGCACAAGCTGAATATATTTATTTCAAAGGAACATTAAATTTTATTTAACTAAAACATAAAGAAATATATAATTCTTTATAACTAAACTGGTGTTCATTTTTATGAAGATTTAATTTAGTTTCCCATTTGTAAGTATAAATCATAAGCAACAAATCTAAAAATGTACGATCTGAGAGAGAGTATACAAATAAATGCGAATGAATACTTTCTATTCTGTCCACTGTAGATAGGCATTTATAAATAATATATTCATGAATCATGGGGAACATGGCTCGATCTAATTCTTATCAAAAATATATATATACTTTATGCAGCCGAAAATTCCCAAATTTTACTGCCTTTATCATTTTTAATGTCGAAAGTATACAAATAATACAAATAATGTATTTACATAAATAAAAAATAATTCAAATTGCTTTTAAAACGGAGTTTAATTTTATTTGTATATATTACATGTATATATTATATATAAGAATTTTATATTTTAAATTTTATACATATTATATATATATATATGTATATATATATACATACGAGCTTGCGAGTAGGGCTTTAATGCTTTTGATTTCATTCCCGGATTTTTTCCGTCTCTTGATTGACAGTAATGGCATTTTTGCGACTCGTCGAGCGGAAAATGCTGAAAAGCTGCGCGCTGACACGACAATGCGAGTCAATAATAAAAATTGCATGTTGAAGGCACATTTGGGAATCCCAAAGTCACACACAAAGCCAGCGTCGCAGTCGACGCCGCTGTCGCAGCAGCGAAAGCAGCAGCACAGTTGACACCCCTTCAATCCCAGCAGCAGCAGCACCACCAGCGGCAGCAGACTAACCGTAAATGAAAACCCTTTGTGGCCGGGTTTTCCAGTTAATTTATTTTTGGTTAATTTCCTTCGTTTGTTATTTTAGTGCCGGCACTTGGTATATGTACGGTATATACCCCCATACCATGCTATCCTACACTTAAACCATACCATACCACACCAGACCCATACCAGCATTTATTGCATCTTGACAGGAACGCACTCGGGAAATTTATAAAGCGAATAGTTTAATGGCAACACGTGAAAACTGATAGCTAAACAGGTCAACTGAGTTCACGATTTACAGATACTACAACATTTTAGACTAAAATAAATAAGTAAACTTAAATATGTGTATCTTAGCCTTTACTCACTCACATCAAACAAAATGTTATATTTTAATAAACATTTTTATTTAAACATTTTACTCTCAAATTAGAAACAATTCAAGATTGTGCACTAAAAAAATAAGACGCAAAATGATCAAATATTTATTAAGAAAATATAATTTCTGAAATTCAGAAAATTGTAATTAAATGTACACTATAAGAAAAAACACACAGATAATAACAGCCTGGAATTAATTAAAAATAAATTGTGGCTTTTAGGAAGGCGAAAACTGTTATTTTAGAAATCTACTTTCTGAATAAAATTGGCTGAATTTTGTTTTACCTAATGTAAACAGCATTTGTATTTTATACACAAAGCTAATAATTTAAGAATTTTAAATTGGAAAACTGGGAAAAATAAGCTTTTATTAGCATTTACATACATAATATCTATGTGCACTTATTTTGCATATTAAAAAGTTTCCGTTTGATAATATCTCAAAAACTTGTTAAATTATGAACATAAAGTGAAATGTTCTAACTGTCGATAGGATTGCAAACACTATAAAAGCAAAGGAAAACAGTATACATATGTATATGTATGTATGTGTGTATATATGTATGTATGTACATATATAAAAACAATAATTTGAAGCATCAATTTTTTATTGCTGCTGGCAATCATTTAATCATCTCGAGTCATCAGTTGCCCTCTATTTGCTGTATCTTGGATAGGGTGAGGCACTGGGAGATGGGATGTTGGGTGGACTGTGCCGCATAGCGAATTCGCAGGCGACTGCCATTTGACACATGTGTCACTTGCCAGCGTTTCGGTTTCAGTGTTGCTCTCAGAGCCTTCGGTTGACAGCTGTCAGTGTCAGTTTACATAATTTATAGATTTCAACGCATAAAAAAGTCATAAAATTTACAATGTTGCTTTCAACAAAAACACATTCAGCCTGCCTGACTGCCAGGCAGGCAGTATATATTTATATATATATATATATGTATAGCCCGATTCTTTTGATGCCTTATTTTTATGAGCGAAGACATCAATTTTCGCACAGTTTGCCTAGCGGCAGCAGCAGTTTCCGTAGAAATAGCAACTACAACAGCCACATTGTGTTTGTGTACGAGTATTTCTCAATTTCTTCTCGATTCCTGTTTGTATTGGGAATGCCATTCGAAATGCTTTTGATTTATTTGTATTTATGTGATTCCTTTCTCATATTCAGCTCCAGCGATAAATCCTCGCACTCAACAAAATACATAAACGATTTATAGTTGCACAAACGGCATAAACGCAACAGCAACAGCAACAGCAACAACAAACAACAACAATAACAATAGCAATAGCTGGAAAGGAGCAGAGATAGGGCCAGAAGCTGGGCAGATATTGGAACAAGTTTTTGTGTTACCAAATCCCAGCGCAACATAAATCTTTAATGGAATATCTTGGCACCAAAACGCCAGTCAGCCAAACTTTGCGAGGGCTGCTCAATAGGTTAATTCAATTGAATAATACATATTTATAGGATTTAAGCAATTGTTGTATGATTGTTATTAACTTTTCTGATGACACATAACATCATTTCGATTCGTAACAAGTATTTTGTAGCACTATATTTAGAATCACATCAAATTTCTCGAAGAGATTAACTGCATCCGATTAGTCACAGTTCAAACTCTACAATTAATTATCGATCTAATAACAGAACCCTGTTAAGCACCGCCAATCCTTATCGAAATACAACTCAGAGATATGAATATAAAAATCATCTGAACTCATAGAGTACCAAATTTTGCGAGTCATACTGTCGAACAATGTGCAGGAAATAGGAAATAGCTACTCTGAACAGAAAGGAATCTGAGCAAACTGAGAACGTCAAATCATAAATCGAAGTAGGCGTAGTTTCCAATTTGGATTTGTAAATCTATTCTCAACTGAGTTCTACTTATTCAGCCAGCAGTCCGAACCAAATCGGGAGCATTGTGAAAAAAAGAAAACTTCAAAATAATAAGCTTGCCAAGGAACTAAAGTAAAGTGGTAGAGTGGAAAATGAGTGGAGCAGCGCAGACTGAGAACGAAAACGATAAGCCGCCATATGCATTTTTCTTTGGCGGAATGGGTGCAGCTTCAGCCATCATATTCTCATCCCTGGGCGCAGCATATGGCACAGCAAAATCTGGAGCAGGGATCGCCGCCATGGCAGTGATGCGACCCGAGCTAATTATGAAGTCCATCATTCCGGTGGTGATGGCTGGCATTATAGCCATCTATGGCCTGGTTGTATCGGTGCTAATTGCCGGCTCCCTATCACCGGAATACACAATACGCAAGGGCTACATTCATCTGGCGGCTGGATTTTCTGTGGGCTTTGCCGGTCTGGCAGCGGGATTTGCCATTGGCATCGTCGGAGATGCTGGGGTGCGTGGCACTGCCCAGCAACCGCGTCTATTTGTGGGCATGATCCTCATTCTGATATTTGCCGAGGTACTCGGTCTATATGGCTTGATTGTGGCCATCTATTTGTACACAAAGTAATCGTGTAAAAACCGATTCAATTCTAAGTGGTATTAAATATCGTGTGTGGCATGACAAGCAACCACTTTGAAATGAAATGTTCATTAAGCTTATGGCAAGGTGACCTTATACATAAACAAATTCCCAGGCGCAACGAATCTGTGGCACCTTGTGGCAACTTAACAAAATCACATCGAATGAAAGCAGCGCCAAACAGAAGCGAAACTCAAGCAAAATAAATATAAAAAAATAACTCAACAAAACGTTTTCTATTTTTTTCCACACAAAAGATATTCAAAATGCAAAACATTCTGGGCGCACAAATAAAAATGTCATGAAGCTGATATATACATACATATACATATATATATATATATATACATCCAGGGTGTGTGGTGTTCTGTGCAGGGATTGAGGACTTGTTGTCGTTGTCATCGTCGAAGGCACAACACCACCACACCACCATCCATCTCCCACCGCCCATTTGCTCCCCAGTGGTGCCACAAACAAATTTCCATTTTGTTTTGTGTGAAGAAAATTGTCGCTAGCAAACCGCTGCGCATTTTAATCTCACGCCCAGGAGAAGAAAGGACTCCTCCCAACCACCCCTTTTGGGACCAGAGGGTTCATATTTTCCAATTTGTTTAATTGAAACAAGTGCGAAAAAGAAAAAGAAATGTTGAAAGCGTTCAAAGTACACTTGCGATAAAAAAAACACACACAAACAAAAACCGTCAAGGAAAAGCAACAAAAACAACAACAACCAATTAGGAAAAACCACAGGTTCGATTTTCAATAGTCGGAATTCGCATTGCGGTTTGTTTACCCGGAAAGTTGACTAGTATTCTCCCAACCGCCTTGCGCCATAAATTTTCACAATTTTCGCTATGCATGTATTTTAATGTATTGGTAAACGGAAAATTTAACGGCACATAAAGATAAACCACGTTAGCAGCAACAGGGAGCAGACGAGGAAAAGAGACACAAAATTGCATTTTAAGAATGCGAGTTTATTTTTTTTTTTTGTTATCAGCTAAAACATGGCGATATCAGCTCGTAAATAAATATTAGAGTTATCATTAAAAAAAATTTGTATGTTGGAAAACTGTATGGAAAAATTAGTTGCACTTGATTGGTTTCCGGAGCGACTCCTTTTTTTGTAAAAAATAAGAAAAAAAAATCTTTGATTTTGTGACTCAATCAAGGAAGCTTTTTGTCATTTTCTATTCGATTCGAAAATATTGAAAGTCAAATAATTCCTATCTCAAATCTTACTTAGCGAGCATGTCCACCGCCGAGCAGGATTACGATAAGCCCAGCTATGCGGTATTTTGTGGAAGCCTAGGAGCTGCCTCAGCAATCATCTTTTCATCAATCGGCGCCTCTTATGGTACGGCAATGTCTGGCGTTGGCATTGCCACAATGGCTGTGTCCCGGCCGGAACTAATTATGAAGTCCATCATACCGGTGGTAATGAGTGGCATGATAGCCATCTATGGCCTGGTTGTCGCTGTGCTCATCGCCGGTTCCATTGATGAACTTTATACCATACAAAAGGGCCAAATCCAGTTGGGCGCTGGACTCGCAGTTGGCCTGGCCGGACTCTCATCGGGATTGGCCATTGGCATCACTGGTGAATCGTGTGTTCGTGCAACAGCCCAGCAACCGCGACTGTTTGTGGGCATGATCCTCATCCTGATCTTTGCCGAGGTACTCGGACTATATGGCTTGATTGTGGCCATCTATTTGTACACAAAGTTGTAATAAATAACTTTGGTATTTTCATATTCTTAGCAGTTTACTAGAGTCCAGAGAATCTAAGAAATATATATAGACTCTACTTTTACACGACTTTCCATATTGTGGTTGTATTTTACCATATAGCTCTGTCCAAGATTGAGTTTTTCCCACTTACCAAGAATTAACATCGGACTACACTGCAATAAAGCGTCGAGTAAAACTTATAAAATTGATTGGAATTTGAAAAAGATGGCTATTATTTGTAATCTGATTATTCGCTTCAATTGCTACAAAATTTAATTAGCACTTGAGGAATTTGTGTTACCTTCTTTTTCCGACAGATTTTGTGAGCGATGTGCGGATGTGCGGATGTGTCTGTTTTATTGCCAAACGCTGGCTGCTTGGCCAATTGTATGCAGATGAAAAATGGAGATGAAAGCATTTTGTCCGTATTTAATTTGATAAATGAGCCAGAAGCCATAAACATCATCAATGCCAATAGCCATAATCGCACTTAATGCTAAACTGGGGGGAGCAGGGAATTGCTCGAATTGCTTGTTTATACAATTCCTCAAGTTGATGCCTGTCAGCTGCCGGGTGCCGGGTGCCAGCTGGATGCCACTCCATCTGGATCTGTGGATATGTGCACCTGGATCCGCCTCCTCCCTTGGTAATGTGTGATGTGGGTGGTGGCTTCAGCTTAGAGCCCCGGCGCGTGTGTCATTTTTGGCAACTCAACACCAATTGGCATTAGCGTTGAGTGTGTTTGCATAATAAATTCGATAACATAAAATATCGATTCGATTTAACCACAAATCTTGTGTGTGGGTTTGGGTTTTTGTTGGATTGGGTTGGGCTGGATTGGATTGGGTGGTTGACATAGAAAGTAATAAACGAAATTTGCAATTTACTTTTGGATTCGAGGATTTATGTTTCACCTTCCTGCAGATAATTGTTTTCACTTCCTCTGCCACTCGAATGAACTTTTAATGCTGAAATAACAGTAAAATGCGTCTGCCTCTGGTTGTGGGTGGTGTGTGAAATGGTTTTACGAGGCGGGGCGGGGCGGGGCGGGGCGGTGCTCGGCATGGTGTGGCATTAAGCACAAACGGAAGCAGTTGAATTTACAAAATGTACTCCTCCCACCCCCATCCCCATCCCCACCCCGCAGACAAAGTGCTTAGCGAAATGTGTTTATTAAAAGCAAACAATTTATTCAAATGGCAAGCAATAAAAATAAATATGTATTAAGCAAGCTTTACTTACTTTAACATTTGCACATTAAATATGGCAAAATTTGTGAAAATTACTTAAAGAAATTGATGAAAGATCTTTTAAAATTACTTGTGCTGTAAATGAAAAATTTATGCACAAAATAGATTTGCTGGAATACTAAAAGTAACCAGGGAAATTAATAGGAAAAAATTACACATTAAATTTAAAAAATTGTGCTAACATATCTGAAATGATATAAAATGCATCTATCGCAAAACTATCTTTTCTCTCTCTCTCTCTCTTACTCTCTCTATTAGCTATCTTGATAAATCTGAGAATGTATTCATTTTGCTGCAGGCATAATAAATGTTGAAACTGAACGGATCGTCTTACTATATCACACAGCTGATATAAAAACAATCTATTGAAAGTTGAGTTCTTGTATGAAAGGAATTTATTGTATACCTATTTATCCAGACAATAGTACATCAACATTGGTATATATATTTATATACCTATTTAACCAGACAAGAGTACATCAACATCGGTCTATACTATATTCATTAAAATTTAAAGAGTTGTTGCATTCGTTTCTCTTTAAATTTAATATATATTTTTGGTGAGGTCGTTTAAAACGTGCCCGATTTGGTAGTTGGTTGATGTGTTTTGACCATTAAAACTGCACGCATCAATTGAGGCAACAGTCACAAAAGGCCAAGGCATTTGACTTTTATTTTAATGTGGCCAATACGCAGACGAGTTGGCAGCTCCTTTGGCTTCATGTCTGGCTGCCAAACACAATCATTCAAGCGAGCATTTCTTGACTGAAATTCGACATGATTCTTGTTATCGTTGTTGTTGTTATCGTTTTTGTTGTTGTTATCGTTTTTGTTGTTGTTATCGTTGTTGTGTTCGTGTCGTTGTTGTTCTCGCTGTCGTTCTCATCATAATCATCAACGTCATATGATTTTTGGGTTTAGTTCATTTTGTACTTAATTTCATTTTCGTATTTCTGTGGCTGGATAACCAATGACCTGGAAACAATTTATACTCCTATATTGTCCTCATGTATGTGTGTGTGTGTGTGTGTGTGTGTGTGTGTGTGTGTGTGTGTGGGAGCTATGACATGCTGTTCATCGCGTATATGCGACAAGGATATTTATTTCTTGCTGATTTCATTCATTCTATTCGCCTCATGCCACAAAAACCGCCCCAACTGTCCCCAATAAATGCGAAATAAACACTAAATGTGTAGTTGCTTTTGGCTTCCCTTTTTCACTTTTCCGGACGCTGCCCTCCCTCATCTATGCGGTTGTATACCCTTGCAGAGGGTATTATACATTTGTAACGGGATACGTTCAAATACATTGTTTTTAGCCATTTTGATGACTTCAAGTTGATTGCTTTGGATTTGCAATAAGATTGATTTACTATACACAAAATCGATTTAATTTGATTTCATTTTGGGTAAGGGTATTCATGCATCGTGCAGGCATCTTTCCTTACTTGTATTTCATATCTTTTCTTTTATTTTCTTCTATGTTTTTTTGCTGATTGGTAGCTTTTTTTGTTTGGCAACACCTCTGAGAGTCGCCCGGCAGCGGCTTTCACTTCTGTCCTTGCCAATGGCATGTTTGTCCTACGACGTTGTGCAACAGCCACCCACAAAACCTTCCCCTCCACCCTACCCAATCCCTAGATGTGAATTATCTTCTTACGAGGCTTGCCATTTACGTTTTTAAGATATGCCTTCGTTTTCTTCTTTCAGCCTTTTAAAGTGATTCCTTGCCATGGTCAAGAATGTTTAAATGGGTAAGTTTGGCAATTATATTTATATAAAGGAATGTTCACAAATATATTTCAATTACATCTGTTAATGCAACTAGAAGTTTTTCTTTGATCCATTAGTTTTTCTTTCTACTTATTTTGTTGGCAACCCTCGTTTAGTTTTTTCGAGCTACAATTAAGCAGTGGTTGCCAAAAAGCGCTAGTCTGATTTGACAATGGCTAAAAAGAGAAATTGCCAACGAAACATTGAGTTATGAATCAAAGGAATCGATCCAATTGATTGTAGCCTAAAAGCTTGCGAAATATCTTTCCTAAATTATTCACATCACTTTTATCAAATTCGCTGTTGGCAACGACCTGGTTTTTCTAGTGTTGCTTTGTGCGACGAAAATACACATTGTACGAATTATTGTTATTATTTTTATTATTATTATTATTACTTGAATACGGTTTCAATTTCCTTAACTTGTCGTGTGGGCGAGCTGTAGCACAACCCCCTCCTGGAAGGAAGGAGGTCAATGCACAGAATTATTTCGACTATTGCGGAAATCGCAAAACTCAGCAAAAGCTAAGTTGGTTTCCTTGGAGAGCGTTGGCTGCAATCCCCCAGAGTTGACTACAATTCGTCGTCAGGGAGCAACTGTCAGTCGGACAGTTACAGGCGTCAGACAGTCAAACAGTCCGTCAATCTTCAGAAAAATTCGCTCAAAATCAAATTTATTTGCCAAACACATCGAAATTATGACGTAGCAAGGGAAAACACCAAGAAGATTGGAAACACATGTGCGTTTTATTGCAGTCGCAGAAAAATGCGTTCCAATTGGATGGTGAAGTACAACCAACCCCAACCCCAACACCAACACCAACGCCAACCACCACCATCCAGACAACCACCACACCCATAACTATTAACGTTGTCAACGCCTTCTGTTTGGGGCAGTGGGGAATGTGGCAAGCGAAGCTTTGTCAGTCAGTTTGTTGCTCGCTGCCTTTTATACGTTCAAGTATTTTTATTCATTCTACTATTTCTAAGGTTGTTTTTGTTCTTCTCATTTTTATTTTATTTTTTTTTTTTTTGTACTTTATTTATTTATTTCGTTCGGCCCTCGCTGGCATTTTAGCAAACAAGAATAAAAAAAAAAAGATTTTTATTTTATGCTCTGAGTATGTTGTAAATCTTGTAGCTGCTGCCTGCCACTGCTGATGAAATGAAATGAAATGAAACGAAATTAAGACATTTTTTCTCTATTGCCAACGCAATTTCTTGTAATGAATGAATGAATGAATGAATGAAATGCCACCAGAAATACATACAAACAGAACCATTATTCCACCACCCCCCGTCCTGCTGCCGATGGACAGACAGACTGTTCAGGCTGTTCAGCAATAAATGTCTGCCTGACATTCATAATGAAATCATTTGGTATTTATTATATCGCTTATGTGGCACCCATTTGAGATACCGCCCTAGAGATATTGCGAAAATTAGCTGGTTTCCCTTTCCCCAAAGTCCCTCGTTGCCTTAAAACTCAACTAAAATCATTTTATATAGTATAATTTCCAGGTGCAGTTTTAAACATAAATATACTTAAGCCCAACAACTATTGTAGATTCTCCAATCCCATTGGACTTTAAAGTTTCAGAGCTGTTTGACATTTACAACGTTATTATATTTGAAAGGCCATTTTCCAAAGTTGCAACATTGCTTAAACTAATCCAATTTTCAAAAAACTGGGCTTTTTGATATACTACGTTTAAAGTTAAAAAAAAAAAACAATTCTTTCTCGATTTCCATGTTAGAATTTTACCCCAAGAAGTGCCTTGGGAACAGCCTATTCCATGTTAAAATTCTACTCCAAAAAATAGAGAACGGATCGGTACTTTCACAGCCATAACTTTTCCTATATTGATTAGATTTTCTAATCTTTGTTTGACCCAAAATCAATACAACTCTTATTTTAATCACAATTTGCATTGATTCTTGGGACTATTACAAATTTTCCTCTGTCAGTATTTAGACATGTTTAAGGAATTTTTGAACTAGGCATATTAATTGAAGCAAACTTCTATCTCTCTCTCTCTCTCTCTCTATTTCTTACTTTGCTTTTCTTAGCTTGTTCTTGTTGTTTAACACCCTCTCTTTCTCCTTTTATCTTTTCTCTCTCTTCTCCGCTTTTAAGTTGGGTTTTTGCCAAAAGGTCCGTAACATCAGCTGACATCAGCTCGACATCAGTCGATGCCTAACTACGGATCAGTGTAAATGTTTTTGTGTAAACACGAAGCCATTGCTTCCTCCACACCCCATCTCCCCATCTTCATGCCCATGCCCCTCCCAACGCCTATGCCTTCCCATACGTCTTTAGCTAGGAGCGCAGGCCAACCCCCAAAGATAAGCTCATCTAGACAGTACGCTGTAATTGTTAGCGCCCTTTGTAAGCATTGCAGCTTTTGCACTTTACTTTTGCACTTCCTTTCTAGCGCTTTGTTTCTCACCCCCGCCCCGAAACTGAGCTTGAGCTCTTTGAATGCCTGGCTGACTGGCTGACTGACTGACTGACTGGCTGACTGACTGACTGACTGACTGGCTGACTGACTGACTGACTGACTGCTGAGCTTAGCTGTTGGCGGACAGCTTTAGCTTGCTACATGTCCCAGGCCCGATTCTGGCATTCATACTCTTTTGTATGTGTGTGTGCAAGTGTGTGTGTGTGTGTGTGTGTGAGTGTGTGTGAGTGTGTTGCTGCCTTATACAATGACTTAAGCTGAAATGTCAATTGGATGCAAGGCACAAGGAACAAGCAGCAACGAAAACGAAAACGAAAATGATGAAAATACACCCCAGGGTAAATGGTGAAATGTAACGGCCGTACCGGAGGGTGTTCTGTACGGTTCTGGGCTGGAAGGCATTTTAGCTAAAGATATGGCCACACTGCAAAAGTGCTTATGACAGCAACAGTGGGGTCTCCCCTCCCCCCTCAAAAGCATTTCAAAAGCACAGGCAAATCCTTTCTCCGGCTAATAGAATTCAAACGCATGAAGCCACTGAATAGGTTCGTTGTTCGAAGGGGGTTGGGGGGAGGTGCCGAACCCATTGAAGTCGAGCAATGCCCATTTGCTGCTGAAATGGACCCAACATCCAACACCCAGCACCCAATCTCCAGCTAGCCTGGGTTGAGGGGCCACAACAGAAAAGTGAAAGTACGTGACATTACGCTGCATTGTGCGTTCCCAGCACGAGGGTTGCCATGTGAATTTAAATGATTGCATAAGTTCGCACAAGATTTGATGTAAATATATAAATAAGAGAAGTGTACTTTTTTGTATGTTTACGAGTAGTTACCAAGCAAGAGAGAAGAATGTTTGTTTCCTTTTTTTTTTATGATATGTCAACAAAGTGTTTTTACAAGCTAAGAAAATCACATATTAATATTTGTTTAAAAATAAGATTACAGTTTTAGAATGTTCGAATATTTAAAAAAAAAAATGCATTATAATATATCTAAGAAGACGATACATTTATCAACAACAAAATAATTTTGAATAAATAAGGCAAACAATATTCACTATTAAACTATTAAATAGGTTCAATAAAAATTTAAAATTTAAACTTAATTAAAAATATTTGATGTTTTTCACAATGTTTGTTTACAGTTGATTTTTAGAATTTAGAATTACGGCAAATTGAAAAGTTGCATTTAAATTAAGTTAAGCCATGAGATTTGTGATTACTTAAAGATCCAACCTCGCCTTTACCTTTTCCCCACTGTTTGGTCGTCAGTGAGGGCTTTGACGTGCCCCGAGCACCGGTCGCTCGTTGCTCGTTGCTCGTTGGACCTGGACCTGGACGTGGACGTGGACCTGGACCTGGACGTGGACGTGAAAGCTGGTAGCCGCAGGCAGAGGGCAAGAGGAAAAGGCTGTTTAGAGGCTGCTGTCTATGTCAGGAACGCTGTAGTTTGTTTCGTAAGTTTTTGTGAAAACCATTAACGACGCACAGTGGCCACTTTTTGGGTCCAGGCCGTTGGGTTTTTGGCTTGAGCTGCAGCTTCTTCGCTTCTAAATTGAAAAGAAAGCAGAATGAAAAGAAGAAGAAAAAAGTGAAAAGCTGTAAACTTTTAAAAGTTTCAATCTTTGTTGGTGGCACTCCCGCCCCCGCCCCGTCCCAATTGAGAGTTGGCCACTTTGGGGCCAAGCAGCCGAATGCTGGTACTCATTTGGTCAGCTTAACGGGCGGCAGTTGGGATGGGTTCGGTTCGGTTCGGTTTGGGTTGGGTTGGGTTGGGTTGGGTTGGGTTGGGCATCGGATGTAGGCTGCCAGATAGCAAGCCCACTTTTTGACGTGACACGGTGCCGGCAAGAAAGCCAAGAAATACATTTTGTCGCTCCGGCTAATGGCTGCGTAAATGACAAAGTGAATTTTCCTTCGAAGGCAGCAGCAATTTTAAAATTTCTTCTGCTCTCTTTTTTTTAATATATTTTATTGAAGCTTAGCGCCGGGTGAGGAGGTCACTAATAGCATTATATACCTAAGGCAGAGCAGGAGCGCACAACATTAAATTAAGGCAACGAAATAATTGGACATATTAAGAGTATGGTAAAAATACATTAACACACACAAACACACACACACACGCACACACATTAGCTTAAATTGATGTCACGCAAATCCGATTTTGCAACAATTTGAATTCTTGTATAATTAATATCGATAGCCACATTAATTTGCAAATCGTTGAATATATTTGAATATTTATAAATATAAATTTTATTTTAAATAAGTTTACATAATTTACTCTGCTCTATTTTTGGCAATTGTTAAATTCCAGCTGCTAAAAATTGACAAAAATATGAGCAATTTGAAGAGTAATTTGTTCAAAGTGACTTTTGTTTAATGGTCATCAGAAATAGGTGCTTTCCTCATTATCATAATTTATGGGCAATTGCAAGCCAACAACTTACTTAGAAGCACTCGTTGCTAGAATCGATATCCACGCGGAAGAAGAAGAAGAAGAGGAGGAGGACATATCCAATGCAGGAGCGACAACTAAATAATGCAAAAATTAAATAGCCGCCCACTTCAGAAGTCCACTTTGCGTTCCAAACAGAGTTGTGTTTGAGAATTGTCTCTGGTAATTGAGGGGAACAGCCCCCCAGACCAGCCCAAGCCCAGTCCAGACCTATCGAAGTGGTTCAGTTCGTAACGATTCGGTTTGGTTTGGTTGGTTCCGGCCCCTTAAGCATGCATAACCCACTTTGTCAGAGTTCCCACAGCTGTCAGTGAGTGCTCCTACCATAGAATTATATGTTTTTTTTTCAAATAATGACAGGCAATTTAAACAAAATACTAACTACAAACAGACTTATCAATAATTCAAGTATGCTGATTGTCACTGCAAAATTAAATGATATGTTAGTACTGAAAGTTATAATATCGATCAATTAAAAGTATGTCGTTCGACACAGCAAATGACTAACAATTATTTGTCTGTCATCAACTGAACAAACGCTTTAAGTATTATTAAGTACTATTTTTTATTTAATTTATTATTTTATTAATATATCGTATTTCAGCTTTTGTGTAAGTTGTTCCACAAACATATTTGCAGCCAGAATGTAGACCAAATATATATATATATATACATATATATATATATATGTGCAGAGATATGTTTCTATACATATTTAAGCTTGAGGTCTTTGCGTACTACCAAATATTAAAATAAATTTGTAATTCAAAAGAGCGCGCAATAAATTTCAACACCCGCTCAAAACACGCAAAATAACAAAAAAAAACAGGAAAAAAAAATTGCAAGCAAGGAAAATGTGGAAAATATAAATAGGTTGACTCAGTGCGGTTGTTGTTTTTTGGCCGGCTTCTAAGGGCAGCGATGGTGGGTGCTGTGTGTGAACGATAGGTGGGTAGGTGTGGGTTAAGTGTGGGGTTAGGGGCAGGGGTGTGTAACTTTGCTGATGTGTGCCTGTCGTTGGCATGGCAAAAGTACTTGAAGAATTACACACAATGCATGCATTATTCATGCTTACTTCAGAATTTGCGTTACAAAGTAAAAATGTTGTAAGGACACTTCTGCCTAGCTCGACACTTGTAAAGGACGCCGCCTGTAAGTGTGAGTCACTGTTTCAGTGTGTGTGTGTGTGTTTCAGTGTGTGTGTGTGTGTGTGTTTAGCAAGGAAAAACACGAATAAGGAAGTGTGACAGAATGAAAGCCTTGCCTAAGCCAAAGTGCAGAATAGTCGAGCTAGAAACACACACACACACACACACATAGAGGGAAAACCCGCTGATAGATTAGAGTTTTTGGCTTGGTTGGTTTACTGGTCGCTACCCCTCTCCACTCCCCACTCCCCTTCTCAACCATCTATCGCTAAGCATGGAATGCAAATTGCGGCGACAGCAACCGTTACTCGCCGCACAACAAATGTACATAATCATGTCAAACGTCAGCCAGGAGACGAATACACGAATCGGAACGAAAGCGAAACGGAAAGAGCAGGCGAAGGAGAACGAGAAGGACAAGGAGAAGGAGCAAGAGCGTTAGGCATAGAGAGAGTCCAGAATAGCAGCCCTGTCAGTGGCATCTCAATTGGCTCTCAAGTGGAAATTGCGGTAAAATTGATGAGTCCATCAAATATTGACAATTGCATATCTAATTCGGTCTCTAAAGGAAGGAACACTTGAAGACATAAGGCTTCTCTCCCCTCTCCCCCTCTCTCTGCCAATCGCTGTTGGCACAAATCAAACAGCTCAGATTGCAAGCAATCTTCGTCTGTCTTTCAATCTTTATCAATATACCCGAGGGATAGGGCACTGCACTTATCAATCAGCTACTTGGATAGATGGTCACCAAAAATAATGTGACTCTAGTTTTTCACCTGTTTGCAAAGGTTTCAATCAAATGTCAATTTTACATTCCCCAAATGTAAATTTAATTTATCTTATTTATAAATTTAAATTTATATTCTATAAAAATAATAAACTTGTGCAGATAAATATATATTCATATACAATATATAACATTTTTGCTAGACACTGGTCGAAATAAGCTTGTAATCACTGTATATATAACAAGTAATTTTAGTGGGATTACAGTGCTGTTGGTGGCAACGCTGGTTAACAGATGGTTAACAGATGGTTAACAGATGGTTAACAGCAACATATGCATTTCTGGAAGAAGCAGAGTCGTAGAATGACTACTCATATTTCACTGTAATATACATACTTTTAACTATAATACTAATAATAATCATGTCATAATCAGTCTAACATATATATAATATATATATATATATATATACTATATATATATATATATACATATTCTTGACCAGCACTCTGTCAGTCTATCAGCAGTCGCATACAACTCAATAAATACATTTGTATCTACAGCATGATAAGCAACGAAATCTGTGTATGTGTGTCACAGATTTATAAATACAAATATATAAATATAGATTTACATATATATATTGAATAAATATTAATGTGCATTTTAGATTCGATAATTTTCTCACATTTTTTACTTTGAAGTTTCTTAGAGCAGATTTGGAAATCTTTTCCACTTTTTGATGGCTTGAAGACAGTGAAATACATTTTAAATATCAAATTTTGTTTATATTTGGAGTATGGATAAGTAAGCGTTTAATTGATTAAGCAGCTGGTTGCAGGGTATCTACAAGTCGAGCTCTCTCGTCAATAGCATTTTCAGTCGTTTTAACAGCTTTCAACTTTTGAGGAACTTAAAGTGAATGAGCTGCAACCGAAACCAAACATAATTGAACCGAATTGTAGGTCTTATCAAGCCGCACACGCTTCCATCATCATCATTATCGTCTGCAACAATAACAACAACAACAACAATGACAATAACAGTGGAAACAAGCAACACAACAACCAGAAAAACATTGTGGTTCAGGTTCTCATTCGCACAGCAAAAAAAAGAGAAGAAAACTTACTACATCATAAACTAGAAACATGTGGAAAATGGCCTGGGCTAGTGGTCATGTCTGTGTGTGTGTGTGTGTGTGTGTGTGTGTGTGTGTGTGTGTGTGTGTGTGTGTGTGTGGGTGGTAGATGTAAAGACTGGCGGCACGAGTGGAAATTATGTTGATAACCTCACATGATCCTGACATTAGAGCTGCCCCCAACTGCCTCTTCCTTCGTTCAACTGCTGCTGCTGCTGCTGCTGTTGCTGTTGCGGTTGCCCATGGGATGTGGATGTGACGACGAAGATGGGGATGGAGATGAGGATGAGGATGAGGATGGAAATGTGCACGTACTGGCTTAAGTATATTTAAGCATATGGAGAGAATCAAGTGAAAATCAATAAAAACCAAACACGTCTACACAAATCACATGAAAATCGATGTGAAGGCAACTTGCTCAACGAAGCGGGCAAGCGGTGATGGGGCATGAGAGGGTGGGGGTGTCATGGGGTAGGGGGTAACTACGATAGCGTTGTAACCGAAACTTAAAGGATTGCGCCTTCTTTTTCTTCTTCTTGCTGCTGCTGCTGCTGCTGTTGTTGTTGTTGTTGTTGTTGCTATTGTTGTTGATTTTATTGGTAAAACGTGCAAGGCATTATAAGCCAAGTTAAAAGGGCCAAGCAACTACCGAATATTGAATACCTTACCTCATATTAGATATATATGTAAATTATAATATAATCTATAAACTTGGATTTAAAAAAAAATCATAATTTATGGTTTTTTATTTTATTGTAAATCATATACAGCTTAAATTAAACAAATAATTATAATAATAAACGTAACTTTTATGATTGATTGAAGTTCCGTTATTGCTGAGAACCCAATTATTACTGTTATTTGATCTGTGTTGGCGGAATTTATTATTATTGAGGTTATGTTTTTCAGTCAAAAATGTTGATAATATTCGGTTAACATCTAAAAATTGTTAATGTTAATGAATCTTATTAAATAAAATATATTAAAGAAATGAGAAAATATTAATTTTTCCTGAGAATATATATTAAATATAAATATATATATACTTTACTTCCATCTGCCTGAATTTGTCGTTATTAGAATATACATTTCAAATGATGATCAACAATGGAGAACATAAAAAGTTGCTCAATTTGCAGATATTCCATCTTCAAACTGAACTTAATAAACATATTTTGAAATCTTCATCTGTAGTTGACGAAATTAAAAGTATTCCCATTTAATACTATCTCTCAGATCGTCCACTTTAAGAATTGATGCTTAGCATTTATACATACATATGGGGAACTAAGTTCATTATATATTTATAAATAAATAAATGTTCCTATCTGTCTACGCATATATATTGCCTTGAACTTATCAGATTTCGGCAGAATCTAGAAATTAATGCGAATCCCATCTGGGTGCCCCAAAGACATTGACGCACCTTGTTATCAGTGGTACTTGATAAGAGCATCGTTCGGTGTATTTCAAACACACTCAGACCTGTGTGTGTATCTCTGACAAATCCTATAAAATGTCGGGGTCCGACTCTGAACATTCAGTCTACATCTGTTTCTATTGCGACCAGTTGACCATAGAAGAACAAGATGAAATTCAATTGGATTGTTTTTGCTTTATATGCAAGTCTGATTATAATAAAAGGCGAATCCTCCATCATAGCTCAAAGTACTGAGGTAAGCAAAAAGTATTAAAATATTTTTGACAAGCGAGAAAAACTTATTCCAATATTTAACAGTCCTGGATGGCATCAAGGAAAGAGGAGGAACAGTGCGGATCATATGCCTATAAGGCTGTGAAACCACTTCTTAACTATCTTCAACTACTGACGACAGAAGTTGCCGAAGTTGACGAACTTAATCGAAATCTTGACCAAAAGAACCAAGAAATATCCGAATTAAAAAATTCACTGCAAGATCAAATTAATAGCGATGAAATCAGATCGAGGGAGTCTCAAAAACAGTTGGACGAACTTAATCGAAATCTTGACCAAAAGAACCAAGAAATATCCGAATTAAAAAATTCACTGCAAGATCAAATTAATAGCGATGAAATCAGATCGAGGGAGTCTCAAAAACAGTTGGACGAACTTAATCGAAATCTTGACCAAAAAAACCAAGAAATATCCAAATTAAAAAACTCACTGCCAGATCAAATTGATAGCGATGAAATCAGATTTCAGGTTTCAATTAATAGCGATGAAAAGGAATTGGACGACTTGACAAAACATATGGACGATTATTGGCAATATGTTAACTCAGAAATATTCAAGTTACGAATCCCACCGAAAGATAACGATGATTCATCCTCTTCAAGTGAAGAATGATAACAAATTGTGCTTTTCATGGAGAAGACCACCACAATTAGTGCAAACTTAATTATAATTATTAATGTAGTTATAATTGTAACAATAAATTTGTGTTCAGTTTGAGTAAAAGAAAAAAATATATAATAAACTGTAAATTGTATTGGCATTAAAAACAATAATAAATTACAAATTTTGTTTTGCTTTTTCGGTAGCGCTGAGAGTTCAAATGACTCTTTGCAACACCTCTCAAATTCTTAACGGTTTTCTTCTTTTCTTCTACAGTGTATTTGATGTTCAATGGCTTTCCGATGATCAACACCCGTTACTTAAACAGAAATACGTTAAAATGCCTGGCGACCAGCAGAAATACAAAAGTGATGCAAATGTTAAATGAATTGTAATTTGGAAATGTAAATGTTTAATAAGCCGACGAGTCGCGTTATAAATGCGAACTAATTTAATTAAATTTAATTTACTTGAAATAATTTGATACCTTACAGCCTTAAATAGCTAAGAAAGTTTACAATGTTTTCTAAATTCTTGTTGGAATTTTAGTGAACTTCACTCGCAGGCAAGGCAAATATATTTTGAACTCTTTGCTGTGGTTTTGCAAAAGCACTCAATACGTTGAGATGCTCTCAATTGTAATTGACGCTCAATTTGCTCTTGAGTTGGTTTGCTGTGATGCTCTTAAATGCAAGAGCACACTTCGAAAGAGTATCCAACTCTCTTTCTTTTTTTGACTGCAATTGGGCACAGTGCAACAACAGCTGACGACAAACGAGTGCAGCTGTTCCAAATCACTCAAAAGAGACATATAAAGAGAGAGAGAGCGCATGCGCTTATGCACTTATTTGACACTCTAAATACATGGACAATTCACGGCCAAGGGGAAAAGTCAGTCACACCGTCGTGACAGCGACGCCTGCAGCGCTGCCGCCTATCGGAAAATTCACTATAAAAGCGGGTGCGTGCCTCGCCGGCCGGATAGTAGCTTTGGAGAACTGCTCCGTCACAGAAGTTGCCGCCCAAGCTCCTCTCAGCCATCGTCATATCCCGTTGTGTGTGTGTGGCCGCAGTTTGTTATTGTTGTTGCTGCTGCTCTCCATTTGATGTTATTGTTGTAGTTGTGCCACGCTTTTATCCTCAGCTGGCAACAAACTAAACACACTCTTCACCCACACTCGCAAATAGAAAGAGAGAGAGAGACACAGCTGCATGCACAGCTGTGAGCTGAGCCGAGTCGACTTGAGTTGAGAGTTGACAGTTGAGAGAATCAGCAGCAGCAGCAGAGAGCGAGGAAGCCATCGTCGTTCATCGCTGTATATTTTGTTGTCCAGTCAAGCAGCGGCCGTCGCACGCATTACATCGCCATTCGATGCACGCACGGGGACGGAACGTCGCAAGCAGCAGCAGCAAGCAGCCATTTACACACACAATACACATGTAGAACTTCAAACCAATTCGCAAAAAACATAAAAGAAAAAACTACAATTTTCAAGTGCTGTGCGTAAAATTTCACAAATAAAAAAAGAGAGAAACCGATAGATAGAGTAAATCGAGACAGACAGACGGACGGGCGGCAGTTTCGGCTTTTCCTTTTTGGTTAATTTTCTTTTGTTTTTTAGAATGTACTAAAATTTAAATGTTTAAAACTAGAATAACAAATTTAGTTGTTGATACTTTTTGCAATTATTTGTTAAACGAGCGAGAGAGAGAGCAGATACAAAATAGATAGAGAGAGAGAAAAAGAGAAAAATTGTGTGCCGTAAAAACAACAACGTGAAATAATTCTTCAATTGAAATGAAAGCAAATCAGATTTAAAATATAAAAAAAACACAACACACAAAAATCAAATCAAATTCTTGTGATTAAAGTGCATTTCTAATACAATATATATATAATTATATATATATAGACACACACACACATACAAATTTATTCAATTCTACAACTATCCACAAATCACAATAAAAAAAATCGACAAAAAACGCGTCGTCGAAAATAGCAGTAGAAGAAGAGGAAGAAGAGATCATCGCAGTCAAGAAAATTTCCAATTAGCGCGAACAACGGCAACGCAGTGAGATAAATTCCAATTTGAAATGAAGATGGAAGTGCTCTCAGTACAAAATCACATTCAGGGACAATTCGGTGTCATTGGTACAACTAAAGTTAAAGGTGAGTACTAAAATAATAATAAAATAAAATTATAATTTTTTGGCAATGAGTGAAAAATATGTTGTATATAAAATATTTATTTATTTAACTCAATTTAACTGAAAAATAATTAAAGTTATAGAAAAAAAGATAAGCAAAGAAATATTCTAATCGTTTTTCTAATGCTAGCAAATTTAGATTTTTGTAAATGAGATAAAAATATTTATTAAATATATTTCCATGTTGAGTGTTCGGTTATTTTTGTATTTATTCCAACCAAAGATATAATATACGATTAGCATTGAAGAATAATAAAAATAGTAATGAATGTTTGTCAAAAAAAAATGTTAATTTGTCATAAATACAATTTTTGTATTAAAGAACCTCTAAAATTGTGCTTTTTTTAGCATGTAACAGAAAATTCTAATTAGCCAATATTAAATACAACAAAATGCTTCAGAGCCTAATATTTAAACTTTAATCTTACTCCTAAAGATATTAAAAGAAAAAATTAAATTAAAAAAAGGAAATATCGCAACAAACGTGACGTCAAACATTTATTTCCTATTGAAATAGTCAAAAAATGTTGATTTTATTGAAACCCATTACGAAAACATTTGCACCACACATTTTTAATGTGCTTCGAACATTTGATTTTTTTGTATGATATTTTTAATTTTCTTGCTTCTAAGTTTAATAGCCCATTATTTGATTCAATTAATTTGATAGCACATAAAAACATTTTATTTGATCTCTCGAACATTAAAATTGTACAAATTTCCATAACGAACCAAATATGTTGTTGGCTTCTTTTTCTTAAATTTTTGTTGTAAAGCAATATGTTTTTGTATCTCATGGTTAACATTTGACTTCCTGGCATAAATAAGAGAAATATCATTGAATTCAATTAAATCAATCAGATCTGAATTTTTTAAAAAAGAACCACAATTCCCCTCAAAAATTCATGATTTTTCCACATGTTTAGCCATTTTTCCTTCTTGCTTTGATTTTTAAATTTGTGCCTTGTGCATTTTTTGAGCAACGTTTCGGTTCTTTTTTTTTTTGTCCTGTGCAAGCATATCCCGTTCCTTGTGTCTGCCGTGCGGATTATGCAACATCCTGTTTTAATCCCTGTCACTTTAAACTTGCTGTCGTGCAAATTAGACACGAACACGAACCCAGCTGGGTAACTGTGAACTTGTATGTATGTATGTGTGTACAAATACATGCAAATGTAAACCAGCCGAAAATACAAAATCGCCCAAAGGCAAAACCAAGCAGGCAACAACAATAAGGGAGAGCCAAAAAAGAGGCAGTGTTGCTGTTGTTGTTGTTAAGAAAAAATGTCAGCTTAAAATTGCAAATAAAAAATCGAATTTTGATAACCAATATGCAGACATCAATACTACATAATTAATATGTGCATTTCTTGATGTTTCTAAAAGTCTGCAACAAGCTCATTAATAGCTAAAAAGTCCAACACTGGTGGGTAGGCAGCTCGATGTTAACGACGACATGCAACAACATGTCGTCACAGAAACACACGCAGACACAAATACATGAATGCCTGCCAGAAACATTCTCATATGCACACCTTTTACTAACTGCTGGCAAACGACGCAGCGGCAGCAAAAGCAACAGCAGCTCAGAGGCTATCTCCTTCGCTCTCTTTGGCATGCCGTCTGCATTGTATAAATGTATATATGTATGTACATATGTGTCTGTCTCTGTGTTTGTGTGTATTTGCAGTCAATTTAATTTCATGACTGACTGAGCGCATGCAATTTTATTATCGAAGGACACACACACATACAGTTATGTGCTGGTGGTAGTCATGCATATTCATATGCTATACAATCTGTGAAATCTAGCACCCGAATAAAGTTGTTTAATAATTACTTAATTTTTTTCCATTCGAATTAGCTAAAACATAAACAACATGATTTTCAGCTACATTAACGCTAATAGCTAAAATCACCGTTGCAGCTCAGCTAGAAATTTACTAGAAATTTCATTATTCGTTCTTTTAAGTCTTAAATCATTTCAAATCAAAAAACTTTTACGTTCTTTTGCTATTGGGTCATCCTGATTCATTTCATTTGCATACTATGAACATACAACGATACTTTGTATGTGTGTAAAATTTACATTTTTAATTAATATGCAGTTAATGAGAATTTGTCGTGTAGTTAAAGTACTTATTCCATTGTAACGAAACAGAGCCTTAAATCATTTATGCACCTATTTAACGAAAATTTCAACTCAAGGCCACACAATCTCAACAAGCACAAACTGTAAACAGCCACCGCACTCCAACCCAAACCACCCTCACACTCTTCTGCATATGGCAAGAGATGATTTTGAGGTTTGCTTTCTGTTACTGTTGCTGTTGCTGCTCAGACAACAGCAGGCACTGCTACCATAACAACAAAGAGAGCTTTAACATTCGGCTCAGGTAGCTGCATAAACGCGTATGTGTGCACACACATACATACATGTACACTGGTAGCTTGATGCTGTTGCTAGGCTCTGTTTGCTGTTGTGTTGTTGTTGTTATAGCCGATTTTGAATGCATGTAAGACAAGCAGTCGCAAATGTTGCGGGATGTGCTCGCAGTCATGGAGAAGTGGGGGGAAGATTAATGAAATGCGTGTATGTGTGCTTCTGTTTCCTTTTCGCTTTCGCTTTTGACTTTGCAGCACAAACCCTTTTCATGGCATACTTGACAAACACACATGCATATATACATGTATACAAAAACAAACACACGCACACAGTGACACACCATAAAGAGAGCAGCAAACATGTGCCGTTAATTTCTTAATTACGCGGGTGCGCCTAAGCAGAGATAGAGATTGAAAGAGAGGGACAGAGAGAGAGAGAGTGAGAAAAAGAGAGAAGTATCTCATTCAGTTCATGCAATGGAGAATGAGCACTGTATATGTTATGTATGCAAGTTTATGTGTATGTATGGGAGGCAGCACAAAGAGCTTTAGCGCTAATTACATGAAATCGTCGTCGAGTCAAGCAAAGTGGGTAATTTTACTTACATAAATATATTATAAAGAATGGGACAACAGTTTTTTTTTATACTTTACATACACACAGGCCCCTTAAATAAACACACTCCAAAACAAAGCACATGCCTGTTTTATGTAAACACAGTGGTAGAAAATTAAATCTAATGGGACATTTTAAAGTAAACACAAAATAAAATAAAGGCGATGAATATCACATTTAATATTTTTTAAGACTTCGCTTTGAAGTTTTCTCTAGTTTGTCTCCACTGTGCGGCTGCTGTGCTCAGCTTAGCGTTTTGTATTTGTATACTTGAGTATTAAAATAACAACTGCACAAGCAAAAAAAAAAATAATAAAAACTGTGTTCAGCAGCCAAAGGCAAAAGAGCCAAAGAGAAGAAGACTAATAAGGGGGAAGGGGAAATGGAGAACAGCAGCAACTGCTGCACAGTCAAAAGAAACTGCTGACTAACGAACGAAACGAGCAAAACGGAGATGGGGACGGTGGACGGCGGACGATGGACGAGACGGACGAAGCGCAGTCGTCAGCTGGAAACGATGAGGCCGTATGTAAGATATAGGGATAGAGGAAGGGAGAGGGGCGAGGACAGCGCAACGCATTACCTAATGGCTTTCGGGTTGATAAAGAGGAGTTGGGTAGGGGAGGTAGGGGTAGATGCGGCTTAAGCGAACGGCTGATTTTCCAGCTGTTGTTGCCAGGTGATTTCAGCACGCCCCGCGCCATGGAAGCATTGAGTGTGTTTGTCGAGTCTGCGCACAGCCAATGAGTGCAGTTTCGAGCTTGCGCAAGAAAAAGCGAGAGAGAAAGAAGAGATAGAGAGAGAATGTGTGTTTGTATTATGTGAATGATTGCAAGGCTTTTTGCCGGTGGCGCAACGCAGACATCAGCTGTTTTTTTCCTTTACTTTTAGTCTGGTTTCAATTTCGGTGTTTTTTTTTAATGTTTTTTCTTTTGTGTGAATTTTGCCGGTCGATGTGGTGACTAAAAAGAACTTCTTCTTTTGCTCTCCTTTCACGCAATCGCTTCGCAGACTGGACGAGTCCGCTAACGGCACCAGCAACAACGGTGGGTGTCGCAGCAACTGCGAACGACGCAAACGTGGATATCGTTGATGTTGATGTTGACGTTGTCGATGGTCATCCGGCATCGGTGCTGCACATGCGTCAGCATCAATCGCTCAACACGCGACCGCGTCTCTCCTCCAACACTTCAACATCATCATCCGCTGCTGCAGCCGCTGCAGCGTCGGCGTCCATTAAGCCAATGGCGGCCAATTTTGATATCGCTTACATGCCCAGCATGATGCCAGCTTCGCCGCTGCAGTCGACGTCGGCGTCACGCATCGGCGCCATTGACAATCTGGACGATGTAAGCGCCAGCGCTGTGCAGGAGCTTTCGCAGCAGCTGCAGACAAAGCTGCGCGATGCGAAGAGCGAGCATCTCGCCTGCACCGAGGTGACGCTGCCCAACGATCTCATGCAGCGCATTGCCGCCGAAATAATACGCATGTCAGAGCGAGAGCCATGCGGCGAGCGTGCCTGCACCATATTCATTGAGTTCGAGAGCGAGCCGAACAACGTCAGGTGAGTGCGACAGAGACGGAGACAGCGACACAGAGCTTTGAGATCAGCAAAAGCTTTTGATAATTCGCTTAGCAGTTCCTACTCCAAATACAAACATTTTACTGTCCATTCGTATTGTAATGTATTGTTTTTGTTTGTAATTTAAAAGTTGTCGAGTTGTTGAAAGCTTTTGTAAAGCTCCAAGACAGACTGTATTGCAATGCAGTTGCATCCAAATATGAAAAAATTGTGCAGAAAGCTTTCGCGAAGGTAATTTTGAGCTCGAATTAGAAGCTCCCGCATACAACGGCGCATTCAAGAGCACTACTTGTTAATGACTTAGATTGTGCGCATATTGAATGCTTCGGTAATTAGGTGTCACTATTCAGTATTCGCTAGTTCGCTACTGGGGTCATTTAGGTCTTTTATCCAGATTTTGCAATTAAAGCTCAGATTTATAATTGGCCTCCTTAATAATTGTGGTTATTTCGCTTGCAGGCGCATTGCCTCGTTCAAAGTGGACCCGGACACTGTTTCCATTTTCGAGCTTTATCTGACGCTCAAGCAGGACAAGAGCGGCTGGACATCCCGACTGCCGCAGTTTATCAAGTGAGTTGAACTTATTTATATAAATTAAAACTTAAAATATAATTATAATAAATTACCTTTTGCATAGAAATCTAACGCGCAGCAATACGATTGTGATCAGTCCCGATTTTACTTTGACCAAGAACAAGCTCTACTCCTCCGAGTAGATGCAACAACACAATGAGGCAAGCATATACATATATATATATTTATTTATATATATGGAGGTCGTTGATGTGGGTGTGGCGCTGTTCTCAACTCATTACACACAATCCCTCCGAATAAGTAAATGATGAACAACAACAACAACGATAACAAATAAGAAGAAGCAGAAAATGAAAAAGTAGCAGGCGAAAAAGAACAGCGAATATCAGCAGCTTTCACTTTGTAAGCGCCACACCCCCACCTCCATCCTCCACCTCCCAACCCCCACGTCTTCGTCTTTCACTAAAAAAACCCATCAAAAGAAAAAAACCAAACACACAAAAAAGAACCCATAGAGGCAAACTTTGGACCAGAACTCAACTAATCCAGCAAAAATCAACAAATCAACTCAACAACAACAAGTATAAACCAACAACAATTGTGTATTTTGAGACCTTAAAACCTTAAGCATAACTAAAAACAGAAAACAAAACAAAACAAAAAACAAAACAAAAAACAAAACAAAACAAAAACACAAATCAACTGCAGTTGCAGGCAACTTAAAACTCTTATTGGACTGACTTTTTGGCTTATAAAAAGGAACTTTTTGAAAAACAGAAACAAACGAAAACAAAAATATTAAAAATATTGTAAACAAAAGGGAAAAATTCAACAAAATTTCACTCAGTGAACGGTTGCCGGTTATCCGTTTGTTTTTATTTTTTTTGTTAAACCAAAACAAAAGCAAAAAAAAAAAAAAAACTCCAAAAGTAAGAGAAAATAAAAAAAGAGTATTAATCGAATAAGGTATGTATGAGGAGAATAGAGAGAGTATATGTATCAGATTAAAAGAGCAAATACAAATTCTATATAATGTGCTAGTTGATCATATGTATAAAATATGTGCAAGAAATCTATGATATATGTATATATATCTATATATATATATATGTACTTATGGATATGTATGTATGTTTTTCTTCGCGATCTTATTAGGCTATAAAATCTCTATCAAATGCATACATACATACATGCATATATATGTATATGTATATATATATATATAAATATATTAGAAACGAAAACAAAATTTATATATGCTCATATATATATGTATATATATGATAAACAAACAATAAGGCAAAAGTGTTGAGCAGAAACTGAAGAGAAGCAGATGCAAACAAAAAATAAAAATAAAAGTAAAAAACAAAGTTGATGTGATATTATATATAATAATTATAAATATTGAAACACAAAACAAACAGACACACACATACATATAAATATATATATATATACTTAAAAGTAGATGAAGAAATTTTGAATACTTTGTACACGGAAAAATATCTGATTTGTATTAACTTAAAAACGATATCTCAAAAATACGTTTTCACTCACAATAATTAATGAACAAAGAATTGTTTTCAACAAATTAGCCGCAAGCAATTCAAATCAATTTATTCCTTTGATTTTTTTTTTTTTATTTAAAATTTCTTTCTTGTGCAGAGTTCCAAACTCTGTCTATCTATATGGATATATACAATATATATATATGAAATATTTATAATAATTGATGTGTTTCTAGATTAAGATTTTAATATTAAAAACCAACAAAACAAAAGCAGAGAATTCAATGTGTGTAGCTGTGTATTTAACATTAGTTTAAACAATTACAATTAAACAATTACAACAACAAAATGACACTTAACAATTCGCATACATGCATAAATCATTAATAAGTATGTTTAATATATACATATATATATATATATATATATTATATATATAATGTGTGGCAGCTGGGTGTTTGTGTTAATATGAGTAAAATCGGCTAAATTAAAAACTGATCAAGATATTGTCAAATTGGGCAAATAATGAAAATGTTTGGAAAAAATGAAAGAAATCTATAAAGTCATCTGTGTTAATAAATTTTAAAATAATTTATAGCGTAGCATAAACAAAAACTGAAAACAAATTTAAAATCTAACAAATTGTAAATGCCGATTGTAACATTTTTTTTTATAGAGCTGCAAAAAACAACATTTCATCTGAAAAAGCTACAAATATTTGACAAAAATTTAAGCTAGAGTACATTTTAATAATTTATGCACACAAAACAAACAGAATTTATTTATTATTATTCTTCAACCCCCCATCCCCCCAAAAAAGATCTCGTATAAAGCAAAAGCTAAACACAAAAAATGAAAGAAAAAAAAAACAAAAAACACAAAATGACGACGACAACTTTCACTTGTAAAAGTGAAAAAATATCCATGCAAAACAAAAAAAAAAAAAACATATTTATATTTAACAGTTCAGTTTGAAAGCATTCTCCTTAAAAAATCAGAAAGAAAAAAATATATATTAATAAACCAACAAAACCGAACTCATTGTATCAAAATAGAAACAACACAAATTCGCATATCGTTTCAGTTTTTAAGTTGCTTACATTTAAAATTATTAAAAAATAAAACAAACGCAAATGTAAATAGAGCAGCGACAAAAACCAGAACAACATGATTTAAGCGTATCTAATGTATTAAAAAAAGAAGAAAAAGAAAAAGCTAAAAACAATGTGAACATAAAAACTATGCAAGCAAGTGAAAAAATAGAACCATGAATGTGATCTATTTAATAATAAACAAAAAAAAAAACAAACAAAAAAATAAAAATAAAATCATTTGACACGTTTGATTTTTTTTTTCTTAAATCATAATACTAAAGTATTACATAAATAAATGTAAACGTTTTAATTTGTAGAACTTAAAATATAATTTGCCACTTAAACAATTCGTTTTATTTGTACGCCAGGCTTAAAAAAAAGAAGAAGAATTCTTCAAAATCGTAGAACGCAAAGCTTTCAATGTTGAACACCTTTTTTTCTAGTTCTTGTTTTTTATTTTTCTTTGTTTGCATTTGTCGCATTTTTGGTTTGTTGTTCTCCAAAATGGATGGGTGTAAAATGTATAAAGAACTTGAATCTTAGACACGTCCAGTGCTCCTCAAAGTATTTGTAAACAATAATGATATATAAAAAGAAAAAAAAAACAAAAATTCAAAATGGAAAAAGAAAAACAATGGAAAGAATATTTAAATACCAAACTACGAATAATTAGCTATTTATGAATATGATATATAGTACTATAATTATGAAACGAAAATATGTGTCTGTGTGTTTCAACTGTAGAGTTTTTAAATTCTCCTATATGTATATATAATGCACACATATATATAAATGTATATGTTATATATATATATAGGTAGTATCTATGTATGCATGTATGTGTGTGTGTGTGCGTATGTGTGTGTTAGAAAGGGAACTAATTAGGGCTTTCAACATCATCAATAATCATAAACAATCAATTTAAAAAAAAAAAAATGGAAAAGATACAAAAAAGGAAAATACTTGAAGAAATGCAAAGAAAACTCATACATCATAAGTCGAACAAAAACTTTTCTTCTCTCCTATCATTCCACACACACAAACACACACACACACACACTGAACATTTTGATATTTAAATGCAATATATTAACTAACTTGTAATAAAAAACAAAGGAAAAGAAAAAAGTATAAAAAATGTATTTAAGCGATTATCCCACCATGTGATTAAATACGAAATCTTTATTTTCAATTATGTATAAAACAGCAACAAGTTGATTTTGGGAAAACAACATAAGAAATACTTATAATATTATTATACTTTGTTGTAATTTTGTTGACTCGATACAATCACCGAATTATGCAAAACTTAAGATGCCATTAGAGACAAGAAAACAAACAAAGATGAATTGTATTGTCATTATCATTATTGCTATTAGAAATGACGAAAGAACCAAATTCAATTCAACAAATACTCAAATTAAGTTAACAAGTTGCTTAAAACAATTTCTCCATCAAACACATTCGAAAATGGGAGTAAAAAAGTCAATGTTGTAAATCAAGTAGATACACATACATACATATTTATGTATGTGACTAGAAGTAATGTTTAACAATTTCCATATATTATATCTTTAACACACACCCTCACACACCCACATACACCCACACACACATACACACACCGACACACAAATAGGGCCTACAAAGAAGGATACAAAGCAAGAGCAAAAAAACAAACAATATTAATATACAATATATATATATATATATATATATATATATATAGATATGTGTGTATAAATGTATATATATATATATATATATATATGTATTTAAAAACAACAAACAAATTTAAACTTTAGTAGCGCTTAACAAATTCTAGCAATTTAACAAATTTTAATTAATCAAAATATGAAATATATATATATATATATATGACTATATATATACATATATATATATAAATACAAAACAAATGCAAGATACTGCAATTTCATTTTTCTCTGTGTAAAAGTTGAGTAAAAAATAAAAGAAAACTACAAAAAAAATAAATTTTTTAAATGTGAACAAATGTTTTTTTTTCTTACTTTTTACTGGTTGAAAATTTACTGCAAGACTTAAAGAAAGGGGCGAGCTGTCTTAGACACGAACCGAGTGAAGCTTTAAGCGACATTTCAGCTCTTTATTCAAGCTTATGGTTCATGTCTCGACTAGCAGTGTCACATACCGAACATGCACTCGCTACTTTCAGCTCACAGCCAGTGCGGCCACCAATAGCATGCCGGTTCTTACTCTCCGTCAAACTTACCTAGAGCGCGTTAAGAGCAATCAGATCCTGAGCTAAGCTTTCATTGAGCCAATCGGCTGGCAGCAAGTGTGTCTAGTTCGGCTTCGCTGTGCTGCTTGTGCGCAACCTTCGTCACTCGTTCAACGGAGCTTGGCGGTAACAGACGCGTTTCGTTAGCGCCTAACCTGTTGTTGGATTTTTGTGAATTTCGCGCGTTGTGTTTTAATTTGTATTCGGCTTAAAGAATTCAAATAATGCTTGTTCTATGATTGGTAGGTGAAAATCAGTCTCTCTTCCCTCTCTCTCTCTCTCTTTCTCTCTCCCGTGTGTGCTTGTGTGTGTGTGTATATGTGTGTGTGAGCGAGATGTTAATATCAGATAAGGAGAGCTGCTTGTCAACGTAATCTGAGAAATCTAGTCTTTTGTTAAGACTCCTTGTGGTTTCGAGTTGCGGCCTTTCTTTGACTCACTATGTGTGTGTGAGTGTGGGTATGTGTGTAAAGTAATTCAAATGGATACCAATAAATGACTTAAGTGACTTAAAATACTCGCATGCAGATCGTTAATCTCTCCCGTCCAGAGGAACTAAAGGACGCACCCAGACAAAAATGGCAGTTAAAATTAGCTAATCGATTAATGGCAATCAGACAGTGGTTAAATTTCCGCTAGTGCAAGGACTATTCCAATTAGTCAATGCACAACTAACTGACAATATCGCCCGCCCAATAAGCCAAACAATGGGCTACTAATTATATTAAAAAATAAATAAATAAATCGCATTGCAAAGCTATCCTTTATTCTTATGGCAGAATGGACTTGAAGGGATTTTAAAATCTTAAACAGAAATTTAAATTTGCTTTTATTCTTATTCACTTGCTGACGCTATAAATCACAATTCAATGGATTACAAAATTTTGATATTTTTAACTAAGACACAATTAGTTGTAATCTCTTTTAACAAGCAAAAAGTCTTTTCAAAAAATATCATTAAGTGTTTGCAGCAAGCAGTTTGTTAGTTATTCCAGAATTGCATTCATAAAATTTATGCAATCTTCAGTTTAATATGATTCATATGCAAACCGTTCTTGGAAATAGCCCGGCCAAAAGGAGCCACTGCAATGTTGCAACTTGTGCAACTGTTGCAACTGATGCACTGCAGCGATATAGAACGCTTCACGTTCTTCTTCTGAAACTGTGGCAGGTCTTTCAACCGAGTTGGAAATTGATTTTGGACCCAAAACATTAAAGAAAATAGAATAGAAAATTCAAATATTTGTTGTTTTTCTTTTGGACATAAAGTGTATAAATTGTAGATTCTTTAAATTAAAAAAAAATAAATTCGTTTTCAGTTCAAAAACATAAATACCCAAATAATGAAAATATCTTTGAATTTGCGGATTAATTAGGGATTACTTATTGTCTGTCTGTCTGTGCCCTCATATATGTGTAGAGATTTATAATGTATATATATATATAAATTATGATTCTGATTGCGATTGCTATTTAATTTCCTTAATAATCTTTTAAAATATATCGAAAGCGCTTGGGAGTTTCTGTTATTCTCATAATTGCCACACCGGAACCACATTCCATACTTCTCTCTCTTCTTCTTCTTTAATCTTTAAAAATCTGCAGATTTTGAAATGATGGATAAATTCAGATATTTAAACAGTTATCCATATCTGCCGAAGAGTTGAAATCTCGATAAAACTCTTTAATTTAGCTTTGAGTAGAAAATTTATAAAAATTGTCATTATTTCAATGCTAATTTATTTATTTATTTAAAAATGCATGTAATTTTATTTATAATTCGAAAATACAATTCATATTATTTGTTCATCATCTTTACATTTTTGCTGGACGTATAAGCATTTTGAGATTTCTGAGTGGATTACGCCAAAGTAAGCCATCTCCCTTCCAGTCATCAAGATCGTCGTAGTACTTTCCATTTAAACTGCTGCAGAAGGAATGGAGTAATCAGTTAACCATTTGAGGGATAATCCCGGTGGTCATTTGCTTACGTGAATCCACAATAGGGAGAATACCACCAGCCACCAGTAGATCTTGCTGCACAGTTGCCTATGGGCCAGTCATCATTATCACTATCGTATGTGCTGAATTTTTTATTTCTGTCCCTTCGTAGAAAATCAAGTTCGACCTTCCCAATGAATCCATCTAAATTCAAACGGTATTTGTCGCTCTCACCAGCAATGGCAAATTGCTGATATCTCACAGTTCTGTTCCAAAAAAAGCCATGCATATATATAAACAGTTCGTGGGGTTGGCTGCTCGTCAAGCGATGGATCTTCTCCAAGCCCAAGAAGAAGTCGCCATCAAAGGAGCCGAAGCCTTCACGGTATGTGACCCAATCCCTGTAGAAATCTTCGTTGCCTTTGATTCGCTGCTGGATAACTGTCCAACCAGGACCTGCTGTCTCCGAGTCACACAAGACATCAAAGGTATAATTAGAGCCACTGATTTTATGAACACCCGGAGCATCTCCAAAAGAAGTGCATGTCTGAGAAAATTAAATGAATAGTTCAACTTTCTTGGTGATGATAAAAAAAATTAACTTTTTCTGCTCTTACCTCATTTTCCTCAGTTGCAGCCAGCGAAGAGAATTCTCCCATGTACAGGATCAGAACTATACATAGAATATGCCCCAAACAATTTAGTCTCATCTTTTTCCGCTATAGTCAACTACTCTTAGCAGAAGCAGATATAAACTGAATATTCAATGTCGGACCCGCGACATTTTATACCATTGATAAGAGACTCAGCGAAGGATGCCCTTGTCAGGTACCACGGAAAATAACCAAGTCAATGACTCTAGTCGCCTTTCACATGCAGCGATCTCTGTTTGGATCCAGTTTTAATTTCGAGCATTTATTTACATACAAGTCTGTTCAATTGTGTCTACTGTGGATGAACATTATAAATAGTTTTAAAAACATTCAGTCGAAGATCGAATATCTGCCAAATTAAGAAAATTTGGATGTTATTAATTGATGATCTTCATTTAAAATCTATATTCCAATAATTAAAAATTCAGGCAGATGGAATTAAGTTGATATATATTCTTGATCAGCAACAAGAGCCAAGTCGATTGTGTATCTGGTTTATTTGCAACCCAGAGATCTGTTAGTGCTCGAATAGTTGTAAATACACTCCTCGCCACTTGAATAGGTCAACCCTTAAATCTTTTCAGTCATCATTATTAAGGGTTTCCCATTTAAGTCCTCTAATTTCATTTCACTTTTCTTTATCGTTTTTTAAATTGGATATTTGTTGGCTGTTTAGGTTAATTCTTTTTTTTTTATGTCTTAACTGATTTAGAAACTCCCACTATTTGATTTCATCTCTATTAATTTGACCTTGCAGATAGTTTTTTAATTCGGATTATTCATGGTTTTTTTGGTCAAGATTTCGATTAAGTTCGTCAACTTCGTCAACTTCTGTCCTCAGTAGTTGAAGATAGTCAAGAAGTGGTTTCACAGCATTATAGGCATATGATCCGCACTGTTCCTCCTCTCTCCTTGATGTCTTCCAGGACTGTTAAATATTGGAATTATATAGAAGCTATGACCATCTTACAGTGGAAAATCTGAGAAAGTAGACAATTATATAAATATAGAAATATGTGAATCTGTTTTATTTAAAGCCCAAAAACCTGTGAATGCATGAATTATATGAATATTTTATTTACAATTGCAATTACAATTCATATAACAATTTCATAATTTTTAAATTTTTAATGGGCGGATAAGCATTGTAACGCGTTTAGATGTAGAAAATTGAAATATACTAGCAAGAACTCTGTAGAAGAAAAGAAGAAAATCGTTAAGAATTTGAGAGGTGTTGCAAAGAGTCAGTTGCTTACATATATTTACAGCTTGCGTGATGCCACCAGCCAAAATAATGTTGTGAAGCGCAATTGCCATCAGTCCAGTCATCATTATCACGATCATATGTGGTAAATTTACTATTATTGATCACACTTGATATATTCCAATAATCTCCAGTCCATCCACTTAAACTCAGTCGGTATTCATCACTTTCGCCTGTAATAGCAAATTGTCGATATCTCGCATAACGTATTGCCCCTCCAGAGAATTCCACATGAATATAGAGTTCATGGGGTTTGGTGCTCGTCAAGCGATGGATCTTCTCCAATCCCAAGAAGAAGTTGCCAGCAAAGGAACCAAAGCCTTCACGGTATGTGGCCCAATCCCTGTTGAAATCTTTTTCACCATTAATTCGCTGCCAGATAACTGTCCATCCAGGACCTGCAATCTCCGAGTCACATAAAGCATCAAAGGAAAAATTAGAGCCACTGATTTTATGAACTCCCGGATCATCTCCAAAGGAAGAGCAACCAATTATTAAGGGTTTCTCATTTGAGTCCTCAAATTTTATTTCACTTTTTTTTAGATCATTTTTTAATTTGGATATTTCTTGGTTCTTTTGGTCAAGATTTCGATTAAGTTCGTCAACTTCGTCAGCTTTTGTCCTCAGTAGTTGAAGATGGTCAAGAAGTGGTTTCACAACCTTGTAGGCATATGATCCGCACTGTTCCTCCTCTCTCCTTGATGCCGTGCAGGACTGTTAAATATTGGAATTAGATTTTCTCGCTTGTCTAACATATTTAATTCTTCTTTGCTTACCTCAGTACTTTGAGGTACGGTGGAGGATTCGCCTCTGATTAGGATCAGACTTGCATATAAAGCAAAAACAATCCAATTTAATTTCATCTTGTTCTGCTATGGTCAACTGGTCGCAATAGAAACAGATGCAGACTGAATGTTCAGAGTCGGAATCCCAACATTTTATAGGATTTGTCAGAGACACAAGTCTGAGGCTGTTTGAAATACATCGAATGATGCTCTTATTAAGTACCACTGATAACAAGGTGCGTCAATGTCTTTCGGGCACCCAGATGGGATTCGCATTAATTTCTAGCTTCTGCTTAAATTTGATAAGTTCAATATATGTGCGAAGATAGATAGGTACATTTACTTATTTATAAATATATAATGAACTTGGTTCCCCATATGTATGTATAAATGATAAGCATAAATTCTTAAAGTGGACGATCTGAGAGAGAGTAAGTAGATTATTAAATGGGAATACTTTCAATTTGGTCTACCGTAGATGGAAATTCCAAAATATGTTTAACAAGTTTATATATATTCTTGATCGGCAACAAAAGCCGAGTCGATTAAGCCATGCAAGTCTGTCTCTCTGTCCGTCCGTTTATATTGAACACTATGAGCATTTCTGTATATACATGCATACACAATGATAATCAAAGAAATATATTTAAAAATATATAATATATATATATATATGTATATATTATTATATTTTTATATTGTTGACTTCAGTTTCGGGTTTGCTGAATAAAAAACATGCGCTGCCCCCGAATTTGTTGGATAACTTTTTGGGATCTGCATAAGTCGGGAAAAATTAGATAAATTTTCTAAGAGTGCAAAATGTTTTAAAAAGGGAAATTTCGAAAATATTGCAATATTCCGTGCTTCCTTCGATATCGATTATATGTATGTATGTATGTAACAGCTGGTTGCAGGGTATCTGCTAGTCGGGCACTCTCGACTCAGGTGCTCATTTTCTGCTGACTGGCGCCTGTGCGGCGCTAACCTCCGCCTTATGAGCTGCTTATGAGTCACATTTTTGTGTTCCTCTTTGTGTGTGTGTGTGTGTGATTTTGGTTAAAACTGTTTGGCATTACCAAATTGCCAATTGCATTCCCAAGGTATCAATTTGCAATTGAAATTAGTGTCGCTTTCAGCTCGTGCCCTCAAACGTAAAAGATAAGCTGCACGGGTTGCAAGGGAAGCGTACTGGTCTACTGGGCTGGCGTAGCATGGAGCACATCAGCAGTGGCACAGAGGCAACGGATGTGGATGCCACCATCAGCGAGAGCAACGAGTTGCCCCCTCCGCCCACACAAATCACCTCAATCGATGGTTTCTTTAACCGCAAACGCGGCAGACCGCCAAAGAATCGCTTTGTGGAGGTCTATAAAAGTGTAAGTAAAAATATATTCTCTCTCCCTCTCTCTCTCTCTCTCTCTCTCTCACTCTCTCACTCTCTTATTCTCTCTATCTCTCTTTATCTCTGTCTTCATATTTCACAATTTTTAATCAGAAGTTCATCAAAACCTTATTTAAAAAGTTCAATTTAAGCTCAAAAGCCGTACAAAATATTCATCTGCTTTTCAATAATCAGAAAAATTTAAATTTTGTTTTATTATATCACAAAATTGGTTGCAGATCATTTTCTAAAATAAAGGCATTATTTTGCTTTAGCTGTCTATATTTCAAACGCTCAGAAAAGAAATCTGACAGAAATTTAGAAACTTAATTTCAGAGTACTGAATAAAAAATTTACCATCTAAATTTGATATATATTTTAGTCAAAATTGTAGAGAAATGTAGCCTGTTAAAATTTAGTTTTCAGAAAAACACAATCTTCCGTTGTAGAAATTTATGAGCTCAGTAGATAGTCAATGTTTACAAATCAGCAAAATTCATAGAATATATATATATATATATATATATATATATATATATATATATATATATATATATATACATATATATATTTGCTAATATGATTCACACACTTATTTAGCTATTATGATTAAATATGTTTTGCTCTTATCGCTTTTAAATTCGTTTTTTTTTCGTCTCATATTTTAATAATATTTTCATTGTTCCTTTTTATTTTTGTTAGTTTGTTTGGCCTACGACGCGCCCTAACTAATGCCAATGTATGTTAACACACACACACACACACACACATAGGAATTTGCGCCTATTTGCATTGATAGACTTTCAGAGGGGGCAATGGGTTTGGGAGGGGCTAAGTGGGGGGGAGGTGTGTGCCAAATGTGGCATTTTATGTGCCGTGTGTTGAATTGAGTTTTCGGATTTGGTTTTTGCCATATTCGTCATATTAATATTGACAACGAGTGTTTCCGCATTTATTTCACTTGCCCGTCTGTCGACAATAATACACACAACACACAACACACAACACACCTCCCCGCATCCCAAACACACACACACACACACACACTCTATCTGTGGCTGGCGTACGTTTTGTGCCTTTAACTGTCATTTTCATAATTTCTACATTTTTGAGCCCAGTTTGTCGGCTCTTGCGCACACAAGTGCGTAAGCATGTATGTGTGTGCGTAAGCATGTATGTGTGTGTGTGTGTGTGTGTGTAAGTGTGTGCTTACGATTATCCAGCCCACGCGTCAGCCTCTTGGCCAAAGACGAGGGGTGCCTAGCCGGGAGGAGTGTGAGGCAGGTGTTGGCCAAGTACACACAATTGTTATTTTGTATCTTTGTGATTGTCGCTTATGCGTGTGTGCGTGTGTGTGTGTGTGCGTGTGTGAATCGAATAATTTGAATAAATATTTTGTGCATTGCCTTTTGCGGTATTCTGTGTGTCTTTTGGGTAATAAACTAAAGTCGTCTGCTTAAGCGTAATAAAGACCTACATTTGTCAGACACAGGAAGAGAGCTAAAAAAAAGAGCTACTTGAAATGAAAAAATATAAATACAAATAATTTGTTTAATATGGATTTAGTGTGCATTATTCACCTACATATATATAGTCTCAGTAAAGTTCTGCTTTTATCGGACTTTGTTCGTTTTAAATTATCTCAACATTTTTTTTTTAAATTTCATTAGCTTTTTCCATTTTGAATTCGTGTTTGACAAAAATGTGTAAATTTTCTTTCAAATGATAATTGACGAAAGGCAATTTTCTCATATAACTTTAAATGTGTGTTCAAAAACGCAAAACATTTTTCTACTCATTTTCCAGCAGTGTTTCCATTTTATTATAATGCGTCAATTCAATTAACTCTGAATATCATTGATTAATCAGATTAAAATCTAAACAAATTATAATTTTTTGTTGTATTTTTTGATGAGTTACAATTTCAATTGTTTCATGACATTTAAAGCGACCCTCGGTGACCGCCCTCGACAGTCGAATATGACGATTAAAAGGAACGACACAACTACAGTAACTTCTATATATTGTATTTAATCATATAAGGTGTGTGTACTTATATGAATGAGTATGTGCATGTGTGTGTGTGTGTGTCTCTCTCTGTGTGTGTGTGCAACAACAACTTATCAGGTAAAGCCAAACACGTTTCATTGTCTTTTTCAATATTTTGGAGTAATTATTTTTATGAATGCCCCCTTATCATTGCAACGACTTTTTTATACTCTATATTTTATATATATGTTTTAAATATAATTAAAGAGTTGAACATGTATGTGTGTACATAATAAATGTACAATTTTTGGAAAAAATCCCATTTATTTTATATACTTTTAATTTTTTTTTTTTGGTTAGCCTTCGTTAGATAATTGTTTCTATAGGGTATTTGGAAGCTTGCCTTATTGATTGGCTTTTCGAATATTTTTGTGGTTTCTCTTTTTGTATTTGGTTTTTATTTTGCCGTTGCCTTATTTTTTTTTATTATTTTTAATTTATTTTTTTAATTATTATTGATTTTGATGCGTGAACAAAATTTAAATAGTGACATTTTGGGCCAACAATAAACATTAACAGTAATTTCGGAAATAATAAACTGGTTGCGACTGTTTGTCATAAATCCGAAACTATGACAAAAAGCAACAAAAACAACAACAACAACACTGAAAGAGCGCCTACAACTTTTATGGGAATAGAGAGGGGGGAGAGGGAGTGAAAAACGCATCGAGTTCTTATTGTTGAAATATTTAATCTCCAAGAACAATGAATATTTGTCATGATCTCATTAATTTATACACAGACAAACAGAATATTGCAAATATTTATATTATTATTTATATTATTACATATATATATATATATACAGTGGCTCACTTAGAATTTGGCCCAGTGCCTAGCAAAAAATTTAAAGTGCTATAAAGTTTAAACAAGGAAACAAATTCAAAATGTTTAAATGCCAATTTGTTTAATGTTATATCACATTTGAAAAACAAACTTTAGTTTTTATTAAAATATTAATTAATTAATTAAAATTAGTCAAAATCTGAAAACATAACCAAAATTCATGTCACAAACATTTGGCCCAGTCTGAAAAAAAGTTAAATATTTGGCGTATAAAAGTTTAAATAAGGATTTTAATACTTAGTATGATATCCTTTAGCCTTAACAACTTCGCTTAACCTTTTTTTCATGGAAGACACCAGCTTCCGGGTAGTTTCTGGACTGATCCTGCTCCACTCCTCCTGCAGAGCACTTTGGAGATCCTGTTTGCAGGATATGTTGTGTTTCCGGATGTTATTTTCCAGCAGAGCCCACAAATTTTCAATAACATTTAAGTCTGGAGACTGGACCGGTGGAATTATCACGTGGGCACAGTTCCAGATAAGACAGGACTGTACTATTCCGCACTAATGCTTGTGGTTTTTGTCCTGGTAGATCCGGAAAGTACGTCAGATTCCTAGCTTCTCGGCACTTTAGAGTAAATTTTCCTTTTGTATATCAAAGTACACATTCCTGTCCATTGTTGTTTCAATAATCACAAAATTAACGGCACCGGCTGCCGAGATACAGGCCCAAACCATGACACTTCCTCAGCAATGCTTGACTACTGCCTTTATGTGTTTGGGATTTAGCTCAGCATTGGAGTGTCGCCACACATAATTCCGTCCTTTTGGGCAAAAAATTTTGAATTTGTACTCATATTCAAATACGACTGTGTTCCAGAACGCCAAATCCTTGCCCAAGTGGATTTTGACGAACCTAATCCTAGAGCCTCTAGTTTTTGCGCTTGTAAATTGCATTTTCCGTTGTACTCGGGTCTTAAAGTCATGGTTGCGCAGAACTTGGAGCCCAGTTCCCATACGGAACTTTTTCCTTATTTCATCCTGCACCTAGTGAGTCAGATTTTGAGCCGATAGCTTCAGATTTCCTTTTGAAATCTTGATGATCCTCGGCTCGTCCTGCTTGGTGAAAATCGGGTTTGGTGCCATTCCGCCCTTGTCCTCTGTCCGATTTTCGTCGACGAAACTACAAATGATGCAGAATACAGTTGAGGTATTTAGATTGACCATTTTAGCTATTTGGCGATATCAATATCCGATTTTTAAGTGTTCCAGGATGAGTTTCCTTTGCTCAATGGTAGTCAGTTTGCCCATGGTCCTTGTTGGCTTGTTGCTCCCGAATTGCAGGAAAAAACTAAACTGACTATGAAGGATTGGTCTATTTATACCGAAAAAACTCAACTTTAGGTCAAAAAATCCGGGTTTTATGGCACCCAAGTGTCCATAAGGTACCTGGGCGGAAAGTTTGTGACCATAAATTTAGGTACTTTTTTACATAACCCGACCTAGTGGGTGGGGAAATCCCAGTTTTTTAGTGTTATATATTAATTTTTGTGGTTAATATATGTACCTGCCATGGGTCTTTGGAATTTTTGAAAAATATTACATAATTACTTTATGGCAGGCAATTAGAGTTGGTGCTAGGCACTGGGCCAAATTCTAAGTGAGCCACTGTATATATATATATTATCATATTATTAATTATCATTCGGAAATCATATTTCAATTTCACTTCAGGCTCAGCACTCGCCCCAAGCCATTTTCACCAGTTTCAAGTTGGAGAAAAATGATCAGGCCACCTGTGCCCCATTGGCAGCAACCAGCGATGGCAACGAGGCACATGTCCTCACATCCCTGAGACTTGGTGGCGGAACAACGCCAGCAACTATTGCTCCAACTGCAACTGATCTCACACCTGGTCGCAACAGTCGGAAGAGGGCACGTGTTTGGACTGTCGACTCTCAAAGAGGGTTGACCAATGGTCCCAACGCAGCCACTGGCAGTGAGAGAATAAAAGCCACTTCAACGCTGGAGTTGGCTGAAAGTCGCTCCCCAATTCCAGTAAGTTAGAATGATGAATCGTTGGCTACTTTTGATCAGGATGTCAAATGGGAATTGGAACCGTTTGTTTAACTATTGAAATTAAGAAATTATATCCGAATCAGAAAGTAAAAAAACAAGAAATGATATCTTTTCAGTTGTCTAAGATTCTTACCAATCTCTAATCAATTAAGTATCTTTGAGATGTTTTACCAATTTTGTGTCTGCTGGATTCTTAAGCCATATTTGACATTAGAATAATGATCAAATAGATTTACTTTTATTTTAATAATCGTTTGCCACACTTCTTCCTCTTGCTTGATTGCAGTTGATGTTATCCATGCAGGCAGCGGCAAGCAGCAAATCCTTGGAGCGAGTTTCGGGTGCGTTTTATTAATGGATGACATTAATCTGAGTTTATGCAATATGTGTGCAATTTATAATTTATAGTTGTTCGTGCAGCGGGCACCTTTTATCCGGAGAACGCAAGCGCAGCAGCAGCAGTTGCAGCAGCAGCAGCAGCAGCAGCAGCAATGGAGCAGTCAGTAGGCGACAACATGCCGGATCAGCCGGAGGATCTGAGCATGCGTGCGGTTCAGCAACAACAAATGGAAACGGAACCGGAAAAGGCAATGCCAACGGCAACGGCATCATCATCAACGGCAATCGTAACGGAAACGGAAACGGAAACGGGCGTGAAACTAATGCAATTTAAGCAACTGCTCGATTTGTACCAGCGGCAGGTGCTCCTGCCCAGCTTTCTGGCCGCTGGTCAGCTGGACATGCGACTGCTGCTGGAGCAGGCGGCCCAGCAAAAGATGCTGCTAATAAATGCTGCCGCCGCTGTGGCAGCAGCAGCAACAGGAGCAACAACAGCATCCACATCTTCAGTTGGCGAGGAGTGTGCACCAAAACCAAATTCAGCGGCGACTCCAACTCCAGCAGCGGCGAGTCGGGTTAGTGTTAAGCGGACGCGTGAACAGGATATACCCATGGGCTACCTCAAGTTCCGCTTCAATGAGGATTGCAAGTTCGAGAGATGCGGCTATCGCAATCATCAGTCGCATTTCCATTGCAACCGTCGGGACTGCCATTATAGTTTCTGTGACAAGACGCGGTTCGTGCAACATACGGCGCGGCACGAACGCATGGACACCCTGATGGGCGATGATTTTCGCCAATATCGCGCCAATATGCGCTGCCATGTGACTGACTGCACCTATGCCACATCCTCTACATCTGCAACGGGTAGGTGCGCACTTTTGGTTATACTTTTTATATAGTTTTCGTATATTCCCTGAACCCACTAAAATCGTGGAAAACGGATTTAATGAAGCTGTGAAAAAGTGTGCAGAAGGAAGCATCTCAGCTGACAGGATCAGTACATGTTCGTCTATCCATCTGTCCGTCTGTTTGTCTAAGCCCTTTATATATCCACAATTAATCTGCCTTAGGAACAATCGGTCAAAAGATGAGTTTCTGTACTTTCAACTTGTTTACATACCAAGAAATATAAACCATACTTGTCCAATTTGCGGGCTATATGATCCTAATTGCTTAGATAACTATATCATATAGCTGCCCTAGGAATAATCGGCCGAAGGATGAGTTCCTGTATTAATATATTTTCTGTTTGCCAAGATACTTTCACTAAACTAGCCCAATGCACGACTTTAACAAAAATTCATAAGGATCAGACTACTATATTATATAGCTATCAGTCAAAAGATGTAAAAACCTTTTTGCTGGCAAGGACATTTGATGGAGACTTCTGCGGTTCTTTATGCTTCTCAAGTTTTAGCAAATTGTGGGATTAACTACGGTCTACAAGAATAAATAATATTCGGTATTCCGTAATTTTAATTAATATTTTTACTGTCAAAATTTAAAGTGAAATTGATTATGTTTTGTTTTTTGTTTTTAGAAGCTCCAAAGAAATCATCGCACTTCCATTGCAGGAAATGCGATTACGTTTGCACCGATTCCAACAAGGTGGTCGCCCATCGTCGCCTCCATATGCGGCTGGAGTATGTGAGATCCGCTGGCTTCCGGAAGATAGCGAGCAGTGAGGTCTGCGACTCCCCCTCGTGCACCTATGCCCTGCGGCACACGCACTATCACTGCATCAGCTGCGATGGCAGCGTCCTCTCCCGCGCCCAGCTCTCCTCGCACAGGCACAGGCGTGCCAGTGGCAGTGGCAGTGGCAGTGGGAGTGCAACTGGGACTACTGGCAACAGCAATCAACCCGCCAAGCAGATCGCGGACAGAGCAGCCTCATCTTTAAGCCTATAGTCTAATAGAAAGCAATGGAAGCCATATGTAAATGCAAACAAACTTTATTAATTGTGATTAAATTAATATTTGTCCACTATTTTTATTCTGTCAAGTCACTTAAGTTTTTAGTTTCTTTAATTAATGTTGAGTTGTATTGAGATAAAATTGAGGTTACAAATTGATTCCAAATTGTGTCGATACTCGTTACAAGTGCCGTAATTTAATCTTAATCAAAAATTCGGAATTTTAGTCAGTATTTTGGTTATTCCGGTTACGATTTGACAGTCTGCTAAGAATGATTCAATCAGTGCAAATGTTATATATATAAATTAATAATAAAAAATTTAAATATGTCATTAAAACTATTGGCATATTACAATTTTTTATACAAAAAAAATATTCAAATCAAACTCAATATCACAGAGGACATCTGAGTGTTTTTTATGCCAGAGTATTTTACTCATCAACTTGCCTGAAAAATGAGTTCTTTCTTGTTCCGGTAATTTACATAAAATAGGTATTTTGCCTAATTAGAAAAGTCATTAAAGAGAACCTCCAATTACTTTTGATCAATTACGAATGAAAATCAATTACGTAATTGCATCTAATGGTTATTTCCAGCTACTATATAAGAGCCCAAGTTATGCAGTGGTATTCCCAAAATGTTTGTCAAAAAAACGCTGGGCAACACTTTGTGGCAGAGTGTGAAAAGAAGAACCAAGGAATTTCTAAGTAGCACATCGTTGCACGGATTGAAGTATGTTTGGAACAGTCGGTTGCATGGTTCGGTGCGGCTCTATTTTGGCACAGTGTTTATCATCGTCCTCTGTATGGCCATCAATCTGGCTCTGAATGTGTTCAACAAATGGGAGATGTCGCCAGTTATCATCGGCATCAGCTCAACGATGACACCCATTCAGGATATACCCTTCCCAGCGATAACTGTGTGCAACATGAACAAAGCAATCAACTCAAAAGTGGCACACTTTCAACCGTAAGCAATGAAGAAAAGAATGATAAAAAATGAATTTATTTATTTATATATTTATTATATTATCAATATTACTTACAGTGGATCCTTGGAGTATGCGTTGCTGCAGAAGACTTGCTCCCAGGATTACAATTATACACAGTACAGTCATCTTAAGCAACATAATAAAAAGGATACCTTTACCAATTTTATTATGAACGTTACGCACAAGTGTGAGGAAATTATTGTCTCCTGCACTTTCGAACAGAAATCCGTGCCCTGCACGGATCTCTTTCGGGAGTTTTTGGTTGATGAGGGCCTCTGCTGTGTATCCAATATTCTTCATCCGTATTATCTGTACAAGCACAGGTAAACTAAAAAAACACACAAGACTAAAAACTGTCAAGACTAAAAATAATAATTAAAGTGTGACCACGATACGGGATTACACCTCCTCCAAGGGACTCACGGATATTGCCGTCGATTGGAATCCAATCAGTGGCTATCCAAAGCAATTGCCCGATGGCTTCTATCCACGTCGGGGCATCGGCGTTGGTATTGCAAATGGTCTGCAAATCGTGCTCAATGGCCACACAGATGAGTATCACTGCTCATCCACAAATGGACAAGGATTTAAGGTATACAAAGTAGAAAATTACATTGGAAGGTTCAACAACTGCTCCTAAGTTGCTTGTGTAGATATAATTTCAGTTAACCCATTTCAGATGCTCATGTATAACTCAATCGATCTGCCGCGTCTGAGGGAATCGGGTCTACCGATAATGCTTGGTTACGAAACTAACTTCAGGATCTTACCGATTAGTTATGAGTCCCAACCAAATATCCGTGGCATCGATCGCATACGGCGCCAATGCATATTCAGCGATGAGCAGCAACTCCTCTTCTACAAACACTACACTCGGCGAAATTGTGAGGCCGAATGCGATGCTGCGTACTTTGTGAAACGCTGCAATTGCATCCCATTCCATCTGCCATTGGTTTATCGGAATGCAACCGTGTGCCACGTGTCTCACTTCAACTGCCTGGATCGAGCCGAAATGGAGATTGTCGATGGTGAGGGTTCGGCGTGTAAGGAGCTCTGCCTGCCCAGCTGTCACGATTTGCTATACTTTCCAAATCCGTTCTCCATACCCACCATACCATTTAATCAGCCGGGCGTTAAGATTCAAAACGATTACTTTAAGAACTTCTCCAGAGAATATATACGCGAGAACCTGGCAATAGTCAATTTCTATCACGAAGAGGATTACTTTCGCAGCAACGTGAGATCATCCTACACGGGACTCACAGAATTTATGTGTAAGTTACTATATATATATTTAGATATATCTTTTTTTTTCAACTTTTTTTCGTAGCCTTATCTGGGGGCATAATGGGTCTCATGTTTGGCTTCAGCGTTGTTGTTATCGCTGAACTATTCTATTTCAGTTTTCTACGCTCCCTATTTGAGTATATCCACAATTGGCACAAACGCCGTCAAAGTCGAGTTAACACATTGTAAACCCAATTACAAGATATGCGCACACATACATATATAATAAAGATAAGATACATAAGTGTTTTTAAAATATATTTGTTGATAGTTGTTTGTGTTTTGTGGGAACATTGGAAACCAATCAAGCAAAAGAAAACCAACAAATATACAAATTACAAAACGATATCATAAAAAGTGAAATAAATTTGGAGTATTTAAATGAGAAACCCGAAATAGATTCCTTTACTCTTGGACGTGCTCCAGTTATTCATTAAAAATAAATCAGTTCCTCTAATTATTATTTTGTGTCGTGGAGAAACGGAGTTAAGGAATATTTCCACAGGAATTGAAGGCTTTGTTTCCTGTGATGGCGACTCCTTGAAGCAGATCCATCGTTTGACGAGCAACCAACCCCACGAAATCTATATATATCTGAAAAACTTAAATCGCAAAATAGAATATGGAATAATGGCAAAATAGATAGCGATGGATACCAACGTAGCTTATGTGGATTCAGTGGCAATGCCAGAGATATGACGTCATATTTTAACAATAATCAGAAATTTACCACATTTTTAAATGACGAATACTCTGGATTCACATAAGCAATTGACTCTCTGATCCACTTCTCCGTCGGATATGGATACCTGTATAAACACCAGAATCTATCCATCATTTTACGATCTTCGGATTTAAAAAAAAAGAAGAGAATCTGGAATAGGGTTGTCAAAACGCTTACGTTTGACAGCTTCACACACATACAATTGAAAATAGTTCAAAATAGTTATCGATCATTATCGATACTGTTTGCCAGCTGATAACGTTTATTAATTGTATTAAATGTCAGCTAAAATACATGAATACATTTTATAATGATCTGGATTCAACATAAAAATCTGGAATGCATATATAAATACATACATACATATGTAATATGTAAATTGTTGATAAATTTAAACATACTCCTTTAATGTTTGGGTATTTTGGTTGGGTATATTGCCTCTGATTGCATATTGCACAATTCTACAGAACTAATAAGCTGACTATTGGCTGATAAGGTTTTTTCTTGTTTTTTTTTTTGCCTTTTTTTTTACAAATATCTTGGTTAGCTCGAACTGTACAAGGCCCAACTGATAAAAAGATTGGATATACATACAAAAAAATACAAAATACTTGTTAGCTGGGGGTGCTTCAATGTTCGGAATGCTGTAATTCGCTGGAATACAATGGGAGGCGTCGTCGTTTTAACGACCATTCCACGAGCCGACGCGTCCATTCTCAAATGCCAGATTGATACGTGGTTGCGGCAAGTTTCGTGCCGGCTGCAGTGGCTCACGCAGCTGTGTCGCCGCCTGCTCCTCCTCCTCAAAGTGCAAGCACTGACGGACAAAGTCGAGGAACAGCTGCTGGGCTTGCTGACCGCTGGCGGGCAGCTGTCGCAGATTATCATCGCTGCAGAGATGGCGCACCAGCTGCTCACAGATGCGCGTATTCGTGTCGACATCGAAGAGCGGCACACCAAAATTCACATCCAACAGCGTCCAATCTTCGATTCCGGACGACTCCGGCGACTGCAATTCAGTCGGCATGGGCCCAGCACCGTCACAGATGGGCAGCTCAACGGAGCTCTGCGAGAGCAGCTCGGCGCGACTGCTGTTGTTGTCCGTGCATTTGGCCAATTCGCTGGCCAACAGCTGGCCGCAATCGGACGATGTGTAATCGTTGGCCGGCCCGTGCTCTGGCGTGGCAGCAAAATGATTCTCATCGGGACTGGTCAACAGATCATTTGGCACATGATTTGATTTGGTGTTGGGCCGTTTGCGTTGCGGTTGCTTCAGTTTCACCTGCAGCTCATAGTCCTCACAGCCCAGATCGGGCACGCCCGTGTTCAGGAATGTGATGTAGCCGCATTGATGCCGCAAATCCAGATGCTCGGCCAGTTTCTGTACGGCACTATGATTGGCCCATTTCGCCTGGCTGGCATCGCTTGCTTGGAATGGAAAGGATTCGTAGTGTAGCTGGCCGGCGGTGCGTATCCCATAGCCCTGCAGCAGGACACAGCCGTTCTTCAGCTGCTCGTTCAGATTGCGAAAGTTCTCCGAATTGAGCACATACGCATCCGAATGCAGAATGTTCACCAGCAGCTTGCCATAGCCCAGAAAAAGGCGTGGCAGCGATTTAAGCACCGTGCCCCGGCACAACAACAAACTGGGCGGACCGTAGCCTGTGAAAAAGCATAGTGTGAAATAAGAGACAGATGACTCGATTAGGAATATTCGGGAATGTTTGTGCTCCTCTCACCAGTGATATGATTGTAGAACAGCTTGCTCCACATGGGTGTCGCATCGGAGCTGCGCACAAATTGTCCAAAGAACGGAATGCTGAACATGTGACTAAGGGTGGCCGTCAGCGGCGTTGCCGAGATGATCATCTTGTACTTCTTCTCGAGGACACGGTCCCGCGTCTGCCAATCGAGACCCTCGAGGCACTCCAAACGCAACAAATCCAAGCCGCCAGGTAGCAGAGGACGCAGCGAACAGATCGTCGATCGTAAGATGACGGCGTGTGCAAAATAACGTGAAACATCGCCCTCACCCTCCGCATCCAGCAGCGAGACCTGCTCCAGTTCAGCCAGAAAGCTGTCCAAGCTCTCCTCGCACAATTTGCCCACCTCGAACATGGTGACGGCATGATTCTTCAAGCCCGGCGACAGATTGCCCATCATCAGAAATGCCGTCAGCGTCGAATCGAAGAGGAAGCCAACGCGCTTGCCACTCTTGGCGGATGATGCCACAATTTGGGATGACGACGCTGTTTGTTGTTTGGCTTTTGTGGTTGTCGTGCGCTCGCTGACATCCTCCAGCTCGGAGCTAAGCTCCTGCTCATCACTGTTGTTGTTGTTTGTGGTGTTGCTGTTGTTGTGATTGGGCGCCGTGGGCGTGGTAATGTTGGCAAAGCTAAAATCACTGGTATTGCCATCCGAGGATAGATAACCAATGGAGCTACTATCCTTATCCTTATCTTTATCTTTATCTTTATCTTTATCCTTCTCCTGCTTTGGCGTTTTGGGACTCTTGGGACTCGATTGTTGCTGCTGCAAGTCCAAATTGCTGCCACTGGCATACATATTATAGTTGAGCGGCGTGATTTGTGGCGTCTGTGGCAATTCCTGCTCGTTGCTGTCTGCCCAACTGGGATTATATTGCCCGGGGTCGTGATCTGTATGCTTGCGCTGAGCAAAGCCCAGCCGGCAAATAAAGCTAACCGCCTGCTTAACGCTGTCCAGTTCCAGTTGCAGCATTTGAGCCAGTTCCGCAATGGTCATGTGCTCATCGGCGCTCACAAAAATTTTGTAGAGTAAATTCTCAAAATAATCGCCGCTCACGCGATTCATGACAAAGTTACGTAATGGCGGTATGGAAATGCGATCCTCACCGCTGATGGGCACATCCAAATAGATGAGTCCCTTGCGATAGAGACTCTGGACGACATGATAATCACATTTGCCCGTCGGCTGCGCACCAAAATCGATGAGATCATCAAGCAAACTACGCTCACCGGGCGTCACCAGACGTATATCCGTCTCAAGCACATAGCCAATGTCCAAACGCCACCAGGGCTCCATATGAACTCGCACCGGCAGCCTCGGTAAATAGTCCAACGGATTTGGCTTGCCGCTGAACAGCAGCGTTCTCGGCGTATGCGTCTTCAGTTCGCTAATCAGTGCCAAATACTCGTTGCGTCCAATGCCCAGCACACGGAGACAATCGGCGGCTGTAAAATTGGGTAAAGTATCATAACTTTTATCGCTTCGCAGTAGCTGACTGAGCACATCCAGATAATAGTTGAAGGGTGTCACACGCAATCCTTTTGTCACAATGTCGGCCAGATGATAGGGAAAGACGCCGAGACTGTTGATATTCTTTTGGATGAGCAGTTCGTAGTAGCGTTGCTCCTGGCGGAACACTTTCGAGGCGAGATTGCCGCGGAAACGCAACTGATTCCTCAGGCTGTAGTTGAACACGTATTTCTCATAGTCGCGCTGATTGTTATGCAGCACGGAGCGCAAATGGACCGGCAGCTCCTGCCATGCAACATTCCCACGCACGCACAGCTGCAGCTGCAACTGGCAGTTGCCACTCTCCGTCGACGTTGTCGACGTCATCCTGCCGTTGCAGTCGCTGTTGTTGTTTGTTTACCTGTCGCTGTCAGTTGTTGTTGCCTTTGCACCATTTCATGTTGTTTGCAATTATTTGTGTTTGTGTCCTTTTGCTGATGTTGTAATTTCTCTTTTTCTTATTTCTTATCTATTCGTTTTCCTTGCGAGCCCTCGTCGATTTAGCTTTTTTCCGTTTCGTCGTTGTTCCTATTATGTTTTAGCACACAAATGAGTTACAGCTGATAAAAACAGTTGTCAGACGGTGTGGCAGCTACTCTTTACCAACACTGGTTCGCTTTTACGATACACAGTGAGAAAGAAATGTTGCTGTAATACGCAGTTCTGCCTTGTAAATTTGTTATTCTAGCCTAGAAGTCGCATTCAAATCACAAAATAATTTGCGATTTAAGATGTCAAGTATTTGGAATCTTACTTTTAAAAAATAGTAAACAAAATTCGAAAACGGCATTTATATTTATTTTTAAATTTAAATAAAAGAAAACACTTTTAATTTAAAATTTAAAGCAACATTTGCTACATATTTCTAATATTTGCTTGCCAAAAGCACAATTTTCAAGTTGAAACAAATTGGTTTTCGCTTAAAACTATTATTTTTAAAATTGATGAGGAAGAAGAAGAAAGTTGCGCCCAATCGATAGACAACTAAAGTAATTTCGCAACACAGATGATGAACATTTTGAGAACGTTAGCAGCACTGCCTGTTGATGATTTTCAATATTAAAGGCACTCTGTTCTGATCTAAAAACACAACTTTTGTTCAAATATCAAAAAGGCGTACATATATTATATTATGCGTTGTTGTTAAATAGTGAAAACACTGTGAATTTTAAGTGTCATGCAGTAGACGTTGCTACCATGCGCAAGTAGTGGCAACCAACAACAAAAGCAACAGCAGCAACAACAACAATTGTCAGTGAAGAAAAGGGACATCGACATCGAAATCGATTTTTTTGCACCCTTTTTCTTTTGGTTGTGCGTGTGTGTGTTTGCACAAACATATATATATTTTGCGTTGGGAAATTGGCACACAAACAAAGGCAAAACAGGCGCGACAAGTGTTGCACGCCACTAAAGCACAACAGCTAAGTTCGCTTTGATCCCAAAGGGAGCACACAGACAGGCAGACAGACCGAGCGAGAGAGAGACGGACGCTCAATGAGCGGAGGGGGCGAGCAGCAGCAACAGAAGGCGCCGTTGCCAGGCGTCTCAAGGTGAGAGAGTCTCAATCGAATAAACTGAATTAATTTCTATAGATATATATTTTAAATGACTTTTGTATTGAAGCGCCTCCACTTCATCAGCTGCAGCAACACTGCAGAGTGGAAGAGGAGCAGCAACAGCTGGAGCTGGAGCAGCAGGAACAGGTGGATCTGCAACAGGAACAGGCGGTAGCAATGGGCGAGCTACACCAGAGATGAAACGCTCTGCTGTGCGTGGCCTGATACAGCGCTATTTCCATCAGCTGCAGTCGGGCTGTGGCAATGCACAGTGCAGCAATGCGAATTGCGCCTCCAGTGGCAAGGTGGCGCCCATGACGCCCAACGAGGTGGCCGCGAGGGCACTCCAGCTTTTCTCACAGGATGCACAATTGTGCGGTAGTGCGACGCCGGCGCTGGCGCCAGCAGCTAGCAGGTGAGTTCCAAGTCACACGCCAAATCCAATCATATTCAATCCAAGTCTTCTATTTGCAGTCCACAGCAGGATGTCGACATGTTGTCGCCAAATGATAGTAGCAGCAGTAGCAGCAGCAGCAGCAGCTCTACCAGCACCATCACCTCTGCCAGCACAACAACCACAACCAGCACCCAATCCCAATCGCAGCCACAGAAACGGCCTCCAATGCTCATCGATATGCTGCAATTGGCAACGCCCGCAACAACAACAGCAACAGCAGCAACCGATCCGGATGCAGTTGCAGTCGGAGAAGCTGAGCCCGGTGCGGAGGCAGAGCCAGAGATATCAGAGACGCTACCGGCAACATCGAGTGGCAACGATTCGGGTGCTCGTACATCGACGCTGTCACCGGTCGAGTTCCTTGACGCTGATACGCTGGAGGCGTTGTACGAGGAGTGCGTCGCCGCGGATAGCTACGATCGTCTGCAAACGGCCATTTGTCGTGTTTTCTCCAGCGTCGAGGGGCTAAGCAAGAGTTTCAAGTGTCGTCCAGGGCAGGAGCGACGACATCTGCAGGCCAAATCGACCAAGACGCTGAACAAGGAGCAGCTGCGTCAGCTTGAGGGCGAGCATGACAAGGATGAGGACAGCACACAGAGAGTGGAGGCACGAACGGGAACGGTTCACGGACATCGCAACGAGGATGGTGAACCAAATGAAACCGAGAATACACATGGCGATGACGAGAGCGACGACGTTGGTGAGGAGGAGGATGAAGATGAGCCAATGGATCCAATGGATCCATCGCAACACGAGCTAAACGACAAGTTTCTACATAGGGGTATTAAAATCGATTTTCTGGGCTTACGACGCATCAAGCGTCTGCTCTTTGGAGCACCCTGTCAGGTCATTTGCGAGAATCTGACGAACAGCGTCATCCAGCTAACGGAATTAATTCGCTCCCTCAGCTACGGGCGGGAGGCGTGGAACACGTGGGAGACATTCTCCTGGGAGCAGGTCATCCATTGCCTTGTCATCTGCTTCGACATGGCCACCAACAGTGAGAATTTCCCATTTGAATATTACATTTATTTATAAATACATTTATAATATATTTATCTACTTTAGCTACGGCTAACAATAGCGTTACGGACATGGAGTATCTGGATCAAGTGCTGTCAAGACTGTGCCACGCGACTGCCACGATTCCAGTGAAGGCGCAAGCCCGTCTGGCGCTAATCTGGGGCGAATATTGTCCGGATCAGTTGCAGTCGCTGTTGTCCTCATGCCAGCAGCAGATAACGCTCCAGGTGCTCCTCAACGAGGAGGGTGTGCGCGAGAATAAGAATATCATAAGTTTGACCAAAGTGCTGAAGGTGAGTCCACCCCCTCCAGCAGCCATCCATTTGATGGATTCATTTAACTTCCATTCGCACAGATTGTGTTCTATGCCAATATTCTGGCCAGTGTGCTGGAGCGACCCTCGTGCCGGCTGCCACTGCAGGAAGCAGTCGAGAGCGAGGCTGCCGCCGCAGATGCTGCGGCTGCCAACGAGGAGGGCGAGGATTTGTTTGCTTATAGCTCAATGCAGCAGCCACATATGCCGAAATTCGCTGAGGATCCGCTCGAGAAATTCTTAAAAGTGTCGTTCATCGATTGTCGCAGCCCACTGGTGCCTCTCGAGGAGTTCTACAACGAGGCGCTCAGCGAACACATCCAGATGCATCAGGACTATCTGTCATACAAGACGCTGGCCATGGAGAGCGAACTGGGCTCCAGTCACTCTAACTATTTCAGTTTCATGCTGTACGCATTCATCCTGACGCCGGCCACCAAGGTGGATGCTTTATATTACGACTGTCGCATGCGGATGTATAGCGAACGTTACTCCTCACTGTATTCGAGACTTAATACCTATGGCCAGGATGGCCAGGAAGGAGCACGGCCCGATCTCAAGCTCACAGTAAGACGCGATCAAATAATCAACGATGCACTCATCGGGGTGAGATTCAGTCAGCAGCAGTAGCAGCAATGCTTATTCTGGAGATAATTGTATAATCTGATTTTGCAGCTGGAATTGGTTGCGATGAGCAATCCCAAGGATCTGAAGAAACAGCTCGTTGTGGAGTTTGTCGGTGAGCAGGGCATCGATGAGGGCGGCGTATCCAAAGAGTTCTTTCAACTGATCGTTGAGGAGATCTTTAATCCAGCCTTTGGCATGTTTGTGCAGCAGGAAGAGACCAACAATATGTGGTGAGCAAATATTATCAATTAATAATTGATTTCTATATGCAAAGTATTATTTTATTAATCCATATGTCACGTTTATAGGTTCAATGCCACTCCCTTTGAGAATGGCGCACAATTCACGCTAGTTGGCATCATTATTGGTTTGGCCATTTACAACAATGTCATCCTGGCTGTAAACTTTCCCATGGTCGTCTATCGGAAACTGATGGGCTATCGTGGCACCTTCTACGATCTGTGCGATTGGAGTCCGACGCTGTACAAGAGCTTGAACGATATGCTGGACTATCAGGGCCAGGACATGGAGGAGGTGTTCGAGCAGACGTTCAAGATCAGCTATAGCAATGTGTTTGGCGATCTCGTCGAACACGAACTGATGCCGCATGGTAGCGAGGTGCTTGTGGGTCAGCATAACAAGCGGCTGTTTGTCAATCTCTACAGTGATTTTCTGCTCAACGTGAACATACAACAGCAGTTTAATGCCTTTCGTAAAGGCTTCGAAATGGTTACCGATGAGTCGCCGCTGAAGCTACTCTTCCGACCCGAGGAGATTGAGAAGCTTGTTTGTGGCAGCCGCGTAAGTTAACGGAATGGTTGCGTTTATTTATTGTGTTCATAATTGTTGGGTGTGTTTGCATTTTGCAGGAGTTCGATTTTGTGGAGTTGGAACACTCGACAGAGTACGAGGGTGGCTACACGGAGGAAACGCAAATCGTACAGGATTTCTGGAGCATTGTGCACGCCATGCCGCACGAGTCCAAGCGCAAGCTGCTCGAGTTCACCACGGGCTCGGCCCGGGTGCCCGTTGGTGGCCTGAAATGTTTGCGACTGCTGATAACCCGCCATGGACCGGATAGCGATCGTTTGCCCACTTCGCACACTTGTTTCAATGTGCTGCTGTTGCCGGAGTACAGCAGCAAGGATAAACTGGAAGAGCGACTGCTCAAGGCAATCAACTACTCCAAGGGATTTGGCATGCTGTAGTCGCCAAGGGGCTGTCGAAATTTGTTGATTTACTTACCTCCAGCATCGCAACTTATACCACCTCCAATACAAGATGATGATGATGATGATGATGATGAAGATAAATTGATTAGTTGAAGAGTTCTTAATTTCGTTTGTTTTTGTATTTGTCAATTTATTTTTGATACAATTTGTTCAAACAAGACAATATAGATGTGTAAATGCTCAATACAACGCGTTGACAAGCTGGCAAACTAAGCATAACCCGTATTCATTGAATTTATATATATATATATATATGTATATATATATATATATATTGTTTAACTCTGTCGCTCAGTTAATTGTGTATATATATATCGTAAATTACATTTATACCCCAACAACACTCATGTATCTACATATGTAATCCAGCACGCTAAAAATTTTGCTGAATAAATTTTAAGTTGTGCGCCAATAGTTTCACTGAATTATCGTTCGATAAATCTGTATCGATAACTAAGGCCACTGTATGTTCAAGCCTTACAACACTACCACACTGCGTAGTTGCTCTCCACTCATTCATTCATCCTATCTGCGTTGTTGTGTGCGCTTCTGCAGCGGATAAATTTTTGTGATTTTTGATTATTCGAAATTGAATTTATATCGCAGAATATGCGACAATTATTATAACAAAGGATTGTGTAAAACAGCTTGTGTGTGTTCGTGTTTACTGCTTATAAGATAATAAGCGCCATGCAAAACCATAAACAAAGCGCATTGTTTTTGTTTTTCTTTTCGGCGTCGTTGCTGTTGTTGTTCTTGCAAGGAGTTCACTCCAAATCGGATGCCGAAGATGTCGTTGATGCTCCTACCGAAGTGGTTGCGGAAGCAACTGCAAGCAGCCAAAAAGCTTTGAATGGTTCGTATTGAGTTTCTAGAATATAGACAAATGAGTTCATCACTGGAATTAGCGCAACATAAGCACTAAAAAATTAAATTGCATTCGCACACAACACACAGATCTCAATGTGTGCATCTCTCTGCCTGTGGTTTTTGTTTACATTCCATTCCACTCACCCATTCCCACCTCCACCATTCCTCCCTCAAACGAGTTCGTTGGCACTCGGAAATGCTGAGTGCTGTAAGATGTGCAACAGATTCCATCTAGTTTGGATTATGAGTTGCAATTCTCGGAATATTTCTTATTTTTTATGGATTTTCCTTTGCGTATTTTGCCAAGGATTTCGCAGGACTTCGTGTCCCTGACACACATAAATTGGGCAATGTATGTTTGTACATATCTGTGCGTGTGACCCATATTACATACAAGTAGTAGTAAATTCAGAGAAGCATTTAAGTAAAAAATAATATATATTATTGTTGCATTTGAATTTGTTTCTTTTTTTAAATAAATTAAAAATTAAAGTAATAATGTAAAATGTTTTTGAAAAACGCTTTAAACTAAATATATAAATACGTATAAAAGGCACGTGCAAATATTTTTCCTGTTAACGCAATCAATTTAATATCTAAAAATCTAAGCTTTTCATTTGAATTATATTTTTCTCTATAATAAATTTTTCGCATTTCGAACAGATAAAATCAAAGTCTTCACTGTGGCCAGCGAACCAACTGATGGATATCTTCGTTATATACGATCTGCCAAAGTCTATGACATTGAGGTGAGTCGTTCATCTTATTCAAATTAATAAAATTATGTCAATAAAACCGTTAGATTTCTTTCATCTATTGTCAAAAATTTGCAATGCAAATTTAAATTTTGTTCTTAACACAAAAACATTTGAATAACAGAAGAAGAAAGAGCTCTGAGGAAATATAAAACGAAAATCTTTGCTTTTGATAGTTGGCAACTTAAGAATTGTCACAGCTAAAGCTCAACTAAGTGGTTATTTTTTTATTATAGTATTTGATTATGTACACGCATGTATATATATATATATAGTATTATATACTGAAAACTATTGACCCGAAGCTGAACTCTTGCCGAGACCTATCTCGGTTTGCGGCACTCTTTTATTATTTTGTATTGTCGCCTTTGTATCTGGGTCTGTATTTCTATGTATGTATATATATATATGTATCTGTATGCACGTATATATGTCCGAGCATCCGGCACTGGCTTCCAGATGACTGCCTCTCTGATGTGCTGCATACAGATTGGCTGAGAATTATTCTGGGGCAACATGTGTTGGTCGTCTCGGCTCGTCTCATCTCGTCTCGTCTCGTTGTTTACTTTGTGGCACATATTCAGATGTGTATTTAATCACGTCGTCCATATGCAGTAACCGATCGGCCAGTTAGACCCCCGGGCTAATTAGAACAATTCAGTTCCCGATTATGTAGTACTATTGATAGAAGTAGAAACGTTCCGTTTGTGTAATGTTTAGATGCTTTTTACTTATCACCAAAAAGCTTATGAAAATTACTCTCTCATGTATAAATATATACACATATATATAGAAATATATAGTCTTACGATCAGTTCCTCACGTTCACAGAAATATAATACAAAACCAAATAAAAAAGAAAAAAACAACAACTGGCTGATAAGCCGGTTAGCCGGCTTTTGTTCCAAAAGCATTGCTTAAATTTCATATTTTGCTGCTCTTTTTTTTTTGTTCTTTTATGTTTGTGTATTTCAAGAATTGTGTGAACTTAGCCATTTACATATACATGTATATATGTATATATATATACGAGTCAGTTGTAGAAACTTTAATCAAAATGTAATTGCAAATGTTCGAAGATGCCGTTTAGCGCGTTATTTCAGATATTTAAATTAAAATGAGCACAGCTTAAAGTTTCAGTACAATTATAAAATTCAGAGCAGGCTGAAGGAACCATCTGCCAACTAGATTGACCCACGTTAAAGAATATATGTATATAAATTATTAGCCATATCCGTCTGTATAATCTAAATATGAACATGATAAGCAAAGCGAGCAGAAATATTCAGTGTGTATTTAAACCCTATCCTTACAAAAGTATGTTGCACTGTCTAAAAACTTGACTATTTATAGGTCCTTCTGGTTCTTAATCAATTCACAGCAAATTAAAGTTTACATTTGTTTCTATATATAATGTTGATATTCTAAAACAATCTTTGTCTGTTGCCATAACAGGTGATCACTCTTGGCATGGGCGAAGAATGGAAGGGAGGCGATATGAAGAGTGCTGGCGGTGGCTTTAAGATTAATCTGCTGCGCAAGGCAATTGAGTCTCTTAAGGATGCTGAGGATACCATTATATTGTTTACGGACAGGTGAGATATTGCTCGTAAATTTTGTATAAATGGAATTTAAACTGAGTTCTTCTGCAGCTACGATGTCATCATCACATCCACGCTCGAGGAGATACTGCAAAAGTTTAAGGAATCCGACGCCAAGTTGCTCTTCTCGGCCGAGAAATACTGTTGGCCCGACAAGAGTCTGGCCAATCAGTATCCCGAGGTGGAGGGCAAAGCGTCCCGTTACTTGAATTCGGGCGCCTTTATTGGGTATGCGCCGCAGGTGAATGCGCTGCTAGAGGAGCCTATCAAGGACACTGGTGACGATCAGTTGTACTACACCAAAGTGTTTCTGGACGACACTAAGCGTGCCAAGCTGGAAATGAAGCTGGACACACAGTCGCGTCTGTTTCAGAATCTTCATGGAGCCAAGGATGATGTAAAACTGAGAGTGGATCTGGACAGCAACCAGGGCGTACTGGAGAATATTAATTTCATGACCAAGCCCATTATCGTTCATGGCAACGGGCTGAGCAAGGTCGATTTGAATGCCTATGGCAACTATCTGGCCAAAACCTTTAGCGGCATCTGCACCGTCTGCATGGAGTATCTCCTCGATCTGGATGTATGTGTGATCTTTATGTCACCTTTATGAATTGCTAATATTAATGATGTGCCCCCTTTTTTTTGGCAGGAACTAAATTTGCCAGTTATTACGTTGGCTGTGATGGTGCCGCAACCTGTGCCTTTCTTCGATCTGTTCCTCGCCGGCATAGAGAAGCTCAACTATCCCAAGAAGAATCTGCATCTGTTCATTTATAGCAGCGCTGCTCTCCACGACGACCTCATCACGTCCTATGTGAACAATCAGGGAAAGAACTATGCCAGCGCCAAATTGATCCTCTCCACGGATCAACTGGATGAACGTCAAGGCAGACAGCTGGCCCTGTGAGTATTTTTCAAGTTGTTGGCTTAAAAAGTAGTTCTATTCTCAAAAGTAATTCATTTATCTAAAATTTGTTTCATCAATGAAAGCTGCAAATATTAGTATATTAATTTAATTAAGTATTAAATTAATGTCTCAATAGAAAACTATATTTATATTTATTTAATTAAATATAGCTCAATTTTAATTGTGTAAAATTAGTATTCAAGAAAACTGATATCAAAAAGATCTTTGAAATTCATTAAGAATTATTTGTAAAGTATTTACAAATATCAGTTCAAAATTTATATTTAATTTCAATAATTAATAATTATTATGTAAAAAGTAGTTAAACTGACTAAAGTATACCCTTTTTTTTGGCAGCGATAAGGCAAAGTTAAAGCACAGCGATTACATTTTCTATGTGGATGCGGATGCGCATATCGATGACAGAGAATTGCTCCGGGAGCTGCTCCGGTTGAACAAGTAAGTCTGCCACTCGATGGTTGGTCAATCAAGGCAAATAATAAACCAAACTGATTGTTGCAGGCAATTTGCGGCGCCCGTTTTCTCCAAATACCACGAACTGTGGAGCAACTTCTGGGGTGCGCTCTCCGAGAACGGTTACTACGCACGCTCTCACGACTACGTGGACATTGTCAAGCGGGATCTAATGTAAGCCAACAAGAAAAATCAGTCATCTTTCTACGGGGCTACAATCAAATTTATTGCTTAAACGTATGGAAATGGGCACATGAGAGTGGGTCGCTTAATCGAAGGCAATGGAGAAATCTGTCTTGAAGCTGCGCCTATCAATCGAATACATATTGTCCGCGGTGCACTCGTAGAGGCCAGCGTCCATTTGTGTCGCCGGATCGATTTCGATCTTGGACTTGACGCGATCATCGCCAATGCGCCACTCGTGCACATGCATATACAGATGCTGATAGATTTCGGCGCCATCCTTGTACCAGGTGATGTGCGGACGCGGATTACCCTTGGCGACGCACAGAAACGCTATCTTATGGCCCAGTACGTACTCGAGATCAAAGTGCGAGGCCTGCAAGATTTTGGCACCCTACCAACGAAAGATTGTTTGTTTTTTTTTTTGAGTAAACGATTGATGTGTTTAACTCACATTGTTATTGTTGTAGTATTGATCCGATTCGGGATCACGATATTTGCCCGTTATGGGCAGACCAATCTGTACTCGCGACTTGGTGCGTCCACGTCCACGGCCGCGACGCGCCTCGGCCACCGGTGCGGTCAGCAGCAGCAGGCTCAGGCTCAGGCCCATGCAGATCAGCAGGCATTTCACTTGCATCCTATTGTTGAACACAACGCAATACAACAGTCCACGTTGCTGTGCGAATCTCGTCTGTGCGGCAACTGATTGTGCAGCTGTTCGCTCTGGCATCTTCTCATCTCATCCCATCCATCTAATTTGCCACAATTGGCGGCGTCGCTTGGGTCTCGCAGTTTATCCAGCCAGGGTGCTTCGGTTTTTTGGCTTTGGTTCTCGTTTCGGTTTTTTATACTCAGCTGAAGCTCCACAGGTTGTCCACATTACAAACATATTTCACTCAATTTCATTTGATTTGATTTGCCCAGTTGGTGAAACGGAATTGTGGTGCACAGTGGTGCAAGTACACCCAAACATTTGTTAAAATATATAAATAGACAAGATGCTAATAACACAGTTTTATATTAATCAATTATTTTCTTAAATATTATTTATTGATGCTGATATTTATTGTGTTTATTGTTTAACAATTAAGTTCGTAAATATTATTAATTGTTGCTGATATTTGTTGATTGTTTTCGTTCACATTTGTTCGTTTCAAGGTTTCCTTCCCAGTGCTAATATATATATCGATAATGTTTATTTTATTTTATTTTTTATTTTCACTTAATATCATTTTTAGCAGTCTTTGGTTAAATCAGAGAACTGCCGCGCTTCGCTTGCACAGATAGACAAATCAATATATTTTCGCATACCCTTGTCCCACTGTGCAATAGATGTCAGGCTCTGCATAACTGTTGTTTATTTGCATGCGACAGTTTGTTTGCTTATTTTGCTTGCACACATTTTAATAAAATAAATGCAAAAAAATTGTTTAAATAGGGTAATTGAGACAATTTGTCGGTTACGCACACCAACCAGCCACAGGCAGAGCACCAAATCCGACGAATGGTCGAGAACACAAAGTCAACTTAATTGAAAATGAAGCGCAAAAAGTGTTTTCAAATGCACTTGAATTTTTGAAAAAAAAAAAAAATTCCAAACTCTATTGTCATTTATTTGCAAAATCTTGTTCGGCATATCAGTTGTGTAGAAATCAAATAAACAAAATAACTTAAAGGCTCTTAAAAATTAACCATGGCATAATCCGTGCGAAAACCTCGACGATCAATTGCATATATATTGTCCGCCTGGCACTCGTAATAGCCTAAAAGTGAAAATGATGACTGTTTCTGGTATTTTATAGTATTTTCTTCGATTCTAACTTACCTGCATCCATTTGTGTTGTTGGATCGATTTCCATTTTTGATTTAATTATTTCTGGCTCCGGATGCGTTTCGTGTACCTATAAAAAAGAAAAGCGATTAATTCCTTTGAAACTGACTACGAATTTGTCTCAGTGCAACACACACCTGAAAGAAGCGATGCTGATACAATTCGGCGCCGTCCTTGAACCAGGTGATAGTTGGACGTGGATTCCCTACAAAAATGAATTGTTTGATCCAAGTTAATTTTATTTACTGACTTTGAACTTTTACTCACCCTGTGCCATGCAGAAGAATGTAATCTTGCGGCCCAACGTGTAATCCAGTTCAAAGTGCGATGATTTTATGATCTTGGCACCCTGATCCCAAATATACGCTTATTATGTTAATAATATATTCTGATTCTTGGAGTCGGTTAACTTACATTCTCATGATCGTAGTAGTTGACGGCATCCTGTGATCTGTGCTGGATGACAACTGGCTTCTTGCCCGTATAATTGCGACGCAGAACGTTGCGTCCACCGGTGCTTCCTATGAAAGAAAGAGAGAGAGAGAGTGAGACAGATCGAGAAAGAGCGAGAGAGGCAGGTAAAGAGATCATTGTGAGAGATCTGATTGGATGATACGTCGATCACTCACTCTGTGCCTGCACATGGCAGAGCAGCAGCAACAGCAGCCAGCACTGGTTAAACCAGATACTGGTCATTTTAAATTGTTGCGAATCCGAGAGCGATCTGTTTATCCTCGTATGCCAGCGGCGAATGTTTTGTTCACACTGCGCTCAGGGTAGCCCCCTGACAAATGTGCTCTTTGTTGGTTTGTTCAAATGTTCAAATGCTCAAATTGAATTTAATCGAGTCTGTTTCGCTGTATTCGCTACTTTCCATTTCCACAACAATATTGTTGCGGAACCCATATAGTAAATAATCGCATTGCTACTGTGCGTCATAACATATATCTTTCTCTCTCTCTCTTTTTAGAGGCATATTCAACGTGCCACATGTGACGACCATTTATCTGATCAAGCAGAGTGCCTTCGATGCTATCAAATTTGATCACAACGAATTCGACCCTGATATGGCCATGAGCAAATCACTGCGAGATGCGGTAAGTAATTGGTTAATATATATTTCCGATTTTCGAACTACTCGTATTTGCCAAAAGTTTGATTTTCTTTCAGTTTTATTCATATATCGTTTGTTTTTTGTTATATACTATTAATTAATTTTAAGCAACATTAAACAGGAAAAATTAATTACTTCTATATTATATATATTTATAAATCATTTTTAGGGCATCTTCATGTATGTGAGCAATCAACGTTATCTCGGTCACTTGGTCAATGCAGAGAATTTCAATAGCACCGTTGTTCGTCCCGATTTTCATACGTTGTTCAGCAATCGTTATGATTGGACCATAAAATATATACAACCCAACTATTCGGCGCAGCTGAACGAGAGCATGGTTATACCACAGCCGTGTCCAGATGTCTACTGGTTCCATATTGTGACAGATGCGTTCTGCGATGATTTGGTCGCAATATTGGAGGCGTTTGGCCAATGGTCCGAAGGCAAGAACAATGACAAACGTTTGGAGGGCGGCTATGAGGCGGTGCCGACACGTGATATCCATATGCGTCAGGTGGGACTCGATCAGGTCTATCTGAAGTTCCTGCAAATGTTTGTGCGTCCGCTGCAGGAGCGCGTATTTACCGGCTATTACCACAATGTGAGCACAGAATTAATCTAAAGTCAAATTTATGTTTTTAATTATTTACATATTTTGTTGTGTGTGTTTTCCAGCCGCCTCGCTCACTGATGAACTTTATGGTGCGTTATAAGCCTGATGAGCAGCCCTCGTTGCGTCCACACCACGATTCATCCACGTACACAATCAATATTGCGATGAACAATGTTGGCATCGATTATGAGGGCGGTGGATGTCGCTTTTTGCGCTACAACTGCTCCGTGACGGAGACAAAGAAGGGCTGGATGCTGATGCATCCTGGCCGTTTGACCCATTTCCATGAGGGTCTGCTGGTAACTAAGGGCACACGCTACATTATGATATCGTTTATCGATCCGTAGATTTTTGCGACCATGTGCTAATCATATTTTTATACTGCCATAATGGCCACGCTCCAAAGAATTTATCTTTAGTCTGAAGTAGGTGGAATATGTAAAAGCAACTCGAATCAAATCTAGTTTAGTTTTTGGAATGTGGTCAATTTTGCCTTAGTTGCCAAAAACTTCCTGGTCAAGCATATCGTTTTCCACGAAACTCCAGGGTCTGACACAAAACTATTTAAGCATTAAGTTTTTTATTCGAATCGTGTTCAACTCTTTAAAAATAAAATAATATTAATACATAATATGTACAAATAAAAGCAATATTAAATAGTTGTTAAAGTCTAGCTTTGACTTTACCTCTACGAAATGTGAATGTTCCCCAGTTCAGTACGTATTCAAATTTTTAAATCGACCGCGCAACTCAAAGCTGTTATTTTACATATGTGTGTTAAAAGATAACAGCGCAGGGCATTCTGATATTGGCAGCGCTCTGTTAACGCAAGCACAGCTGTGTCTGCTATAAGTCTTTAAGAGCATACACCCCCACACAAATGTACAATGAAATGTAAAAGCTGCAGATAAGAGCACTTAAATTCTTAATATGCATATTTACTTTAGATACCAATTGGTAAAGGTTCAACAATTTATAATATGTCTACATTTGTATATGGAAATAACACTTTGAACATGAGCAAGCATAAACTGCTGGCGCGCAGTGTATAAAGGGGGTATCAAAATGCTGGTCGAGCATCGGTTTCTTGTTTCCGTTCCGTTTCGTTTTGCATTCAGTCGCACTCGGAATAACAGTACGTGCGGGTGAGATAGCAGCGTGCGTATCGCCGTGCGATTTCTCGTAAATCTACAGTTAGTTTTAGCTAGGCAGTTGGCGCGCCTGGACAACGACAACGTAAATTGCGTTTGGAGTGTCTGTAAATAAGCATAGCAAGCAACTCCGTCGTCAAATCATCTCTGCGTGTGGTCCCTGTTAGAATTATAAATACATAAACAGCTATACAAATATATACGTATACGGATATATGGATGTCAATTGAATAAGTATTTAAAACGCCGCATCCTGTGAGAAAAGTGAAACAAAAAAACGGCAAAAGGGCAAGGCAACAAAAAGTTTTGTTATTGGCAGCAGACATTGACTCTCTTTGCCGCAGGCTCTCGTACAATTTCTCTCTCTCTTTCTCTGCCTCTATCTCCCCGTATTGCCGTATTGCTCTATCTCTATCCATCCGCCCAACGGCTCATTCGATTTTCCTTCTGTCTCTTCCGCGTGTGCGTGTGCTGCCTGTTGTAATTGTTGTTGTTGTTGTTGTTGCTGCTTTTTCCTGTTTCATTTGCCTATATTTTTGTGTTTTACTATTTCGTTTACACTTTTCGGTTAAAGGTGCGCGCGGAGAATGCTGAGGTGAAAAGGGGCGCGCTTTTTGCTCACACCTGACTCTTGCTCTCCTATTTACTTTTTTTTTTGTCGACTGCCCCTGTTCGCAAGTTGCTCTGGCAACAACAACAGAACAATAACAGCACGAGTCGCGAAATTATGTTATTCTCATTTCCCTTTTTATGTATCAAACAACACGAGAACTTATTAAAAAACCCGAACGTGCCAAAAAAAGAAACCATTTTAACCGTTTTGAATTTATCGCCACATCAATAACAAGAGCAACAACATATGCACAATTGAATTTGAACAACTGAATTTTAACAACTGCACACGCGCAAATGATCAGGCGAAACAAAAACGAAAGTTGTGGATTTGTTGCTTTATAAGAATGGCACAGAGTGGAGCCATCAAAAGTGTCGCTGCTGCCGCCGTGCGAAACGTTCGTGTTCCGCCCAACCAGACTGTGACTGGGAGCCATCCATCCATCCCTCGAGGTAAGTGCACATATGTGTTAATATTAGTATGTGTGTGTGTCTGTTTCTGGATATTATATCCCTATTAGCATCGTGTGTTGTTGTTCAAATTAGCTAAGCAGCTGCTAATTGGGGTGGCGAACTGTGAAAAATATAGCTGCTAACCGAAGAAAATAGGGGAAAGATAGGGGAATGGGGTATGGGGTGCTTCAGGGAGTTCAGGCGACAATTGTTTTTAAGAATTAAAGAGACTCAGAGCTTATAAGAACAACCTCTGAGAAGCGCTAAGATTATTGGCTCACAAAATCGATTCAAGTAGGTTTCCAATCTTTACGAATACACTGTAAAATATATGTGTTAAATTTTATAAAAATATTTGCTATATTGAACAATAAATCAATTTTTTTTTATTTTAACTGTAATACTATATGCATAACTAGTGCTTGAAGTCTTGAGAAATATATCTAAATGTATACAATTCTATATATATTACAATATATTACTTTCAGATTATCACCAATTCATGTGCAACTTTTTAGCTGTGATTTATTTTTACAAAAATTATAATTTGCTATTTTGTACTCAACAATGAATGCTATAAAAATCCAAATCGGGACGCGAACAGCAAGGGACTTGTGTGTTTAAGAATATTCAATCCCATTGGCCACAAATAATATGCAAATGGCTGCTGGGGGTGTCCTGTTGACTGGCCTGGCCTGTGCTCCTTCTGCCGCCCTTCCTCCCTCCCTCCCCCTCGTTTGCAACATGTGCGTGCGTGCGAAATCTACGCGCACAAAAAAATTATTAACAAAGGCCCCCGAGGTGCGACTGAGGATGAGATATCCACACACACCCAAACATACACCTTTGTATGTGCATATGTAGACAAAATGCGGGAGGCGTTTCGTCGCCTTCAAGCCCTCGGGACAGACGCAGTGCGGCTGTCGAGCATGAGCCCCGAGCCCCGCTCCCCGCAACGCCTCTGTCCCGGTTAATGGAATTTAAGTGTGTGTTTGTGTGTGTGTGTATGTAAGTGTGTGCCCCAAAGAGTCGAGTAATTTGTGTCACGTTTTAATTTTTCACGCGGCTCGGGAGGATATGGTAACTAACACACATATGGTATATAAATACACATACTATGGATACATGTATGTACAATTATGTGTTGTGCCTCCCCTCGCTGTGATTATGACAATTAAGATTGCGTAGAGCTCTTGTCTAGTTTCAGTTTGTTTCTTTTTTTTTCTTCCAAAATTCAAAAGAGTTTATTGTGTTCTTTGTTGTATGTTTTAATGCATGTTTCGTGTTTACGTGTGATTGTATTTTATATACATTTTATTCCGTTTTGTTGAGTGTAGTATATTGAAGAACATATACTTTAAGGAGAACAAGCTGATAGTTTTCCCTTAAGTGTTAACAAACAGGATGTCGAAACCAAAATCAACTTTTATGAATTGTTTTCAGTTTATTTTTTGGTCTTAACCATCTACATCTACAAATAAAATAAGCGACGCTTTAGGGTGGTTGTCAAAAGGGATTATTTAGCGAAAGTGACTCATAGTGCTGCGAGATGATGAGGCAAAAGGATCAGCTCGAAGGCGGATAGTTTGTCAGCATGGCTGGCTGCCACAAAAGATGACAAAATATGCCAGAGCAACGTTTAAGCTATTTGTGAAAGCTTTTTACGCCGCACATTGCAAACATGCTCGAAATGCTCATTGTACAGTCTTGCCACAGTCAAAATTCTGTTGTCAGCTGTCAAGCAGCTCAAAAGTTTATAGGAGATACCACAACAAACCAAGACAAAAAGTATCCGCAGGCGACTTTTCTTCATCTTTACTTCACTTCAGCTTTTGACGGAAGGCAAAATATTTTTGCTACAAATTGTGTTCTTTATTCGTAGACGAATATTGTTTGAACATACTAGTTTCTAATGTTTTATATTATAATACGATCATTCGATATTTAACAAGTTGAATAGCATAAGTTACAGTTCGCATTTTAAAAGTATTTATGTATATATTTTTCTTTGCAAGAATTTTCCGGTTCGGCGATTCGGGCTCATTTTTTTCTTGGGCACGCAAGTCATTTGATGGATTCGTTGTACCATTCCAAACGTTTCCGCCCGGGGTGGTCCGAGTGAAAAGTAACTGCGTAAGTTCAACTAAATGGAATGTCTGCGGACTTGGACTGCGAACAGGGGACAGGACACGAATATCAACAACAACAAAAACAACAATCACAAAGTGGAGCAGGGAAGAGGACTTCACTCAATTTGACAAACATGACACAGAAAGCCCCGGGCTGACTTGCAATTTGGCCTGGACAGACACTCAAGCGGTTGAGCAACTGCGCGACAGGACCTTATCCTGTCCTGCCTCCTTGCCATGCTTTGCTATGCTCGTCCTAGCTGCCTGCCACTGGCAATTACATTTTTAAAATGCCATTTCGAAAGCTGTTTTGTGCGCCTCTGCGCACGAGCAACGACAAAGATGGACTGACTACCTCCTAAAAACTGGCCCATCACATCGGTCATATCTTTACACAAAATGCGCCTTAATTGAATTCGACGAATCGATGGCTGTGAATCAACAATCCGACTGCATTCAATTAAAAGAAACAGGCTTTTTATCATTGTTTTATCGCTAGTTTAATATTGCATTTAAAGTTGAAAAACGCGATTCTGGCTCGACTTCGATGTTCAAATTAAAAACGCAAAAAGTGTTCGAGGAACGCCTCAGGAAGCCTTGCACAGCCCTAGTCAGAAATGGAAATGGACACATTCTATTGCAACAACAATTTGTGTCTTGGTGTCCCATCATAATAATTATGTATTTAACTATTTAGCTTACCTTTAAACTGACACTAAAAAAACAAAACCCATTCGCACATTGTTTCTTTATTTTTTCCAGTGTAACTCTGCCACTCATGTGCATGCGAGGGTACGTATGTATGTATGTATGTGTGTGTTTATGTGGCTGCAGGTTATTCAATTTTGTGCGCCTTTGTTTTGCTTGCCACTTTCGCATGCCGCTGCATTACTTGAGTCGCCTGCTGCCAACTTTGTCATCGTCGGCCAGTGGCAGTAGTTGCCCCTTGGAGCATTCAAGGACCCAGCTCGAATGCAGTCCCAGCTTGCTCTTCTTGGCCGCCAGTCAAGTGGGTCTCTCACCCCCATTCGCATTCCCAAAGTCCGATTCGACTTGAACTCGTTTCGCATGGGACTTTGGGCGAAATTTTGACTGCATTGAAATTTTTCACATTTCTCTCTCTCTCTGTCTTGCTCTGTCCTGCTCTGTCCTGCTCTGTCCTGCTCTGTCTGGTTGCATTGTTTTTCTTATTGTAATTGAATTGGCAATTTTGACAATTTTTCACTTTTTCTCCGTTGCCAAAAGAAATGGAATTTTCTTTTATAATTTGAAGCAAAGACATTTGCAATAGCTGCTGCGCCACTCAAAATCGATTATCTAAGAAAGTTCTCTGGAAGTACTTGAAAAACTAAAGCCAAAAATACGAATGTGAATGAATATTTTGTCATATGAAAGTCTGAAGTAATCGAAGGTAACTTTGTGCATGTAAGCGTAGAACAAATAAAACCTAAGTACATTTTGATCAAATTCGGAAATGCATGCATGTAATATGCAAGTAATATTTAAACCGACCATTTTATACACTGAACCCTGGGTGAAAATAATGTTCTGTAACAGGATGTAACAGAATGCATCTGTGACCCAATTAAGGATATATTTTCTTAGTCAGTATCACGATCAAGCTTTTAAATTTTGCTTGGTCGGTAGATTATTATCAAATTTGTTATAATTGCAGTCCTCAATTATTAATTTGAGAATTCATTCATTCATTTCAACCCGGAAGTATAATTCATAATTTGTATATATTTTGATGGTCTTTTTATGTTCCTCCAACTGTTTATTAAATTCCTACAATTTGATTGCATCGCTAACGTTTAGAACTTGTTGTGTATTTTGTAATTCGTATATTTCTGGCTCTTTTTTCAATGGTTTTCCTATGTGCCTCCAACTGAATGTTGAAGTTCTTCAATTTGAATGCATCGCTATCGATTTTAAGTTTCTTAAGGGTTACATCTCTTGAACAAACCTGCTCGCAGTTCTGCGTTTTTCATTGATTTCCAAATGCTGCTTTGTTGCTCATTGATATGCGTGGAAAAATCCATCACATTGCTCAAGTCATTATTCCTACATAAAGTTAACCTATGATTGTATATAGACTCGTATATCGACATTTCACGCGTAACGAAAAAAAATCAAATTTTAAAAAACATAATACGTTTAATGTTATCTTGACCTGGGATAATGCTGATTGTAGAAACGATTGAACTTAGTTTCCCCATCTGTAAATCATCAAATGCTTAATGTCGAGTAATTGGGAATACTTTCAATTGTGTCTACTGTAGATAAACCTTTATAAATATGCTTATAAAGTTAAATTTTAAGGCCGAATTTCTGCCAATTTAGCAACTTTTTATATTTTTGAGTGTGGATTTTCATTTAAAATAATGAAAAAAAAATCAAAAATCATGATTAACAACATTGTTTGTACACTTTGAGCTCATTGAAAATATGTAAGTGGGACCACAAAGAGTATTTATTCTTATATATTCTTGATAAGCGTCAACTGACTAGTCAAATTTTAAATTCAGTTTATCGGTAACTCCCCGTGTTTCTCGGATAACGATATTAATCCATATCAATTTTGAATTAATAAAGGGTATTCTCATAAAACAGTTTTCGCTTTGTTGCATGCATCTTCAAATGTAATAGGTGTCTGCGTGCAACTAAAACACGTTGAGTGTCAGCAGGCTTAAAAGCCAACTTGCTGCAAAGACTAGGAATTTGTATTCCATACTTGCCCCACAATGAAGCGCTTGTGATATATGCATATGTTGTACGATTACAAGCCACAAACAGATCGAAACTTCCGCTCCATTGTACAGGCACAGTGGAATAGTGTAGTACATATTCATTTGTATATTTACATATAGTACATATAGTATGCTTATAGACCACTATTTATGCTGTTCAAGCAGAACAAGAACACAGAATGCAAACAGCAAAAAAAAATAATAAAAAAAAAACAGCACCAACAACAATAAAAACAAAAAGAATACGAATGAAAGCAAAGCTCAACCTTAACATAACAAGTGATGAATTTATGGTTATCAGTATGTAAAAAAATAATATATATATAATATGTATATAAACGCTTATATAAGCTAAAACATGTACATTTAGAGGCCGCTGTAGAATATGAATTTGAATGGGTTAACCGTTCCTTTCCATATCAGTATGTGTAGTTATATCTGTATATGGTTACAGACCTACATACATACATGGATACATACTATATTTATATATTTCTTTGCATATATAATTTTTGTTTTATCACAAATTGTCGAACCGCTTAAGTCGTTCGTTATTTGCTTTGTTTTATAATTTTTTGCAGATATACAAATGACGGAATAGCTTTGGCGAAACCCAAACAAGTTCTGCCTATTCTACCTATTCAACTAATATTCTTTCTTTATCATTTTAATATAATCGAAAAGTACATACACTTATCATAAGTGAAACCTGCAATTTCCCACGAAAATGAAGTGTAATTTAATTGCTAGTTTTTGCAAAATTTCCAAATTCCATATGCAGGTCATTTTCGCGAACTGCGAATGTTTCACAAATCGTTCTGATTCAAAATATGTATTCATACAGTGCCTGCATAAAATAAATATTTATAAATAAAAATAAATCGCACTCTCTTTAATTAAGAGAAAATGAACTTCAGTCTCAGTTGTTTGGGCTTTGCTTTTATGATTTGTGTGTTGAAAAGGTAAGGCAAAAAAAAAAATTGCAAACACATCATTTGTATAGCGATTAAACGCGAATGTTCAAGCATAATATATAATGTGTATATATAACATTTGGTTCGTCTGAGATTTGGGGCGATTCTCAGTTTCTGTGGAATGATGTGGCTCAACTCCCGCTGCACATATCTATGATTCGGAACCCTACAAAGAACTAGCCCGTCCTGACTTAATTTAGCTTAGTTTGTATCTTAGCAACTACTTTAAATGGTCAGTAAGCTTGACGACCATTCGCTTATCAAATCAATGGATAACTAAGTACCAGGGTTATCGCTAAGGAGTCATGAATCTAGATTCCAATGAAGGAACGAATCTCTTAGTTCATTATGCAGCTATTAGAATTTTAGTATTTAAGTTTTATACTATTTTCTTTGAACAAAATATGAATTTTAAAAATGTTAAATATTATTTTTATAATTATATAGTCATTTATGCTTATGGCTTCAATTAACTTATTAGTAACATCATTTTTTGTAAATACTTTTTGACAGTATTAAATCCTTTAATGACGTCAAATTGTTATCTTGTTGGGGTTTTCGTCCTCAATTATTGTTGTCAATATAATTTATATTTGTGTATTTGTATATATTGTTAATTGACAGTTTGATATAATTATAAATATTGCACAGATCCAATTATCAAACGGAAAGCTCTAATGAGTGTTAAACAATCATTAAGCTTTGTGACAAACACCTAATTGATTGACAGATATTTATTGCTACTTTTACACCATGCAACAATAGATGTGGAATGTTACATAACTAATAAACATTTGATTTTGATACCTTGTGACTCCTAAATATCTAATCTTTTTATGAGTTTCTTTTGATTGTTGAGTCAAATTAAATTAATGTGGGGTATAATGCAATATCTTTTAATATTCGTGCCACACCTATTTGTTCTCCTCCCCGTTTTCTGCCTCAACCCCCCCAACATTTTCATAAACTGTTGCGCTGTTAACTTTTCGAATCAGTTTGGGGCCTGGGGCCCTTACTTGGGGGAGTAGCAACAGTTGCCCCATCGACAGCCCCAAAAGAAAGGCAGACAACATTTTTGATTCCTGTCCCTGGGCCTGTGCGTGCCTTCGATTGATGATGGCTTTTTAGGCCTCCTTTGTTCAGGACGGAAATCAACCAAATCCCTTCGAGCCCACATTTAAATACAATGGGTTACATTCAAAAAATGCTGGTAACAATTTGTAAAATGTTTAAATAACTTTGTCTATTAAGAATATTATGAAATTAAGTAAAGTGGGTTATATTTGCGAACCAAGTGAGTTTTAAAGATTGCTGAACAAATTTATATTTTATTATTATACATTTTCTGTCCAGTTAAACACCCCTTTTGGCAACTGTACAATGCTGGACATTAGGCTAATTGATAAATACCAGCGATAAGCCCTTTAGTCTTATATCCTTTCCGGCCTAATTTGTGGAGTTGGCTTTGATTTGGACTTTTATCTGTTAAATAACTTTGAGTGGGCTACTTCATCTAATTATGTAAATCAGTTTCTCATATTGCGGTATTTAAGCTACCATTTGGAATCTCAGGCGGTAACATCGAAAATTTATATTTCCTGATAATGTTTTGAGCTCGAATTATATATTTATTATTATATTTAATTTTTTCTTGAACATAGCTTGTGCTTGGAACTTAGTCCTACATACGATATAAATGATAAAATGCAAATCAAGCATATTTTATTTTATCGATAACTATCAGCGTATTGTATATCGATAAAACAAATGTGCAATGTGCATTGATATTTTATCAATCAACTTGACCAGATAGGATTAGAAAAATCCAAGTTAAAGTTCAAATTGGTTTCATTACTATCAGCAGGCGCTATCAATTTCTGAATAATACAATAAATTGTAGTAATCGACGCGAGTGCAAATAAATATATATTTGTTTGTGTATGTGTATTCTGTAAAGTCCAGTTATCTACGATTGCGTGTATGCTTACACATATGCATAAATATTATTATTGGTTCTGGTAAATTACAGTTTTTTAAAATGTTGCATTTTCTTCAAGAATTTATACAATTTTTATATTTATTCATTTTACGATATATAAATATAATTTGCTAAATAATTAATACTATTTAATAACATAAGATAAGCCATGGAAATTGATTAAATAGACAAACGACCTTATATATTTTCATGTATAATCAAATTGATATTGAAAAGCTCATTAACATTTTCATTAGTTGACCCGGCTAAATATGACAAATATGTAAGCACAATTACAACTTGAAGACAAATATTAATATTTTGATGAAAAATTCTATTATTGTCAGCTATGAGGTTAATTACCTAAATGTATCTTGGAGTACACATTAAATGTTAATGGATTACATTAATCGTAAAAAAATTGTCATTATTCCTACGGGTTTCATTTCGTTTCGATTACTGTTCGAGCATAAAAACATGCCATCAAATATTGATAGCACGTTTAAATGCTTTTAGATGCGATATATATATATATATATGTATGTGTATATATATGATATACGGATGTGCTTTATACACAATAATTCATTGGGGCATGAACAAAGTTTGCTTGGATAGAACTTACAGTTCTCGTAGCTAATCCATTAAATTTGAAATATGATTTCGCTAGCGACCTTACAATCCATTTTCGTTTGCATTTTGGACAAATGCAATAAGTTTGGTGCCAAGTCGTGAACTGGATCTGGGTATGTGTTGGGGTCACGGCTAGTCTGGGCCAAGCAGAGCACACACACAAATCATTTCAAGAGTTGGCTTTCTTCACCAGACTCGATTTCACATTGGCTCCTCCGCCACTTGGCTCCTTTTTTTTTGTGCTTGTGAATCCCTTCCCACCCTCACCCAAACCAAGGCCAGCACAAATATTACGCAATTGTTGATGCCACCCACATATGAACATAGATGGCATCATCCAGTCTCCACAGTGGTGTGTATCTAGTGTCGGGATTATGAGAAGTAAATTGAAAGCGAGCTGAAACAACACATTCCTCGCCGAAAAATGAATATATTTCAGTCGGAGTGTCAGAGATTTGAGCGAGCTATCAACAATTTTCTCTAGTTTAAAAAGTACGATTTTTCAGTAAGGGGGTACCCTTATGTACATTTTTGACAAATTTTTTGTCGAAAATTTTTTTTTTCTAAACATCTTGAATACCAATCTATAGCTTTGCTTACTACGAGTTAAAAAATATATATATTCCTTAAATATTCCGTAAGATGTGTCCGAATTATGACCAAAGAACGATTGTTACTTTTACTAATTTAACGAAGGACATGGTGCTTTATAATCGCAAGGAGATCATATATTATTTATCTAGGAGACCAAGCACTGGAAATATTTTAGTCTGTGGGTCAGAGATTTGAGACAGCTTTTGCAGCGGGAATTTCTCCTTTATGCACCAAATTATTTTTACTTATTTGGATTCATACTTTATGGGAGAGATGGTTCCTTCTGTCTGCTACTTACTATTGCACAATATCATTATACCCTTTCGATTTTCCATCTTAGATAAAAATATATTAGCTATATATATACACTCTGATACAGTCCTTCCCTTGATTTTGTAAGGCAAATTGCTTTGGACAACCTCACATAATATAATGTGGGTTGTTTTTTTTACTGTTTTGAATTGCAATACTACAATGTTACGTTCAAGGACATGACATCCGGGTCTAAAGTGCGACAACTGTGCGCCCTGCTGTTATGCCAACCAGTCAGTTCCTTTCGTTTCCCGTTAGGGAGCCTCAAAAGATGTCATTCCACCCGGAGTTGCCCACTTGGCACCCACTTTTCGTATTTTGCTTTCCAGTTTTAATATCTATCAGCATTTTGCTCTTGTTTATGAATGTGAATGTCTGTTCTTATTTTGTGTGTGTGTGTCTGAATGTGTGTCTGTGTGTGTGCGAGATTGTTTCTTTCCCTTTATTTGTAATCCTCAATGTCCGTGTGTCTCTGTGTCCGCATGGAGCACACAGGGCGGACGGAATTGTCATGTAAATGGGTTAAGTTCTGACACTAAATTGTTTTTACAATGGCTTTTTGCTTGGCTTTTTTTTCTTCTTGGCTTTATTGCTTTGACATGTTGTTAAATGAATTTTCATTAAACATTTTAACCGCCTTTCTTTTTATCCGTTTGCAGCACACATTTTCCCATTTTCATTCAATTGCCAAAAAACAAGATTGTGCAACAAATACAAGAAATATGTGTGTCTTTGATATGGTTTTCGTTATTTACGTATTTGCCAATTGATTTGGAATGCAATTTAAATGGAGATTCTTCTCTGGCCAAGTTCGAAAAGTTATTAAAATTGCACAAATAATTGCTTGCGTAAGTTTTGTATGCGAACTTTTATGTTTGGGGTCATTGAGAAATGCAAGAAAAAGTAACTGAAATCATGCTTAAGTTTGAACTCTGTTCTCGCGTGCAGTGTTAATTGCAAAAGCAAACTTTCCATTAACTGTCCATACAGCTATACTATATATATATATATATATGTATTTATAAGAACTAATGCAAGTTGCGTATGGCAAAAAATAAAAAAAGCGGCGCCCAACTTTTGCAAGCGTGCTGCAAACAAAGCAAAAAGATTTTAAATTGGCCATTGAACTTTCATATCAGCAATGGGTGAAGTGAATTTTTTTTAAATGCTTGAACACGCGAACAAACCACAGCCACGCCCACTTTTGCATAATGGGCAGACTTGTTGGAAATCAACAACAACAACAATAATAAACCACATAAAAGTGGGGGAAAATTTAAACAAGGCTTAGTTAACAAAATTGACTTGGATCACATAGTTGAGATTCAGAAAGCTGTTTAATATCTATATTTATTTTATCTCTTTATAATAGATAATTAGTACTCTTCCCTGAAGACCATCTCAGCACAATCAATTCAAAATCCAAATATAATTAAAACTTCCGCATTTTGTTTTTCTTTACTATCCAATTCATAACTTTTAAGTTGGTAGCACTAAACATTAATTTGTTTATTGCCATATTGATGGAATTCTGACACAATTGACAACTAATTAGTATTCTGCAATTAGAAGACAAGAAACACAGTTTTTTATCGCTTCCCCAGTTATCAAACTCAATTAGAGAAAACAGCACAATTTTATGTAAACATTTTTGAGTAATTTTCCTTCGTGGTTTTGATTTGCTTAATTAATGAATTTACATTATTTTTTATCTCTGTTTTTTTGGGTAACGCAATCAACCATTATTCAAATTTTATATGACAGCTGGGTTTTTATATTTTTTTTTTTTATTAATTTTTGGTGTGTTTATAAGCTTTGCTTTATGATATTAATTGTATCAATGATTGATCTTTAATTTTTGTACAAATTTTATTACGTTTTTTCCAGGTGCGTCATGCGCTAAAGTGGAAGAATGGAACGATACGCAATAAATGTGAGTAACATAAAAAGTATATAATTATATGTTGCGTAATATTGTTTGAATTCTTTTTAGATATCAGTGATTAGTAATTTATTGCCTCGACTACAGCGTAAAACAATCAGAAAATAAAGGGAGAATAATGCTTGTGAGGCAAGCGGAAAAATATAAATCAGCAAAGGATAAACATAATATTCAAAAGTTGCAAACAAAGCCAAACGAATGAAATCAAAATACCAAAGACGAGTTACAAGACCAAACCGTAAAAAAACCAAAAGCAACAACAAAAAGAAAAATAATAACTATGCTTCGGACACAATCCAAAGATATGAAAATCAGTGGAAATCTCAGCAACAAAATGGCCCTCGGCAAATCCATTAAAATGTACCTGACCATATTCGTAGCCACGACCTGCATCTATATGGTACTATATCAGTATCATATGTCCCGACAGCCGCTCGCCACCAACGAGGTCGTCAAGGTGAGTATTCCAAATGGAAAGCTATATAGATACCCACCTCATAGATAGCGTTTATGATAAGACGGCACCTCACCTAACCATATGTACGAGTATTTCCCATGTTTTGTTTGGCCTTGAGGAAATTGCAAGTTCGTCGTGCTAGCCAAGTAGTACCATAAAAAGTTCACGATAATGAACGGTTGTTTCAATGATTCACACTTTTTTCGAATGCATCCATTCATATATTGAAGTAGTCGAAAACTATACATGTCTAGATATCTTTTTATATCTATATAGAATTTAAGCAAACTGAATAATTGTTTGCCTGCTTGACAGTTCAGTTGATGCTCCCTACTCCCTAAGCGATAACTGAAGAATAGAGTTGTAGTCGTAGTATGGGAACAGTTAACAGTCGTTTGGCCTTTAGCCCTGTCAAGCATGCAACATGAAGAATACTCTCTTGGCCAGCTAGCTATCTAGATAGTTTTTTATCTATATGTCTATATGCATTATACATCAGCCTCATATGACAATGTATCCTTTGTTCTCGTTCTCTACTCTATGCAACATCAAATAATAATCACTAATGATGTATGTAGCAAACAGAAAAGTCATCATCATCATTATCATCATCGTCATACATCGCATCATTTTTGTGGGCACCAATGCCAAACAACTCCACCAACTCCACCCAAAATACCACAATGGGAATGGGACAGGGACAGGGACAGGTGCATGGTGGTGGTGGTGGTGCACCTAATGTCACATACTCGTCCACCGCATCCAGTTCTGGTCCTGTTTCTGCCTCCGGCTCGTCCTACTTCTTCTACTCGACGGTTTCATTGCCACTGACATTGTCATCGGCTTCAGACAACAATAACAAAAGCATCTCGACAACAACAACAACAACAACTGCGACTGCTGCTGCAGTTGCTATAGCAACAACATCAACAACTACAACAACAACAACAACATCATCAACAACAACAACAGCAGCAACTCAAAAACTAAAAACAACAAGAATCTCCAAACCAAGCCACGCCCAGAACTCAATGGGAAAATTAACGGGTGTCACTCTTAAAATTCGTTCAAAATTTGTTGCCGTTTCCGATCCCGTAAATATTTGTTTATTACATTTACACCAACAACAACTTCACACACGCACACACACACACACGCACACACACCACAAAAGTAGTTGCAACTAACCAATTAACTTTAAGTTATATTTTATGTTCATGCTGTACATGTTTCTGTAATAAGTATCTTTTGTATGAGTGCATCGCTTACACAACATATATATATATATATATATTTATATATATATATATATATTTATATATATAAATACATGCAACATGCTTATATGTATATATTGGACATGCAGATAGTTCAGTTACTGTTGTATACTTTGTAAATGGGAATTTTTGCACTTGCTGGAATTTCCTGCAGTTGTTTTGTTTGTTTGCTTCATTGACGCCATTCATTTTGGCCTTGTTTCTCTTACACATTTTCCAATTTTCTTAATTCGTTTTTTAAGTTGTCTGCACAAGGCACAAGTGCGTTTCATACTCATTGCAACTAGGGCGGTGTGGCAGACTCCCTGCAGGCGGTGCTCCAACTATTATCCGTTCATTTTGTGTATGTAGTTAACATGTAGTTTTTAAGCTGGACAACAGGACTCCTCCTGCCAACGTTCTCTCCTCACTATTGCAGCAATTTTAATTTTAGTGCTTGCCATCAAATAATTTTACGCTCTGCTCCCCGATTTTTTCTTTTATTCAATTTTTAGCAAGTGGCGCAGTTTTAAATTGATCAAATAAATTGCATTTTCACAAAGAATGCAATTTTGGTTGCAAAGCTATGTAGATTTTTTGTTTGGTTTTAATCAAATTGCAACCATCTGCAAATATGAACTGACAGCTTTTCTAAACATAAATAAAGTAATGTTTTTTATATGCAAAATGAATCGATACTCGATTTGGCTTTTGGCAATTTTTACACTTTGAATCTAAAAAAATGAGAAAAGCGTGAAAATATGAAATTTATATATAATATAACATAACATATAATAGATAAGAAACCTAGATTTTACTAACCAAAAGGTTTTTTATATTGACCAAACTTATATAGGCAAGCCAACTGGGTATTTAGAAGAAGTGGGCCAGGATATATTTATTCTAACCTGTTATTACTCCAAGTGCACAGAAAATGCGAATTGTTGTTTTTTGTAATGTTGGTATTTGAAATTTAATGAAATAGCATCAGTTGGCATTTGTTTTATTGATTTTGGCTTAGGTCCCAGTATGGAACGTAATAAATGTAATGCGATTATGTCAAGTGCTTTTAAACATCATTTGCGTAGCTTTAGCTTTACCTACCTGGAACACACACACACATACACACACACATACACACACACATACACACACCCATAATAATAAATTGATTGATGGTGATGGCCTTACTATAGATGTACACACAACACCATAGTATCCAAATCATTAGCATTGTGAAAACGATGCACTTAAATTCAAATTCATAGCTCTGTTTGTTAAGCTAAGTAGTTGTATCTGTATCTGTATCTGTATCCGTGCGCAAGTGCAAATCCATTTAACTATTCACTAAAATTGCCGTATTTTGTAAACAAAGTTTCGCACCAATTTGTGGGTGCTCCTATTATGCATTGGATGCATGGCATGGCTTTTTAGGTTAATCAGTTGTCAGATGGCACCAGATTATAAATAATATGCAAACAATAAGATACGCTATATAACAAAAAAAAAAAAAGATGCAACAAAATGCATGAGTCTAATTTGAAAATTGCGCATTGCACATTGAAACCGAAAGAACCGAAACCGCGTAACAACAACAACAACAACAACAACTGCCATTGAATGGCATCAAACTAGTGGGTGTTCCAGTTGGACTAGGGAGCAGGCAGCTAGGGGTGGTGGGCGGTCTGACCATGCTGATGATGATCCAGATTCTGAATGCAATGCAAAATGCAAGCCAATTGAAAAAGATTCGCTCATTTGTGGATTTCTCCTAGTTAGCAGTTATAACTAAAAATGCTCTACACTCAATGTCAAAGGCAGGTCCATTGCTTAAAATCAAGCGGTTTGAGTAAGTGCAAGGAATATTGAACGAGTGCCATCATTTTAAATATGGGATTAGGAAATGGTTTTTATTACAAAGACATATCAGGAAATGATATTTATTAAACAATACTAATATTAACTAAATCTATTATTTTTTTTCTTAGTAAATGTTCCTTGACTTATGAGTAATTTATGATAACATTTGAATAATTTTAATAACAATTTTGTATGCTTCTCTCTTTAGTCGCAACTACTTTGCATGCTATTCTATTATTATTATTATTATAACTATTTTTTCGTTTCAATTGCATTTCTGTGCTTCAGCGCGCTTTTATTTATTAGAATGTCTATGTTTATTTTGCATATAAATTTGAATGCAGTTTTGTGTGTCAAAAGTGGACAATTTGCAAAGTGCGCTATATTTATTTCCAGCACTTATACACATATATGTCTATATATATATATATATAAATATATTTATGTATGTGTTTGTCATTTGAGTGGCCTGCTTACACACAGCTAAGGCCCGTAAACTAGTCAACTGTTTAACTAGTTAACTGCTTGGCTGTGGATTAATTTGCATAATTGCTCATAAAAGGGAGCTTTCGCCGCGTTACGCATGTAAGCATCGACACACTTTATAAATGACAATGGAGAACATGTAGTATTAGTATATTTTTTTAGCATAAAATAATATGAAACGGTTATTTTCCCTAATAGCCGCCACTGTATATTATTACGCCCACTTATCGCCGTCCCGAGCAACTGGCGGAGCTGACACGACTCGGCTACACGCTAAAACATGTGCTCAACCTGCTCTGGCTGGTCATCGAGGATGCGAACCGGACGAATCCGTTGGTCGCACACACCCTGGACCGCATTGGTGTTCCCTACGAGTATCTGGTTGGTGAGTATTGGTCTGTCATTAACATGATTATCGTTCATTTGAGTGCTATTAACGACCTTGCATACAACCCACAAACACAACACACACAACACACACAACACCCACACAGCCCCGATGCCCGAGCAGTATAAGCTGACGAAGCGTGCCAAGCCCCGCGGTGTCTCCAATAGGAATCGTGGACTCGATTATCTACGCGCCAATGCCACCGAGGGTGTCCTCTACTTTGCCGACGATGATAACACCTACGATATTAACATATTTGAACAGGTGTGTAACTGAAAAGGTCACAGCTACAAATACCACCCAACTGTCATTGAATGCACTCGATTTTAGAAGGAATTCAGTTTGCCACTGGCAAACCTAAAGCCAGAGAAATCCTGAGTGCCTTTTGAAAATCATACTATCAATCTAATCAATTAGCCAATCTATCAATGAATATATACTGAATAAATCTCTGAATTCTCATACAGATGCGCTATACCAAAAAGGTGGCAATGTGGCCCGTTGGCCTGGTGACCAAAACCGGCGTCAGCAGTCCCATTATACGTGCGGGTAAGCTGGATGGCTACTATGATGGCTGGATCGGTGGACGCAAGTATCCGGTTGATATGGCCGGTTTTGCAGTGAGCGTTAAGTTCCTGCACGAGCGGCCGAAAGCAAAGATGCCCTTCAAGCCGGGCTACGAGGAGGATGGTTTCCTGCGCAGTCTGGAGCCGCTGCAGAAGAATGAAATTGAACTGCTCGCCAACGAGTGCCGTGATGTGAGTGGCAATGCAATTAACGAATCCCTGAAACATTTTCTAATTGTTTTACACGCAGATACTCACCTGGCACACGCAAACGAAAAAGAATCCAGCTGCTCTGCCGTTCAACCTGACGCGCTATGGCAACACGAATCTGGCGGACATTGAGAAGCTGCTGGTGCGCCCGTAGAACGGTGCAAGGGGACGTAGGATTAGTTAGGATATTACATTACATATTTGCGATTACGATTGTGTACGCAGCGAGTGAGCTCACAAAGTGTCCATGACTTTAAACAGTTGTACAGGTACAATCTTGTGTTTAAGTCGTCCCTCTGAACCGACTATTATTAATTTTGAACAGAGTAAAGCCTGCAAGTTATTATTAACGTAAACACAATGTACCACATACGGATACTACAGATAGATACATACATACATATGTACGTAACTTAGTTAGGCTCTAAGCGCACAACTTTATACGATATTTGCAAGCATGGCCAGCTTGATTTGACCCCAGCCGGCATAAATTACATAGCTGCACAGATATTATCTACCTATACATACATATATATATATATATATATATATATAAATATATATATATTTATAATGTTCTCGATATATTTTGTACATATTTGCAATACACGATCATGGTTTAAGGAAAGACTCAATCCAAGATGGTAAATTTTTGATAAGCAAAAAGTATTTAAGTGCATTACTTTATGAAAGACAACCGCCTAAAGTTAAGGTTTAGTTTTTAGGTTGAAATATTTTCCAATCATGATAATCGCTTACATATTTATTTGGTTTGTGTAAATCACTTAAAGCTCTCTTCACCAATGGTTTCTGTTCCTAATACAATTCAATATTATTTCGTTTTCACTGTGAAAGTTGCGTTTCCCATAGTTAAAGTTCTGCAATTAAAAATCATTAATTACTTAAGTTAGCAAATTGAAATTGTGGCAACAGTTCAAGGCTCTTCCAGAGTGTATTGAGGACAAGGTGTGTTGGCTCTAAAGTCGGGCAACTACTTATTTAAACAAAGAGCAACACGACGAAGCTATCCGAATTGAAAACAAACAGCACCTAAAATGTGGGCCGCAATCATTTCAATAATGCATGTTGACACACTCGTACATCAAGTCGTTGCACCAGATCCCCAACTCCCAGACAAACAGACAGACAGGCAGACAGAGAGACAGGAAGACAGATAAAAAAGAGCCCGTTGGTTTGGGTTGGGCTGGGAACGTGGGTCACAAATCGCGTGCCAAACTGATACCGTGGGTGATGGCAATTGAACAGCAAAAGCTGCAAATAGTTTCAGAAATTACCGAAAAGGCAACAACACATTTGAGATAATGGTCTTGCTGATGGAATTCAATTACAAAAAGTGGAAATAGTTGCATTGAAACATAAATAAAAGACAAAGAAATACATACCAACCAATATAAACAAATTACTTGAAGTTTAGTTAAACATTTCCTAACTGTATATTTTAGTTACAAAAAAAAAAACACTCAAACAAAATAATCAACTTTTAATATGAGTTATGGAGATTGTGAACAAAAACTATGCAAATAATGCTATGTAAATATAAAAAAATTAAGAAATTACTCACAAAATGACAAAATGGCATATGTAATACAAATTTCTACAATTTATACAATTGCATATACATAAAAAATTAAGTATTTATGTACACGTATTAACAATATTTAGTTAGGAAATTAAAAAAATCTTTAAAAAGTAATTATAAACTAATCTCATGGGTAAATCTTTGTGAATTGTTATGGCAACATACTAAAATATTCTTATAAATTCTTTAAAGTATATATTATAAAAATATTCTTGAATATTTCAACTCAAACAAAATACAATTACGAAAACCAATCTACAATTACGAGTAAACTATTCTCCTATTCAACAAATACAAACACACATTTTTTATTAAACAAAACTCTTTAAAAACTGATAAATGAATAACAAGGAACTTCAATCATTTTTGTGCAACAGCAAAACCAACATTTAAATAAAATGATAAACATTTCTTAAATATTTTCAAAATATATATTTCAATTATATTGTGTGGGGGGGACTTTCGAAATTCAAATCGAAAGCACATTTTGATGCCTTTTTTTCCTGAAAGCAAATGTCGAAAACTGAATTGAATACCTATAAATTATGAAGGGAAAATTCAAAGAGTTTCTTTTAGATAGCTTGAACATTTATTTAAATATATGTCTGCTGACATTTTTGGTTTGGCGTTTGACTAATTAAGTGGTGCATTTGAAATTTTCGAAGCGTGTTGGTGTGTTTTCAATTGATTTCGCAGTTGTTTCTGTATTCGTCTAGTGGCTCCAGGCGGCAACTTTTGAGTGTTCCTGCAGTCGCACCTTATGTATAGAGAGAGGCCTCAGTAACAGACATATTTGTCAAAATTCGTATTCGTATTCGTTTTTCAACAAATCTGCCAGTTGTTGTTGTAGTTGTTTGTTTTTTTTTTCATGATACTCGCAATATTTTACGTGTATTTACCATCGCTGTTTGTTCGAATTGTAATTTAATTCATCTTTTTTCGATACCCGTTTCAAACATTTTGGACCAGAGCTCTGAGACCAGCAACAGTAGAATTCATCTCATTGATCTAAGTGCAAAAGATGTTTCTAAAAGGATTGTGCAATTGTTTCAACTACTTTAAAGCTTACAAATCACGGCAATATATAGTTATACTAATTATAACTAAATATTTATACTATGCTACTATTCAATATTTCTTAAGTTATGATTTATAATCATGAGCAGTTATCAGAAAATTGATTTTATACTACTAGGAATAAGCTATCCTATATCAAAAACCTGTCTCGGCAGCTAACAGCAATATTATTAGATTAAGATAAGTACAATTAACAGCTTACCATATCGACTAAAATAATAATTATTGAACTTTAGATAACTTTATCCAATCCAATTATTACTTGCTATCGAATCACTTGCACATAAAATGAAACAGATTTGGAAAATTGTACGATTTTTAAAGTTAAAGTTAGCTCTAAAATGTTGTAGCTAGTTTTTCATATCCTAAAGATAAGCAGGATAAGTTGTTAAATTCATAAGTATTTTAAAATGTGATACTTTGTGCTGACATGAGTATTGTCGACTACTACTATTGAATGAACTTACTTGGATGCGAAGATGTGAAGAGGATCGCCGACAACTTTGTACTCGTTGAGAGTAGTATTGGTCATTCGCCAAGAAAGTCGATTTATATCATAGATCAAGAGACAACATAACAAGCTGACATGCTTCAATGATATGTATGTATGTATGTATGTAAGTGATTGCGAATGGGACCGTGACCGTGACCTAATCTCGTGATTGGATCATAAGGATCGTCTACGCAATATTTAACTACATTTTTGTAATAATAATTTTCGTCTGCCTTTCTTTTTTTTTCTTATTTTTGTTTTTTTTTGGTTCTACTGTGTGGTACTAAAAAGATAACTCAACATCGATGGCTGCACGTGAAAGCTTATAGTTGCCTCTTCCCACTTGGTATGAATCAAACGCTGCAATGGCGTGTTGAGCATTGACTCCTCCTTGGCGACCACATCGTTGCCAGAGCTAGCGCCACTAGCAGCACCACCAACACCGCCGCTAGCGCCAGCCACACCAGCACCGGCAGCAGCACCTCCGGCCGTACCGGCCTCATCCTTGGCAGGCTTGCCCGCCACTGAGGTACTCTCCGGTGTGATTGGTTGTCGCTCCAACATGACCAATGCCTGCTCATTGTATGTGCGATTATCGATGGTCATCAGTATCTGATGGCCTGAACAGCTATAATAGTTGACATCGAAGCGCGATTCCGCATGATAGTTACGCAACAGATCCGGATTCCGATTGAAGATCACGCCATAGTGGCCAGTGCAGCTGGTTATCCAAATGGGATAGTTGGGCGTCTTTAGACGCGATCCAGGTTGCCGGGACTGATTAACAGCAGCCTGTGGGATCGAAAAGCAACTCAATTTTATTGCATTTATTTTGAATAAATCTGCATAATTCATTTTCTATAATTTTCTAATAACTTTCTATAAATAAATAACAAGTTTTTCAAATCCTTAGAAGTTTTTCTGTGGCTCGCGTATAAATTTAACTAGTGCCCTGTATTTTTTGTTTTATTTTTTAATATATTACATAACATTTTTAATGCTTTAAGAAACAAAGGATATATTTAAGACAATCCGTTCTCTAATTATTTATCACATTAAATAACTTTTCATCGAATAAAAAAATATTATATTCTACTTTTGATTTCAAAAGTTTTTCAATATTGCTCTGCATTTTATAGAGCATTTAGTCTTACTTTCTATCTATGTATAAAAAAAATATACATAAGTTAGAATTCTACTCACGCTAGCAGATTCAATGTCCCAGAGCAGCAATCCGACCATGCAGCGCTTCAATACTCCATACTGTGCCACTGCCTGCAATTGAATGGCGTTCTAAGATCAAACTCAATCTGAACAATTTGCTGGACACGCACATAGCTATTCTCGTCGCCCACATTGATAACGCCATTGTGTATATAGGGCGTGGCACGGCCTGTCAACAGCAAGGTGACTATCATGAGGGAACCCTCCTCGTGATTGCTCATCGTCAGCGGCGATGACTTCGTCGAGTCCAAATCCGTGCGCACTCTGCGATGGTCGCAATGAGAAAAGTGTATCGTTATGGTTACAAAAGGTAAATCAAATATATATTCAAAAGAAAGACACTCTCTTTCTCTATTCTAGACGAAATCTTACTTTCCCATCGAGCGTGTGAGTACAGCGCTATAAAGGAACAGCAATGTGCCCGGTGTTTCCTCTTCTGTAAACTTTTAGACAGGATTAGGCAAGAAATAGGTATGGCAATATATTATGTAAAATACGCTTAGCTCTGCTACAGAGATCTTTACAAGTTTCAACTTGCAGCTATTTCTGTAAATTCAGTTCTTACATATTTGAAATTGCGCTTCAAAAAGTGTTCCAGTTCATCGTTGGGCGAAAGTGTAAACGTGTATAACTGTAAGGGAAAGTATGGAAGAGGTGTCTGATCCCAAGTGAAACTCAATCTGGGAATATTGATATTTAATGCAAAGAACTTTTTTGTCTTTTTCTTTTAAATTGCTTTGTTAGAATTTAGAAAATCAGAGAATGTTCGATAAGAATTTCTAAAATATTTAATAGCGAAAATATGCAGCCCGATAACAAATCAAGAGAAAATGGATTATGTAATCGATTGGGTTACCTTTTCGGTCACCGTATCGTGAAAGTAGCTGGCACTGTGATCCACAAAGACCTCATCTTCCGAGGGCAGCACAATCGTTACCTTGCCCTTATCCGATATGGTGCGCAATATCTCGATTAATGCGCTAAAAAGCGCATCTCGCTGCATTTCAGCGGTGGCCAGCAACGGACTGAAATGGACACATTAAGTCATCAATGAAACTGACCGTGGATTATCGCCATTTGTGACGCACTCATTTGTGGCCGTCGAACGGCTGTTCTTCCGTGCAAATAGCAAATACTTCAGAATGAAACCCTGAACCACCGAGAGGAGACCACGCGTCGCATTTCTTGGTGAACGCAGTCCATACGCCAGCTCCTCCTTGGGCGGTGCTCCAAAAACAAAGGACGTCTGCAGCCACTCGGCTCGCATGGGTATCGCAGCGGTGCCAAAGACCAGCTTGCGCAGATCCTAAAGTTGTTCAATTCGTTTATATTATTCGCTCGAACGGGGATGCCATTTACCGTTGCCAGTTCAGGGGTTATGGGCGTGCCGCCCTGCATGGTAAACTCCTTGTTCATTGCTAAATAGGTACTGTCCTTTTCCGCTTTTCCGTTCAGCTAATTTCGATTTCCGCTCGAGACCTTTGTTTCGTTCCGCGACTTGTCTGCAAATGCTCTAACGAAATGTTTGCCCCAGCTGCTTATAGAGACTCTATGCTAAAGGCTCCAGGCCGTAGGTTCTAGGTTTCGCTTTGCCTTTGCCTGACTGCCGCCAGACAGCCGACATTTCCAGCGTTTCACACTTCAGCGTTGATTTTTAATTTCATATTTAGTCCTGGGCCCAGCAATAACAACACCAACATCAACACGGCACAAACAATGGGCGAAAATGTGAAATGAACGCGACCATAAAATATTGTTATAGAGTAATACAGATTTTCCATAATTTAAATATTTATTTATATTTACCATTTCTTTTTACCAAGAAAAAGATTGCATTCAATTCACACTACAATTGGATTTATGGGCACATTAGCACATTTGAATTTGTGACTCGCAGTTCGCTATTAATTTACAACCTGTTTCAGAATTAAATCAAATTTGATAAAATTCTCATAAAAATGTGTTGGCTTTGGCCCACTGTACAGCTTGACTCGGGCTTAGAGGACTTGGACTCGCTTGTCTGTCAGTCAACGAAAGTAACTTTAAATGAAATTGAATTGAATTTAGTTCTGTGTACACCACACGATACCTGATATACTTGATGTACACACAAATATATGTACATACTTACATACATACATATGTTTGGTAGAAGAAGTGAAAGTTGACGGTGCTCATCGCTGGATCAAATCGTGCATATGTTGGGCGCCAAGATTTATTTTGGCATGTTGAAGCCTGCCATGGCGCCCCACACAACCGGAAATATGTAGTTGTTGACGCCCATTTGTGCCTATTTCGGTGCAAAAATATGTGTGTTATTTACTAGATCCGAATACTACGTGTTTTCCCCATATATTAGGATTGTCGCTTAACTGCCATAATTTTGAACACCATTTAGTCCAAGAGAAAACCAACACCTGGAAACTTATGAATAGTTAAACATAACAAGAAGCGCAATGAATTGTTCCACTGGGAAGTCACCGGTCACAGGGTATGGGAATGGTGAGGATGCCGATTTGCACATTTGGCTAATCTAAAAAACATATCGATTTGTTCCTAAGTGGCAGTGAATGTTGGTTACCAATAACTGTGTGACTGCACCGACCTTGGCAGAAGTGTGCTGCAATTTAATTAAAATACATCGACTTTAGATACTCCCATTCTCCATCCCAATTGTCATAAATATATACATGTATGTATGTGTCCATTACATTGGTAGCTTCAAATGGCATTTATTACGCTAATAATTTTGAATATATCTTGTCGGCTGACAGTAAAATTAGTTATTGACCCATTAACAATCGATTTAAAAAATATATAAAAAATAATTGCACACATCTTTATGACAACATTTGCTGCTCCTGTCTCCCAATGTCTCGCATAAGTGTCCTGGCAGATGCCGGTGCACGTCCAACGAAATACAGCAAATTTAAATACCAGTTAAGCAGACGCTCTCTAAATGCCTTTGACCACAGGCAGTACTCAAAGAAGATGCGCCGTTGTAACCAATTGAAATACTCCAACGGCGATCCACCACGCTGCACGTAAACACAATGCTGAGCATGGCGAGCCATCGTGCGCGGCCTGTCGACCACATCTCCGTGCATGTTGCCAATGGCTCGGATAGTATTCAGATTGCGACTGTAAAGTAAACAGATATATATATATATATAATATAAATATATATAGATGTATATGAGGATGAAGTTTGCTCACACGACAAATAGCAAGCTGCGCGGCATTTCCTTTAGGGTGCTCATTATGATGTCAAAGTTTTCTCTGGCCACCTTTTGCACATAGTCAATGTCCTCTTGTGTCAGCTTGCTACGAATCTGTCTTTCGCTCATTTGTACTGGCTGCTGGAAGAGCACGGAGCCAAATTTCATATGGTCAACAACGTTCAATTGTTGTGCGGCATCCTTCATCTTTGCCTCATCGCGCAGCACGGTGGCCACCCAGAAATTACTAAGTGGAATACGCACGTTCGCCGGCAGCTCCTCGTAGAGGCCATGATCCAATAATATGATGTCTGCCTTGCCATTTCTAGGATTCTTTCGCACAAATACTAAGAACAGAATTTAAAGTGTTTTTTTAATGTGTGTATTCGAGGCATTGCTTTGGTTACCCACTGTTTCCGGGATGCGGATCCGCGTGCACAAATCCAGTCATAAATATCTGTTCGGCAAACAGATTGTATAGCTTCAGGTCAATGTCAGCTATGCTCAGTTTCTGCTGCTTAATGCCCTCCAAATTGCTAATTTTTAGGCCATCCATCCATTCCATGGTGAGCACTCGCTGATATTTTAAATATTTAGAATACGATGGTGTAAAAGTGAAGGACTCACCGTCTTGGTATGGGGCCAATAAATCTTCGGCACATGCACGTAGCTCAGCTTTTGCAGATCCTTGGCGCAGCGTTCAGCATTTTGGCCCTCATGCCTGAAGTCGAGCTCATGTACCAGATTCTTACGCAGATCGTTCAAAATCCAGCCGAAATTGTAGTCCTTAAAGATGAGCTCAATGATGTCTTGCAGAAAGATAATGGTGGCCAGGTCGCTGATAAAGCGTTTCTGCAAATCGTTGTACTGCACTTTGACGGCCACCTGCTCGCCACTCGGCAGCCGCGCCTTGAAGACCTGCGCCAGGCTGGCGGCTGCCACCGGCTTGTAATCAAACTCCTTGTAGATTTCTTCGGGCAACTGGCCAAAATCGGATCGAAACACTTTCTGTACATCGGCCTTTGACGTCGGCAAACATTCATCCTGCAGCTTGGTCAATGTGCTCGTGTACTCAAGGGGCAATATGTGATTGATGGCCGCGAATCCCTGACCCACCTTAATGTATAGGCCACCATTAAGCAGGCACGTCTCCAGCAAACGTTCAGCGCTATTTTTATGCAACACTTTTATCTTACTCTCATACTCCGGGTCCTGCTCGTTCAATCCCAGATAGTCGATGGCAATCAGTGCGGCCGTTTTCAGCGAGCGCACAAAACGCACCGAGGAGCCGCAATAGGTGAACTCGTTGACCACTCCATCGTAGGCGATGACACCAACTCCGGCTAGGAGAAAACCCGTCCTCAAAATGTTTACTTTTCTCCATCTGCTTTGTTGCGAATTCTGCTGCTGCTGCGCGAAGTGTCTGTGAAACTCCCAGCTCCTGGATAGTTGCCGGTTGGCAAGGCCCAGTAACTGCCGCAGTTGCTGCTTATGTATATAGTATTAATTTAATGTATTTTATATTTGAATTAAGTGGAATACGCACTTACAGGTGTTCGCTGCATTTTCGAGCTAAGTTGTTATTGTTGCATTAAAGAACAGCTGTTCGCATTACAACCGGTTGACCACCAGAGATGAGCAATGACGGCAGTGACTGATCATTAATTAATTGCACTTCATTTCCGCAAATATTTATATTTATGGTATTTTCTTCAATTTTATATTTTGAAGCAAACTAAACTTAAATTGAAAAAAAATTAAACCAGGATGTTATATTGGGACCAATGACTTATACAAATTCAAATTTAATACACCATTGAAAACATAGCGTAACAGTTTTGGTACATTTGTACCACAAGTGAAAACCGTGGCAACCACAAAACCAATTTACTCTTCAACCGTCAGGCAGCTTATGTCATCGATATACGTCAAACTATCGAAACTATGTGCAACTCGCCAGGGCAGTCAACTTACACATAAATACAATCTATTTTCATGAATATGCAAACTAATATGAATGGGACAGTAAACTATTATATTTAAACACTAAAGTAATTTGACAATAAATTATTTGCCTATGATTGATGGGCTCACAGCAGCAACAGCTGTTTTCTCAGCAAACTATGCATTGGGCGACAGCCCTAGCATTCTGTATACGAACGCCGCTTTGTTTGTTTCGCGGACAGCCGACAGACGACAGCCGACAGCCGACAAATTCGAGTTCTTTTTATAGCGTGCAACAGCTAAAACAAATACAACATTTTGTTTACCTTAACCGACAGATAAAAAGGAAGCGTGTCTGTCGAGCACAGTGATTGCCACAGTGAAGCAACACAGACGAAATGTCCGGCACGATACTTGAGAATTTAAGCGGTCGCAAGCTGTCCATATTGGTCAGCTGCCTGATGCTATGTCAAGTGGCATGCTTCCTTATGGGCGGCCTCTTCGCACCGGTGCCCGCTGGCCATCAGACTGTGTTGGGCAGCAAGTGTCGCGATGTTTCTGGCCGTCAAAATGACACAAGTTTCTTTCTGTATTCCCGCGGCAACGGGGCATGCAAATCTCTGCAAGACATTGACATTGAGCAGGACGAACTGAAGATGGCCAATCAATTGGTGTATGTCTTCCAAATGCCGCTGCCCCGTGACAATAATACACTGGAATATTCGCGATGGCAACAGAATCTAATTGGTGTACTCCAAGTGGATATTGCTTACGACTCGGCCTCGGAGTTGCGCGAACCACCCAAGGAGCTGCAGCTAACAATCGATACGCGGCTCGCTTATCGCAACAAGAGGAATGCCGATACGGATTGGAAGCTGTATGCGCACAGCGTGGAGCAGCGTTATCTGGATTGCCATGCCTCGCACGTTGGCCGCCTGGAGACGCTTTACACTTGCGACATAATCCCATTGTTCGAGCTTGGCGCACTCCACCACAATTTTTATCTGCTCAATTTGCGCTTTCCCATGGACACGCCGAAGCAGATGAATCTGCAGTTTGGCCACATGCACGATCTCACTTTGACCGCCATACATCAGAACGGTGGCTTCACTCAGGTCTGGCTAGTGCTGAAGACTCTGCTCTTCCCATTTGTGATCGGCATCATGATCTGGTTCTGGCGTCGCGTTCACATACTTCAACGTTCGCCGGCGCTGCTGGAGTATATGCTGTTGTATTTGGGCGGTGCGTTGACCTTCCTCAATTTACCGCTGGAGTATCTAACTCTGGGCGTCGAGATGCCCTACATGCTGCTGCTGAGCGATGTGCGTCAGGGTATATTCTATGCGATGCTGCTCTCGTTTTGGCTTGTCTTTGCCGGCGAGCATATGCTAATCCAGGATTCACCCAGCAAATCAACCATACGCTCACGTTACTGGAAACATCTCTCGGCTGTTGTCGTCGGTTGCATTTCACTCTTTGTGTTTGACATTTGTGAGCGTGGGGTGCAGCTGCGCAATCCCTTCTACTCGATTTGGACAACGCCGCTGGGCGCCAAAGTGGCAATGAGTTTCATTGTACTCGCTGGCGTCTCGGCTGCCATTTATTTCCTCTTCCTGTGCTTCATGGTGTGGAAGGTGTTCAAGGATATTGGCGATAAGCGCACCTCTTTGCCATCCATGTCACAGGCACGACGTCTGCACTACGAGGGTAAGTTAATGTTATATAGTTTCCTTCGCTGCTCCAGTTTTGTATAAACTAGTAGACGAGCAGTGTCCAGTCCACTCAGTTCTCAATACTATATATCCGTGTAGTTCGATAAGTTTGGGAAAAGAATGTCAGTTTCTGGGGCTGAGGCGTCATTGGATCAGCCGCAATATGCTTGCTTTTTCTGTGTGATGGGCGCCACAACGGCCATTGTGTTTACAGTATTGGGCGCTGCATATGGAACCGCCAAGTCTTCGTTGGGTATTGCAGCCATGTCGGTGAAGCATCCGGAGCTGATTATGAAGGCGATCATACCGGTAGTTATGGCTGGCATCATTGCCATCTATGGGCTTGTTGTTGCTGTCCTGCTAGGTGGTTCGTTGACATATCACTACACAAGCTATCGGGCATTTCTCAATTTGGGTGCGGGCATAGCCGTTGGTCTTTCGGGCATGGCGTCCGGCTTCGCAATTGGAATTGTGGGCGATGCTGGTATGCGGGCGGCTGCACTGCAGCCAAAGCTCTTCGTTGGCATCATTCTGATACTGATCTTTGCCGAAGTACTCGGCCTATATGGCCTGATTGTGGCCATCTTTTTGTTTACCAAGTGAAGAAGTGTGCAATCAACGAATTAATATTAATCAAATAATAAATAAAATAGAATAATACTAATATAAAGACTGCATTTCATCCTTTTAAATTTAGATATATTTTATTGATATACTAAACCCAATTTCTTGTATACATTATATATATATATTTGTAGGACTCATCTATCGCTTTAAATTCCTTATGCTGGCCACTCTGCTGTGCGCTGGCTTGACCGTCGCTGGCTTCATCATGGGCCAAATGGCCGAGGGACATTGGAAGTGGAATGAGGATATTGAAATTCAGCTAACATCGGCCTTTCTCACTGGCGTCTATGGCATGTGGAACGTTTATATCTTTGCCCTGATCATCTTATATGCGCCCAGTCACAAGCAATGGCCGACAATGCGTCATAGCGATGAGACAACGCAGTCCAATGAGAATATTGTCGCCTCAGCCGCCAGCGAGGAAATTGAATTCAGTAATTTACCCTCCGACTCCAATCCCAGCGAAATATCCTCGCTCACCTCCTTCACGCGCAAAGTGGCCTTCGATTAGAGAAATCTTTCGGAATTCGATTATACGGCCAGTTGAATAATTATGTGGTGTGCCAAACTATTTGTAAGATTCTATTTGGCGGCCAGGGAAAACGCTCGGTTTGTGCGTATTTTCATTAGTATTACAATTACCAGAAACATTTCTTGCCTAGTTTTTTTTATACATTTCACACATACATACTTATACATATATAACTTATCAGCATTCATTAATGTATTTTTATAGATTTTTCTCTGCATGCTCAAAGTAGTGTCCAAGTCCAAGGTTTTTAACTGATATTTGTAGTAAATATGTGTACTTATTTGAATCTATATATATATATATATATATATATATATATAAATATATATGTATCTGTATGCATCGGCAGTATTATATATATGGAAAACTTTTTAACTAGCGATTAAGAACAATTAACGAACTTCATCGGGTGCTTAGGGATTGCATGCACAACATCTGAATACACAACACTAAGGATATATACGCTATTATACATTATACATACAACCGATTCGCAATTTTATCAACTGTCAAACGTAGAGCAATTTCTCACTCTCTTTTATAGTAGCAATGCAATGAATAAATAAAAGCAATATTTAAATGACAAGTTTTCACAGTTTGTGTGGATGGTTGGCTTATGAATGATAAAATTTGATTCTACCAAATAATTCGCTGCGGCTTGCGATAGTTTTGCCAATAGAAGACTTTGGTGAAGTACACATAAAACGTGACGACATTTAGGAGTAGATGTAGGCCAAGTTCCAGCCACTCGGCGAAGCCTTTGCGTGCGGGACGGGTATGTAGACGGAAGAGCACATATGGAACAATGAAATAGCGCAGCTCCAACAAACGCTGGAAGCACAACACCAGCAGTAAGGAAAGCGGAAACATCAGCTTAAAGCTATCCGGCATATGCCGAAGTCCGCAGCAGAGCAGGACCAGGGCGAGCAGGTAAATCGGCGACATGGCATAGCGAAACCACCAGAAACGTCCATACAGCCGGCTCCACACATAGAAGGTGTAATGACGATTGTCAGCAAGCAAATATGGATGCACCACAGTATTGAAATGCACCACTGTGGCTATGAGCAATACAGCCACCAATGTGAGCAGCCGATTTCGCCGCAAAAGTCCGCAAGCAAAACGCAATTGACGTAGCGTATTGGAGATGCCAAATCCGGCGGCAAAGATCATAAAATAAAATAGCTGTGGCAAATGCAGTGAAGCCTCGTGAGCGCTCTTGTCGCCGACAACAATTGAGCCATTGATGCAGATGAATCCAATAAAGGGCAGTATAATGGATGCATAGAAGCAGCATTTGGCCAAAATCCTTAAAATACAATTACACACCAATTGCGGACTTCCGAGCAGCCGCAGCCAAAGCTGTAAGCGAAATGATATATTTTAATATCCATATATTATACACTTTTTACGCACCTCGCTGCCAAACAGTCGTATCTGCTGCTTGGTCTCTGGTCGCATTTTGGTGCTTTGCTGCACCAGCGTGTCCAGAATGGTTATGCCGCAGCACATGCACACCCAAACGATGTTTGTCTGACGCATCAGCACACTGGCCGCACCCCAAACGGCTGCCGGCAGATGTGCCTCCTGTTGCCAATAATTGTAGAACAACAACACCATGGTTAGTGCCAATGTGTCCGTATAGTACAGATGGCTAAAGAAATATAGCGGTGGCAACACCGATAGCGTTATTGCCTCATGTGCCGCGTACGCATTACCACCGGTGCCGGCCAGTGTGCGACGCCGTATCTTGTACATCAACAGTATATTGATGCCGGCCCCGGCCAGGCTGAGCAGACGCAGACCCGTTACCGAGCAGCCGTTAAACGGATGCAACACCAGCGCAAGCAAATACAAGCCGGGAAAAGTAGTGATTTTGTTATCCCACTGTAATTGAATGAAATGTAAATTTGAGTAACACACCAGTTACCATGACAAACATTTGACCAGTTGCGGCTGTTGATAGTTGCTACATACCACATCAAATTGTTTGCGACAGAAGGCCATGCCCTGCGGTATGTGAAATTCCTCGTCGATGATGTAGTCGGCAGTGCCGTTGACACGTAGGAACAGCGGCAGCGAGTACAGCACAAACCCAACGGGTAGCACCAGTTTCCATGAGCCCTGCATTCTCAGACTTCCATTAGTGAATGACACTTTTTTTTAGTTTGTTTTTGTTTATTTTTGTTTATTTTTGTGCACTGATACCGGCAACATATACGGAATGTTATCGATTAAGAAAACTTATCGATATTTGAAATACCGCAATAGCACAGGGTGGTTAAACATAAATCATTTTAAATAAATTCGATTCAAAAATTAATACATTTTTTACCCTCTGTCACAACTTGCCAGCACTATTCGAAGCACATGGAAACGTATGGATAACAAATTTATAAGAATATTTCTGCTTGGAAATAGAAATTGCTATTATTTATATTATTTATTTAAGTATTAATGTAATGATTTTTACAATTAAACATACGCTTGCATAATAATTATATTATTACTAGCCATATCAACATTGTAATGAAGGTTCGTATCCATAGTAATTTAAACTTTGATTGTAGAGGATTGTAGAGAAAAATAAGTAAACTGTATAAGTAAACGGTATAGGTCAAACCTTCAAAATGCCATAACTTCGTCAAAACCCAACGCATTTTCAAAAGCAAGCGCGTTTTAATCACAGTTTGGCCTCTAGATCAATCGTACATTTAAAATTGAAATCCCGATTTTGGGTCACAACATAAGTCAAAGTTATAGTCCGAAAATCAGCTTTATAGTCAGAAAATCGGCAGATGGGCATAGGTCGAACCTTCAAAATGCCATAACTTCGTCAAAACCCAACGCTTTTTTAAAAGCAAGGGCGCTTTAATCATAGTTTGGCCTCTAGATCAATCGTACATTGAAAGTTGAAAATGTGATTTTGGGTCGGAACATAAGTCAAAATTATAGTCCGAAAATCGGTTTATCGGCATAAGGGCATATGTCTAACCATCAAAATGCCATAACTTCGTCAAAACCCAACGCATTTTCAAAAGCAATGGCGTTTTAATCATAGTTTGGCCCCTAGATCAATCGTACATTTAAAATTGAAATCCCGATTTTGGGTCAGAACATAAGTCAAAATTATAGTCCGAAAATCGGCTTTATAGTCCGAAAATCGGCATATGGGCATAGGTCGAACCTTCAAAATGCCATAACTTCGTCAAAACCCAACGCTTTTTTAAAAGCAAGGGCGTTTTAATCATAGTTTGGCCTCTAGATCAATCGTACATTGAAAGTTGAAAATGCGATTTTGGGTCGGAACATAAGTCAAAATTATAGTCCGAAAATCGGTTTATCGGCATAAGGGCATATGTCTAACCATCAAAATGCCATAACTTCGTCAAAACCCAACGCATTTTCAAATGCAATGGCGTTTTAATCATAGTTTGGCCCCTAGATCAATCGTACATTTAAAATTGAAGTCCCGATTTTGGGTCAGAACATAAGTCAAAATTATAGTCCGAAAATCGGCTTTATAGTCCGAAAATCGGCATATGGGCATAGGTCGAACCTCCAAAATGCCATAACTTCGTCAAAACCCAACGCATTTTCAAAAGCAAAGGCGTTTTAATCATAGTTTGGCCCCTAGATCAATCGTACATTGAAAGTTGAATATGTGATTTTGGGACGGAACATAAGTCAAAATTATAGTCCGAAAAGCGGCATTATAGTCAGAAAATCGGCATATGGGCATAGGTCGAACCTTCAAAATGCCATAACTTCGTCAAAACCCAACGCATTTTCAAAAGCAAGGGCGTTTTAATCATAGTTTGGCCCCTAGATCAATCGTACATTTAAAGTTGAAATCCCGATTTTGGGTCGGAACATAAGTCAAAATTATAGTCCGAAAATCGGCTTTATAGTCCGAAAATCGGCATATGGGTATAGGTCGAACCTCCAAAATGCCATATCTTCGTCAAAACCCAACGCATTTTCAAAAGCAAGGGCATTGCATCATAGTTTGGCCTCTAGATCAATCGTACATTGAAAGTTGAAAATGTGATATTGGGTCGGAACATAAGTCAAAATTATAGTCCGAAAATTGGTTTATCGGCATAAGGGCATATGTCTAACCCTCAAAATGCCATATCTTCGTCAAAACCCAACGCATTTTTAAAAGCAAGGGCGTTTGAATCATAGTTTGGCCTCTAGATCAATCGTACATTGAAAGTTGAAAATGTGATATTGGGTCGGAACATAAGTCAAAATTATAGTCCGAAAATCGGTTTATCGGCATAAGGGCATATGTCTAACTATCAAAATGCCATAACTTCGTCAAAACCCAACGCATTTTCAAATGCAATGGCGTTTTAATCATAGTTTGGCCTCTAGATCAATCGTACATTGAAAGTTGAAAATGTGATTTTGGGTCGGAACATAACTCAAAATTATAGTCCGAAAATCGGTTTATGCCATAACTTCGTCACAACCCAACGCATTTTCAAAAGCAATGGCGTTTTAATCATAGTTTGGCCCCTAAATCAATCGTACATTTAAAGTTGAAATCGTGATTTTGGGTCGGAACATAAGTCAAAATTATAGTCCGAAAATCGGCTATTATCGGGATTATGCGGCATATGGTTCGAACCTTCAAAATGCCATACCTTCGTCAAAACCCAACGCATTTTCAAAAGCAAGGGCGTTTGAATCATAGTTTGGCCTCTAGATCAATCGTACATTTAAAGTTGAAAATGTGATTTTGGGTCGGAACATAAGTCAAAATTATAGTCCGAAAATCGGTTTATCGGCATAAGGGCATATGTCTAACCTTCAAAATGCCATAACTTCGTCAAAACCCAACGCATTTTCAAAGCAAGGGCGTTTTAATCATAGTTTGGCCTCTAGATCAATCGACATTGAAAGTTGAAAAGTGATTTTGGGTCGGAACATAAGTCAAAATTGTAGTCCGAAAATCGGCATAGGGCATATGTCAACCTTCAAATGCCATACTTCGTCAACCAACGCATTTTCAAAAGCAATGGCGTTTTAATCATAGTTTGGCCTTAATAATCGCACATTTAAAGTTGAACGTATCAGCTATTTGGGTCGGAACATCGCAATGATAGTCGAACCTCAGATGCCATAGCTTCGTCAAAACCCAACGCATTTTCAAAAGCAAGGGCGTTTTAATCATAGTTTGGCCTCTAGATCAATCGTACATTGAAAGTTGAAAATGTGATTTTGGGTCGGAACATAAGTCAAAATTTGTCCGAAAATCGGTTTATCGCATAAGGGCATATGTCTAACCTTCAAAATGCCATAACTTCGTCAAAACCCAACGCATTTTCAAAGCAAGGCGTTTTAATCATAGTTTGGCCCTAGATCAATCGTACATTTAAAGTTGAAAACGTATTTCGGGTCGGAACATAAGTCAAAATTATAGTCCGAAAATCGAGCATATGGGCATAGGTCGAACCTTCAAAATGCCATAACTTCGTCAAAACCCAACGCATTTTCAAAAGCAAGGGCGTTTTAATCATAGTTTGGCCTATAGATCAATCGTACATTTAAAGTTGAAATCGATGTGATTTTGGCGTCGGAACAATAAGTCTATAAAATAAGTCAGAAATTATAGTCCGAAAATCGGTTTATCGGCATAAGGGCATATGTCTAACCTTCAAAATGCCATAACTTCGTCAAAACCCAACGCATTTTCAAAAGCAAGGGCGTTTTAATCATAGTTTGGCCTCTAGATCAATCGTACATTGAAAGTTGAAAATGTGATTTTGGGTCGGAACATAAGTCAAAATTATAGTCCGAAAATCGGTTTATCGGCATAAGGGCATATGTCTAACCTATCAAAATGCCATAACTTCGTCAAAACCCAACGCATTTTCAAAAGCAATGGCGTTTTAATCATAGTTTGGCCCCTAGATCAATCGTACTTTAAAATTGAAATCCCGATTTTGGGTCAGAACATTCAAAGTCTGAAAATCTATAGTCCGAAAATCGGCATATGGGCATAGGTCGAACCTTCAAAATGCCATAACTTCGTCAAAACCCAACGCTTTTAAAAGCAATGCCGCTTTAATCATAGTTCGGCCCCTAGTCAATCGTAGCGCATTTAAGTCGGCATAAGTCTAAAATCTAGTCCGAAAACGGTTTATCGGCATAGGGCATAGTCGAACCTCAAAATGCCATCGTCAAAACCCAACGCATTTTCAAAAGCAAGGGCGTTTTAATCATAGTTTGGCCCCTAGATCAATCGTACATTGAAAGTTGAAAATGTGATTTTGGGTCGGAACATAAGTCAAAATTATAGTCCGAAAACGGTTTATCGGCATATGGGCATATGTCTAACCTTCAAAATGCCATAACTTCGTCAAAACCCAACGCATTTTCAAAAGCAATGGCGTTTTAATCATAGTTTGGCCCCTAGATCAATCGTACATTTAAAGTTGAAATCGTGATTTTGGGTCGGAACATAAGTCAAAATTATAGTCCGAAAATCGGCTTATAGTCGAAAGGCAAGTCAACCCATGCTACTTCGAAACCCCATAAAGCGCTATAAGGGCCTATCAACGTCATTTTGAGAGGGCGCTTCAAATATAGTCCATAAGCTTCGTCAAAACCCAACGCATTTTCAAAAGCAAGGGCGTTTTAATCATGTTTGGCCCCTAGATCAATCGTACATTTAAAGTTGAAATCGTGATTTTGGGTCGGAACATAAGTCAAAATTATAGTCCGAAAAGGCTTATAGTCGAAAATCGGCATATGGGCATAGGTCGAACCTTCAAAATGCCATAACTTCGTCAAAACCCAACGCATTTTCAAAAGCAAGGGCGTTTTAATCATAGTTTGGCCCCACAATCGTACATTAAAGTTGAAATCCGATTTTGGGCGGAACATAAGTCAAAATTATAGTCCGAAAACGGCTTATAGTCAAAAATCGGCATATGGGATAGGTCGAACCTCCAAAATGCCATACTTCGTCAAAACCCAACGCATTTTCAAAAGCAAGGGCTTGCATCACAGTTTGGCCCTAGATCAATCGTACATTGAAAGTTGAAATGGATTTGGGTCGGAACATAAGTCAAAATTATAGTCCGAAAATCGGTTTATCGGCATAAGGGCATATGTCTAACCTTCAAAATGCCATAACTTCGTCAAAACCCAACGCATTTTCAAAAGCAAGGGCGTTTGAATCATAGTTTGGCCTCTAGATCAATCGTACATTGAAAGTTGAAAATGTGATTTTGGGTCGGAACATAAGTCAAAATTATAGTCCGAAAATCGGTTTATGCCATAACTTCGTCACAACCCAACGCATTTTCAAAAGCAATGGCGTTTTAATCATAGTTTGGCCCCTAGATCAATCGTACATTTAAAGTTGAAATCGCGATTTTGGGTCGGAACATAAGTCAAAATTATAGTCCGAAAATCGGCTTTATAGTCCGAAAATCGGGATTATAGTCCGAAGATCGACATATGGGCTTAGGTCGAACCTTCAAAATGCCAAACCTTCGTCAAAACCCAACGCCGTTTCAAAAGCAAGGGCGTTTGAATCATAGTTTGGCCTCTAGATCAATCGTACATTTAAAGTTGAATATGTGATTTTGGGTCGGAACATAAGTCAAAATTGTAGTCCGAAAATCGGTTTATCGGCATAAGGGCATATGTCTAACCTTCAAAATGCCATAACTTCGTCAAATTCCAACGCATTTTCAAAAGCAAGGGCGTTTTAATCATAGTTTGGCCTCTAGATCAATCGTACATTGAAAGTTGAAAATGTGATTTTGGGTCGGAACATAAGTCAAAATTATAGTCCGAAAATCGGTTTATGCCATAACTTCGTCACAACCCAACGCATTTTCAAAAGCAATGGCGTTTTAATCATAGTTTGGCCCCTAGATCAATCGTACATTTAAAGTTGAAATCGCGATTTTGGGTCGGAACATAAGTCAAAATTATAGTCCGAAAATCGGCTTTATAGTCCGAAAATCGGCATTATAGTCCGAAGATCGACATATGGGCATAGGTCTAACCTTCAAAATGCCATAACTTCGTCAAATTCCAACGCATTTTCAAAAGCAAGGGCGCTTTAATCATAGTTTGGCCTCTAGATCAATCGTACATTGAAAGTTGAAAATGTGATTTTGGGTCGGAACATAAGTCAAAATTATAGTCCGAAAATCGGTTTATCGGCATAAGGGCATATGTCTAACCCTCAAAATGCCATAACTTCGTCACAACCCAACGCATTTTCAAAAGCAATGGCGTTTTAATCATAGTTTGGCCCCTAGATCAATCGTACATTTAAAGTTGAAATCGCGATTTTGGGTTTGAACATAAGTCAAAATTATAGTCCGAAAATCGGCTTTATAGTCCGAAAATCGGCATTATAGTCCGAAGATCGACATATGGGCATAGGTCGAACCTTCAAAATGCCATAACTTCATCAAATTCCAACGCATTTTCAAAAGCAAGGGCGTTTTAATCATAGTTTGGCCTCTAGATCAATCGTACATTGAAAGTTGAAAATGTGATTTTGGGTCGGAACATAAGTCAAAATTATAGTCCGAAAATCGGTTTATCGGCATAAGGGCATATGTCTAACCTTCAAAATGCCATAACTTCGTCAAATTCCAACGCATTTTCAAAAGCAAGGGCGCTTTAATCATAGTTTGGCCTCTAGATCAATCGTACATTGAAAGTTGAAAATGTGATTTTGGGTCGGAACATAAGTCAAAATTATAGTCCGAAAATCGGTTTATCGGCATAAGGGCATATGTCTAACCTTCAAAATACCATAACTTCGTCAACACCCAACGCATTTTCAAAAGCAATGGCGTTTCAATCATAGTTTGGCCTCTAGATCAATCGCACATTTAAAGTTGAAAACGTGATTTTGGGTCGGAACATAAGTCAAAATTATAGTCCGAAAATCGGCAAATGGGCATAGCTCGAACCTCCAAAATGCCATATCTTCGTCAAAACCCAACGCATTTTCAAAAACAAGGGCGTTTTAATCATAGTTTGGCCTATAGATCAATCGCACACTTAAAGTTGAAATCGCGATTTTGGGTCGGAACATAAGTCAAAATTATAGTCCGAAAATCGGCTTTATAGTCCGAAAATCGGCTTTATAGTCCGAAAATCGGCTTTATAGTCCGAAAATCGGCATATGGGCATAGGTCGAACCTCCAAAATGCCATAACTTCTTCCAAACCCAACGCATTTTCAAAAACAAGGGCGTCTTAATCATAGTTTGGCCTCTAGATCAATTGTACATTTAAAATTGAAATCGCAATTTTGGGTCAGAACATAAGTCAAAATTATAGTCCGAAAATCGGCTTTATAGTCCGAAAATCGGCTTTATAGTCAAAAAATCGGCATATGGACATAAGTCGAACCTCCAAAATGCCATAACTTCGTCAAAACCCAACGCATTTTCAAAAGCAAGGGCGCTTTAATCATAGTTTGGCCTCTAGATCAATCGTACATTGAAAGTTGAAAATGTGATTTTGGGTCGGAACATAAGTCAAAATTATAGTCCGAAAATCGGTTTATCGGCATAAGGGCATATGTCTAACCCTCAAAATGCCATAACTTCGTCACAACCCAACGCATTTTCAAAAGCAATGGCGTTTTAATCATAGTTTGGCCCCTAGATCAATCGTACATTTAAAGTTGAAATCGCGAGTTTTTTTGCAGTTTTTATTGATTTTGTCGAATCGTCGCACGTTTTTTCGTTTTTGTTTTTATTTTTCGGTTTTTTATTATTTTTCCGTTTTTTTCTTGTATTTTTTCGATTTTTGCGTTTTTTTGGATTTCTGTATTTTTTCTTGATTTCTCAAAATTTTTCCGAATTTTTGCAGTTTTTATTGATTTTGTCGAATCGTCGCACGTTTTTTCGTTTTTGTTTTTATTTTTCGGTTTTTTATTATTTTTCCGTTTTTTTCTTGTATTTTTTCGATTTTTGCGTTTTTTTGGATTTCTGTATTTTTTCTTGATTTCTCAAAATTTTTCCGAATTTTTGCAGTTTTTATTGATTTTGTCGAATCGTCGCACGTTTTTTCGTTTTTGTTTTTATTTTTCGGTTTTTTATTATTTTTCCGTTTTTTTCTTGTATTTTTTCGATTTTTGCGTTTTTTTGGATTTCTGTATTTTTTCTTGATTTCTCAAAATTTTTCCGAATTTTTGCAGTTTTTATTGATTTTGTCGAATCGTCGCACGTTTTTTCGTTTTTGTTTTTATTTTTCGGTTTTTTATTATTTTTCCGTTTTTTTCTTGTATTTTTTCGATTTTTGCGTTTTTTTGGATTTCTGTATTTTTTCTTGATTTCTCAAAATTTTTCCGAATTTTTGCAGTTTTTATTGATTTTGTCGAATCGTCGCACGTTTTTTCGTTTTTGTTTTTATTTTTCGGTTTTTTATTATTTTTCCGTTTTTTTCTTGTATTTTTTCGATTTTTGCGTTTTTTTGGATTTCTGTATTTTTTCTTGATTTCTCAAAATTTTTCCGAATTTTTGCAGTTTTTATTGATTTTGTCGAATCGTCGCACGTTTTTTCGTTTTTGTTTTTATTTTTCGGTTTTTTATTATTTTTCCGTTTTTTTCTTGTATTTTTTCGATTTTTGCGTTTTTTTGGATTTCTGTATTTTTTCTTGATTTCTCAAAATTTTTCCGAATTTTTGCAGTTTTTATTGATTTTGTCGAATCGTCGCACGTTTTTTCGTTTTTGTTTTTATTTTTCGGTTTTTTATTATTTTTCCGTTTTTTTCTTGTATTTTTTCGATTTTTGCGTTTTTTTGGATTTCTGTATTTTTTCTTGATTTCTCAAAATTTTTCCGAATTTTTGCAGTTTTTATTGATTTTGTCGAATCGTCGCACGTTTTTTCGTTTTTGTTTTTATTTTTCGGTTTTTTATTATTTTTCCGTTTTTTTCTTGTATTTTTTCGATTTTTGCGTTTTTTTGGATTTCTGTATTTTTTCTTGATTTCTCAAAATTTTTCCGAATTTTTGCAGTTTTTATTGATTTTGTCGAATCGTCGCACGTTTTTTCGTTTTTGTTTTTATTTTTCGGTTTTTTATTATTTTTCCGTTTTTTTCTTGTATTTTTTCGATTTTTGCGTTTTTTTGGATTTCTGTATTTTTTCTTGATTTCTCAAAATTTTTCCGAATTTTTGCAGTTTTTATTGATTTTGTCGAATCGTCGCACGTTTTTTCGTTTTTGTTTTTATTTTTCGGTTTTTTATTATTTTTCCGTTTTTTTCTTGTATTTTTTCGATTTTTGCGTTTTTTTGGATTTCTGTATTTTTTCTTGATTTCTCAAAATTTTTCCGAATTTTTGCAGTTTTTATTGATTTTGTCGAATCGTCGCACGTTTTTTCGTTTTTGTTTTTATTTTTCGGTTTTTTATTATTTTTCCGTTTTTTTCTTGTATTTTTTCGATTTTTGCGTTTTTTTGGATTTCTGTATTTTTTCTTGATTTCTCAAAATTTTTCCGAATTTTTGCAGTTTTTATTGATTTTGTCGAATCGTCGCACGTTTTTTCGTTTTTGTTTTTATTTTTCGGTTTTTTATTATTTTTCCGTTTTTTTCTTGTATTTTTTCGATTTTTGCGTTTTTTTGGATTTCTGTATTTTTTCTTGATTTCTCAAAATTTTTCCGAATTTTTGCAGTTTTTATTGATTTTGTCGAATCGTCGCACGTTTTTTCGTTTTTGTTTTTATTTTTCGGTTTTTTATTATTTTTCCGTTTTTTTCTTGTATTTTTTCGATTTTTGCGTTTTTTTGGATTTCTGTATTTTTTCTTGATTTCTCAAAATTTTTCCGAATTTTTGCAGTTTTTATTGATTTTGTCGAATCGTCGCACGTTTTTTCGTTTTTGTTTTTATTTTTCGGTTTTTTATTATTTTTCCGTTTTTTTCTTGTATTTTTTCGATTTTTGCGTTTTTTTGGATTTCTGTATTTTTTCTTGATTTCTCAAAATTTTTCCGAATTTTTGCAGTTTTTATTGATTTTGTCGAATCGTCGCACGTTTTTTCGTTTTTGTTTTTATTTTTCGGTTTTTTATTATTTTTCCGTTTTTTTCTTGTATTTTTTCGATTTTTGCGTTTTTTTGGATTTCTGTATTTTTTCTTGATTTCTCAAAATTTTTCCGAATTTTTGCAGTTTTTATTGATTTTGTCGAATCGTCGCACGTTTTTTCGTTTTTGTTTTTATTTTTCGGTTTTTTATTATTTTTCCGTTTTTTTCTTGTATTTTTTCGATTTTTGCGTTTTTTTGGATTTCTGTATTTTTTCTTGATTTCTCAAAATTTTTCCGAATTTTTGCAGTTTTTATTGATTTTGTCGAATCGTCGCACGTTTTTTCGTTTTTGTTTTTATTTTTCGGTTTTTTATTATTTTTCCGTTTTTTTCTTGTATTTTTTCGATTTTTGCGTTTTTTTGGATTTCTGTATTTTTTCTTGATTTCTCAAAATTTTTCCGAATTTTTGCAGTTTTTATTGATTTTGTCGAATCGTCGCACGTTTTTTCGTTTTTGTTTTTATTTTTCGGTTTTTTATTATTTTTCCGTTTTTTTCTTGTATTTTTTCGATTTTTGCGTTTTTTTGGATTTCTGTATTTTTTCTTGATTTCTCAAAATTTTTCCGAATTTTTGCAGTTTTTATTGATTTTGTCGAATCGTCGCACGTTTTTTCGTTTTTGTTTTTATTTTTCGGTTTTTTATTATTTTTCCGTTTTTTTCTTGTATTTTTTCGATTTTTGCGTTTTTTTGGATTTCTGTATTTTTTCTTGATTTCTCAAAATTTTTCCGAATTTTTGCAGTTTTTATTGATTTTGTCGAATCGTCGCACGTTTTTTCGTTTTTGTTTTTATTTTTCGGTTTTTTATTATTTTTCCGTTTTTTTCTTGTATTTTTTCGATTTTTGCGTTTTTTTGGATTTCTGTATTTTTTCTTGATTTCTCAAAATTTTTCCGAATTTTTGCAGTTTTTATTGATTTTGTCGAATCGTCGCACGTTTTTTCGTTTTTGTTTTTATTTTTCGGTTTTTTATTATTTTTCCGTTTTTTTCTTGTATTTTTTCGATTTTTGCGTTTTTTTGGATTTCTGTATTTTTTCTTGATTTCTCAAAATTTTTCCGAATTTTTGCAGTTTTTATTGATTTTGTCGAATCGTCGCACGTTTTTTCGTTTTTGTTTTTATTTTTCGGTTTTTTATTATTTTTCCGTTTTTTTCTTGTATTTTTTCGATTTTTGCGTTTTTTTGGATTTCTGTATTTTTTCTTGATTTCTCAAAATTTTTCCGAATTTTTGCAGTTTTTATTGATTTTGTCGAATCGTCGCACGTTTTTTCGTTTTTGTTTTTATTTTTCGGTTTTTTATTATTTTTCCGTTTTTTTCTTGTATTTTTTCGATTTTTGCGTTTTTTTGGATTTCTGTATTTTTTCTTGATTTCTCAAAATTTTTCCGAATTTTTGCAGTTTTTATTGATTTTGTCGAATCGTCGCACGTTTTTTCGTTTTTGTTTTTATTTTTCGGTTTTTTATTATTTTTCCGTTTTTTTCTTGTATTTTTTCGATTTTTGCGTTTTTTTGGATTTCTGTATTTTTTCTTGATTTCTCAAAATTTTTCCGAATTTTTGCAGTTTTTATTGATTTTGTCGAATCGTCGCACGTTTTTTCGTTTTTGTTTTTATTTTTCGGTTTTTTATTATTTTTCCGTTTTTTTCTTGTATTTTTTCGATTTTTGCGTTTTTTTGGATTTCTGTATTTTTTCTTGATTTCTCAAAATTTTTCCGAATTTTTGCAGTTTTTATTGATTTTGTCGAATCGTCGCACGTTTTTTCGTTTTTGTTTTTATTTTTCGGTTTTTTATTATTTTTCCGTTTTTTTCTTGTATTTTTTCGATTTTTGCGTTTTTTTGGATTTCTGTATTTTTTCTTGATTTCTCAAAATTTTTCCGAATTTTTGCAGTTTTTATTGATTTTGTCGAATCGTCGCACGTTTTTTCGTTTTTGTTTTTATTTTTCGGTTTTTTATTATTTTTCCGTTTTTTTCTTGTATTTTTTCGATTTTTGCGTTTTTTTGGATTTCTGTATTTTTTCTTGATTTCTCAAAATTTTTCCGAATTTTTGCAGTTTTTATTGATTTTGTCGAATCGTCGCACGTTTTTTCGTTTTTGTTTTTATTTTTCGGTTTTTTATTATTTTTCCGTTTTTTTCTTGTATTTTTTCGATTTTTGCGTTTTTTTGGATTTCTGTATTTTTTCTTGATTTCTCAAAATTTTTCCGAATTTTTGCAGTTTTTATTGATTTTGTCGAATCGTCGCACGTTTTTTCGTTTTTGTTTTTATTTTTCGGTTTTTTATTATTTTTCCGTTTTTTTCTTGTATTTTTTCGATTTTTGCGTTTTTTTGGATTTCTGTATTTTTTCTTGATTTCTCAAAATTTTTCCGAATTTTTGCAGTTTTTATTGATTTTGTCGAATCGTCGCACGTTTTTTCGTTTTTGTTTTTATTTTTCGGTTTTTTATTATTTTTCCGTTTTTTTCTTGTATTTTTTCGATTTTTGCGTTTTTTTGGATTTCTGTATTTTTTCTTGATTTCTCAAAATTTTTCCGAATTTTTGCAGTTTTTATTGATTTTGTCGAATCGTCGCACGTTTTTTCGTTTTTGTTTTTATTTTTCGGTTTTTTATTATTTTTCCGTTTTTTTCTTGTATTTTTTCGATTTTTGCGTTTTTTTGGATTTCTGTATTTTTTCTTGATTTCTCAAAATTTTTCCGAATTTTTGCAGTTTTTATTGATTTTGTCGAATCGTCGCACGTTTTTTCGTTTTTGTTTTTATTTTTCGGTTTTTTATTATTTTTCCGTTTTTTTCTTGTATTTTTTCGATTTTTGCGTTTTTTTGGATTTCTGTATTTTTTCTTGATTTCTCAAAATTTTTCCGAATTTTTGCAGTTTTTATTGATTTTGTCGAATCGTCGCACGTTTTTTCGTTTTTGTTTTTATTTTTCGGTTTTTTATTATTTTTCCGTTTTTTTCTTGTATTTTTTCGATTTTTGCGTTTTTTTGGATTTCTGTATTTTTTCTTGATTTCTCAAAATTTTTCCGAATTTTTGCAGTTTTTATTGATTTTGTCGAATCGTCGCACGTTTTTTCGTTTTTGTTTTTATTTTTCGGTTTTTTATTATTTTTCCGTTTTTTTCTTGTATTTTTTCGATTTTTGCGTTTTTTTGGATTTCTGTATTTTTTCTTGATTTCTCAAAATTTTTCCGAATTTTTGCAGTTTTTATTGATTTTGTCGAATCGTCGCACGTTTTTTCGTTTTTGTTTTTATTTTTCGGTTTTTTATTATTTTTCCGTTTTTTTCTTGTATTTTTTCGATTTTTGCGTTTTTTTGGATTTCTGTATTTTTTCTTGATTTCTCAAAATTTTTCCGAATTTTTGCAGTTTTTATTGATTTTGTCGAATCGTCGCACGTTTTTTCGTTTTTGTTTTTATTTTTCGGTTTTTTATTATTTTTCCGTTTTTTTCTTGTATTTTTTCGATTTTTGCGTTTTTTTGGATTTCTGTATTTTTTCTTGATTTCTCAAAATTTTTCCGAATTTTTGCAGTTTTTATTGATTTTGTCGAATCGTCGCACGTTTTTTCGTTTTTGTTTTTATTTTTCGGTTTTTTATTATTTTTCCGTTTTTTTCTTGTATTTTTTCGATTTTTGCGTTTTTTTGGATTTCTGTATTTTTTCTTGATTTCTCAAAATTTTTCCGAATTTTTGCAGTTTTTATTGATTTTGTCGAATCGTCGCACGTTTTTTCGTTTTTGTTTTTATTTTTCGGTTTTTTATTATTTTTCCGTTTTTTTCTTGTATTTTTTCGATTTTTGCGTTTTTTTGGATTTCTGTATTTTTTCTTGATTTCTCAAAATTTTTCCGAATTTTTGCAGTTTTTATTGATTTTGTCGAATCGTCGCACGTTTTTTCGTTTTTGTTTTTATTTTTCGGTTTTTTATTATTTTTCCGTTTTTTTCTTGTATTTTTTCGATTTTTGCGTTTTTTTGGATTTCTGTATTTTTTCTTGATTTCTCAAAATTTTTCCGAATTTTTGCAGTTTTTATTGATTTTGTCGAATCGTCGCACGTTTTTTCGTTTTTGTTTTTATTTTTCGGTTTTTTATTATTTTTCCGTTTTTTTCTTGTATTTTTTCGATTTTTGCGTTTTTTTGGATTTCTGTATTTTTTCTTGATTTCTCAAAATTTTTCCGAATTTTTGCAGTTTTTATTGATTTTGTCGAATCGTCGCACGTTTTTTCGTTTTTGTTTTTATTTTTCGGTTTTTTATTATTTTTCCGTTTTTTTCTTGTATTTTTTCGATTTTTGCGTTTTTTTGGATTTCTGTATTTTTTCTTGATTTCTCAAAATTTTTCCGAATTTTTGCAGTTTTTATTGATTTTGTCGAATCGTCGCACGTTTTTTCGTTTTTGTTTTTATTTTTCGGTTTTTTATTATTTTTCCGTTTTTTTCTTGTATTTTTTCGATTTTTGCGTTTTTTTGGATTTCTGTATTTTTTCTTGATTTCTCAAAATTTTTCCGAATTTTTGCAGTTTTTATTGATTTTGTCGAATCGTCGCACGTTTTTTCGTTTTTGTTTTTATTTTTCGGTTTTTTATTATTTTTCCGTTTTTTTCTTGTATTTTTTCGATTTTTGCGTTTTTTTGGATTTCTGTATTTTTTCTTGATTTCTCAAAATTTTTCCGAATTTTTGCAGTTTTTATTGATTTTGTCGAATCGTCGCACGTTTTTTCGTTTTTGTTTTTATTTTTCGGTTTTTTATTATTTTTCCGTTTTTTTCTTGTATTTTTTCGATTTTTGCGTTTTTTTGGATTTCTGTATTTTTTCTTGATTTCTCAAAATTTTTCCGAATTTTTGCAGTTTTTATTGATTTTGTCGAATCGTCGCACGTTTTTTCGTTTTTGTTTTTATTTTTCGGTTTTTTATTATTTTTCCGTTTTTTTCTTGTATTTTTTCGATTTTTGCGTTTTTTTGGATTTCTGTATTTTTTCTTGATTTCTCAAAATTTTTCCGAATTTTTGCAGTTTTTATTGATTTTGTCGAATCGTCGCACGTTTTTTCGTTTTTGTTTTTATTTTTCGGTTTTTTATTATTTTTCCGTTTTTTTCTTGTATTTTTTCGATTTTTGCGTTTTTTTGGATTTCTGTATTTTTTCTTGATTTCTCAAAATTTTTCCGAATTTTTGCAGTTTTTATTGATTTTGTCGAATCGTCGCACGTTTTTTCGTTTTTGTTTTTATTTTTCGGTTTTTTATTATTTTTCCGTTTTTTTCTTGTATTTTTTCGATTTTTGCGTTTTTTTGGATTTCTGTATTTTTTCTTGATTTCTCAAAATTTTTCCGAATTTTTGCAGTTTTTATTGATTTTGTCGAATCGTCGCACGTTTTTTCGTTTTTGTTTTTATTTTTCGGTTTTTTATTATTTTTCCGTTTTTTTCTTGTATTTTTTCGATTTTTGCGTTTTTTTGGATTTCTGTATTTTTTCTTGATTTCTCAAAATTTTTCCGAATTTTTGCAGTTTTTATTGATTTTGTCGAATCGTCGCACGTTTTTTCGTTTTTGTTTTTATTTTTCGGTTTTTTATTATTTTTCCGTTTTTTTCTTGTATTTTTTCGATTTTTGCGTTTTTTTGGATTTCTGTATTTTTTCTTGATTTCTCAAAATTTTTCCGAATTTTTGCAGTTTTTATTGATTTTGTCGAATCGTCGCACGTTTTTTCGTTTTTGTTTTTATTTTTCGGTTTTTTATTATTTTTCCGTTTTTTTCTTGTATTTTTTCGATTTTTGCGTTTTTTTGGATTTCTGTATTTTTTCTTGATTTCTCAAAATTTTTCCGAATTTTTGCAGTTTTTATTGATTTTGTCGAATCGTCGCACGTTTTTTCGTTTTTGTTTTTATTTTTCGGTTTTTTATTATTTTTCCGTTTTTTTCTTGTATTTTTTCGATTTTTGCGTTTTTTTGGATTTCTGTATTTTTTCTTGATTTCTCAAAATTTTTCCGAATTTTTGCAGTTTTTATTGATTTTGTCGAATCGTCGCACGTTTTTTCGTTTTTGTTTTTATTTTTCGGTTTTTTATTATTTTTCCGTTTTTTTCTTGTATTTTTTCGATTTTTGCGTTTTTTTGGATTTCTGTATTTTTTCTTGATTTCTCAAAATTTTTCCGAATTTTTGCAGTTTTTATTGATTTTGTCGAATCGTCGCACGTTTTTTCGTTTTTGTTTTTATTTTTCGGTTTTTTATTATTTTTCCGTTTTTTTCTTGTATTTTTTCGATTTTTGCGTTTTTTTGGATTTCTGTATTTTTTCTTGATTTCTCAAAATTTTTCCGAATTTTTGCAGTTTTTATTGATTTTGTCGAATCGTCGCACGTTTTTTCGTTTTTGTTTTTATTTTTCGGTTTTTTATTATTTTTCCGTTTTTTTCTTGTATTTTTTCGATTTTTGCGTTTTTTTGGATTTCTGTATTTTTTCTTGATTTCTCAAAATTTTTCCGAATTTTTGCAGTTTTTATTGATTTTGTCGAATCGTCGCACGTTTTTTCGTTTTTGTTTTTATTTTTCGGTTTTTTATTATTTTTCCGTTTTTTTCTTGTATTTTTTCGATTTTTGCGTTTTTTTGGATTTCTGTATTTTTTCTTGATTTCTCAAAATTTTTCCGAATTTTTGCAGTTTTTATTGATTTTGTCGAATCGTCGCACGTTTTTTCGTTTTTGTTTTTATTTTTCGGTTTTTTATTATTTTTCCGTTTTTTTCTTGTATTTTTTCGATTTTTGCGTTTTTTTGGATTTCTGTATTTTTTCTTGATTTCTCAAAATTTTTCCGAATTTTTGCAGTTTTTATTGATTTTGTCGAATCGTCGCACGTTTTTTCGTTTTTGTTTTTATTTTTCGGTTTTTTATTATTTTTCCGTTTTTTTCTTGTATTTTTTCGATTTTTGCGTTTTTTTGGATTTCTGTATTTTTTCTTGATTTCTCAAAATTTTTCCGAATTTTTGCAGTTTTTATTGATTTTGTCGAATCGTCGCACGTTTTTTCGTTTTTGTTTTTATTTTTCGGTTTTTTATTATTTTTCCGTTTTTTTCTTGTATTTTTTCGATTTTTGCGTTTTTTTGGATTTCTGTATTTTTTCTTGATTTCTCAAAATTTTTCCGAATTTTTGCAGTTTTTATTGATTTTGTCGAATCGTCGCACGTTTTTTCGTTTTTGTTTTTATTTTTCGGTTTTTTATTATTTTTCCGTTTTTTTCTTGTATTTTTTCGATTTTTGCGTTTTTTTGGATTTCTGTATTTTTTCTTGATTTCTCAAAATTTTTCCGAATTTTTGCAGTTTTTATTGATTTTGTCGAATCGTCGCACGTTTTTTCGTTTTTGTTTTTATTTTTCGGTTTTTTATTATTTTTCCGTTTTTTTCTTGTATTTTTTCGATTTTTGCGTTTTTTTGGATTTCTGTATTTTTTCTTGATTTCTCAAAATTTTTCCGAATTTTTGCAGTTTTTATTGATTTTGTCGAATCGTCGCACGTTTTTTCGTTTTTGTTTTTATTTTTCGGTTTTTTATTATTTTTCCGTTTTTTTCTTGTATTTTTTCGATTTTTGCGTTTTTTTGGATTTCTGTATTTTTTCTTGATTTCTCAAAATTTTTCCGAATTTTTGCAGTTTTTATTGATTTTGTCGAATCGTCGCACGTTTTTTCGTTTTTGTTTTTATTTTTCGGTTTTTTATTATTTTTCCGTTTTTTTCTTGTATTTTTTCGATTTTTGCGTTTTTTTGGATTTCTGTATTTTTTCTTGATTTCTCAAAATTTTTCCGAATTTTTGCAGTTTTTATTGATTTTGTCGAATCGTCGCACGTTTTTTCGTTTTTGTTTTTATTTTTCGGTTTTTTATTATTTTTCCGTTTTTTTCTTGTATTTTTTCGATTTTTGCGTTTTTTTGGATTTCTGTATTTTTTCTTGATTTCTCAAAATTTTTCCGAATTTTTGCAGTTTTTATTGATTTTGTCGAATCGTCGCACGTTTTTTCGTTTTTGTTTTTATTTTTCGGTTTTTTATTATTTTTCCGTTTTTTTCTTGTATTTTTTCGATTTTTGCGTTTTTTTGGATTTCTGTATTTTTTCTTGATTTCTCAAAATTTTTCCGAATTTTTGCAGTTTTTATTGATTTTGTCGAATCGTCGCACGTTTTTTCGTTTTTGTTTTTATTTTTCGGTTTTTTATTATTTTTCCGTTTTTTTCTTGTATTTTTTCGATTTTTGCGTTTTTTTGGATTTCTGTATTTTTTCTTGATTTCTCAAAATTTTTCCGAATTTTTGCAGTTTTTATTGATTTTGTCGAATCGTCGCACGTTTTTTCGTTTTTGTTTTTATTTTTCGGTTTTTTATTATTTTTCCGTTTTTTTCTTGTATTTTTTCGATTTTTGCGTTTTTTTGGATTTCTGTATTTTTTCTTGATTTCTCAAAATTTTTCCGAATTTTTGCAGTTTTTATTGATTTTGTCGAATCGTCGCACGTTTTTTCGTTTTTGTTTTTATTTTTCGGTTTTTTATTATTTTTCCGTTTTTTTCTTGTATTTTTTCGATTTTTGCGTTTTTTTGGATTTCTGTATTTTTTCTTGATTTCTCAAAATTTTTCCGAATTTTTGCAGTTTTTATTGATTTTGTCGAATCGTCGCACGTTTTTTCGTTTTTGTTTTTATTTTTCGGTTTTTTATTATTTTTCCGTTTTTTTCTTGTATTTTTTCGATTTTTGCGTTTTTTTGGATTTCTGTATTTTTTCTTGATTTCTCAAAATTTTTCCGAATTTTTGCAGTTTTTATTGATTTTGTCGAATCGTCGCACGTTTTTTCGTTTTTGTTTTTATTTTTCGGTTTTTTATTATTTTTCCGTTTTTTTCTTGTATTTTTTCGATTTTTGCGTTTTTTTGGATTTCTGTATTTTTTCTTGATTTCTCAAAATTTTTCCGAATTTTTGCAGTTTTTATTGATTTTGTCGAATCGTCGCACGTTTTTTCGTTTTTGTTTTTATTTTTCGGTTTTTTATTATTTTTCCGTTTTTTTCTTGTATTTTTTCGATTTTTGCGTTTTTTTGGATTTCTGTATTTTTTCTTGATTTCTCAAAATTTTTCCGAATTTTTGCAGTTTTTATTGATTTTGTCGAATCGTCGCACGTTTTTTCGTTTTTGTTTTTATTTTTCGGTTTTTTATTATTTTTCCGTTTTTTTCTTGTATTTTTTCGATTTTTGCGTTTTTTTGGATTTCTGTATTTTTTCTTGATTTCTCAAAATTTTTCCGAATTTTTGCAGTTTTTATTGATTTTGTCGAATCGTCGCACGTTTTTTCGTTTTTGTTTTTATTTTTCGGTTTTTTATTATTTTTCCGTTTTTTTCTTGTATTTTTTCGATTTTTGCGTTTTTTTGGATTTCTGTATTTTTTCTTGATTTCTCAAAATTTTTCCGAATTTTTGCAGTTTTTATTGATTTTGTCGAATCGTCGCACGTTTTTTCGTTTTTGTTTTTATTTTTCGGTTTTTTATTATTTTTCCGTTTTTTTCTTGTATTTTTTCGATTTTTGCGTTTTTTTGGATTTCTGTATTTTTTCTTGATTTCTCAAAATTTTTCCGAATTTTTGCAGTTTTTATTGATTTTGTCGAATCGTCGCACGTTTTTTCGTTTTTGTTTTTATTTTTCGGTTTTTTATTATTTTTCCGTTTTTTTCTTGTATTTTTTCGATTTTTGCGTTTTTTTGGATTTCTGTATTTTTTCTTGATTTCTCAAAATTTTTCCGAATTTTTGCAGTTTTTATTGATTTTGTCGAATCGTCGCACGTTTTTTCGTTTTTGTTTTTATTTTTCGGTTTTTTATTATTTTTCCGTTTTTTTCTTGTATTTTTTCGATTTTTGCGTTTTTTTGGATTTCTGTATTTTTTCTTGATTTCTCAAAATTTTTCCGAATTTTTGCAGTTTTTATTGATTTTGTCGAATCGTCGCACGTTTTTTCGTTTTTGTTTTTATTTTTCGGTTTTTTATTATTTTTCCGTTTTTTTCTTGTATTTTTTCGATTTTTGCGTTTTTTTGGATTTCTGTATTTTTTCTTGATTTCTCAAAATTTTTCCGAATTTTTGCAGTTTTTATTGATTTTGTCGAATCGTCGCACGTTTTTTCGTTTTTGTTTTTATTTTTCGGTTTTTTATTATTTTTCCGTTTTTTTCTTGTATTTTTTCGATTTTTGCGTTTTTTTGGATTTCTGTATTTTTTCTTGATTTCTCAAAATTTTTCCGAATTTTTGCAGTTTTTATTGATTTTGTCGAATCGTCGCACGTTTTTTCGTTTTTGTTTTTATTTTTCGGTTTTTTATTATTTTTCCGTTTTTTTCTTGTATTTTTTCGATTTTTGCGTTTTTTTGGATTTCTGTATTTTTTCTTGATTTCTCAAAATTTTTCCGAATTTTTGCAGTTTTTATTGATTTTGTCGAATCGTCGCACGTTTTTTCGTTTTTGTTTTTATTTTTCGGTTTTTTATTATTTTTCCGTTTTTTTCTTGTATTTTTTCGATTTTTGCGTTTTTTTGGATTTCTGTATTTTTTCTTGATTTCTCAAAATTTTTCCGAATTTTTGCAGTTTTTATTGATTTTGTCGAATCGTCGCACGTTTTTTCGTTTTTGTTTTTATTTTTCGGTTTTTTATTATTTTTCCGTTTTTTTCTTGTATTTTTTCGATTTTTGCGTTTTTTTGGATTTCTGTATTTTTTCTTGATTTCTCAAAATTTTTCCGAATTTTTGCAGTTTTTATTGATTTTGTCGAATCGTCGCACGTTTTTTCGTTTTTGTTTTTATTTTTCGGTTTTTTATTATTTTTCCGTTTTTTTCTTGTATTTTTTCGATTTTTGCGTTTTTTTGGATTTCTGTATTTTTTCTTGATTTCTCAAAATTTTTCCGAATTTTTGCAGTTTTTATTGATTTTGTCGAATCGTCGCACGTTTTTTCGTTTTTGTTTTTATTTTTCGGTTTTTTATTATTTTTCCGTTTTTTTCTTGTATTTTTTCGATTTTTGCGTTTTTTTGGATTTCTGTATTTTTTCTTGATTTCTCAAAATTTTTCCGAATTTTTGCAGTTTTTATTGATTTTGTCGAATCGTCGCACGTTTTTTCGTTTTTGTTTTTATTTTTCGGTTTTTTATTATTTTTCCGTTTTTTTCTTGTATTTTTTCGATTTTTGCGTTTTTTTGGATTTCTGTATTTTTTCTTGATTTCTCAAAATTTTTCCGAATTTTTGCAGTTTTTATTGATTTTGTCGAATCGTCGCACGTTTTTTCGTTTTTGTTTTTATTTTTCGGTTTTTTATTATTTTTCCGTTTTTTTCTTGTATTTTTTCGATTTTTGCGTTTTTTTGGATTTCTGTATTTTTTCTTGATTTCTCAAAATTTTTCCGAATTTTTGCAGTTTTTATTGATTTTGTCGAATCGTCGCACGTTTTTTCGTTTTTGTTTTTATTTTTCGGTTTTTTATTATTTTTCCGTTTTTTTCTTGTATTTTTTCGATTTTTGCGTTTTTTTGGATTTCTGTATTTTTTCTTGATTTCTCAAAATTTTTCCGAATTTTTGCAGTTTTTATTGATTTTGTCGAATCGTCGCACGTTTTTTCGTTTTTGTTTTTATTTTTCGGTTTTTTATTATTTTTCCGTTTTTTTCTTGTATTTTTTCGATTTTTGCGTTTTTTTGGATTTCTGTATTTTTTCTTGATTTCTCAAAATTTTTCCGAATTTTTGCAGTTTTTATTGATTTTGTCGAATCGTCGCACGTTTTTTCGTTTTTGTTTTTATTTTTCGGTTTTTTATTATTTTTCCGTTTTTTTCTTGTATTTTTTCGATTTTTGCGTTTTTTTGGATTTCTGTATTTTTTCTTGATTTCTCAAAATTTTTCCGAATTTTTGCAGTTTTTATTGATTTTGTCGAATCGTCGCACGTTTTTTCGTTTTTGTTTTTATTTTTCGGTTTTTTATTATTTTTCCGTTTTTTTCTTGTATTTTTTCGATTTTTGCGTTTTTTTGGATTTCTGTATTTTTTCTTGATTTCTCAAAATTTTTCCGAATTTTTGCAGTTTTTATTGATTTTGTCGAATCGTCGCACGTTTTTTCGTTTTTGTTTTTATTTTTCGGTTTTTTATTATTTTTCCGTTTTTTTCTTGTATTTTTTCGATTTTTGCGTTTTTTTGGATTTCTGTATTTTTTCTTGATTTCTCAAAATTTTTCCGAATTTTTGCAGTTTTTATTGATTTTGTCGAATCGTCGCACGTTTTTTCGTTTTTGTTTTTATTTTTCGGTTTTTTATTATTTTTCCGTTTTTTTCTTGTATTTTTTCGATTTTTGCGTTTTTTTGGATTTCTGTATTTTTTCTTGATTTCTCAAAATTTTTCCGAATTTTTGCAGTTTTTATTGATTTTGTCGAATCGTCGCACGTTTTTTCGTTTTTGTTTTTATTTTTCGGTTTTTTATTATTTTTCCGTTTTTTTCTTGTATTTTTTCGATTTTTGCGTTTTTTTGGATTTCTGTATTTTTTCTTGATTTCTCAAAATTTTTCCGAATTTTTGCAGTTTTTATTGATTTTGTCGAATCGTCGCACGTTTTTTCGTTTTTGTTTTTATTTTTCGGTTTTTTATTATTTTTCCGTTTTTTTCTTGTATTTTTTCGATTTTTGCGTTTTTTTGGATTTCTGTATTTTTTCTTGATTTCTCAAAATTTTTCCGAATTTTTGCAGTTTTTATTGATTTTGTCGAATCGTCGCACGTTTTTTCGTTTTTGTTTTTATTTTTCGGTTTTTTATTATTTTTCCGTTTTTTTCTTGTATTTTTTCGATTTTTGCGTTTTTTTGGATTTCTGTATTTTTTCTTGATTTCTCAAAATTTTTCCGAATTTTTGCAGTTTTTATTGATTTTGTCGAATCGTCGCACGTTTTTTCGTTTTTGTTTTTATTTTTCGGTTTTTTATTATTTTTCCGTTTTTTTCTTGTATTTTTTCGATTTTTGCGTTTTTTTGGATTTCTGTATTTTTTCTTGATTTCTCAAAATTTTTCCGAATTTTTGCAGTTTTTATTGATTTTGTCGAATCGTCGCACGTTTTTTCGTTTTTGTTTTTATTTTTCGGTTTTTTATTATTTTTCCGTTTTTTTCTTGTATTTTTTCGATTTTTGCGTTTTTTTGGATTTCTGTATTTTTTCTTGATTTCTCAAAATTTTTCCGAATTTTTGCAGTTTTTATTGATTTTGTCGAATCGTCGCACGTTTTTTCGTTTTTGTTTTTATTTTTCGGTTTTTTATTATTTTTCCGTTTTTTTCTTGTATTTTTTCGATTTTTGCGTTTTTTTGGATTTCTGTATTTTTTCTTGATTTCTCAAAATTTTTCCGAATTTTTGCAGTTTTTATTGATTTTGTCGAATCGTCGCACGTTTTTTCGTTTTTGTTTTTATTTTTCGGTTTTTTATTATTTTTCCGTTTTTTTCTTGTATTTTTTCGATTTTTGCGTTTTTTTGGATTTCTGTATTTTTTCTTGATTTCTCAAAATTTTTCCGAATTTTTGCAGTTTTTATTGATTTTGTCGAATCGTCGCACGTTTTTTCGTTTTTGTTTTTATTTTTCGGTTTTTTATTATTTTTCCGTTTTTTTCTTGTATTTTTTCGATTTTTGCGTTTTTTTGGATTTCTGTATTTTTTCTTGATTTCTCAAAATTTTTCCGAATTTTTGCAGTTTTTATTGATTTTGTCGAATCGTCGCACGTTTTTTCGTTTTTGTTTTTATTTTTCGGTTTTTTATTATTTTTCCGTTTTTTTCTTGTATTTTTTCGATTTTTGCGTTTTTTTGGATTTCTGTATTTTTTCTTGATTTCTCAAAATTTTTCCGAATTTTTGCAGTTTTTATTGATTTTGTCGAATCGTCGCACGTTTTTTCGTTTTTGTTTTTATTTTTCGGTTTTTTATTATTTTTCCGTTTTTTTCTTGTATTTTTTCGATTTTTGCGTTTTTTTGGATTTCTGTATTTTTTCTTGATTTCTCAAAATTTTTCCGAATTTTTGCAGTTTTTATTGATTTTGTCGAATCGTCGCACGTTTTTTCGTTTTTGTTTTTATTTTTCGGTTTTTTATTATTTTTCCGTTTTTTTCTTGTATTTTTTCGATTTTTGCGTTTTTTTGGATTTCTGTATTTTTTCTTGATTTCTCAAAATTTTTCCGAATTTTTGCAGTTTTTATTGATTTTGTCGAATCGTCGCACGTTTTTTCGTTTTTGTTTTTATTTTTCGGTTTTTTATTATTTTTCCGTTTTTTTCTTGTATTTTTTCGATTTTTGCGTTTTTTTGGATTTCTGTATTTTTTCTTGATTTCTCAAAATTTTTCCGAATTTTTGCAGTTTTTATTGATTTTGTCGAATCGTCGCACGTTTTTTCGTTTTTGTTTTTATTTTTCGGTTTTTTATTATTTTTCCGTTTTTTTCTTGTATTTTTTCGATTTTTGCGTTTTTTTGGATTTCTGTATTTTTTCTTGATTTCTCAAAATTTTTCCGAATTTTTGCAGTTTTTATTGATTTTGTCGAATCGTCGCACGTTTTTTCGTTTTTGTTTTTATTTTTCGGTTTTTTATTATTTTTCCGTTTTTTTCTTGTATTTTTTCGATTTTTGCGTTTTTTTGGATTTCTGTATTTTTTCTTGATTTCTCAAAATTTTTCCGAATTTTTGCAGTTTTTATTGATTTTGTCGAATCGTCGCACGTTTTTTCGTTTTTGTTTTTATTTTTCGGTTTTTTATTATTTTTCCGTTTTTTTCTTGTATTTTTTCGATTTTTGCGTTTTTTTGGATTTCTGTATTTTTTCTTGATTTCTCAAAATTTTTCCGAATTTTTGCAGTTTTTATTGATTTTGTCGAATCGTCGCACGTTTTTTCGTTTTTGTTTTTATTTTTCGGTTTTTTATTATTTTTCCGTTTTTTTCTTGTATTTTTTCGATTTTTGCGTTTTTTTGGATTTCTGTATTTTTTCTTGATTTCTCAAAATTTTTCCGAATTTTTGCAGTTTTTATTGATTTTGTCGAATCGTCGCACGTTTTTTCGTTTTTGTTTTTATTTTTCGGTTTTTTATTATTTTTCCGTTTTTTTCTTGTATTTTTTCGATTTTTGCGTTTTTTTGGATTTCTGTATTTTTTCTTGATTTCTCAAAATTTTTCCGAATTTTTGCAGTTTTTATTGATTTTGTCGAATCGTCGCACGTTTTTTCGTTTTTGTTTTTATTTTTCGGTTTTTTATTATTTTTCCGTTTTTTTCTTGTATTTTTTCGATTTTTGCGTTTTTTTGGATTTCTGTATTTTTTCTTGATTTCTCAAAATTTTTCCGAATTTTTGCAGTTTTTATTGATTTTGTCGAATCGTCGCACGTTTTTTCGTTTTTGTTTTTATTTTTCGGTTTTTTATTATTTTTCCGTTTTTTTCTTGTATTTTTTCGATTTTTGCGTTTTTTTGGATTTCTGTATTTTTTCTTGATTTCTCAAAATTTTTCCGAATTTTTGCAGTTTTTATTGATTTTGTCGAATCGTCGCACGTTTTTTCGTTTTTGTTTTTATTTTTCGGTTTTTTATTATTTTTCCGTTTTTTTCTTGTATTTTTTCGATTTTTGCGTTTTTTTGGATTTCTGTATTTTTTCTTGATTTCTCAAAATTTTTCCGAATTTTTGCAGTTTTTATTGATTTTGTCGAATCGTCGCACGTTTTTTCGTTTTTGTTTTTATTTTTCGGTTTTTTATTATTTTTCCGTTTTTTTCTTGTATTTTTTCGATTTTTGCGTTTTTTTGGATTTCTGTATTTTTTCTTGATTTCTCAAAATTTTTCCGAATTTTTGCAGTTTTTATTGATTTTGTCGAATCGTCGCACGTTTTTTCGTTTTTGTTTTTATTTTTCGGTTTTTTATTATTTTTCCGTTTTTTTCTTGTATTTTTTCGATTTTTGCGTTTTTTTGGATTTCTGTATTTTTTCTTGATTTCTCAAAATTTTTCCGAATTTTTGCAGTTTTTATTGATTTTGTCGAATCGTCGCACGTTTTTTCGTTTTTGTTTTTATTTTTCGGTTTTTTATTATTTTTCCGTTTTTTTCTTGTATTTTTTCGATTTTTGCGTTTTTTTGGATTTCTGTATTTTTTCTTGATTTCTCAAAATTTTTCCGAATTTTTGCAGTTTTTATTGATTTTGTCGAATCGTCGCACGTTTTTTCGTTTTTGTTTTTATTTTTCGGTTTTTTATTATTTTTCCGTTTTTTTCTTGTATTTTTTCGATTTTTGCGTTTTTTTGGATTTCTGTATTTTTTCTTGATTTCTCAAAATTTTTCCGAATTTTTGCAGTTTTTATTGATTTTGTCGAATCGTCGCACGTTTTTTCGTTTTTGTTTTTATTTTTCGGTTTTTTATTATTTTTCCGTTTTTTTCTTGTATTTTTTCGATTTTTGCGTTTTTTTGGATTTCTGTATTTTTTCTTGATTTCTCAAAATTTTTCCGAATTTTTGCAGTTTTTATTGATTTTGTCGAATCGTCGCACGTTTTTTCGTTTTTGTTTTTATTTTTCGGTTTTTTATTATTTTTCCGTTTTTTTCTTGTATTTTTTCGATTTTTGCGTTTTTTTGGATTTCTGTATTTTTTCTTGATTTCTCAAAATTTTTCCGAATTTTTGCAGTTTTTATTGATTTTGTCGAATCGTCGCACGTTTTTTCGTTTTTGTTTTTATTTTTCGGTTTTTTATTATTTTTCCGTTTTTTTCTTGTATTTTTTCGATTTTTGCGTTTTTTTGGATTTCTGTATTTTTTCTTGATTTCTCAAAATTTTTCCGAATTTTTGCAGTTTTTATTGATTTTGTCGAATCGTCGCACGTTTTTTCGTTTTTGTTTTTATTTTTCGGTTTTTTATTATTTTTCCGTTTTTTTCTTGTATTTTTTCGATTTTTGCGTTTTTTTGGATTTCTGTATTTTTTCTTGATTTCTCAAAATTTTTCCGAATTTTTGCAGTTTTTATTGATTTTGTCGAATCGTCGCACGTTTTTTCGTTTTTGTTTTTATTTTTCGGTTTTTTATTATTTTTCCGTTTTTTTCTTGTATTTTTTCGATTTTTGCGTTTTTTTGGATTTCTGTATTTTTTCTTGATTTCTCAAAATTTTTCCGAATTTTTGCAGTTTTTATTGATTTTGTCGAATCGTCGCACGTTTTTTCGTTTTTGTTTTTATTTTTCGGTTTTTTATTATTTTTCCGTTTTTTTCTTGTATTTTTTCGATTTTTGCGTTTTTTTGGATTTCTGTATTTTTTCTTGATTTCTCAAAATTTTTCCGAATTTTTGCAGTTTTTATTGATTTTGTCGAATCGTCGCACGTTTTTTCGTTTTTGTTTTTATTTTTCGGTTTTTTATTATTTTTCCGTTTTTTTCTTGTATTTTTTCGATTTTTGCGTTTTTTTGGATTTCTGTATTTTTTCTTGATTTCTCAAAATTTTTCCGAATTTTTGCAGTTTTTATTGATTTTGTCGAATCGTCGCACGTTTTTTCGTTTTTGTTTTTATTTTTCGGTTTTTTATTATTTTTCCGTTTTTTTCTTGTATTTTTTCGATTTTTGCGTTTTTTTGGATTTCTGTATTTTTTCTTGATTTCTCAAAATTTTTCCGAATTTTTGCAGTTTTTATTGATTTTGTCGAATCGTCGCACGTTTTTTCGTTTTTGTTTTTATTTTTCGGTTTTTTATTATTTTTCCGTTTTTTTCTTGTATTTTTTCGATTTTTGCGTTTTTTTGGATTTCTGTATTTTTTCTTGATTTCTCAAAATTTTTCCGAATTTTTGCAGTTTTTATTGATTTTGTCGAATCGTCGCACGTTTTTTCGTTTTTGTTTTTATTTTTCGGTTTTTTATTATTTTTCCGTTTTTTTCTTGTATTTTTTCGATTTTTGCGTTTTTTTGGATTTCTGTATTTTTTCTTGATTTCTCAAAATTTTTCCGAATTTTTGCAGTTTTTATTGATTTTGTCGAATCGTCGCACGTTTTTTCGTTTTTGTTTTTATTTTTCGGTTTTTTATTATTTTTCCGTTTTTTTCTTGTATTTTTTCGATTTTTGCGTTTTTTTGGATTTCTGTATTTTTTCTTGATTTCTCAAAATTTTTCCGAATTTTTGCAGTTTTTATTGATTTTGTCGAATCGTCGCACGTTTTTTCGTTTTTGTTTTTATTTTTCGGTTTTTTATTATTTTTCCGTTTTTTTCTTGTATTTTTTCGATTTTTGCGTTTTTTTGGATTTCTGTATTTTTTCTTGATTTCTCAAAATTTTTCCGAATTTTTGCAGTTTTTATTGATTTTGTCGAATCGTCGCACGTTTTTTCGTTTTTGTTTTTATTTTTCGGTTTTTTATTATTTTTCCGTTTTTTTCTTGTATTTTTTCGATTTTTGCGTTTTTTTGGATTTCTGTATTTTTTCTTGATTTCTCAAAATTTTTCCGAATTTTTGCAGTTTTTATTGATTTTGTCGAATCGTCGCACGTTTTTTCGTTTTTGTTTTTATTTTTCGGTTTTTTATTATTTTTCCGTTTTTTTCTTGTATTTTTTCGATTTTTGCGTTTTTTTGGATTTCTGTATTTTTTCTTGATTTCTCAAAATTTTTCCGAATTTTTGCAGTTTTTATTGATTTTGTCGAATCGTCGCACGTTTTTTCGTTTTTGTTTTTATTTTTCGGTTTTTTATTATTTTTCCGTTTTTTTCTTGTATTTTTTCGATTTTTGCGTTTTTTTGGATTTCTGTATTTTTTCTTGATTTCTCAAAATTTTTCCGAATTTTTGCAGTTTTTATTGATTTTGTCGAATCGTCGCACGTTTTTTCGTTTTTGTTTTTATTTTTCGGTTTTTTATTATTTTTCCGTTTTTTTCTTGTATTTTTTCGATTTTTGCGTTTTTTTGGATTTCTGTATTTTTTCTTGATTTCTCAAAATTTTTCCGAATTTTTGCAGTTTTTATTGATTTTGTCGAATCGTCGCACGTTTTTTCGTTTTTGTTTTTATTTTTCGGTTTTTTATTATTTTTCCGTTTTTTTCTTGTATTTTTTCGATTTTTGCGTTTTTTTGGATTTCTGTATTTTTTCTTGATTTCTCAAAATTTTTCCGAATTTTTGCAGTTTTTATTGATTTTGTCGAATCGTCGCACGTTTTTTCGTTTTTGTTTTTATTTTTCGGTTTTTTATTATTTTTCCGTTTTTTTCTTGTATTTTTTCGATTTTTGCGTTTTTTTGGATTTCTGTATTTTTTCTTGATTTCTCAAAATTTTTCCGAATTTTTGCAGTTTTTATTGATTTTGTCGAATCGTCTCACACTTTTTGTTTTTATTTTTCGGTTTGTTTTATTTTCTCCGTTTTTTTTGTATTTTATCGATTTTTTTTTCGAATTTTTTCGAATTTTCGCGCATTTTTG